>JBBDGP010003312.1:0-674313 GCA_037952835.1 Lithobates septentrionalis | reverse complement strand
CCCCTCTCTCTCTCTTTCCCCTCTCTCTCCCTTCCCCTCTCTCTCCCCCTCTCTCTCTCCCCTCTCTCTCCCCTCTCTCTCCCCTCTCTCTCCTCTCTCTCCTCTCTCTCTCTCTCTCTCTCTCTCTCTCTCTCCTCTCTCTCCCCTCTCTCCCCCCTCTCTCCCCCCCCCCTCTCTCTCTCTCTCTCCCCCTCCCTCCCCTCTCTCTCTCTCTCTCTCTCCCCTCTCTCCCCCCTCTCTCTCTCCTGTCCACAGAGAAGGGGCAGCCGCCCCCTCCCTCCTGGACCCTGCTCTCTCTGACCTGCACCTGAGTACAATGAGCAGACCCAACCAACAGATCCTGCTCCCCTCTGTTTTACCCGACCATCTTCCTGGTAAGCAGAAAGACCTAAAACTATACTCTCTCTTCTGGTACCTACCTAGGAGGGTGCTACATAAGTTTAACCCGAATTAAAAAAAAAAAGACTTTAATGCAGAAAATGAACAAAAATATAAAGATGAAGGTTAGAAAATGTTTGATACAGTAATGGGTGAGTCAAATGCGCTATCGAACAATCGTTTCTATTTTCCAACAATCTATGGTCAGCTTTAGGCAGGCCATTTTTTTCTTTAAATATTTATTCCATATATGTTAAGCATTATATACTACAAACAGCACATAGCATACGTAGAATACAGACCACTTTACAATAGGTGGCAAGATCGACATGAATTCAAGTGTTCACATGACTATGTTGGCAAGCTTGTAAAAAATGAAAATAAAATGATATTAAACACACACTGTTTCATTTACATTGTCCCTTCTATTTCTGTATGTGGATGATGGCACTAATTTTTATATATATATATATATATAAAAAAAAAAAAAATCTAAGTAGCTTTTTCCTATTTGATTAACAGCTGTCACATGACCCAGCTCTTTCCCAGCCTGTCTGCAGGGAAACATAACAAGAAGAGCTTCTAGTCCTCTGCTGATGGTCACATGTTAAAAAAAAAAGAAAACAGCCTTTGGAATACAGAGTAAAAATATATAATATCAATAAACAGTTTTAAATTGGCATACAAATGAATATTTGAAATCAAATATTTAATATTTTTTGGCAATGACATGGTGTGGGTGGATTTCTGCCAGTCACGGTCTGTGTCACGCCCCTCCAGCCTGTGTCTTAGAATAAGAGGAGGTGAAGCCTCCATTAATCTACATGTAATATCCTGCCCCCATTGTGTTTAGCTGGTTAGTGGGCATGGAGGAGGAGGGAGGGAGTGGGCTGTCATTTACCACTGTGTATACACCCACATGTGTGACTCTATAGTCACATGAGCTGCTCAGATGTGATTGGGCTGAATTGGGGATATGAACAGAAGGTGGAGATGGAGAGCAGCAGGATCAGCGAAATATTTTGCAGAATACAGAAAATAAATCCCATAGTGACTTAGTGAGTATGAACAGCATGTAATGCACCATTTATTGATAGTTTTTTATGATGTGGGTTTAGAGATACTTTAAGTCAGCCATAGATGGTGTGATTTTCTTTCCTGCAACCCGGGGTTGCAGGAAAGAAAATCGCTGGATTCACACACTGACTGTGTTGATGGGGGAAAATCCCTCCCGTGGAGCTATTGTGTTCTTGCGCAGGGAGCCATTCCTACTGGGAGAACACACAATGAATTATTGCTAGTGGCTTTAATTGATGGCAATAAATGCATGAAAAAGCCGACATGCTGGTTGCACACAAGTCAACTTGAATCAACTTTGGTACAATCAGCCTGTCCATACATAGCTTGAATCTCGACCAGTCCCTGCAGTTACCTCTATTGGGAGATATTTACCCATAGCATCACATACCCGGAATCAAAAACTTTTGATTGAGGTCAAAAAGAGCGCTGACTAAAGCCTAGTACACACAGTAAGATTATAGAACAAATGGTCGTCTGTTTTTTTGGGGTTTTTTTTGGGTCTCTATATCAAAATTGAATAGGTTACTAAAGTACGAAAATTCTCGTATGACAGAATAAAAATTAGATAGTAATGTATTTTGGATTGTATTTTCGGACGAAAACTCTATTGATTAAATGAAAATCGTACGGTCTGGTATCGCATGAGAACATTTTTTGTGTTTGTTCCTTCGGAAAATTTTGGACGAAACCTGTGTACGAACGACCAGATTATTGTACGATCGCTTTGAAAGTGTACACCCCTGTCTAGCTGCCTTTGCAGCTTAAGGCTCGGTTCACACTAGGACGACTTGTCAGGCGACCTAGTCGCCTGACAAGTAGCGCCCCGTTCTGTACAATGGAACCATTCTAAGGGGAGTGACGCAAGTCGCTCCGACTTAGAAAAAGGTTCCTGTACTACTTTGGGGGCGACTTGGGGCGACTTGCATAGACTTCTATACAGAAGTCGTTTTGCAAGTCGCCCAGGCAGCCGTGCGCAGGTCGCCTCGGTGAGGCGACCTGCAAGTCGTGCCGCCCCTGGTGTGAACCAAGCCTAAGTAGAGGGGAGTGATTAAATATGCTACTAAACCACCTATTTTTGCTGCCCCTCGACTGCAAGTGTAAACTAAGCCATACTGTTTGTTATCGTTAAGACACAAAATGATGCATGCTAAAATTGCTATGCAGTATAAAGTGCAGATGATTTTAGGGTGTAGAATCATGCATTTTTAACCCCCTTCCGACCGGCGTATAGGGAAATGGGCGGTATCCCCTCTCGTTCTGGGGCGATGTCGCTTCTGTGTCACCGTGCTTGCACGCCCGCGGGAGCGCGGACACGGCCCAACCCCAATCCAATGTGGACGCAGCCGATCACATGTATATGCCAAAGTGCCATTTATCGGCTCTCCTTGCCTCACATTGACAGAGTGTGAGGAGAGGAGAGCCGATCAGTGACATTTCCTTGCAGAGGAGACACTACAGGTAATCAGGGCACTGATCATCAGTGCCCTGATTACAGTGCAGCCCTAACAGTGCCCAGCAAGTGATGCTAGTCTGTGCCCATCAGTGCTGCCTATTAGTGCCACCTAACAGTGCCCTTTAAAGCCGCCTCATCAGTGCCCATCAGTGCAGCCTATCAGTGCCGCCTCATAAGCACACATCAGCGAAGGAGAAAAAATACTTATTTACAAAATTTTCTGACACAAACTAAGAAAACCTTCTTCTTTTTTTTTCAAAATTTTTGGTCTTTTTTTCGTTTATTTGTCAAAAAATAAAATACCAAGTGGTGATTAAATTTCACCACGGTATTGAAGTGGTTAAATTGTCTCCAGTGTTGGTTTGACTTCACAAAAGCCATGATGACATTGTAAACTTTGTGCTGATCTTGCCATCCATCCTCCCCCATCACCCCCCAACACTTCCCTATTTTATACAGATTCACTGTTCTGTTGCTATCTGTGCCCATGCTGGGAAGATTTACACTCTTATTTGCTCAACGCCAAGAAAATAAAAAGTGAACAAAGTGACAAAAAGAGCCCGGAGAGGAGAGGAAAGGAGTGGAGCAGGGGGAAATTTGTGCAGGAGAGGAGTGTAGCGGGTGTGGGTACGTGCAGAATCTCCCCCAGTATGTCTAAGGCCAGGTTCACATATGTGCTGCCGCGGTTCCCAGCATGGGGTCCGGTGCATCCCTGTTCACCGGTTCAGGTGTAAATCGGGTCCAGATTTTTGCTTGTATTCGCACCTGAACCGGACCCAAAGACGCACAGGACCCTTTTGGAATGCGGACCGCGGCCGCCCCTGACCTGTGCGAATCGGATTCATGCTGGGCACACTCGCATGTCATGATGCAAATTGGATGCTGGGAAACACACATCAAATTCGCATATATGTGAACCCAGCATCAATAAAGACAATAGGTTCTTTAAAGCGGAGCTCCACCCAAAAGTGGAACTTCTGCTCATTTGTCTCCTCTCCCCCTCCGGTGCCACAATTGGCACTTTTCGGGAGAGGGGGACAGGATACCTGTCTTTGACAGGTATCCTGTTCCTACTTCTGGGAGTCCGCGCCGCAGCCCATGACGTCACCGCGGGGCACCCTCCTCCTCCCCTGTCGCCGGGCCAGTGGGAGAGAGGAGTGGGGCCTTGCGCATACGCAGTAGGGTTCCCGCATGAAGCTGTAAGGCTACCCTGCCGGGTTCCCTTACCCGCAATGGCGGCAGCAGCACCCGACAGCTGATAGAAACATCAGCTGTGGTGCTGACATCGTGGGACTCCAGGACAGGTAAGTGTTTGATTAGTAAAAACCAGCAGCTGCAGTATGTATAGATGCTGGCTTTTAATTTTTTTATTTTTTTTTGGGCGGACCTCCGCTTTAAGTCTCTAATGTTGTGAAATATTACAGAAAGAGACCATGTGATCTAGGCATCGAGGTCTTGTGATGGCATTCAGGATCAGTGGTTTTTTTTGTTATTCTACCATGTATTTTAACAATGCTGACATTCAGTTTCTGTGATCTCTACGTTTTAAAGATGAATTCAAGGTATGTTGCTTTTAAACACAATTACATTGATCCAGCTTGGATCAACTATACATATACCATACCTGTGAAATTCTCCTAGAAGCCTGGTCCAGCTAGGATCAATGTAACTATACATATACCATACTGCAGCCCAGGGACCGCATGGTACTTTTTGTGTGGCTCTTGGGGCCCCTGCAGGTACCAATAAGTGTTTCTCTATTGCCCTGTTAAAGCAGTGATTTCTAGAAGTCTCATGTAATATGTCTGCAATCTGGAACCAACTCTCTTATACAATGTCTGCAGTCTCTCTTACATCATGTCCGCAGTCTCTGCCCATCTCTTACATCCTGTCCGCAGTCTCTGCCCGTCTGTTGCATCCTGTCTGCAGTCTCTGCCCATCTCTTTTATCCTGTCTTCAGCCATTGCCCATCTCTTGCATCCTGTCTGCAGTCTGTGCCCATCTCTTGCATCCTGTCTGCAGTCTCTGCCCATCTCTTTTATCCTGCCTTCAGCCATTGCCCATCTCTTGCATCCTGTCTGCAGTCTGTGCCCATCTCTTGCATCCTGTCTGCAGTCTGTGCCCATCTCTTGCATCCTGTCTGCAGTCTGTGCCCATCTCTTGCATCCTGTCTGCAGTCTCTGCCCATCTCTTTTATCCTGCCTTCAGCCATTGCCCATCTCTTGCATCCTGTCTGCAGTCTGTGCCCATCTCTTGCATCCTGTCTGCAGTCTGTGCCCATCTCTTGCATCCTGTCTGCAGTCTCTGCCCATCTCTTTTATCCTGTCTTCAGCCATTGCCCATCTCTTGCATCCTGTCCGCAGTCTGTGCCCATCTCTTGCATCCTGTCCGCAGTCTGTGCCCATCTCTTGCATTCTGTCCGCAGTCTGTGCCCATCTCTTGCATCCTGTCTGCAGTCTGTGCCCATCTCTTGCATCCTGTCTGCAGTCTGTGCCCATCTCTTGCATCCTGTCTGCAGTCTGTGCCCATCTCTTGCATCCTGTCTGCAGTCTGTGCCCATCTCTTGCATCCTGTCTGCAGTCTGTGCCCATCTCTTGCATCCTGTCCGCAGTCTGTGCCCATCTCTTGCATCCTGTCCGCAGTCTGTGCCCATCTCTTGCATCCTGTCCGCAGTCTGTGCCCATTTCTTGCATCCTGTCCGCAGCCTCTCACCATCTCTGTTATCATGCCCATAGATTTTGATTTTATCCTGCTGTGTGTCTGCTGTCTCTGACACAGAATATTCACTGAATTTTATGTGCAGCCCTTTGTTGATGTTAAGGGGTGCACTTGAGTCCACCCCAAATATCAAGAAAGTTGATCACCATTGCTCTAGAAGTTGAAAATCCCTGTAATAAACACCGCTACTCCAATGATCTCACTAGTTTCTGGGTCCTGTGACAAGAGTCTGCCCTGCTGTATTCTGAACACACTGTTGCTTGGCACAGGCCCCATTCAGGAAATGTTTTGCATTTCTCAATGAATACAAATCTTTCTTTGATCGGATGACGTGGAGAGTATAAGTTTGACTTGGTATTGGCCTCTTGCAGTCAACTGTACAGCAGAGTTCAGGGAGGGAAGGGAGAAGTAGCACAAGGAGCCAGTGATATTGCTGATAGGAGGAAAGAGCAGAGTGACTGGGAGATTATCTCATTGTATTGCTTCTCCTTTTACTGGCCAGTCACAAGCTTGGGGTAGGAAGGAAGTGCAATTGAATCTGCAGCAGAGAAAAATCAGGTCCTTTGCCCAGCCAGGCAGTACTATGTTATGTGGCAGAGCGGTGTAAATTTCAGGATGGATATAAATACAAATCCTTTGGTGAGTAAAACAAAACAATTCTCAAATACTGTATGTATTCCATCTTTGTATTTGCTATATTTGTTTGGATTTCAGTTTTTAAAAAAAAAAAAATGAAAACCGACAACATTGGCTGGAGTTCCCTGCTTTAAATATTGTATCTTCTGTTGCAGCCAGTATACTAAATAAACCATGTACAGTATGTCAGCACCGTTGTCTGAATAATGTCCACTTTTTTTGCAGGCAGGTTCTGAAGATTGTTCTTCTGGGACAATTGTTGTCGCTCTTCTTATGTGGAACATCAGTGAGCAGCCAGCTCCTTGTAGATAATTATATGGTGGATACTCCGGTAATGCAGAACTTCATCTCCTATTTTCTGCTGTCTCTTGTTTATACTGTCTGGCTGGCATGTAGATCAGGTATGAGATACTTTTTTTTTTTTTTTTTACTCTTAAACACAGACTATAATAGTTTTTGGTTATTTTTTTAAGTTTAAAAATAATTTATAAATTAGTATTTAAGGTTCCATGCACACAAGTGTTTTTTTAAGCTCCTTGAAGCTGTTATTAGCATTTTGTTCTGCTCCTAGAAGCTAAATAGTGTTATCCTATGTGTCCATGTACACTACATTACTCTATTAGCATTTTTTTGAGCTTCAGCGTCTAGGAACATAAAAAATATTGTTTATCGTTTTTTTTTCTTTTTTTTCTTTTTTTTTTCAATCCTTTTTTTGTTTTCTTTGAATAATTTTTTTTTTTTTTTTAGAGAAGTTCAGATCAAACAAATGAAGTCAAAATTACAACATTATATAGTAACCCTGAGAAAAAACTCAACAGGCTGGTTGTACTGAAGTGGATCAATGGATTGTCTTAGTACATTCAGCCTGACCACAGATGGATCAAAGTTTGGCCAATTCCTTTTGAAACAGCCAAATTTGTATCCATCTTTGGCCTGCTAAATACTGTATTTCAAAACTGTGAGGGGACAGGCTCTTTATGGTACAAGAAAATGGCACCATCGGCCTCCCACCCAACATCCCTTTACTGACAAACCGAAGTCGGGCGGATCATTGTCAGCTTAAAAAGCCATCTAAATACAATAGGCACAGCAGGAGACGTGTCCTTCCTCATTGTGTGGAGGACTCTGCTTTTTATTTATTTTTTTTATTTTTTTGGAAACCTGCAGCCTGAATAATAAAAAAACAATTGTTTGGTGATCTTTACCCTGGATGAAGCACATTTATGCATCATACAGTGGGGAAGGAAAGTATTCAGACCCCCTTAAATGTTTCACTCTTTGTTATATTGCAGCCATTTTTAATAATTTTTCATTTTTTTCCTCATTAATGTACACACAGCACCCAATATTGACAGAAAAACACAGAATTGTTGACATTTTTGCAGATTTATTTAAAAAGAAAAACTGAAATATCACATGGTCCTAAGTATTCAGACCCTTTGCTCAGTATTTAGTAGAAGCCCCCTTTTGATCTAATACAGCCATGAGTCTTTTTGGGAAAGATGCAACAAGTTTTTCACACCTGGATTTGGGGATCCTCTGCCTTTCCTCTTTGCAGATCCTCTCCAGTTCTGTCAGGTTGGATGGTAAACGTTGGTGGACAGCCATTTTTAGGTCTCTCCAGAGATGCTCAATTGGGTTTAAGTCAGGTCTCTGGCTGGGCCATTCAAGAACAGTCACGGAGTTGTTGTGAAGCCACTCCTTCGTTATTTTAGCTGTGTGCTTAGGGTCATTGTCTTGTTGGAAGGTAAACCTTCGGCCCAGTCCGAGGTCCTGAGCACTCTGGAGAAGGTTTTCGTCCAGGGTATCCCTGCACTTGGCTGCATTCATTTTTCCCTTGATTGCAACCAGTCGTCCTGTCCCTGCAGCTGAAAAACACCCCCACAGCATGATGCTGCCACCACCATGCTTCACTGTTGGGACTGTATTGGACAGGTGATGAGCAGTGCCTGGTTTTCTCCACACATACCACTTAGAATTAAGGCCAAAAAGTTCTATCTTGGTCTCATCAGACCAAAGAATCTTATTTCTCACCATCTTGGAGTCCTTCAGGTGTTTTTTTAGCAAACTCCATGCGGGCTTTCATGTGTCTTACACTGAGGAGAGGCTTCCGTCTGGCCACTCTGCCATAAAGCCCCGACTGGTGGAGGGCTGCAGTGATGGTTAACTTTCTACAACTTTCTCCCATCTCCCGACTGCATCTCTGGAGCTCAGCCACAGTGATCTTTGGGTTCTTCTTTACCTCTCTCACCAAGGCTCTTCTCCCCCAATAGCTCAGTTTGGCCGGACGGCCAGCTCTAGGAAGGGTTCTGGTCGTCCCAAACGTATTCCATTTAAGGATTATGGAGGCCACTGTGCTCTTAGGAATCTTAAGTGCAGTAGAAATTTTTTTGTAACCTTGGCCAGATCTGTGCCTTGCCACAATTCTGTCTCTAAGCTCTTCAGGCAGTTCCTTTGACCTCATGATTCTCATTTGCTCTGACATGCACTGTGAGCTGTAAGGTCTTATATAGACAGGTGTGTGGCTTTCCTAATCAAGTCCAATCAGTATAATCAAACACAGCTGGACTCAAATGAAGGTGTAGAACCATCTCAAGGATGATCTGAAGAAATGGACAGCACCTGAGTTAAATATATGAGTGTCACAGCAAAGGGTCTGAATACTTAGGACCATGTGATATTTCAGTTTTTCTTTTTTAATAAATCTGCAAAAATGTCAACAATTCTGTGTTTTTCTGCCAATATGGGGTGCTGTGTGTACTTTAATGAGGAAAAAAATGAACTTAAATGATTTTAGCAAATGGCTGCAATATAACAAAGAGTGAAAAATTTCAGGGGGTCTGAATACTTTCTGTCCCCACTGTATCATCATTTCGGATCATGCGGCTCTTGCTTGTGGCTGCTCTCTAATCATGAAACCTTTTACCCTTTTTACAGAATTTGGATATAATCAGAGCTAATGGAGACTTTATTCGCATTTTTATGTTCTGTGTCTGTAGCACAGATGTGACGGTCTCATCTCTTGTTCAGTCCTTGGTTTTGATCTTGAACCGTTTATCTGCATCCTTTCTAAAACGTATTCAGTGTTCTGCTGAGCTATGATAAAAAAAAAAAAAACAAGATAAGCATAGAATGTCTTATTGTTTTCACTGCTTTAATCCTTTGGAACAGGAGAGAGCGGACTTCTGTACATACTGAACAACAAGTGGTGGAAGTATCTATTTCTGGCTGTGGTCGATGTGGAAGCAAACTATTGTATGGTTAAAGCCTTCCAATACACCACCCTCACCAGTGTTCAGGTAAGAGGAAATGTTTGTTGGTTAAAGGATGCTCCCGCTGAGAAAAATATGTAAGCTGCTGACTTCCGTCCAAAAATTCAAATTACTTGTTTGTTTCTGGCTTTATTATTTAGAATAACTGACCCGGCCAAGCATGATATTTCAGTGACTGGTAGAAGATAGAAGCTGTACGCAATCCCTAATGAACTTTTGCTTTTGTTCTATTAAATAAACCATTGAAAGAACTTTGTAATATTTGTTCAATAAGTGCAAATACCTGTTGATCCTGACAGAAATCTGCCAAACTGATAACTTACTGTACTCTCTGGTATTATCTGCGAACAATGTAACCACTATTTTCTGTTATATTGCTCATAGTTCTCTTGGTGTGCTACATAGACATAAGGAAAGTGAGCGGTATTCTGTAGTCCTAACACACTTTCTGTCTTAAAGTGTTTGTAAACCTTAGACATGAAATATGAACACAGCATATCCCTCTATAGTGTGTGCTTGTCTCAATGAAAAGCATGAAGTGTCGTTTACTGCTTCATTCCTCTACTGCTTCATTCCTCTGCTATCAGTACAAGTCACTTCTGACAAGTTTTCCTGACACCAAGAGAAAAACGGTGACAGGGGAGGGATCTCCAGTTGATTGACAGCCTTAGCTCTGTTCCTGTGAGCTGTGTGAAGGGGGTGTGTCCCTTCCCTCCTATCAGTTCTCAGAGCTCTCCTCACTGATCTCTGCACAGTGTATTTTAAGCTCCCCACCCCCTTTTTTCTGATCTTTCTAAATTCAGCACTTTGAACAAAATGTAGAGAAGAGAAGACTGCACATAAACAGATACAACTTATGTAGGAGGATTTATTTAATCTCTGTGTATCACCTGTCCGCAGTCTGTGAGGACAGTCCCTTCACTGGGTATATGTAAGGGTTTATAACCACTTTAGGGTGACAACAGTGCTCCTCTATAGATATAGTAGGCAGGATCCTCAAGTGAAAATAAAGAAAACAACCTGAAAACAGAGAAACAAATGCAGCCACTACATCTAAGGCAGGGTTTCTCAATCAGGGTTTCATGAAACCCAGTGGCCTTCAGAGGTTTCTAGGGGTTCCTTGAGCACTGAGCAATTTCTGCCTTTCAGATACGTTCTCATGACATCATTGATCTTTTTAGCTATCTGTCGGGAGTAATTCTTCCTAATGACCACAAGTGTAAGGAGCATTCTTCCCAGGGACCATCGCACTATTGTATCATGAGTTGTAGATGTGGTCATTTTTAGCAGGGTTTCCCTGAAACTGGAAAGATATTTCAAGGGTTCCTCTGTGTTAAAAAAAGGTTGAGAAAGGCTGGTAAGCTGCAATATGTTTCATTTTTGTTCTTGAGTTTAGATAAGCTTTAACAAACTGGAGCAATCTTTGAATGTTGGTTCCCTGGCCTTGCGCACCTTTGTGACCACTATAAGTGGACCACACTCATCATACTGGGACTTTTACCGGTATAGCTTCCAGTCCTGTACGCAGCAATTTCACATTTCAGCTTTGGGCCTACTAATTCAGCAATAATGTTATTACTAGGATACCCAAATCACACCTTTGGAGTTTTAAGACAAATGAGGCTTCCTTTCGTATTGTCTTCCAAAAGTTTATTTTTATACATTTTAAAGCCAGAAAAAAAATTTGATTGCTTTCTCCCTGTTATGGAGATACTAAAAGTATGTTTTTGATTCAAAACATAGCATTGATTTTGAGGAACTCTATCAGGCCCCATTGACATGGGCCAGTTCCCCCCACCCACCACTCTGGTAATGGGCTCCTGTTGCCTCCTAGGATATGAAGTGGATGTCCCAGGTGATGCAGGAGTAGGACACAAGGGGAGGTCAAGTTCACAGAAAAAAAAAAAGTGAGAGAACTATTAGCAGGTTATTGAATTATGCGCTTAGAATCTTGTTGTATGCAGAGAATACTTTACTTTCGTGGAGGATTAGCAATGCATGTCTTACAGGAAACAGGACAATACAAGTACATGCTTAGATACAGAAGGTACATCCTATGATTACGTTACCACAGAGAATACACACTATAATACTGCAGTGCCACCTGCTGGATAGAAAGGTATAATGCATATACATATTTCTTTTTTTCTTTTTTTTATCACTTCCTGTTTCCTGCTTCACTCACATGCAGCAGTTTCACTTCATTCAAGTTGACATTATTAATGGATACTGGGAGATCTTTGGTGACACATTCCCCCATCCCGGCCATGTCTGCCCCCCGTTTGTGCTCTGTTGAGTTGGTTGTTCCTCTGCCTCCTCAGCTCCTGAGCTCGCCGCCATTACTGCTGCCCCTGGGTATCAAACAATTGGTAGTCTAATCCAGCCTTTGATGTACTACACACGCATCTACCCCTGATGAAGCGAGCATGGTCTTGCGAAACGTGTTGGGATACTTTTCATGCCTGTGTACTTTACAATTTACATTCTATACCATGATACGGGTAATGACATTTTTTACTGTATGTATCATTTCAGTGGCTTGTTTGCATGACAATTTTAATACATTTTGAGACTACATTTACTCTGTCCACTGGTGACTAACCGCATTCACCTCATTTAAAGTCCTGAGGCGATTTCCTGTTTTTTGTTGCATATATTGAGATGGAGGTGGTTTGCGGGTGACACTAGACATTTTCCTTTTTGTGTGTGTGTAATATATAGATATATCTATATATATATCTATATATAGTTCACATTATAAAGCAACTTTTCAGTACATGTTTTTCTTTCACTAAGAACATCCAACGCTTTTCAAACTTTATTAAAAACATTTACGTTGCATTATTCTTTCTATTTATTTAGCTTCTGGATTGTGTTGCAATCCCTGTATTGATGGTCCTTTCCTGGTTTATACTTCGTTCAAGATACAAATGGATCCATTACATTGCAGTTGGTGTCTGCCTTTCCGGTGTTGGAACCCTGGTTTATGCAGATGAAAGAACAGATAGCAAAGGTTAGAGTCCAAGTTTTCCCCTCTACCACTGTTTAGTATGCCATGTATCAGGTGATGTCTTGATAATCAATCTGTAATCAAATAAACAAAACCAGTCCAAAATTAGAATCTGAACCACCACTCTTATGGTTTTATTATTGCGCAGCCTTAACCTCTCAGTGATAGTTGTGTGTGCTGCTATTCAGTTGCATTCTCTGTCTGTTAAAGCAGATATATCAGATTGTAAGGTCCCATGAAGGTGGTCTTCAGCTTGAATTCAGGGGTGATAACTGAATAGCTGTGCAGGCAGCTGGAAGAAGGCAATTGATTAAGCATTTATTTTTCTTTCATGTAATTCTGACCTTACCTGTTAGAGGGCATTTTTTTAGTATCTGTTATCCTACCTGAGCTCAGGCAGGAGATTGGTTCTAATGTTGGGTACACACTGATAATTTTCTTTTCTTCTTTGTTCAAAATGGGCTGATTTTCAGCCCATGTGTACCCAGCTTTAGGCAGTCCATATATTCTTTTTTTTTTTCGTTCAACCAGCAGGTTACATAAAAAAAAACGTTATTCAATTTCTTCATTCACACACTCGATGTGGATTAGGGAATCCTTCCCACTGTGTTATTGTATTCTGACAGCGGGGAGCCTTCTGCGCCCTCAGAATACACTGATCAGCGCTGCCGGGTACAGCCGGTGGCACTGATCGATCAGGAAGAACCTGGCAGGCTGGTTGTACAGAAGTCAGTCGGTAGATCGAACTTCTGTACAACCAGCCTCCCCATTCGAGGATTAAAGTTCGGCCGGTCCCTGCTGAATTGGCCAAATTTCAGTCTACGTATGGCTGGCTTTTAGAGAGTCTAATTTTTAGTCTGACAAGGTGAGAATATAATTAATAACAAATCAAGTAAGCCCTGGCAGGCAAGGCTGCCTTATTACAGCAAACTAAAGGTAAAGTTTACGTTTATTACAAGCACCCACTGGGGATTATTAAATTATTGAATTGCAGTTTACCAATCTTAAGAAGTAATGGCTACATTAGTATTCTTTTTTTAGGCTTGTTTTCTTTGGTTATCCAGCCAATGATTTTTGAACTTCCTTTAACAGAACAAGCTGTCCAGACAAAGTAGCAGTTAGAGAGTTGAGACAAACCATTTAACCCCAAGGTTATACAAGCTGGTTTTACAATCTCTGTTGGATCTACCATCAACTATGTAGTATAGGGGCTTGCCTTACTATTAGTGATGAGCCGAACACCCTCCAGTTCGGTTTGCAGCAGAACATGCGAACAGGCAAAAAATTTGGCAGAACACCGTTAAAGTCTATGGGACACGAACATGAATAATCAAAAGTGCTAATTTTAAAGCCTTATATGCAAGTTATTGTCATAAAAAGTGTTTGGGGACCTGGGTCCTGCCCAAGGGGACATGTATAAATGCAAATAATTTTTTTTTAAAAACAGCCGTTTTTTCAGTGATTTTCTCTTTTAATGCTTTAAGTGAAAAAAAAACAAAAAAAAAAAACGCTACCAATCCACCTCCATGGGAGGCTCTCGCCGACTGACACATCTTCTCTGTGACAGTTTTTATATAGCTGAGGGCGGGGCCACCCGGTGACGTAAACGGGTGACCCCGCCCCCTCTGACGCCATCGTTTACGCGATGAGCTTACATTGTGGGACATTTTATTATTTTTTTTTTTTTAATAAAGGACTTGTCCCAAGCTGTCTCTTGTCTTTTTTACCATTTTGACACTTTTTTTTTGTGAAATGGTAGGGTACGATGTACCCCATTACCAATTCACACAGGGGGGGAGGCCGGGACCTTAAGGGCCTGGTATGGATTTTAGGGGGACCCCCACGCAATTTTTTTTTTTTGGTTCGGGTTTCCTCTTAATATTCATACCAGACCCAAAGGGCCTGGTAATGGACTGGGGGGATTCCATGCTTTTTTTTTTTTCAATGAGTTTTATCTATATTGGCGAGACCCGTCAATTCATTACAGCTGCGATCAGTTTTAAATGACAATTTTTGCTTTAGAAATGTAATTTTGCTGCGGTACTGTTCTAAACACAGGAAAAATGCGCCACTTTGCAGGCATACTATAGACACCCCCAGGTACAATATTTAAAGGAATATTTCATTTTTATTGTCTCACTTTAAGCATTAAAAAAAATCACTGCTCCCGAAAAAACGCGCAAATTTTTAAAAAAATTTTATGACAATAACTTGCATATAAGCCTTTACAATGAGCACTTTTGATTTTTCATGTTAGTGTCCCATAGACTTTAACGGTGTTCCGGCGGCTTTCGAATTTGCCGCGAACACCGCATATTGTTCGCTGTTCGGCAAACAGGCGAACACGCAATGTTCGAGTTGAACTTACATTCAACTCGAACATCGGGCTCATCCCTACTTACTATGTACTAATTGAAAGGATTGTTTGAGTTTGTCCTCATATTACTTGGTTTTGGTAAAATTAAAGGAGACTGTTCAAAGACTGTACAATGAAATTGTATTGGGTATGGCCAGCTATACAGAAATTATATTCTCTATGTATCAACTCGACAGCAATAGAATCACTAAAGCTGTGTAGGAAAATTGGCCAAAAACGGTCGGTTCGGCAGGAACTGGCTAATGTTCGGCCCATGTGTACAGTTCCTCATGCGGCTGAAGCCTGTTAACCACTTCAGCTCGGAAGATTTTACCCCCTTCCTGACCAGAGCACTTTTTACAATTTGGCACTGCGTCGCTTTACATGACAATTGCGCGGTCATGCAATGCTGTACGCAAACAAAATTTGCGTCCTTTTTTTCCCACAAATAGAACTTTCTTTTGGTGGTATGTGATCACCTCTGCGGTTTTTATTTTTTGCGCTATAAACAAAAAAAGTGCGACAATTAAAAAAAAAAAATATATTTTTTACTTTTTGCTATAATAAATATCCCCCAAATTAAAAAAAAAACGCAAAAACAAATTTCTTCATCAGTTTAGGCCAATATATATTCTTCTACATATTTTTGGTAAAAAAAATCGCAATAAACGTATATTGATTGGTTTGCGCAAAAGTTATAGCATCTACAAACTATGGGAAAGGTTTTGGCATTTTTATTATTATAATTATTTTTTACTAATAATGGTGATAATTTACGATTTTAGCAGTACTGCGACATTGTGACAGAGAGATCAGACTCTATTGACACATTTTTGGGACCGTTGACATTTATACAGCGATCATTACTATAAATATGCACTGATTACTGTGTAAATATAACTGGTAGGGAAGGGGTTAACACTAGGGGGCAATCAAGGGGGATTCCCTGGATGTGTTCTAACTGTGAGGGGATAGGACTGACTGGGGGAGGAGACATATCGTTGTACTTAGTAGGAACAAACACGATAGGTCTCCTCTCCCCTGACAGAACAGGGATTTGTGTGTTTATACACACAAATCCCCGCGCTGGCTCTCGTGCCGAACGTGCCCATTGGGTCCCCCACCGTGCAGCGCGCGCGCGCCTCCGGCGGCTCTTAAAGGGGACCTTGTACCCGTACGGGGTTTCGCCCAGCTGTGCCATTGTGCCGCAGTATATCTACGTGAGCCTGTCGGGAACTGTTTAACCGAGCAAGCTGGGAAATCATCATCCGATCAGTGCATGCAGCCATTGATCTCTGTGTTTGGGCGGAGGAGGATGCAGTCAGAACACAATAGCTCAGCGAGGGAGATCGCTGTACAAACATTGACTGCGTTAGTACAGCGATCTGTAAGGTTTTGTTTTTTTTTGTTCAGTCCGCTGGGTTGAATGAAAAAAATAAAAACTTTCCATGTGTACCAATCATAAAAGAGCACCCAAGAACACTCATCTGCTCCTACAGTGTTGCTACCTCACTATCCAAATTACTAAGGCATTGTTCAGTCACTAGGGAAGATAGTACTGCACACAATCCAACCTGAAAGGTCTTCAACCATGGGATTCTGTGGCCATCTTTTAGAAACTTGTGCCCTGCTAATTGTCTCAATTGTGAACTTTCCAGTTAATAGTTGATTTTCCAAAGCTTTGGGATCCAGGCACAGCTTTGGATTACATTTTAGCAGTGTCTACCTAATAGCTATATATTTAATTGAATAGGAAGGATATTTTTTGTGTGCCCATTGGGGAAGTTCCTCTTGTAATAATCATCTTGTATTTGTGCTGTTTTCTTGCAGGCAGTGACATGCTGTTTGGGGATTTCTTAGTTATCCTGGGAGCTTGCTTGTATGCAGTTTCCGATATCTGTCAGGAGTATGTGGTGAAGAAGTTATCCTGTGTGGAGTTTCTGGCGATGCTAGGACTGTTCGGGGCATTTGTCAGTGGGACACAGCTGTGAGTGCCTATACTTTTTTTTATTGCTGGTAAATTCACCTTAAAGAAGACTTCCAGCAGATATTTTTATTTAGTGTTGGATGGAAGGTCACAAGAGCAAGATATGGGTAGGGATGGGCTGACTGTTTGAGTCGAACACGAGTTTTACTCGAACACTGGCTGTTCGATCGTTCGCCGAAGATCAAACATTATGGGCCGTTCGCGCCAAATTCGAGCGGCGCATCACGGCCCAAAATGCACTGTGTCATCGCAGTGGTTTGCTGGCTAATGATTGGCCAAGCATGCACTATGACCTGCATACTTTGGCCAATCACAGCGCCGTAAGAAAACAGAGGCATAATTGGCCAAAGGCAGGGTACACGCCCCACACTATATAAGGCCGCCTGCATGTCGTTGCTGGCGTTATAGAGAGATAGAGAGAGAGTGTGTCATTTCATTTACTTTGAGCAGGCAGTTTATTCAGTTAGCTAGATCTCACTACAGACGGTTCCTGCTGTACTATTTCTAATCTACTTCAGGCAGGCAGTTGATTCAGCTGCAGTGTATTTCTTATGTACAGTATATACAGGCTTGTGTGTGTGTGTGTGTGTATGTATGTATATATATATATATATATATATATATATATGTATATGTGTCTAGCCAAGCCTATACTTGACTGTAGGCCATTCCTGGAGTACATGTTCAAAGACACTTTCAGGCAGGTGACTTAGTGACGTGCAGTTCATAAAATATATATCCACTGCATTGTAGTCCAGCCAAGCCTATACCTGACTGTAGGCCATTCCTGAAGTGCGTGTTCAAAGACACTTTCAGGCAGGTGACTCAGTGAGCTGCAGTTCATAAAATATATATCCACTGCATTGTAGTTAAGTCAAGCCTATACCTGACTGTAGGCCATTCCTGAAGTGCGTGTTCAAAGACACTTTCAGGCAGGTGACTCAGTGAGCTGCAGTTCATTTAATATATACAGTGGGGACGGAAAGTATTCAGACCCCCTTAAATTTTTCACTCTTTGTTATATTGCAGCCATTTGCTAAAATCATTTAAGTTCATTTTTTCCTCATTAATGTACACACAGCACCCCATATTGACATAAAACACAGAATTGTTAACATTTTTGCAGATTTATTAAAAAAGAAAAACTGAAATATCACATGGTCCTAAGTATTCAGACCCTTTGCTCATTATTTATTAGAAGCACCCTATTGATCTAATACAGCCATGAGTCTTTTTGGGAAAGATGCAACAAGTTTTTCACACCTGGATTTGGGGATCCTCTGCCATTCCTCCTTGCAGATCCTCTCCAGTTCTGTCAGGTTGGATAGTAAATGTTGGTGGACAGCTATTTTTAGGTCTCTCCAGAGATGCTCAATTGGGTTTAAGTCAGGGCTCTGGCTGGGCCATTCAAGAACAGTCACTGAGTTGTTGTGAAGCCACTCCTTCGTTATTTTAGCTGTGTGCTTAGGGTCATTGTCTTGTTGGAAGGTAAACCTTCGGCCCAGTCTGAGGTCCTGAGCACTCTGGAGAAGGTTTTCGTCCAGGATATCCCGGTACTTGGTCGCATTCATCTTTCCCTCGATTGCAACCAGTCGTCCTGTCCCTGCAGCTGAAAAACACCCCCACAGCATGATGCTGCCACCACCATGCTTCACTGTTGGGACTGTATTGGACAGGTGATGAACCGTGCCTGGTTTTCTCCACACATACCGCTTAGAATTAGGGCCAAAAAGTTCTATCTTGGTCTCATCAGACCAAAGAATCTTATTTCTCACCATCTTGGAGTCCTTCAGGTGTTTTTTAGCAAACTCCATGCAGGCTTTCATGTGTCTTGCACTGAGGAGAGGCTTCCGTCGGGCCAGTCTGCCATAAAGCCCCGACTGGTGGAGGGCTGCAGTGATGGTTGACTTTCTACAACTTTCTCCCATCTCCCGACTGCATTTCTGGAGCTCAGCCACAGTGATTTTTGGGTTCTACTTTACCTCTCTCACCAAGGCTCTTCTCCCCCGATAGCTCAGTTTGGCCGGACGGCCAGATCTAGGAAGGGTTCTGGTTGTTTCAAACGTCTTCCATTTAAGGATTATGGAGGCCACTGTGCTCTTAGGAACTTTAAGTGCAGCAGAAATTTTTTTGTAACCTTGGTCAGATCTGTGCCTTGCCACAATTCTGTCTCTGTGCTCTTCAGGCAGTTCCTTTGACCTCATTTGCTCTTACATGCACTGTGAGCTGTAAGGTCTTGTATAGACAGGTGTGTGGCTTTCCTAATCAAGTCCAATCAGTATAATGAAACACAGCTGGACTCAAATGAAGGTGTAGAACCATCTCAAGGATGATCAGAAGAAATGGACAGCACCTGAGTTAAATATGAGTGTCACAGCAAAGGGTCTGGATACTTAGGACCATGTGATATTTCAGTTTTTCTTTTTTTAATAAATCTGCAAAAATGTCAACAATTCTGTGTTTTTCTGTCAATATGGGGTGCTGTGTGTACATTAATGAGGGAAAAAAATGAACTTAAATGCTTTTAGCAAATGGCTGCAATATAACAAAGAGTGAACAAAATTAAGGGGGTCTGAATACTGTCTGTCCTCACTGTATATTTACGTATATATATATATATATATATATATATATATATATATATATATATATATATATATATAGTCTAGCCAAGCCTATACCTGACTGTAGGCCATTCCTGGTGTACTGTTTTTAGTAAACTTCAGGCGTTGTTTTGCTAATCTAATTGTACAGTATGTCTGGAAGGCCACCAAGGAGAGGCAGACGCTCACAGGCCTCTAAAAGAGGTCAAGCAGGCTCTGTGTCTACAGCCAACAGTGAAGGTTGTAGACACGGTGCATCCTCAGCACGTGGCCATGGGGCACACTTGTCCTTTTTTTCAGCAGCTGGCCCTGTTGAGCCACAACATGCAGAAGAGTTGACAGAGTGGATGACCAAGCCGTCCTTCTCCTCTGTCACCAAGGCTCAGGGTACTTTGTCTGCCAATGCAGCTGCCAAAGCGGCCTCTTCCATCGGCTCAATGTCATCAGTCACTCCTTCCCTAGCCCCACCATCGTGCCCTGAAAAGTCCCCCAAACTGTTCGACCACAGTGTAGGGTACATGCTGCTGGAGGATGCGCAGCATTTTGAAGGCTCTGATGATGGTACCCAGGTTGAGGATGAAGGCAGTAATGTGAGCCCAGAGAGAGGGGGTGCCCAAGAAGGACAAGAAACTGGCAGTCATGTTCCCCCAGCTGCAGCATACTGCCAGGTTTGCTCAAGTGGCGAGGAAGGAGGGGATGATGAGGTCACTGACTCTACGTGGGTGCCAGATAGAAGAGAGGAGGAGGAAACACATCTCCAATGAGGCTGGATGCCCTCCAGGGGCCAGCTTAAGGGCAGGCAACCGACTGCATCACACCGCAGAGCTCCACATGCGCAGGGCACTGCCAACTCCGGGCGTTTTTCCAAAAGTTCTTTGGTGTGGGCCCTTTTTGAGACGTGTTCAGCAGATCGCACTGTTGCTGTTTGCAACATATGTCTGAAGCATATCAAGCGTGCCCAAAACAGCAGCCGCTTGGGCACCACATGCTTGACCAGACATATGTCGAGCTCCCATGCAGTCCGTTGGCAACAGTACTTAAAAGACCCACACCAAAGAACAAGACGGACCTCTTCTTGCTCCTCATCAGCTGGGATCTCCAACCCCACTATAACTTCAGTCCCCTCAGAGACCTGCACTGAGAGAAATGAAGGTGTAGAATTAGGTGTCCCAAGCACTTGCAGGCAATCTGCTAGTGGTACACCAACATCCGATTGTAGCAGGCAAATTTCCCTACCCCAGTTGCGGTCCCAGCCATCCACATGCTTAGCGGCTGAATGCTAGTTTGGCTAAATTGCTAGCACTCCAACTGCTGCCTTTTTGAGCTGGTAGACTCTGCCCCCTTTCGATAATTTGTGGAATGTGCTGTAACTCAGTGGCAGGTTCCCAAACGCCAATTTTTTTCTCAGAAGGCCATTCCGGCTCTCTACCGACATGTGGAAGGCAATGTCTTGGCCTCGTTGGACAGGGCAGGTCAGCGGTAAGGTGCATATTACCGCTGACTCATGGTCCAGCAGGCATGGACAGGGACCTTACCTTTCTTTCATGGCGCACTGGGTAACCCTGCTGGCAGCTGGGAAGGATGCAGGTCAGGGTGCAGTATTGTTGGAGCTTGTTCCGCCACCACGCCTCCAAAATGCTGGTAGTGGTGATTCTGCCACACCTCTCTCCTCCACCCCCTCCTCTTCTTCCTCTATGGCCTCTTCCTGTGCAGATTTGTCCTCTGAACCAGCGGTGCTCCATAGGCGTTCTAGGGGCTACGTAAGCACTCAGGTAAAAAGATGCCATGCAGTGCTTGAGTTGGTTTGCTTAGGGGACAGGAGCCACACTGGGGCAGAGATTCTGGCAGCTCTGCAGGGGCAGGCTCAGAGGTGGTTGACGCCACGCCAGCTTCAGCCAGGAATGGTGGTTTGCGACAATGGCACCAACCTCCTCTCCACCCTCCAACAGGGACACTTCACCCATGTTCCCTGTTTGGCTCACGTCCTTAATTTGGTGGTGCAGCGCTTCTTGTGCAGGTACCCGGGCTTACAGGATCTCCTGAGGCAGGCCAGGAAAGTATGTGGGCATTTCCGCCGGTCATATAATGCCAGTGCTCGGCTGGCTGACCTCCAAAAGGAATGCAACCTGCCCAAGAACCGCCTCATCTGTGCATTGCCCACCAGGTGGAACTCAATGTTGGCAATGCTGCAGCGGCTGCACACGCAGCAGAGAGCCATCAATGACTACCTGTGCGAGTATGGCACCAGGACAGGGTCAGGGGAACTTGGCTTTTTTTTGCCACGCCGGTGGCTCATGATCAAGGATGCATGCACTGTCCTGTCACCATTTGAGGAGGCCACGAGGATGGTGAGCAGTGACAGTGCATGCATCAGTGATACTGTCCCTCTTGTCTACTTGTTGGAGCACACGCTGCGTGGAATAATGGACGGGGCACTTGAGGCAGAACAGAGGGAGGAAGAGGAGGACTACCTTACCTCTCAAGGCCCCCTTTATCCAGACAGTATTCCTGCAGGCCCGCCTATCAGGAAGAGGAGGAGGAGGATTGTGTCAGCATGGAGGTGGAGCCTGGCACTCAGCATCAGCAGCAGTCTTCAAGGGATCATTTTCAGGCCCCAGAAACCCATAGACTTGTATGTGGCTGGCAGGAGGTGGCTGCGGATCAGGTCGTCCTTAGTGACCCAGAGGACTCTGGACTGAATGCCTTAGCAAACCTATGCTGCAAGGCCTTCCTGATCCTGCAAAGCCTGCAAAAGGACCCTCGGATTCGTGGTATCAAGGAGAGGAATCAGTACTGGCTGGCAACCCTTCTTGATCCACGTTACAAGGGTAAGGTGGCGGAACTTATCCAGCCATCGCAGAGGGAGCTGAAGATGAAACCTCTTCGGGAGGCCTTGCAGAAAGGTTTTTGCAATGCGTTTCCAGAGCCTGCGAGGTTACAATTTCCTGGTCCTCCTGGACAACGTCTTGCTGAGGCTTTGGTCAGTCACAGAAGGAGCCGTGGAGAAGGTGGCCGTCTGACCAATGCGTTCAGACAATTTTTTAGTCCGCAGCCCCAAGGTCTGATCAGTTCCAGCAACCATCGCCAGCGTCTGTTGTACATGGTGCAGGAATACATTGGTTCAAGATCAGACTTGGAGACCTTTCCAACTGAAAATCCACTGGGTTACTGGGTCTTGAGGATGGATCACTGGCCAGAGCTTGCACAGTATGCAATTGAGCTACTGGCCTGTCCTGCATCCAGCGTTCTTTCGGAATGCACATTCAGTGCCGGTTACAAAGTGGAGGCTTTGTAACCGATCACAGAGTGCACCTGTCCACCAACTCGGTTGATAGGCTCACCTTCATAAAAATGAATCGGTCTTGAATCACCAGCTACCAAGCACCTGATGCTGATGTAACCGACTAATTCTTTTTATGAATGTGAGATCCCTTGAAGACTGCCTATGCTGATGCAGGGCTCGTTACTGCGCTCAACAAGAGTATCTGTGAGGGGTTGCAGTGTTGTGGCACCACCACCACTGCCCAGGGCCCAATTTTTCTGCCCCTGTTTAACAGGGGCATGTAATTACAATTAATTTGGGTGCGGGGTCCCCCTTAATATCCATACAAGACCCAAAGGGCATGGTAATGGGCTGGGGGGTACCCATTATGTTTGTCTCACTGATTTTCATCCATATTGCCCACCCAACATTACATTAAAGCCTCAAGCAGTTTTAAATTACTTTTATTCCTTTAGAAATGTCATTTTGTGCAGGGACTGTTCTAAGCACTGGAAACACGCACCACTTTACAGGCATTCTATTGATACCCCCCAGGTACGATATTTAAAGGAATATTTCACTTTTATTTTTTCACTTTAAGCATAATTAAAATCACTGCTCCCAAAAAAATGTCTGTTTTTAAAACTTTCTTTTCCATCGATACATGTCCCCTGGGGCAGGACCCAGGTCCCCAAACCCTTTTTAGGACAATAACTTGCATATTAGCCTTTAAAATTTGCACTTTTGATTTCTCACATTCGAGTCCCATAGACTTTACGGTGTTCGAATGTTCACGCAAACTTTCGGTCCGTTCGCATGTTCTGGATGAACATGCGAATGAGTGTCACAGCAAAGGGTCTGGATACTTAGGACCATGTGATATTTCAGTTTTTCTTTTTTTAATAAATCTGCAAAAATGTCAACAATTCTGTGTTTTTCTGTCAATATGGGGTGCTGTGTGTACATTAATGAGGGAAAAAAATGAACTTAAATGCTTTTAGCAAATGGCTGCAATATAACAAAGAGTGAACAAAATTAAGGGGGTCTGAATACTGTCTGTCCTCACTGTATATTTACGTATATATATATATATATATATATATATATATATATATATATATATATATATATATATATATATATATATATATATATATATATATAGTCTAGCCAAGCCTATACCTGACTGTAGGCCATTCCTGGTGTACTGTTTTTAGTAAACTTCAGGCGTTGTTTTGCTAATCTAATTGTACAGTATGTCTGGAAGGCCACCAAGGAGAGGCAGACGCTCACAGGCCTCTAAAAGAGGTCAAGCAGGCTCTGTGTCTACAGCCAACAGTGAAGGTTGTAGACACGGTGCATCCTCAGCACGTGGCCATGGGGCACACTTGTCCTTTTTTTCAGCAGCTGGCCCTGTTGAGCCACAACATGCAGAAGAGTTGACAGAGTGGATGACCAAGCCGTCCTTCTCCTCTGTCACCAAGGCTCAGGGTACTTTGTCTGCCAATGCAGCTGCCAAAGCGGCCTCTTCCATCGGCTCAATGTCATCAGTCACTCCTTCCCTAGCCCCACCATCGTGCCCTGAAAAGTCCCCCAAACTGTTCGACCACAGTGTAGGGTACATGCTGCTGGAGGATGCGCAGCATTTTGAAGGCTCTGATGATGGTACCCAGGTTGAGGATGAAGGCAGTAATGTGAGCCCAGAGAGAGGGGGTGCCCAAGAAGGACAAGAAACTGGCAGTCATGTTCCCCCAGCTGCAGCATACTGCCAGGTTTGCTCAAGTGGCGAGGAAGGAGGGGATGATGAGGTCACTGACTCTACGTGGGTGCCAGATAGAAGAGAGGAGGAGGAAACACATCTCCAATGAGGCTGGATGCCCTCCAGGGGCCAGCTTAAGGGCAGGCAACCGACTGCATCACACCGCAGAGCTCCACATGCGCAGGGCACTGCCAACTCCGGGCGTTTTTCCAAAAGTTCTTTGGTGTGGGCCCTTTTTGAGACGTGTTCAGCAGATCGCACTGTTGCTGTTTGCAACATATGTCTGAAGCATATCAAGCGTGCCCAAAACAGCAGCCGCTTGGGCACCACATGCTTGACCAGACATATGTCGAGCTCCCATGCAGTCCGTTGGCAACAGTACTTAAAAGACCCACACCAAAGAACAAGACGGACCTCTTCTTGCTCCTCATCAGCTGGGATCTCCAACCCCACTATAACTTCAGTCCCCTCAGAGACCTGCACTGAGAGAAATGAAGGTGTAGAATTAGGTGTCCCAAGCACTTGCAGGCAATCTGCTAGTGGTACACCAACATCCGATTGTAGCAGGCAAATTTCCCTACCCCAGTTGCGGTCCCAGCCATCCACATGCTTAGCGGCTGAATGCTAGTTTGGCTAAATTGCTAGCACTCCAACTGCTGCCTTTTTGAGCTGGTAGACTCTGCCCCCTTTCGATAATTTGTGGAATGTGCTGTAACTCAGTGGCAGGTTCCCAAACGCCAATTTTTTTCTCAGAAGGCCATTCCGGCTCTCTACCGACATGTGGAAGGCAATGTCTTGGCCTCGTTGGACAGGGCAGGTCAGCGGTAAGGTGCATATTACCGCTGACTCATGGTCCAGCAGGCATGGACAGGGACCTTACCTTTCTTTCATGGCGCACTGGGTAACCCTGCTGGCAGCTGGGAAGGATGCAGGTCAGGGTGCAGTATTGTTGGAGCTTGTTCCGCCACCACGCCTCCAAAATGCTGGTAGTGGTGATTCTGCCACACCTCTCTCCTCCACCCCCTCCTCTTCTTCCTCTATGGCCTCTTCCTGTGCAGATTTGTCCTCTGAACCAGCGGTGCTCCATAGGCGTTCTAGGGGCTACGTAAGCACTCAGGTAAAAAGATGCCATGCAGTGCTTGAGTTGGTTTGCTTAGGGGACAGGAGCCACACTGGGGCAGAGATTCTGGCAGCTCTGCAGGGGCAGGCTCAGAGGTGGTTGATGCCACGCCAGCTTCAGCCAGGAATGGTGGTTTGCGACAATGGCACCAACCTCCTCTCCACCCTCCAACAGGGACACTTCACCCATGTTCCCTGTTTGGCTCACGTCCTTAATTTGGTGGTGCAGCGCTTCTTGTGCAGGTACCCGGGCTTACAGGATCTCCTGAGGCAGGCCAGGAAAGTATGTGGGCATTTCCGCCGGTCATATAATGCCAGTGCTCGGCTGGCTGACCTCCAAAAGGAATGCAACCTGCCCAAGAACCGCCTCATCTGTGACATGCCCACCAGGTGGAACTCAATGTTGGCAATGCTGCAGCGGCTGCACACGCAGCAGAGAGCCATCAATGACTACCTGTGCGAGTATGGCACCAGGACAGGGTCAGGGGAACTTGGCTTTTTTTTGCCACGCCGGTGGCTCATGATCAAGGATGCATGCACTGTCCTGTCACCATTTGAGGAGGCCACGAGGATGGTGAGCAGTGACAGTGCATGCATCAGTGATACTGTCCCTCTTGTCTACTTGTTGGAGCACACGCTGCGTGGAATAATGGACGGGGCACTTGAGGCAGAACAGAGGGAGGAAGAGGAGGACTACCTTACCTCTCAAGGCCCCCTTTATCCAGACAGTATTCCTGCAGGCCCGCCTATCAGGAAGAGGAGGAGGAGGATTGTGTCAGCATGGAGGTGGAGCCTGGCACTCGGCATCAGCAGCAGTCTTCAAGGGATCATTTTCAGGCCCCAGAAACCCATAGACTTGTATGTGGCTGGCAGGAGGTGGCTGCGGATCAGGTCGTCCTTAGTGACCCAGAGGACTCTGGACTGAATGCCTTAGCAAACCTATGCTGCAAGGCCTTCCTGATCCTGCAAAGCCTGCAAAAGGACCCTCGGATTCGTGGTATCAAGGAGAGGAATCGGTACTGGCTGGCAACCCTTCTTGATCCACGTTACAAGGGTAAGGTGGCGGAACTTATCCAGCCATCGCAGAGGGAGCTGAAGATGAAACCTCTTCGGGAGGCCTTGCAGAAAGGTTTTTGCAATGCGTTTCCAGAGCCTGCGAGGTTACAATTTCCTGGTCCTCCTGGACAACGTCTTGCTGAGGCTTTGGTCAGTCACAGAAGGAGCCGTGGAGAAGGTGGCCGTCTGACCAATGCGTTCAGACAATTTTTTAGTCCGCAGCCCCAAGGTCTGATCAGTTCCAGCAACCATCGCCAGCGTCTGTTGTACATGGTGCAGGAATACATTGGTTCAAGATCAGACTTGGAGACCTTTCCAACTGAAAATCCACTGGGTTACTGGGTCTTGAGGATGGATCACTGGCCAGAGCTTGCACAGTATGCAATTGAGCTACTGGCCTGTCCTGCATCCAGCGTTCTTTCGGAATGCACATTCAGTGCCGGTTACAAAGTGGAGGCTTTGTAACCGATCACAGAGTGCACCTGTCCACCAACTCGGTTGATAGGCTCACCTTCATAAAAATGAATCGGTCTTGAATCACCAGCTACCAAGCACCTGATGCTGATGTAACCGACTAATTCTTTTTATGAATGTGAGATCCCTTGAAGACTGCCTATGCTGATGCAGGGCTCGTTACTGCGCTCAACAAGAGTATCTGTGAGGGGTTGCAGTGTTGTGGCACCACCACCACTGCCCAGGGCCCAATTTTTCTGCCCCTGTTTAACAGGGGCATGTAATTACAATTAATTTGGGTGCGGGGTCCCCCTTAATATCCATACAAGACCCAAAGGGCATGGTAATGGGCTGGGGGGTACCCATTATGTTTGTCTCACTGATTTTCATCCATATTGCCCACCCAACATTACATTAAAGCCTCAAGCAGTTTTAAATTACTTTTATTCCTTTAGAAATGTCATTTTGTGCAGGGACTGTTCTAAGCACTGGAAACACGCACCACTTTACAGGCATTCTATTGATACCCCCCAGGTACGATATTTAAAGGAATATTTCACTTTTATTTTTTCACTTTAAGCATAATTAAAATCACTGCTCCCAAAAAAATGTCTGTTTTTAAAACTTTCTTTTCCATCGATACATGTCCCCTGGGGCAGGACCCGGGTCCCCAAACCCTTTTTAGGACAATAACTTGCATATTAGCCTTTAAAATTTGCACTTTTGATTTCTCACATTCGAGTCCCATAGACTTTACGGTGTTCGAATGTTCGCGCAAACTTTCGGTCCGTTCGCATGTTCTGGATGCGAACCGAACCGGGGGGTGTTTGGCCCATCCCTAGATGTGGGTAAAACCATACTGGCACTCTCTTAGATCTAGATCTTTCAGTGAACACCTCCCCTACTGCTCCTGTTTAAATCAACTATACATGAGTTGGCGCATTCCCTGTTAAAGTCAGTGAGGGGAAACCCAATGTTGACTGGTGGAATCGGCAGGGTTGTGTTGCGGACCTTCCTATGGAATTGGACAGTGATCTGTGAAAGTGGGTGGTTCCAGTTTGAGGGCCTCATTGGGTGTTGGAGTGTTGGTTTGTTCTGCCAGTTCAGAAGTAGAAGCATAATTGGGATATAGCCAGGGTTTGATATCCAAAGGATTTGTTGAACAGGATAAGGTTGGAACATACAGCAAGGTATCAGAAGTCAAAACTACAATCTGAGGGTCAAGAGTCAAAGAAACACAATCCAAGTAGTGGTACAAGAGCTTAAAACAAGGGTTGGGACCTCTATCACAGTCATCAAGGATTTGTCTCGTACATCTTTTGTTTTTGTAGCATATCATGTAAAAGTTGGCTGAGTGTTAACCCGTATATTTTAAGAAGGTGTCATTATGCATATCATTATGGAAACCACCTGTGAGCCATTCAAGCCGTGCATCTCCTATACAGAAAAGTATACCTATGTGTTGGTCAAGTCAAAGTCCTAATGGATCCAGTCTATTGTGAACATAGTAATCTAATCCCTCATTACTTTTCTTTCTACTTGTATTTTCTTTTATGTATCACCAAAGCATGGCACTGGAATCAGCCGCTGTTGCCAGCATTGACTGGAATTGGAATGTTGGTAAGTAACTTTTCTTTCAATAGCGTTTTAGAAAGATGACATCACTCTTGTTTTTAAGAGGTGAGCACCATCTTTTAACACGTACGGTCAGCGTGTTTCTAAATATTCTTGAACAAATCAGAAGATGCTTTTATTATGTTTTCAGCAAACTAGAGAAGGTTGATGGCTCTGAACTTCCCTGCTGTTCTATGAGTTCCAGCTCAGTGACACACACTGTAGTGTCAAGTCAAGATCCAGACTTCATAAAGGAGAAGTTTGGGCTATATAAAAAACACACACACATACTCAACTCCATGCTGCCGTATCGGTCTGATGGTGCAGCTGTCCCCCGTCGGCTCTAAGCAATAACCTGCTATAGGCTCACTATATTTAAATTTATAAAAAAAAATTTCTTGTTAACTTTTTTGTCTGAGTATACATCTGTTTGTCCCAAGCATGTCTGAATCGACTTATGCCGCATACATATGAGCGGACTTTTCGTCCAGGCTGGTCCAAAGGACTATCCGACGGACTTTCGACGGACTTCCAACGGACTTTCCGAATGAACGGACTTGCCTACACACAATCACACCAAAGTCCGACGGATTCATACGTGATGACGTACAACTGCACTAAAATAAGGAAGTTGATAGCCAGTAGCCAATAGCTGCCCTAGCGTGAGTTTTTGTCCGTCGGACTAGCATACAGACAAGCGGACTTTTCGATAGGAACTGGGTCCGACGGAGTTCCGACGTAAAGATTTGAAACATGTTCCAAATCTAAAGTCCGTCAGATCGACCGAAAAAGTCCGTTGCAGGTCCGATGAAGCCCACACACGGTCGAACTGTCCGCCGGACCAGTCCGGTCGAAAAGTCCGCTCGTGTGTACGCAGCATCACTGTTGACTGACTCACTACCTCTGCTGGAAGTCTATTCCAACCAAGCCACCAATTCTAAGATTCGTTTTGAACTTTCCTCCTGCTAGTATAAGGTCAACTCCCCGTGTTCTTGGTCATCATATCTTCGTATTAAAAATACTACCTGAAGATATTAGAGGTGTGCATCTTTACTGGTCTCATGATTTGATTTGATTACGACTATCCTGTCAACGATTCGATTCAATTCCGCAATGTATCACGATTACTGCCCATGGTTTTCCTAAAAAAAAATTCAAGCAGTCAGAAAAACTCAATTTTTTTTATTATGCATTTTTATTCTGCAGACACTTTCTGCATGTAGCAAAGTCTGAACACAGCAGACAACAACAGTATTTATTTAGAACAGTAAATACTAAATGGCACTGCCCCCTTTACATTCCACGCCCTCAGTTTACATTCCACAGCCCCCTTTTACATTACACAGCTCCCCTGAACATTAAACAGCTCCCCTGCACATTACACAGCCCCCTGCACTCCCAGGAGACCACCTGCCAACGTACTCTAAAGTTAAAAAAAAAAAAATCACTGCCAGCCCCTCTGTTTTATGAATCCATCCTACACTGTGTAAGTGTTAGTGTAAACTGATGCCTCTAAATACCTTATCTCCGATCTTTTATGGCCGAACAGCACAGCAGCCAGCCACGTGAACTCCCCAGCTGACGTCTGAGGGGATCTTGGCCCCTCCCGCTGTAGCCCTTACATCAAAGGAGGAGAGCAGCTGGAGGTCACATGACCGGCTATGTAAGATCAGAGATGAGGTCTTTAGAGGCATCTGTTTACACAGTGTAGGATGGATTCATAAAACAGAGGGGCTGGCAGTGACTTTTTTTTTTAACTTTAGAGTACGCTGACAGGGTGCGCCCAGGAGAGGCAGGGCATGCCAGGATGACAGCATCCATACAATTGCGATGCAACCGTTCTCTGCATTAATGCAGGATTACTTTGCGATGCATCTATTCAGCAATTATTTTCAACACTCCTATAAGATACAGTATCTCACAAGTGAGTACACCCCTCACATTTTTTCAATATTTTATTATATCTTTTCATGTGACAACACTGAAGAAATTACACTTTGCTACAATGTAAAGTACAGAGTGTACAGCTTGTATAACAGTGTAAATTTGCTGTCCCCTCAAAATAACTCAACAAATAACCATTCATGTCTAAACCGCTTGCAACAAAAGTGAGTACATTCCTAAGTGAAAAATGGCCAAATTGGGCTCAATTAGCCTTTTTCTCTCCCCAGTGTCATGGTCTCAGGTGTGAATGGGGAGCAGGTGTGTTAAATTTGGTGTTATCGCTCTCACTCTCTCATACTGGTCACTGGTAGTTCAACATGGCACCTCATGGCAAGGAACTCTGAGGATCTGAAAAAAAGAATTGTTGCTCTACATAAAGATGCTCTAGGCTATAAGATTGCCAAGACCCTGAAAATGAGCTGCAGCACAGTGGCCAAGACCATACAGCAGTTTAACAGGACAGGTTCCACTCAGTACAGGCCTTGCCATGGTCAACGAAAGAAGTTGAGTGCACATGCTCAGCGTCATATCCAGAGGTTGTCTTTGGGAAATAGACGTATGAGTGCTGCCAGCATTGCTGCAGAGGTTGAAGAGGTGGGGGGGTCAGCCTGTCAGTGCTCAGACCATACGCCACACACTGCATCAAATTGGTCTGCATGGCTGTCATCCCAGAAGGAAGCCTCTTCTAAAGATGATGCACAAGAAAGCCTGCAAACAGTTTGCTGAAGTCTGATGAGACCAAGATAAACTTATTTGGTTCAGATGGTGTCAAGCGTGTGTGGTGGCAACCAGGTGAGGAGTACAAAGACAAGTATGTCTTGCCTACAGCCAAGCATGGTGGTGGGAGTGTCATAGTCTGGGGCTGCATGAGTGCTGCTGGCACTGGGGAGCTACAGTTCATTGAGGGAACTATGAATGCCAACATGTACTGTGACATACTGAAGCAGAGCATGATCCCCTCCCTCTGGAAACTGGGCCGCAGGGTAATATTACAACATAATGACCCCAAACTCACCTCCAGGATGACCACTGCCTTGCTAAAGAAGCTAAGGGTAAAGGTAAAGAACTGGCCAAGCATGTCTCCAGACCTAAACCCTATTGAGCATCTGTGGGGACATCCTCAAACAGAAGGTGGAGGAGCGCAAGGTCTCTAACATCCACCAGCTCTGTGATGTCGTCATGGAGGTGTGGAGGAGGACTCCAGTGGCAACCTGTGAAGCTCTGGTGAACTCCATGCCCACTAGGGTTAAGGCAGTGCTGGAAAATAATGGTGGCCACACAATTTTGACACATTGGGCCCAATTTGGACATTTTCACTTAGGGGTGTACTCAGTAGTTAAATGGAGTGCCTAGAAATACATAATACAAAAAAGTACCTTCGATTTAGAAAATTATTTTGTGTTAAGGCCATAGTGGGCTTTAATGGTACCATACAGACACATGAAAAGCGGGTAATAAGTAAAAAATTTTTTATTGAGTTTAACAATATATTAAAAAACATACGATATAATATAAAAGCTCTGTGGAATATCTTGGGTGCAACTGTAGGTATTAGCTTTACCAGTTCACCCAGTATGGACTGTATTTAGCATGCTCAACATGTTTCGCGGGACAATACATAGTTACATAGTGAGGTTGAAAAGACACAAGTCCAACCTATGTGTGTTATGTTAGTATTGCATTGTATATCCCTGTATGTTGTGGTCGTTCAGGTACTTATCTAATAGTTTTTTGAAACTATCGATGCCCCCCGCTGACACCAACACCTGTGGCAGGGAATTCCACATCCTTACCGCTCTTACAGTAAAGAACCCTCCTTTCTTCTAATTTTAATGAGTAGCCACGTGTCTTATTAAACTCCCTTTCACTGAAAAGTTTTATCCCTATTGTGGGGTCACTAGTATGGTATTTGTAAATTTAAATGATATCCCCTCTCAAGTGTCTCTTCTCCAGAGAGAATAAGTTTAGTGCTTGTAACCTTTCTTCATAACTAATATCCTCCAGTCCCTTTTATTAGTTTTGTTGCCCTTCTCTGTACTCGCTCCATTTCCAGCACATCCTTCCTGAGGACTGGTGCCCAGAACTAGACAGCATACTCCAGGTGAGGCCAGACCAAAGTCTTTCAGAGTTGGAGAATTATCGCTTTATCTCTGGAGTTAATCCCCTTTTTAATGCATGCCATTGTGTTTGCTTTGTTAGCAGCAGCAGCTTGGCATTGCATGCCATTGCAGAGCCTATCATCTACTATGATCCCCAGGTCCCTTTTCCATCCTTGATTCCCCCAGAGGTTCTCCCCCCAATGAGTAGATTACATTCATATTTTTGCCACCCAAATGCATTATTTTACATTTTTCCACATTAAACCTCATTTGCCATGTAGTTGCCCACCCCATTAATTTGTTCAGATCTACTTGCAAGGTTTCCACATCCTGCAGAGAAGTTATTGCCCTGCTTAGCTTAGTATTGTCCGCAAATACAGAGATTGAACTGTTTACTACATCCTCCAGGTCATTATGAACAAATTTAAATAGGATTGGTCCCATGACAGAACTCTGGGGGACCCCACTTTCCACCCTTGACCATTCCGAGTACTCCCCATTTATCGCTACCCTCTGAACTCGCCCTTGTAGCCAGTTTTCAATCCATGTACTCATCTTATGGTCCATGCCAACGGACCTTATTTTGTACAGTAAACGTTTATGGAGAACTGTGTCAAATGCTTTTGCAAAATCCAGATACACCACGTCTACGGGCCTTCCTTTATCTAGATGGCAGCTCACCTCCTCATAGAAGGTTAATAGATTGGTTTGGCAAGAACGATTCTTCATGAATCCATGCTGAATACTGCTAATGATACCGCTTTCATTACTAAAATCTTGTATATAGTCCCTTATCATCCCATCCAAGAGCTTTCATACTATGCTGTCTGTGCGCTCTGCTATGACATGACCATGCCCCCTTATGACCTCACAGTCCCAGCATGCCCCGGGACTGTGATGTCATAGGGGGCGGGGTTACCGTCTATATAAGTCATAGCAGAGCGCACAGACAGCATTACAGCTGGAGAGAGCGCCATGTCAACATCTCTGGAAGAGAAGAGGGAAGAAGACGATCCAGATGTCTGGGCTCTTCCACTAGCAAAAGAGCGGCAAAAGAGCAGAAGATAGCGGAGGAGCCCGGCAGAAGGAAGAAGGCACCGGAGAAGAACCAGAGAGTGCGGAGACGACACCGGAGAGAGGGAGAAGAGGCCTGAGAGACCCCCGAAGTCGGAAGAAGACCCCGGAGCTGCTTAATTAATTTTAAAACCTGTGTAGTGTGTTTATTTATTGACACTTTTTTCCCTAGGTGAATGGGTAGGGGTACGCTGTACCCCATACTCATTCACATAGGGTGGGGGGCCAGGATCGGGGGCTCCCGGATTCCGATAAGCCCCCCGCCCGCAGACCCCGACAACCAACGGCCAGGGTTGTCGGGAAGAGGCCCTTGTCCTCATCAACATAGGGACAAGGTGCTTTGGGGTGGGGGGGACGCAGGGCGTCCCCCTCCCCCAAAGCACCCACCCCAAATATTGAGGGCATGCAGCCTGGTACGGCTCAGGAGGGGGGTGCTCGCTTGTCCCCACCTCCTTTCCTGACCAGCCGGGCTGCGTGCTCGGATAAGGGTCTGGTATGGATTTGGGGGGGCCCCCATGCCGTTTTTTCGGCGTAGGGGGTTCCCCTTAAAATCCATACCAGACCTAAGGGCCTGGTCTGCCCCCAGAGGGGAATTCCCTCTCGCGCTGGCCGAAATAGGAAAATGTGTTTTTCCTATTGCAGCCAGCTCGAGATGTACAGTACCCTGTCGCCGAGAACCAGCACGATGGGTTTGCGCTGGAAACATTTTCGCGCCCGCGTACTGTAGTTTGTACAAAAGTCCGATGCTTTTGTGTACACACGATCAGACTTTGCTCCATCGGACTTTTGTTGCTGGAAAGTTTGTCCATTCGCACAGCCAACAAAAGTCAGATGGAAACAGAAAAAGTTTGTTCGATGGAGCGTACACACGGTCAGATGTTGCTCCAAAACAGCTAATTTGCATGTTTGTTGTCAAGAAGTCCGATCGTGTGTACGGGCCTTAAGACAGACAGGATAATCGCAGAAAGGTAAGTCTGTTTTATGTGTGTATGCAAAGAAGAATTGCACAGATGTGTTGTATGCAGTACCTAAAATGTTGTAATGTTCCCTTCACCAAATTTCCAGGATATTTCCTCCTTTCATGGTGGTTTTGTTTGTTCTTCTTTTATAGGATTGCTGTATGCAGGATATGCCTTGTGCTTGTTTGGTTTTTACTCTGTAATGACATTTGTGGTTCTAAACTCCAGTGCCACCTCTGTCACTTTAGGCTTGCTCACTTCTGACATCTATAGCCTGTTCATTGGCCGCTTTTTATTTGGCTACAAGGTAAGCACTCACTAATTACACATATTTATAAGTATTATTTTACTTGATTTTTCCATATTTATAGAGTTACAGCATCTCTGAAGAGAGACCTGTTCATATTGGTCCCTGAACTCAGAAAAGCTCATAATCTTATGGCCTTGCCACTCTCATACACATACTAGGGTCAATTTAGGTAGAAGCAAGTTTTGGATTGTAGGAGGTAAGCGAAGAACCTGAAGAAAATGTGTTTCAATGGGAACAGGCCCTACTGGTAGTGGGTAGCAACCATGAACCATGCATGAGACAGGGAGACTCAGCAACAAGCGGGTTTTCCTTGCATGTTTATTCAGCAAGGATATATATACACAGTGGGGGTTATTTACGAAAGGCAAATTCACTTTGCACTACAAGTGCACTGCAAGTGCGCTTGAAAGTGCACTTGGAAGTGCAGTCGCTGTAAATCTGAGGGGTAGATCTGAATGGACGGGAAGCTCTGCTGATTTTATCAGCCAATCATGTGCAAGCTAAAATGCTGTTTTTAATTTTTTTTGCATGTCCCTCTCGGATCTACAGCGACTGCACTTTCAAGTGCACTTGTAGTGCAAAGTGAATTTGCCTTTCGTAAATAACCTCCAGTATCTCACAAAAGTGAGTACACCCCTCACATTTTGAGGGGTGTACTTTATAAATATTTTATTATATCTTTTCATGTGACAACGCTGATAAAATGACACTTTGCTACAATGTAAAGTAGTGAGTGTACAGCTTGTATAACAGTAAATAACTCAACACACAGCCATTAATGTCTAAACCGCTGGCAACAAAAGTGAGTACACCTCTAATGCCCCGTACAAACGAGCGGAAATTCTGCCAGCAAAAGACCAATGAGAGCTTTTGGTTGGAAATTGCGACCGTGTGTATGCTCCATCGGACTTTTGCTGGCAGAATTCCAGCCAGCAAAAGATTGAGAGCAGGTTCTCTATTTTTCGGTCGGAAAAAGTTCCTATCCGAAAATGCGTTCGTCTATATGCAATTCGGACGTGCAAAAAATCACGCATGCTTGGAAGCATTGAACTTCATTTTCTTGCCTCATCGTAGTGTTGTACGTCACCGCGTTCTTGACGGTCGAAAGTTCAGAGAACTTTAGTGTGACCGTGTGTATGCAAGCCAAGCTTGAGCGGAATTCCGTCGGAAAAACCATCCAAGATTTTTCAGACGGAAATTCCGCTCGTGTGTACGGGGCATTAGTTAAAATGTCCAAATCGGGCCCAATTAGCCATTTTCCCTCCCTGGTGTCATGTGACTCAGTGTTACAAGGTCTCAAGGTGTAACTGGGGAGCAGGTGTGTTAAATTTGGTGTTATCGCTCTCACTCTCTCATACTGATCACTGGAAGTTCAACATGGCACCTCATGGCAAAGAACTCTCTGAGGATCTAAAAAAAAAGAATTGTTGCTCTACATAAATAAGGCCTAGGCTATAAGAAGATTGCCAAGACCCTGAAACTGAGCTACAGCACAGTGGCCAAGACCATACTTTGGTTTAACAGGACAGGTTCCACTCAGAACAGGCCCTCGCCATGGTTGACCAAAGAAGTTGAGTGCTCAGCATGATATACAGAGGTTGTCTGTGTGAAATAGATGTATGAGTGCTGCCAGCATTGCTGCAGAGGTTGAAGGGGTGGTGGGTCAGCCTCTCAGTGCTCAGACCTTACGCCACACACTGCATCAGATTGGTCTGCATGGCTTTCGTCCCAGAAGGAAAGTTTGCTGAAGAAAAGCAGACTAAGGACATGGATTACTGGAACCATGTCCTTTGGTCTGATGAGACCAATATAAACTTATTTGGTTCAGATGGTGTCAAGCGTGTGTGGCTACAACCAGGTGAGGAGTACAAAGACAAGTGTGTCTTGCCTACATTCAAGCATGGTGGTGGGAGTGTCATGGTCTGGGGCTGTATGAGTGCTGCCGGCACTGGGGAGCTACAGTTCGTTGAGGGAACCATGAATGCCAACATGTACTGTGACATATTGAAGCAGAGCATGAGCCCCTCACTTTGGAGACTGGGCCGCAGGACAGTATTCCAACAAGATAATGACCACAAACACACCTCCAAGACAACCACTGCCTTGCTAAAGAAGCTGAGGGTAAAGGTAATGGACTGACCAAGCATGTCTCCAGACCTAAACCCTATTGAGCATCTGTGGGGCATCCTCAAACGGAAGGTGGAGGAGCACAAGGTCTCTAACATCCACCAGCTCTGTGATGTCGACATGGAGAAGTGGAAGAGGACTCCAGTGGCAACCTGTGAAGCTCTGGTGAACTCAATGCCTAAGAGGTTTAAGAAGATGCTGGAAAATAATGGTGGCCACACAAAAAATTGACACTTTGGGCCCAATTTGGACATTTTCACTTAGGGGTGTACTCACTTTTGTTACCAGCAGTTTAGACATTAATGGCTGTGTGTTAAGTTATTTTGAGGGGACAGCAAATGTACACTGTTATAAAAGCTGTACATTTACTACTTTACATTGTAGCAAAGTGTCATTTCTTTAGTGTTGTCACATGAAAAGATATAATAAAATATTTACAAAAATGTGAGGGGTGTACTCACTTTTGTGAGATACTGTATACAAAGGTGTGCACAGTCTATTGCATTAGGCTGTGCACCCCAAAGCTCAAACATACATGACTTTCTCGGCAGCTTCAGCTGCACAGGGCAGTGAATAAATGGGAAGTGCTCTGTGTGGAGTGGTTTCCTGTGCATTCACCGACCAAAGCATAGTAAACACTTTAAAGCATGTTATACAGCACAGTGCTTGTGCTGTGTCATTTGGTCCACTGTATACCCTAAAAAAACGTGGCTGATCCTGACAGTTTCTGCCTTCCCCCCCTGTAAACTGACCACGGTTCATCATGGCTGCTGAGCCCTGACACCGTGGTCAGTTTATGCGCCTCCGTCATCCGCAGCCCTTCTCTTTGTCTCCTCTGTCCTCCTCCCCCTCCCTGTCTGTGAGCTCTGTGTCCATGCCCGCCCCCTCTCTTTTTGCTGCTCAAATTAGGGTACAGTTTACATTATCCTCTTGGTTGATGAATGTCCCTCCCTGACTGTGCTTTATAAAAAATGCAGATTGGGGATCACGTGACCCACCGTATTTTTCCTCTCTCGCATGACAGCTGCAGCGGGCGGGGCCGCCTCTCTCCTCCTCCCCTCCTGAGTGACGTCAGTGGGGGATCCTCGGCCCCGCCCGCTGCAGCTGTCATGTGAGAAAGGAGAAAGACGGCGGGTCACGTGATCACAGATCTGCGCTCCGTAAACAAGGTATATAGCTGCATTTTTTATAAAGCGCAGTCACAGGGGGATATTAGATTCATGCACCGAGAGGATAACGTAAATTGTACCCTGTGGGTTAACAAACACTTTAATTGAACAAGCCAAAGTTAGTAGCTGATTGGCTACCATGCAAAGCTGCACTAGATTATGCACACTCTGTTCTTAGTAAATCAACCCCATAGTGAATAGGGTGTGCCCAGGCTCACCTGGCACAACCCCTCTTGCTTGCTAGAAATATCAATATGAAATGTTTGTCTGCGATATATAAGAAAAAAAAAACACTGTTTTAGATGTTATTTTATTAAAAATACACACACATTACATTTTAATATGTCTTGCTTTCCTTGCAGTTTTCTGGTCTTTACATCCTGTCATTTATATTGATCATTGTGGGATTCGCCGCTTACAACAGTATGGCTACGTATACTTCCGAGAGTCACAAAGAGACTGAGAACAATGACACAGAAGAGATGGAGGCACCTCCGGAGTCCGCTACTCCTCTGGAGAATGTGTCCAAGCAGCTCTGTACTGTCATCGGGGACTCAGCTCAATAATGGATTTTAGGTCATAAAATGTATTTTCAGGAGGATGGAGAGCTTTCCATGTTTCCATGTTCCCTGTCAATCATTGCCAGTTCTTGCAAGTGTTCCTAAAGAGTCAAAGCGGATATCACCTTTCATGTGGAACTATTGCATTAACCACTTGCCTACTGGGCACTTTCACCCCCTTCCTGCCCAGGCCAATTTTCAGCTTTCGGTGCTCTCACACTTTAAATGACAATTACCCAGTCATGCAACACTGTACGTATATGAAATTTGCATCCTTTTTTTTCACACAGATAGCGCTTTCTTTTGGTGGTATTTAATCACCACTGGGTTTTTTATTTTTTTGTGCTATAAATAAAAAAAGACTGAAAATTTTGGGAAAAAATGCCTTTTTCTTTGTTTCTGTCATAAAATTTAGCAAATTGGTAATTTTTCTTCATACATTTTGGCAAAAATTTATACTGCTACATCTCTTTGGTAAAAATAACCCAAATCATTGTAAATGATTTGGTCTTTGTGAAAGTTAGAGTCTACAAGCTATGTGCCAATCATTGAAAATTGATCACACCTGATGTACCGACGGCCTCTCTCAATTCTTGAGACACTAACAAGTCGGGAAAGTACAAATACCGACAAAATGACCCCTTTTTGGAAAGTAGACATTGCAAGGCATTTAGTAAGTCACATGGTGAGTTTTTTTGAAGTTGTAATTTTTTCCCACAATTCTTTTCAAAATGAAGATTTTTCATTTTTGTTTTGTTGACAAAATTGTCTTTTTAACAGGTTATTTCTCTCACAGAGCATATGCATAATTGCAACTACACCCCAAAACACATTCTGCTACTCCTCCTGAGTATGGCGATACCACATGTGTGAGACTATTTCACAGCCCAGCCACATACAGAGGCCCAACATGCAGGGAGTGCCATCATGTGCTCTAGGGACATAAATTACACACCTAATGTCATGACGACCTATCACACTTTAGAAGGCCTTGGAGCACCTGGACAATGGAACTGCCCACAAAATTACCCTATTTTGGAAAGCAAACACCCCAACATATAATCTATGAGGCATAATGAGTCTTTTGGCGCACAAGGTCTCTAACATCCACCAGCTCTGTGATGGCGTCATGGAGGAATGGAAGAGGACTCCAGTGGCAACCTGTGAAGCTCTGGTGAATTCCATGCCCAAGAGGGTTAAGGCAATGCTGGAAAATAATGGTAGCCACACAAAATATTGACACTTTGGGCCCAATTTGGACATTTTCACTTAGGGGTGTACTCACTTTTGTTGCCAGCAGTTTAGACATTAATGGCGGTGTGTTGAATTATTTTGAGGGGACGGCAAATTGACACTGTTATACAAGCTGTACACTCACTACTTTACATTCTAGCAAAGTGTCATTTCTTCAGTGTTGTCACATTAAAAGATATAATAAAATATTTACAGGTGTACTCACTTTTGTGAGATACTGTATACATAGGTGTGCGCAGCCTATTGCACCCCAAATCTCAAACACACATGACTTTCTCGGCAGCTTCAGCTGCACAGGGCAGTGAATAAATGGGAAGTGCTCTGTGCGGAGTGGTTTCCTGTTCATTCACAAACCAAAGCATAGTAAACACGGTTTACTATGCTTCAGTTATAGATGGACACAGTGAGCGAGTGTGTTAACTGTGTTCATTTAGAAAAGGAAGGGGCCAGCAAAGTACATATTTACTAGCCCCTTCCCCCTGTTCTCCATCCTGAAACATCCCCAACAGCAGCCGGGGGGAGAGGAGAGGAGGGAAGCCCAGTCAGTAGGGGGAATTGGCACTGCACATAGTGGTTGATTTACTAAAACTGGAGAGTGCAAAATCTGGTGTAGCTCTGCATAGAAACCAATCAGCTTCCCGGTGTTTTTGTCAAAGCTTAAAGCATTTGTTAACACCAAAAAAATAAAAAATAAAGATCCTGTTCCTTTGAAGCATGTTATACAGCACAGTGCTTGTGCTGTGTCATTTGGCCCACTGTATACCCTAGAAAAATGTGGCTGATCCTGCCAATTTCTTCCCTCCCCCCTAAACTGACCACGGTTCATCATGGCTGCTGAGCCCTGACACCGTGGTCAGTTTACACGCCTCCGTCACCTGCAGCCCTGCTCTCTGTCTTGATGACGACCTATCCCACTTTTGAAGGCCCTGGACAATGGACCCCAACATATAATCTATGAGGCATAATGAGTCTTTTGAACATGTCATTTTTTTCCAGAAGTTTTTGGAAAATGTGGAAAAAATATGAAAACGTGTCATATCCATAGGTTGTCTTTGGGAAATAGACGTATGAGTGCTGCTAGCATTGCTGCAGACCATACTATGCACGCTGCATCAAATTGGTCTGTATGGCTGTCGTCCCAGAAGGAAGCCTCTTCTAAAGATGATGCACAAGAAAGCCCACAGTTTGTTGAAGACAAGCAGACTAAGGACATGGATTACTGGAACCATGTCTTGTGGTCTTATGAGACCAAGATAAACTTATTTGGTTCAGATGGTGTGAAGCGTGTGTGGCGGGAACCAGTTGAGGAGTACAAAGACAAGTGTGTCTTGCCTACAGTCAAGCATGGTGGTGGGAGTGTCCTGGTGTGGGGCTGCATGAGTGCTGCCTACACTGGGGAGCTACAGTTCATTGAGGGAACCATGAATGCCAACATGTACTGTGACATACTGAAGCAGAGCATGATCCCCTCCCTTCGGAGACTGGGCGACAGGGCAGTATTCCAACATGATAACGACCCCAAACACACCTCCAAAACAACCACTGCCTTGCTAAAGAAGCTGAGGGTAAAGGTGATGGACTGGCCAAGCATGTCTCCAGACCTAAACCCGATTGAGCATCTGTGGGGCATCCTCAAACAGAAGGTGGAGGAGCGCAAGGTCTCTAACATCCACCAGCTCTGTGATGTCATCATGGAGGAGTGGAAGAAGACTCCAGTGGCAACCTGTGAAGCTCTGGTGAACTCCATGCCCAAGAGGGTTAAGGCAGTGCTGGAAAATAATGGTGGCCACACAAAATATTGACACTTTGGGCCCAATGTGAACATTTTCATTTAGGGGTGTACTCACTTGTTTTGCCAATGGTTTAGACATTAATGGCTGTGTGTTAATTTACACTGTTAAACAAGCTGTACACTCACTACTTTACATTGTAGCAAAGTGTCATTTCTTCAGTGTTGTCACATGAAAAGATATAATAAAATATTTACAAAAATGTGAGGGGTGTACTCACTTTTTTTGAGATACTGTGTATTATACACACATGAGTTCCTGTCCTCAAGGTGCTTATAATATAAGGTCCCTAACTTGTTGCATGATAGTTGTGCGCTGTCCATACATCCACATCTCTCCTCCATCCTGCAGTAATGCTCCTTCCTGCCCCCCTCCCCCCCTACAGTTTTTATACCACTGTGGTAATGGTGTACATTTTTGACAATATTTAACTTAAAACATTAGTGCAAGCACTTCATTATTTTGACGCATACTATAGGACATCAGAAAACTGTCGAGGATCACTTTTAGGCTATGTGCCCACGGACGTTTTTACAGCTGCTTTTTTGAGCGTTTTTTGCAGCTTAAAAACACCTCTCCATGTTAGCCTAAGGCCTCATGCCCACCATGGCGCATTTGAGATGTAAATGGCATAGCCCTTTTTTTTAAGCTGCAAAAAAAACCCAGGACCAGTGCGTTCTGAGGCTCCAGCGCTAGAGCTGTAAAAACGTCAGACGTCAGCAAAAGGTTTTAAACGCGATTTAACGAGGCTTAACGCGGTGTTAAGCCTCGTCCGACGTTTCTGTCTCTATTCAAAATCAATAGTTCCCTATGGGAGCCCATTGATTTGAATAGAGGTCGCACCAGAAGTCGAATCAAGGGGATCCGACTTGCGGTACGACTTGTGTGCTGAGAATCTTGAGGGGGGGACACCGCAAATTTTTTTAAAAAAATTTGCGTGAGGTTCCCTCCTAAGACGATACCAGACCCATCGGTCTGGTATGGATCTTAAGGGTAACCCCCACACCAAAAAAAAAAATGGAGCGGGGTTAACCCTCCCAAGATCCATACCAGACCCTTATCTGAGCACGCAGCCTGGCAGGCCAGGAAAGGGGGGCGAGCGAGCGCCGCGCTCTCCTGGACCATACCAAGCCACATGCCCTTAAGATCCATACCAGACCAAAGGGTCTGGTGTCGTCTTCGGAGGGAACCTCACGCAAATTTTTTTTTTAATATTCGCGGTGTTCCCCCCCGTCAAGATTCTCAGCACACAAGTTGCACCGCAAGTCGGATCCTCTTGATCTGACTACAAGTCGCACCGCAAGTCGGATCCTCTTGATCCGACTTCTGGTGTGACCTCTATTCAAATCAATGGGCTCCCATAGGGAACTGTTGATTTTGAATAGAGTCAGAGAAACGTGGCTGAAAGCCAGCACAGAATAATGTGCATTGGAATTAATGCAAAACGCGGATGAAATCGCGTTAACGCCGCTTTTTTCCTGGCATCTGTACTGGCTTTACAGCCCGTTTTTTAAAACGTCCGTGAGCATGTAGCCTTAAAGTGGTTTGGTATGGTATTTTTTATTTGCACACACACAAAAAAAAAAAAGTAAAGTGGCTTTTTTCCCCAAATGTTCCAAAAATCTCTTTACCCAATTCCATATCCTCTGAATAATACATACCAGTGCTACTCCTGTTTTAAATGCACACCCTCCCAATACACAAGTAGCGGTTGGAGGGCCTCTGTACAAAAATCGCTGGCTCTTCGATCCCCCATGTCCTGTCGTTTGCAGGTCAGGCTAGACATTACAATTCCTGTCCTAGCTCCTTAGTAGCCACTCCAGGCCTTTCATACTGCACACAGACTGAGCTCAGCTAGAAGAAGAGAGCTGTGCATTAGCAAACCAGGACACACGTATCCTGTTTGAATGGCCTAGAGTGGCCAATTGGGGGCGCACAATTGTAAAGTCCTGCAATTGAGAGGACAGAGGAGGACTGAAGGGCAGCAGTTTTTGTGGAGTGGCCCCATGACATGTAATGGGAGGACATGCACCATTTAATACAGAGGAGTGCTGGTATGTACTATTCAGAGAATATAGAACTGCATAGGGGAATCTTTGGAAAACCTTATTGAAAGTGAACGTACACTTTAAAGGGGGAACTCCAGGCTCCCCCCCCCAAAAAAAAACAAATACTGTAGCTGCTAACTTTTTTTTATAAGGACACTTACCTGTCCAGAGATCCAGTGATATCCTCATCCGAGCTGATTCTTCAATCGGCTTCAGGTGCAGGCGCCTTAAAGTGATTGTAAACGATCACCTTTTAAAACAAGTAAAACAATCCACCCATTTTAAATTAGAAATAAAAGGCAAAACATTTGTGTATAGATTAAAAAAAAAACATTATAAATACCTTTTTTTCCCTTTTTTATAAGTGATCACATTCCCTCTGTTCTCAGCTGCATACGCGCTGGGGAGAAGACACAGCAGCACACTGAGCTTCCCAGTGAATGGCTGTGCAGGAAAGGCCTATCAGGACAAGTCTAATCATTGAAGGAGAGCAGACTGAGTTCCCAGCACAGCTAGAGAACTGACCATGTTGTGTTCTCCTACTTAGTGTGGTCAGTTTTTAATAGGAAAGCAGAGGGACTGGCAGGAACACCAGTGGTTTCACATAAAGGAAGCAATTCAAAGAGGGCAGGATACTTTCTCATACAAGTACATGGTACAGCAGGCACATATTGGGAATATGAAATGTTGGGCCAACAAACACTTTAAGCAGTGGCAGCCCAACCATACGGGGCGCAGTGGCGCCGGCCCCTTAACCACATGCGGAGCATCGGATGGGCTCACTGGAACAACACCCAGATCGCTGTTCCTGATCACTAGGAACAGCAGATCTCAGTATTGTCCTGTCAGAACAGGGATCCGCCTTGTTTGCATAGGCAGATCCCCAAAGAGATGAGGGGGAGATGAGCGGGGCTTCGTTCCCCTGCATTGCTGGACCCTGGGACAGGTAAGTGTCTGATTATTAAAAGTCAGCAGCTGCAGTATTTGTAGCTGCTGACTTTATTTATTTATTTATTTATTTTAAGCGGAACTCCGCTTTAGGAGTTCTAAAAGCTGGGAGGTGGAGGCGGGCATTTGGGTCATGTGATCGCTGTGATTGGCTGTCACAGTGGTCAGATGATTGGAAATCTCCAATGGCAAGTATGCATCTAGCTTTCCGGTACGTGCCAGCTACCATGCTGGGAGCTCACAGGGAGCGCGCTCTCAGCACGGTAAGTTGTTTTAACAGGGCTGCATACAGGCATACCCCACTTTAAAGTACACAATGGGGTTTGTATATTCGGCCAGTCAGCATTAATGCCCATCGCAGAGCGGTCGCATATATGCATGCCACCGGCGTCAAGGGGTTAATGTTTGTCATGTTTAGAGGTGCCAGAGTAAGGAGTAATGCTTTCCTTATTCCTCACTCCAGGAGGGTCCCTCCAGTGCAGTGACTGGTCCCCCATAACTGCCTCTGTAAGCTGAGACTAGCTGCAGCCACACTCCATGTCCCTGTATTGTAGGCATTGACGGTAAAGCTCTGACCACAGACTGGAGCTTTGGGCAGAGGAGGAGAGCACTGGAATCTGCTGGCGCAGAGAGTCAGTTACAGAAATAGGTAAAAGGTTTCACATCAATATTCACAATAAGAAATGCTGCCCTGGCTGCAATATGCACCTCTTCTCTAGTATGGTTACCTGCAGTACCTGTTCTGCGCCACAAGATGTCATCAGTTGATACCTGTGCCTTTGCAAAAATGCCTCATAGATTAGAATAGGATCAACAGAACTGTGGGGGCTTTATACTTAGAGGGTAAGGTAACTCCACTTTTGTGGGAAAAAAATTAGCAAAAAAATAAAAAGTAATAAATATTACTCAAGTCATATTGTGATGGAATGTTGTTAAAAATTACCTTTCCTTTTCAGTCTGCAGTGCTGTAATTTTCTGTAAATGCAATATGGCTACCTAGGGGCGTTCTGTGTACAGTTGGTGTACAGAACGCTGCCTGAAAATATAATTTCCTGCTTGTGTGACTGGCTTACTGATTGTCCCAAAAGTCTAGTATGTGATCAGCATTTTAAGTTGTTTATATAGTATGTTGGTATGTTATTTATTTTTGGGGGTAATGTTAGAGTAAATGGTGTATTGTTTGTATTTGGTAGTTTGACTTTCTGTTATTTTAATTTGTGTTATTTATTCTATGTTGTATTTTAATTGTATGGATGGTTTTATGTGTAGTGTGGTTTTATTTAGCGTTGTGTTTTTGTATCTTGTACTGTTCATTCTTGTGATCTTGTGTTGTCTTTGTTGAGTGTGGCTGTGTTGCAACAATTTCCCAATTTCCTTTGGGATTAATAAAGTATTCTGTAAGATACAAGTCAGATTTTTGGCATCCCTTGCCGCAAAAATGTAATTTTTAGTGAGATACTTCCAAAAGGAAACCATATTTAAAGGGATGAAAACTCTGCCACTTACCTCATTAGAGCCCTACAAGTGCAGAAGCTGATTGATAATTCTAAAATCACTTTCATACAGATTCACAGAGTACATGGACACAGACAAACAGCATTTTTTTCAGGATAACAAAAGTAAGGAATCTGCAACAAAGTTTTTTTTAAATCCCTGGAATGTACATAGATCACCCAGTAGGGAATGTTTTTTTTTTAGGGACGCACCGGGAAAATTACTGTTACAGTGAGTACCGATACTTTTTTTTTAGTGCTCGCCGATACCAAGTACCGATACCTACCGCAACTGTTTTATTTATACTTCAGCTGTTAGCAATGGTACAAAAGCATTGAAAAGTTATTTACAAATTAAATAAAGATAGATAGATAGATAGATAGATAGATAGATAGATAGATAGATAGATAGATAGATAGATAGATAGATAGATAGATAGATAGATAGATAGATAGATATATGCAAACAAAAAAAAGTTTTAATTATTTAAAGTTTATAAAATAGAACTGAAAAAAACAATTAGTAGGAAAATAATAAATGGAGGAGAATAGGAAGTTAATTAAGGCTGATTAGAGTAAACTAAGCGTTAATAAACAGAGTTTTTCTTACTTGACAGGTTGCTTTAAGGCTGCATTCACACCTTGGCGTCTTGAATCTCCGCCAGATTTGTTGCGATTCTGCCTGCGATTTCAAAGCGGCGAGGTTTGAAAACAAATCGCAGAACGCACATTTGAGATGCCGTTCATTTGAATGGCACCTAAAATCGCAGTGCGGTTCTGCCACGATTGTCGCTGGAAAAATCGCGCGGCAAACCGCATCACGTGAAACTTGCTGCCCCAAAAAAAATTATAGGAGCTACTTTTGGGTGACATGCTTCACGCGATGCGGGTCACCGCCATTGCAGTGCGATTTATTGCGTGACAATTACAGCAGAACCGCACCACAATTTTAGGTGCCATTCAAATGAATGGCATCTCAAATGTGCATTCTGCGATTTGTCATTCACACTTCGCCGATTTGAAATTGCGGGCAGAGTCACGGCAAATCTGCCCGCGGTTCAAAACGCTGGGGTATGAATGCAACCTTAAAGTGGATGTAAACCCAATGTCATCCTTTCTAAACTACTGCCATAGGGGTTATCTATAAGGATATACATGCCTCCTGCATGTATCTTTACCTGTCAAATGCCTCCCCTCTGTCTGTTATGAGACCCGAAAAACTGCAGATTCTGTGGGTGGGTCTGTTGTCTGGAGCTCGGTGGGTGGAGTCGTGATGTCAGTAGACTCCCCGCCCACCTCTACACTCCCCTTGTCAATATGCATTTTCTGTGTATTTCTTACACTGAACTTCTGCTATGGTCTCTAACAACCAGTGAAAAGACAGGAAAGTAACCACATGACTTCAGCATGCCAAATCATGGTGAGGTGTGGAACAGCCAATCCTTGCAGAGCTGCTAAAGAAAGGAGTGGGGGAGGGAATTAAAAAATAATGCATGTCTTAGGCTAGTGCACGAGATATGTAAATCACCTGTCACTCACAGCAAGGGGGAGGATTTGACAAAGTTTTTCTCTGTTTGTCAAGTTTTATCTCACTGAAAAATAAAAGAGGATTGCTCAGAGCTGGATAAACTCTTTGTGGCAAGACTGGGCTCAAATGATAGGAAATCTTATACTCTACATTATGACATCAAAAAAAAAAATTGGGTTTACATCCACTTTAACTGACTTCATCTGCAGATTGACGTTCATCCCTTTAATCTGTAGATGAATAAAAACAGTAAGATAAAAAAAAAAAAACAATGTTTCTTTTATCTTTCGGCTGAGTGGCTGAGCAATGCTGTTGATAAAAATTTCCTGGCTGCTTATTTTTTTTTTTTGACAGCTCCAATTGCCTGGAGTTTACACTTCAGCTGTCAACAGGGGAACCCTACTGACAGCTGAATGAGTCATCGGTTTTTGAGGACGCGACGCCCCCCCGCTCCTTAACAACCGATAATTGGCAGGTTTTTTAAAAAAAATTTTTTTTACATTTCAGCTGTCAGTGAGGGAATCCCGCTGACAACTGAAATAACCGAGCCTGAAAGTATCGGTTTCAGGTATGGGAGCATTTGCGCACGTACTGATACTCGTGCAAATGCTTAGTATAGCGACAGATATCCGTATGTGTGTAACCCTAGTTTTTTCCTCAACAAAAGTGGAGTTACTCTTTAAAGGTGCTCTTGTCCTTTAAGCGTGACCTGTTAATATAACAGGCAACCATTTCCCAGCATGCAATAGTAGCTAGTAATCGGGAGATCTGGGAGTAGGGCTCTGTGGACAACAGATAAAAGCTTTTCATTTAAGTAAAGTGCAGCAATAATTGAATGGACAATTCATTATTACAAGGATAAGTAAAGGAAAAATATCCATTAGCTTTTAGCTAAATCCAGAAATGTGATCTGTTCTCACAACCTGAACAGGATGCAGTAAGTGCATAATAGGCTCCTGAGCACAAACACAACCATGTTGGTCAGAAGAAGGAAATGTTAAGAAGATAACAAATTAGTGGCCCGTTTTATCATATAATTAAAAAATAGTGAAGCGCTCTAGTTATCAAAACGACAAAGAACTACTAGTGCATGTGATAAAACCCAAATACCAATACCGCATACAACATGCGTTTACATACACTATATTGTCAAAAGTATTGGGGCACCTGCCTTTACACGCACATAAACTTTGATGGCATCCCAGTTTTAGACTGGCCATACACCTATAGATTATCTGCAGATTTTCTATGGTCAGATGGAAAAAGGGGAACAGATTCCTCCATCTATGCTGAACTGTGTGGATGGAAGAATCTCCCACTGGCCCAAGCTTCCATATCTTGCTAGTCGGCCCCGCTGGCTCTCACAATACCTGAACATTCTGATTGGGTGCAGGCATTGTTTAGGTTGAGAGCCAGCGGGGCCGACTAGCAAGATACTGAAGCTTGGCCCAGTGGCAGATTCCTCCATCCACACAGTTTAGCATACATGGAGAAATCTGTTGCATTTTTTCTATCTAACCATAAAAAATCTGCAAATAATCTATAGGTGTATGGCCAGCTTTAGTCTGTAGGGTTCAATATTGAGTTGGCCCACCCTTTGCAGCTATAACAGCTTCAACTCTTCTGGGAAGGCTGTCCACAAGGTTTAGGAGTGTGTCTATGGGAATGTTTGACCGTTCTTCCAGAAGCACATTTGTGAGGTCAGGCACTGATGTGGATGAGAAGGCCTGGCTCGCAGTCTTCGCTCTAATTCATCCCAAAGGTCTTCTATTGGGTTGAGGTCAGGACTCTGTGCAGGCCAGTAAAGTTCTTTCACCCCAAACTCACTCATTCATGTCTTTATGGACCTTGCTTTGTGCACTGGTGCGCAGTCATGTTGGAACAGGAAGGGGCTATCCCCATACTGTTCCCTCAAATTTGGGAGCATGAAATTGTCCAAAATGTCTTGGAATGCTGACGCCTTAAGAGTTCCCTTCACTGGAACTAAGGGTCCAAACCCAACCCCTGAAAAACAACCCAACACCATTATCCCCCCTCCACCAAAAGATTTGGACCAGTGCACAAAACAAGGTCCATAAAGACATGGATGAGCGAGTTTGAGGTGAAGGAACTTCACATCTTCACCTTTGTCCCGGGGTCATCCCAGAACCCTACGCCATATACATAGCTCATCCCAGAACCCTGCACTCTGTATATAGCTCATCCCAGAACCCTGCACTCTGTATATAGCTCATCCCAGAACCCTGCACTCTGTATATAGCTCATCCCAGAACCCTGCACTCTGTATATAGCTCATCCCAGAACCCTGCACTCTGTATATAGTTCATCCCAGAACCCTGCACTATGTATATAGCCTATCCCAGAACCCTGCACTCTGTATATAGTTCATCTCAGAACCCTGCACTCTGTATATAGCCTATCTCAGAACCCTGCACCATGTAGGGTATTCTGCCCACGATTCAAAATAGCGGAAAATCACGGGACGCCCGTGCGATCCCCGTCACTTCCAACGGCACTTCTTTTGGGCAACAGGCGTCCCACAATTCTGTTTGCGCCTTTTTTTTACCGCCAAGATGTGAACAGATCCTTAAATAGAAGCTGTTTGACAAAGTGAAGCATGCTATATGATCTGATGCCATAATCTAAAGAAATTCAAGAACAGATGAGAAACAAAGTAATTGACATGTATCAATCTGGGTTACAAAGCCATTATCCACAAATGGAGAAAACTGGGAACAGTGGTGTACCTTCTCAGGGGTGGCTGGCCTACCAAAATGACTCCAAGAGCACAACAACGACTCATCCAGGAGGCCATATAAGAACCCAGAATAACATCTAAAGAACTGCAGGCCTCACTTGCCAAAGTTAACAACCTGACCTCCGGAAGATTTGCCCCCTTCATGACCCGGCAATTTTTTTGCAATACGGCACTGCGTTACTTTAACTGACAATTGAGCGGTCGTGCAATGTTGTACCCAAATAAAATGTATGTCCTTTTTTTCCGCAACAAATAGAGTTTTCTTTTGGTGGTATTTGATCACCTCTGCAGTTTTTAATGTTTGCGCTATAAACAAACAAAAAAAAAGGCCTACAATTTTGAAAAAAATATATAGTTTTTACTTTCTGCTATAAAACATATCCAATAAAAAAATGTAAAAAAAAATAATTTCTTCATCAATTTAGGCCGATATGTATTTTTTTCTTATTTTTGGTTAAAAAAAAAAATCCCAATAAGTGTATTTTGATTGGGTTGCACAAAAGTTATAGCATCCAAAAACTATGGAATATCGGACACCTAACTGACATTTTTGACACTTTTTTGGGGAACCAAAACAGCAAACAGTGCTAAAAATATACACTGTCACTGTACCAATGACACTGGTAGGGAAAGGTTAACTTCAGGGGCGATCAAGAGGTTGAATGTGTGGCCAGCATGTTTTACTGTGTACTGTGCGTGTTGTTTTTACTATGCAATGTGCTGTTTTTTACTTCCTGCTTTGCATCATCCACATACAGAAATAGAAGGGATCATGTAAATTAAACAGTGTGTGTTTGTTTTTTTTTGTTTGTTTTTTTTGTTTTTTTATCAAAAACAGTGTGTGTTTAGTATCACTTTAAAAAAGAATGCTGTTTGAGGAGGCTGTAGTAAAGGCATATGTAAAGGAAATTTCATTGCTTGACTGAAGGTGGCAGCATTCTAAGACTATTGCAGTAATGGTCACTAAAGTCAATGGTTCCTTTCATGAATCAACAGCAGTATTTACTTAAAATCATCACACATTCAGCCGACTTAAAAAAAACAAACAAAAAAAAAAACTGTTCATTGCAATAATATAATATTCCCTGTGCAGAGCCTGCAAACCAAAGACTGGTCAAACCTTGAAAAAAAAAATAGATTTTCATTAAAGTTTAAATGTGTTATCTGCCCCGCAATTACCCCATCTAGGTCGCAGGCAGCTTCGGTGGCTTCCCCCTGTGTCTCCTCCTCCTTGGCGGCTTCCCCTGCGTCTCCTCCAATACGGTCGCTTCTCCTCTTGGCCAATTTGGACTTTTGACAGGCTTCCTGATTGGTCAGGAGGAGAAGCAGGAAGACAATAGCGAATAATAAATTTGCTATTGTCACACAACTGGGTAGGCTCGGGGCGCAGTGCTCTGCGCCCTGAGCCCACCCTTATTTGAAGCCAATTCATCATGTGCTTAAAAAAAATCAAAAACATTAAAATCCATGCGTCTGGCGCCCTGCATGTAGATTTGGGGTCAGGCGCATGGATTAGGGGGGTGGCACCCCTGCGCCCCTAATGGAGCGGCCACGACTGTCCGGGTGAATCTGAATGCGTGTTTTTGATGTGATTAGGGCTATGGTGGGATTCTGACAGCAAGACTCAGAGGCCAGGTTGACAGGAGGATGACAGCGGCTGCAGCTCTCTATGGCTGTTTGCACATCCAGCAATTCACTATGGTTAGATCTGCTTGCAGGGATGACCATCTGTCCTAATCACAGGTAATCAGTAGATGTCCAATTACAACCGAACAGCCATGGGCAGCTGTGGACACTGTCCACCTTTCATTACTTTGTACAGGCTGAGTGGACGCAGTTTTTCACAAACACCTGTCATTCTGGGCACAGGAGTCCTCTGATTCTTGCCTCTGGAATTCACGCTTCAGTATAGCTCTCACAATTGTGAGTGGGTCCCACACAATAAAAAAAATGCATAAGCAGTGATCAATGTTACAAGGACCTATATTGCTCATATAATGATTTACCATGTGTTCTATGTGTGGGAACGACCTTTTGGATAGAGGCAGATCTTTGATTTGTCATGTCACAGATGCCATCTGATGATTGGTGGAGGAAGTTTTAAAAGCAGCAGAAGAAATGCAGGACACACAAATCTACAGAATGAATGCATGCAATGTAGCCTTAGGCTGGGTTCACACTAGTGCGAATTGGATGTGGGTTTTCCCATATCCAATTCTCATGACAGGAGATTGTGACCGGCTCTCTATGGAGCCAGTTCACATATCTCCGCAGCGGCTCCGGTGCAATTTGAATAGGAGCCCTGTGCGTCTTTTGGTCCGTATGAGGTCCGAATTCAGCCAAAAATTCAGAAACTTGACCCCCCCCACATGTAGGTTTGTTAGTGGGAGGGAAGTCAGCAAGTGTTTGCTGTGGCTCCAGAGGTAAGTCTGCCTCTGAGTCCCCAGAGTCAGGCATTTGTTTTTTACTCACCGGCCCCTGCTGTAGAGAGGGAGCATGCTCCATGTCCCGTTCGGCCTCTACTCCCAAGGCCGCCAAGCGGCCGGCTCCTGTGAGCTGTTTGGGCTGTGCAGAGTTCGCCGAGTGGCAGGAATCGGAGCTCCCTGTCATCTCGGCCCTTCGGGCACATAGTACGGGCTGTCTCATCTCTACTGGCACAGTTGCTGCGCGCTGCTATTTAGCCACTGATCCCCACTGGAGCTCCCCGGTCAAGCGGCCATACTGCCTCGTAGCCAAGCTCTGCCCTGACTCCCAGCCAATTGGGTCTCAGGACCTGCTTCCTAAATAGCCAGGAGGAGATGTAGGTAGACATTAGCGAATAATAATTTGCTAATGTCACACAAGTGGGTGGGCTCGGGGTGCAGTGCTCTACATCCCGAGTCCTCCCTTTTTGAAGCCAATTAGAGCCTCAGGCTCTAATCACGTGCTTAAAAAAAAAGAAAAACATTGAAATCCATGCCTCCGGCACCCTGCATGGAGATTAGGGGCCGGGCGCATGGATTAGGGGGGGTGGCGCTCCCGGCGCCCCTAATGAGTAGGCTGCCACTGGTCCAAAGCTGTCTTCTCTACTACTTCTTTGTTACCAGAAACCAGCATCATTCAAGGAGATACCATGAGAGCAGGGTGGGGGTCACCGAGACATTCTTCATTTACAGTATAATGATGAAGAAAGTCTAGAGGGTACCCTATGTGTCAAATGAGTAATCTGAAGACTTTGTTCGGAAATTGAAATAAGGAAAATTTATACAAACAAAGCAAAAGTGCAAAAAAAACATAACTGAATGACACTAAAGGCCAGTTTTGAGGGGCTATAGTTTGTGTAGCACCATCCTAGGTGGTGCTGGGATATTTAGGTAAATGTTAGTGCGTGTTTTGATAGGTACACTTAGTTGCCACGCTGTTATCAGTGTGTCTGTAATTTTGGATAAGGTAAAAGCATAGTTTGGCTCATTGTACTCAGTGAGCTGTTATTGCTTAGCGAGGTCAGCTCTGTGTTCTCTGCTGCTGCCAGTCTGCCTGATAACTCCCTTTGTATCCAGGTACCGTATATACTCGAGTATAAGTCGAGATTTTCAGCCCTTTTTTTTAGGCTGAAAGTGCCCCTCTCGACTTATATTCGAGTCACCGCCGTCTGCCTACATGATCAGCGTGTCATGTAGACAGATGGTGGCCAGCGTGTGATACATTACATTCGCCGGCCATTCCACTATTCAAAAGCCGCGCCTCCTCCTCGTCTATGATAGGCAGAACACTCAATTTCCCAGCAGTCAGTGTACAGCCTATCACGGACATTCTCTCATCCTCGTCCGTGGTATGGGGATGAGAGAATGTTCGTGATAGGCTGACCGCTGACTGCTGGGAAATGGAGTGTTCTGCCTATCACAGACAAGGAGGAGGCGTGGCTTTTGAATAGTAGAATGGCTGCCGAATGTTATTTTTGACACGCTGATCGGTGGATGCGGATGGAGCGGCACACGGAGGATGGATATCGCCATACGGAGGCTGCAGATCGGCACACGGAGGCATGCACAGGACACAGGTAGGCTGCACAGGACACATGCACAGGACACAGGGACACATGCACAGGACACAGGTAGGCTGCACAGGTAGGCTGCACAGGACACATGCACAGGACACAGGTAGGCTGCACAGGACACATGCACAGTACACATGCACAGGACACAGATAGGCTGCACAGGACACATGTACAGGACACAGGGAGGTATGCAGCTGCAGATGGGCATTGTTGACCCTCTTTTTCCACTTACAGTAGCTGCTGCATTTCTCACCCTCGGCTTATACTCAGGTCAATAGGTTTTTCCCAGTTTTTTGTGGTAAATTAGGGGCCTCGGCTTATATTCGGAACGACCTATACTCGAGGATATACGGTAACTTAAGAAATCTCTGGATAATAGGTATGGAGTTAAGCAGATTGCAGCATGAATATTGATGCAGCTTTAGCCTATCCCAGAGAAGCAGGCTCTGATGGCATGCTGGGAGACTGAAAATATTCTGGGAGCACACAGAGCTCTGGGCCTTGTTACAGAGTGGAGGAGCCCAGCCGGGGGGCTGTTGGTGACTTTTCTGGTAGGCATCCTGAGGGTAAGAATGCTGAGACCTGGGTCCTAAGCAAAAGTTGACTGAGGGGAGCTGTTTGCCAAGATCTGTCTGGTATCACTGGAGGGTGTCGCTTGGAAGATTGGAAGGAGGCTACCATCTGCTCTTGGGCCTTGTGTGAGTACAGACACTGAGAGATCTTGTGGACATTTTGCTCTATCTACCCCCTGCTTTATAGTCAGCTGTGGGTCTGTTAAATAGGATACCTGAAGAGCTTTGTCCTGAGAATCTCCTATTAAATGGAACTTTGCTCTTGTGTCTCTAATTAGTACTACTAAGCTGAAGTCTGCCGTTTGTTTTAAGCCTGGACTTCATTATAGCTTGCTCAGAACAGAATACCAAGTCCTCAAGTTGTAGATAAATTTTATCTTTGGAGTATCCCACTACTTCCCTCAACCTTATCCAGGTGTTCCAAAAAAACAAACAAACACAAAAACAACATCCCATAAACTGGTCCTTGAAGAAAGAGTGAATGAGCCTGTTGTGTGCCTGGCTGCAGGGCAGAAGTTTTGGGAAGACCTGGACAGAAATCTTGCGGCTCTTACGGGAGTAGCGATACATTTGCTTCTGGCAGCCTTTTCATTCCCACTCCACAGAAGCCATTCCCAATAGGAACTATTTAGCTTATAAACAACTAACCATTTCTGTAATCAGGAAACAAAAACTCTTTCCAAGTCTGTCCCCAGAGACATGGGTAAGAAGGTGAACCAGGCTTAGTCAATCTTAGCCCGTACATCAAAGACACTTTGCCTTTTCTGTGACAGTCAAGTGTCATTGCTTTCTGCAGGGGGAATGGTTTAGAGGTGGTGTTGAGGGCCCAGCTGTTGAATTTTTTAGAAATTTGAACATCAGTAACAACTGTGATTAGTTTGCTTAGCTTGCAGGTTTTTGGGGAAAGAATGTGAATCTGAAATAGCTGAGGTAGGAGATTATGAATGTAGGAACCCTGCCACAATCAAAAGTGTCCCTATTCTAAATTTAGTACTGCCGGGCTGTAGTAAGCCTGAAATGCTAGTTCTGCTTTCTACAAGTTTTTCCCTAAGTCCAGGTTATTGTTTGCTTCTGCCTGCTGCTGGGGAGTGTCCCTGTGGGAGTGTCCCTTCCCAGTGTGCGAAGATCTAATGATTTGAATGATGACTATGTATATTTCTGTGGCCAATCATTAGTAGGTTTATTGCCAGTGGTGCATGCTGGGGAAGGGTATAAATGTTTGGGAAACTTAAAAGCTTTCCTGCCTCCCTGGCCCTTTGCCTGGGGAGGACATGTGTGCTGTTCTTCATGACCTCACAAGCCATGTGCCTGTGGGTGGATGTAGCATGGTGTGCAGGTGGAAACACAGGCAGTCCAGACGCAATAGAAAGAACTTGTATTGTAGTAAGGGTATAACAGTTCAGAACAAGCCCAGTGGGAAGACAGCCCGACCAGGAACACTCATGGGTGAATAACAGATTGTAGCAGAGCAGATCTGAGACATAATGACAGCATCTGTCTTGAGGGGCAGAATATGGTCTGGCTGGTTTCCAGAGGAGGAGGTCTCTAGAAAGAGTGGCAGATCCCTTGTCTTTCCCTTCTCGTCTGGAACCTTTCCCTGATGCTATTACTGTCTTTGACAGACGGGTGACCTGTCCCTACACTACCCACATGCTATATGCACACTAAACTCAGAGGCCAGGGTCTTAAAAAGACTCTGCCTGACCCAAGATGGCCACCAGAGTCACATGGGCTGTCCGCATCCAACCGGATTGCTACCCACGGTGACCCAGGAAACCATAGAACAACCATGTTCCTCTTGACTTCCTCTCTTTCTGTACTGCTGCTGCGGTTGAGCAGAAAATAGACTGCACCTGCTTTACATGCCTGAGAAAGATAGGCCCAAGGCTAGGGCCTAAAGCTTGCACTTATTGGCTGGAGGTGTTGGAAGAAATGGAGCTCAATTCTGGGCTGGAGCATCAATGGCGGAAATTCTTCTGCTGGAGAATGTTCTGAAAAACAAGGTGACGGTTTAAACACTGCAAGAAGTCTGGTGGCTTATTTAGTGGTTTAAGTACTGTTACTGCTTACATTCAAGAGAATACAGAGCCTGGCTTAAAGGTCCTTTTTTCTGTATTGGTTGTAAGAATTTTTGGAGTCTTCATAATGTTTTTTTAGGCACACTGTGTCTGAACCCTCTATCCCTGGGGTTTATTGCTCTATATAAACTTTATTAATTGTCCAAAAGTAATTGTCGATTACTGAGGATAAAGATTAGCCCATCTGACCCTTGGTGCTCCCTAAAAGGGTAAGGGGGTGCTACGTGAAGATACCACTATGTTCTGGGGAATGGAAAGGTTCACTTGAACAGCCGGGTCAAAGAAAGCATAATTGACAAATTGACATAAACACACTATTACCTTTATAGAGGTGTAGTTGACTGTTTTTTTATAGCAATATTGATGTACCAGCCCAGATTTGATTCATTACAGGTAGAAGAACAGTCGTGATCCGTAAACTCTGTTATGTTTGGTGCTCAGCAGCCGTGAACAGTCTGTAGCACAAGCCATACCGCTCCAGAATGTACAGCACATTCCTGCTCTACCTGACTTATTCATCATGTAAGACAAAGATAGAACATTAAACTACGCATCAATCAGCAATCCCCATATGCTGCCATAGAGGCATCACCGATGTAAAGGGCAGTCCATAAATACCTTTGCCACTATATATGTGAAATATAAGTCATGTATTTTTGTTATAGATCCCAAATGCTGATATACTGTAGATCAAAAATATGTAAAACCATCAGTGCAAATTATGTTTGTCATTTATTTATGGCTGGATTTGCAACATTCTTTGTTCATTTGTGATCACTTTGTCATCATCATCACTGTACACAGGGGCAGGAAGGATAATTTAACCACCTTTTACCCACTTCTTGCTCAGGCCAATTTTCAGCTTTCAGTGCTATCGCTCTTTGAATGACAATTGCGCAGTTATGCAACACTGTACCCAAACAAAATTGTTATAGTTCTTTTCACACAAATAGAGATTTCTTTTGGTGGTATTTAATCACCACTGGGGTTTTTTATTTTTTGCTAAATAAATGAATAAAGACCGGAAATTTTGAAAAAAAACAAAACTTTTTCATAGTTATAAAATTTTGCAAACAGGTCATTTTTTTCCTTCACTGATATGCGCTGATGAGGCTGCACTCATGGGCACTGATGAGATGGCACTGGTGGGCACCGCTGAGGAAGGCACTGGTGGGCACTGATGAGACAGTACTGATAGACACTGACAGGTGGCACAGATGGGCACTAATAGGTGGCACAGATGGGCAGAGAGAGGCAGCATTGATGGGCACTGGTAGGTGGCACTGAGGGGTGACACTGATGAAGAGGCACTGATGGGCACAGATGCCGTGCCCTGATTATCAGTGTACATGTCCCTTTTAGAAAAGCCGGTTATCAGCTCTCTTTCCTCACCTCATGCTGTCACAAAGAAAGGAGTGTCGATAACCGGCTTCTGCTTACATCCATGATGAGCTGTGATGCAGACATGCAGCCACTCAGGGCTGTATAAGTGCCGTGACAAAAGTTAAACAGCATGTCGCGTTTGTTGGGCATTCCAACCCATACAAGTCTATAGGGCAGTGCCGCAACTGCCCCGTAGCCGTGCGTAATGCATGCATTTGCAACGCAGTGGATAGGCATTTACAGTGTTAAATTGGGGGGTGTGGAGGAAACATATAGTCTCCTCACCACCTACCAAACGCCTCACGGAAACGATCCACCGCAGATCGCCTTTCAATTGGGTGGCACAGATGTGAACAAGCTCTTAATGCTAATTTTAGTCTTTACCAGTTGTCTACGTGTTTAACCACTCCCTGTCCGGCCAATGTACATATACGTCTGGACAGGAGCTTTGTCCATGTGGGTGGACGTACCGGTCATTTCATTAATGAAGCCTATGTTTACTACTGTGATTGCTGTGATTGGTCAGAACGATCACAAGGTAGAGGGCCAATCACATTAGACCCTATGTGAGAGCATATAGGTTACAGGTACTCATTATGAGACATACAGGGTCTATTAGACTCTGGATGTCTCCCCTAAACTCCACTCCAGCTGATAGAACACAAAACGTTTAAAAATATAAATGATTGAAGCACAAACTGACAACATCAGGCTTATGTTGGAGATGTGGTGTGTCCATAGGCACACATTATCATATATTTTGGGATTACCCCGTTCTATTGCCTTTTTGGACACAGATCCACATATCATTAGAGAAGATCTTGAACATCTCTATCCCCTTTCACCCAATACACCTTCTGCTAGGCCTTCCGATCCCAAAAATGTCCAAACACCATAGGAAGTTGATGGCTTTCGTCTTACTAGCAGCTAAACGGGCCATTCCCCAATGCTGGTTGACCAAAGCTCCCCCTACTTTTGCTCAATTTCTAAATAACACAGGTGATATTCGTAGGATGGAACATCTTACGGCTATTATTGAAGAAACCCTTCCTAGTTTCGATAAAACATGGGAACCGTGGGATGCTTCTGAATATAATTTGGAGAAACCCAATCAGACATGATGTTCATGTAGCTAACCAATACCTAGAATAATTTAATGCTGGTCTTTTTTTTTTTTTTTTTTTCTCTCCTACACTAGATGTGTATATCTTATATGTCAATCACTAGTTATACTATTTCTACCCTTGTTTATTCATAGAATGTGATGAAGTGTTTTCCTTGAGATGGACTTCTTTCTTATGTTATTCCATTTAATATGTGTGTATATTGTTATATCATTGTATAACATGGTAAACTTTCAATAAACAAACAATTTAAAAAAAAAAAAATATATATATAAATGAATTAAAATACATTTTAAACATGTAAAGAGACACACAAGGAAAAACAATTTAGAGCCCCCCCTTCCCCCCCATTTATGTACCCAAAAATTTACTTTAGTGTATCTTTTACCGATTAAGTGTTTACTGATTAATCTTAATTGTTAAGTTATTACAAAACCACTAGTAATTGAATGCTGAGACTATTATTTAATATGATGAAGAGTAGATACATTCATAAAGTCTTACAGATACAAGCGGTCCTTTAAGGACAACCATAATGCTGATGCAGCCCACAATGAAATTGAGTTTGACATCCCTGGTCTAGAGGGTCCCCTATGTGTCAAATGAGCATCCTGAAGACTTTATTTGGAATAAGGTAAATTTATACAAACGAAGCAAAAGTGCAAATCATCATGACATTAAGGCCCCGTTCACACCTAAGCGTGAAAAATTATATGGTACTGAAGTTTTTCACCGTTTCACGGGCGCATCCAACTTTAAGGTTTGACATGTTGAGTATCTATTTACTTGGCACAAATTCATCTTTTATATTTTACAAAAAAAAATGGGTAATAAATGTAATTTATTTGCCCAAAAATACATGTGTATTTCAGAAACAATGGCACTGATATCTTGTAACATAAAAAATTGTAACTACAAACATTTTACTCTCTATGATGTCTGCTTTTAGAAAATATATAATGTTTTGTGGTTTTAAGTAATCTTCAAGCTAAAAATTATTATTTTTTCAAATATGTAAGCAAAACATGTAAAACATGTAAAAAATGGCTCCAGACTCCAGAGGTTGTTAAAATACCTCTCTCGCATTCTCTAATGCTGGGCCCTCTCTCCTACCAGGCACAGCATGGAAGTTGTAGTTTGCCTCACCTGCCAGCTGCCCCTAGCTAGTGAAGGGAACCATGGAATACTCCCCCCCCCTCCATTATTCACTGCTGTTGTGGTGGGGGGCCTCAAAATGCATCTTCACCTGTGTAGACAAAAATCCTTGCACCGGCCCTGCCCATATTTACATACCTTTGTTTAAAATGAGCTCCTCTAAAACAATGGAAGCAACTAAAAATGTTTACATGGCAATGACATTTCTTTGAAAAATGTCCACTCAAAGAAACTTGATGTTTACTTCTAAAACAAACATTTTTTTTATATAAATATACATTCATATAGACTTATACAGACCCAACACATTTATGCAAAAAACTACACACATACATACAAAATACAATACATAAATACAGTCAGGTCCATAAATATTGGGACCTTGACACAATTCTAATCTTTTTGGCTCTATACACCACCACAATGGATTTGAAATGAAATGAACAAGATGTGCTTTAACTGCAGACTTTCAGCTTTAGTTTGAGGGTGTTTACATCCAAATCAGGTGAACGATATAGGAATTACAACAGTTTGTATATGTGCCTCCCACTTTGTATCAATATGAGATCCAAGGAGCTGTCACTATCAGTGAAGCCAGTGATCATTAGGCTGAAAAAACATAACAAACCCATCAGAGAGATAGCAAAAACATTAGGTGTGGCCAAATCAACTGTTTGAAACATCCTTAAAAAGAAAGAACGCACCGGTGAGCTCAGCAACACCAAAAGACCCGGAAGACCACGGAAAACAACTGTGGTGGATGACCGAAGAATTCATTCCCTGGTGAAGAAAACACCCTTTACAACAGTTAGCCAGATCAAGAACACTCTCCAGGAGGTGGGTGTATGTGTGTCAAAGTCAACAATCAAGAGAAGACTTCACCAGAGTGAATACAGAGGGTTCACCACAAGATGTAAACCATTGGTGAGCCTCAAAAACAGGAAGGCCAGGTTAGAGTTTGCCAAACAACATCTAAAAAAGCCTTCACATTTCTGGAACAACATCCTATGGACAGATGAGACCAAGATCAACTTGTAATAGAGTGATTGGAAGAGAAGAGTATGGAGAAGGAAAGGAACTGCTCATGATCCAAAGCATACCACCTCATCAGTGAAGCATGGTGGTGGTAGTGTCATGGAGTGAGCATGTATGGCTGCCAATGGAACTGGTTCTCTTGTATTTATTGATGATGTGACTGCTGACAAAAGCAGCAGGATGAATTCTGAAGTGTTTTGGGCAATATTATCTGCTCATATTCAGCAAAATGCTTCAGAACTCATTGGACGGCGCTTCACAGTGCAGATGGATAATGACCCGAAGCATATTGCGAAAGCAACCAAAGAGTTTTTTAAGGGAAAGAAGTGGAATGTTATGCAATGGCCAAGTCAATCACCTGACCTGAATCTGATTGAGCATGCATTTCACTTGCTGAAGACTTGAAGTGACTGTAGCCGTATTAGTTCAATTGAGACAGAGAAAATCGAGTACTGTCTGTGATACTTTTTTTTTTTGCACTAACATATAATTTTTCATGGAAGACTTTCGGGGTATGTCCCCTTCTTCAAGGTCCAAGCAGTACTGATTCACAAAAGTTTTAGCAGAAGGTAAAATGTTAAAACAAAAAAAAAAATCTTAGAGGGAAAGGAAAAAGAAAAACAAACACATACAAATCAATAGTATGGCAATGGTAATAAAACTATCAGCAAGTGAGATAAGACAGGGGGAAAGCTATAGACTGGATGGGGGGGATATGTTAGTGCAAATAAAGAAAGTATGACGGACAGTACTCAATTTTCACTTGCTGAAGACAAAACTGAAGGGAAAATGCCCAAGAACAAGCAGGAACTGAAGACAGTTGCAGTAGAGGCCTGGCATCACCAGGGATGAAACCCAGCGTCTGGTGATGTCTATGCATTCCAGACTTCAGGCTGTAATTGACTGCAAAGGATTTGCAACCAAGTATTAAAAAGTGAAAGTTTGATGGATTATTGTTAATCTGTCCCATTACTTTTGGCCCCTTAAAAAGTGTGAGGCACATATACAAACTGTTGTAATTCCTACACCTTTCACCTGATTTGGATGTAAATACCCTCAAATTAAAGCTGAAAGTCTGCAGTTAAAGCACATTTTGTTCATTTCATTTCAAATCCATTGTGGTGGTGTATAGAGCCAAAAAGATTAGAATTGTGTCAATGTCCTTATGGACCTGACTGTACATTAATTCCACATTTTCCAAAAACTGCTTTCCAAAATGTGGGAAAGTAGAAAATTAGATGTGTAATTTATGACCCTAGAATGCCTGAAGGTGCTCCTTGGATTTTGGGCCTCTTTGTGTGGCTAGTACTGATGAGCCCGATGATTTGCCCGTTCGCCGAATTTAGAACATTATGGGGCATTTGCGGGAAATTCGAGTGCCTGCGGACTGCCCCATAATGAATGGCGAGACCGTCAATGCACTGCGAGATCGCAGTGCATAGACGGCTGCTGATTGGCCAATGCATGCACATGACCTGCATGCTTTGGCCAACCACAGAGTGCTCTGTTGTGAGAGCTATGATTGGCCAAAGGCAGAGTGCCTTTGGCCATGCCCCACACTATGTTATGATGTTAGGATGCTTACATAGCGGCCGTACTTAGTTTGAATGAGAGCAGCAAAATGACAAAGGAAAGGAAAAAATGTCATTTAAAACTGCTTGCAGCTGTAATGTATTGCCGGATCCCGGCAATATAGATAAAAACGTCATGCCCCCCCCCAGTCCATTACCAGGCCCTTTGGGTCTGGTATGGATATTAAGGGGAACCCTGCGCCAAAATTTTAAAAAAATGGCGTGGGGGTCCCCCCTAAAATCCATGTCAGGCCCTTATACAGGCACCCAACCTGGCAGGCCACATGCCCTCAACATGGGGAGGGTGTTTTGGGGTCCTCCCAAAACACCTTGTCCCCATGTTGATGGAGACAAGGGCCTCTTCAAAACAACCCTTGCTTGGTTGTGGGGGTCTGCAGGCGGAGGACTTATCGGAGTCTGGAAGACCCATTTAACAAGGGGACCCCCAGATCCCGGCCCCCTCTATGTGAGTGGGTATCGGGTACATTGTACCTCTACACATTCACCAAAAAAAGTCAAAATGACAGGAGACAGTTTGGGACAAGTTCTTTATTAAAAAAAAAATGTCCTGCAATGTCCATCCATCTTCAATCACAGCGCTGATGGACAGAGAAAAAAAAACGGACCCCCACAACCAAGCAAGAGTTGTTTTGAAGAGGACCCTTGTCCCCATCAACATGGGGACAAGGTGTTTTGGGGGGGACCCCAAAACACCCTCTCCATGTTGAGTGCATGTGGCCTGGTATGGTTCAGGAGGGGGTGGCGCTTTCTCGTCCCCCCCTTGTCAGCGGGCTGCCAGGTTGCGTGCTCGGATAAGGGTCTGGTATGGATTTTGGGGGAACCCACACACAATTAAAAAAAAAAAATTGGTGCAGGGTTCTGCTTAATATCCATACCAGACCTGAAGGGCCTGGTATGTATTTTGGGGGGACCCCCACAAAAAAATTTCTACATTTTGGTACCGAGTTCCCTTTAATATTCATACCAGACTCAAAGGGCCTGGTAATGGACTGGGGGGAACCCATGCCATTTTTTCCATGAATTTTTATGTATATTGCCGGGACCTGACAATACATTACAGCCGCGAGCAGTTTTGAATTATGTGTTTCTCCTTTCCTGGCACTTCAGGGACTCAAGAAATATGATAGGTGGAAATTAGACACATAAGTTATGCTTCCTTAAAGCACAAAAGTGCTCCTAAGATTTTGGGAGCCTCTTTGCACCTAGGCTGTGAAAAAGCCTCACAAATGTGGTGTCCCCATACTCAGGAGGCAAAGAAGAATGGGTTTTGAGGTGTAATTGTAAGTATGCCTATGCTGTATGATAAATAACTTGTTAAAATGACAACTTTGTGAAAAAAACAAACATTTATTTTATTCCATTATGTTCTATTTTTCTTTATATTTAGACTACTTTTACACTTAGGGGTTTTTCAGGCGCTAAAGGGCTAAAAATAGTGCCTGTAAAGCACCTGAAAAACACCTCCCCTGCAGCCCCGATGTGAGAGCCTGAGTGCTTTCACACTGGAGCAGTGCACTTGCAGGACATTAGAAAAGATCCTGCAAGCAGCATCTTTCGGGCGGTGAGGGAGCGGTGTATACACGGCTCCTCCACCGCCCCTGCAATTGAAATCAATGCCCACCGCTGCCAAAGTGCTTTGGCAGCGGTGCTTTGCGGGCGCTATTAACCCTTTATTCGTCCGCTAGCGGGCGTTAAAAGTGAGCCGCTATTACATCGCTAAAGCGCCTCTAAAATTAGCGTCGCTTTACTGCTAACACCTCCATGCCCCAGTGTAAAAGTAGCCTTAATTTTATTTCTTCATTTTCAAAAACCCTTGACAACTTCAAAAAAATCACACTGCCTCTTATTAAATAACTTGGACTGTGTACATTCCAAAAATTGGTAATTTTTATATTTGTTCTTGAGGGCCTCAAGAAATGAGATAGACAGTCAATACATCAGGACTGATCAATCAATTTTCAAATATCATATATACAGTATATAGTTTGTAGACTCTAAAACTTTCACACATACAAAATAATACAGACTGATTTGGGGGGGTTATCAGAAAAAGAAATGTAGCTGAATACATTTTGGCCTACATTTGTGAAGATTATTTATTTGCAAAATTTTACAACAAAAACTAAGAATTTTTTTTTTTCAAAATTTGAAACAAAAGAAACACCCAATAATGATTAAATACCACCAAAGGAAAGCTCTTACTGTCTCAAAAAAGGATATAAATATCATTTGGGTACAGTGTTGCATTGGTGAGTAATTGTCATTCACAGCGTGACAGTACTGAAAACTGAAAAATGGCCTGGACTGGAGGGGGGTGTCTAGACTTGATGTGGTTAAATGATTTGACAATTTTTCAGAAGATTAACATTTTGCTGGTACCACACTCTGTATAGGCTGTCTAGATTTCCCTCAATGTACTCAGCACATTTCAGGGGTATGTTTGGCCAGAATGGATCCTTAATCTATATACTATGGTATTGTCAGACTATTCAAAATTTTTGGTCTAGAGTATTTTTATTTATGCCAGCAGCACTGAGACATCTTATAATTATTTCTGTAAAATTAGCTTTGCTAAATTTGGATAAATATCAATTTCCTATGTCTGAGCAGCCAATTATTTTTACATATTTTATCATAAATAAAAAAATAATTCCACATAATTGGAAATCATCTAATGTTCAACTGTTTTTGGAGATTCTGGCTAAGTTAAATGAGAAAATTAGGTTCCCTAGGAATAACAGATATAATAGATTCCTGTTACACTGGAGAGAACGGCTAAATTATGTGAAATGTTTGGTACAGACTGAAAGAAGTTACATCAGCAAGGCCAGAAGGCTTCTAGGGTTAAAAAAATTGGGGAACTAGAGAACGAGTGTGTACTGTACTGCACGAGGGTGTAGAGTGTACTGCAGTTGTACTGATGATTTTTATCATTTTATCTTTTTCTGTTTTCCTTTGTTCATCTTGTATCATATTAATCAAAGTTTATAGTTACTTTTACGCATTTCCAAACATATAAATATTGGACTATTTGCTGTATCGTTTATTCAATGGAAAATAATTTCTAAGCAAATTAAGAAAAAAATTGTAAACAGCATTAACATTAGTTGATGGTAAAAACAGTCAACTGTTACTTTTTAATATATAGATACAGTATATCACTCCATTGATCACCACTCAACAAATGATCATTTAGTCCTTGTCAGATTCATAATTTAGCAGAGCTTCACACTCAACAAGCTGATCTTCAATTAATTTTTTTATATTTCCATGTGAAAAAAGAGCCAGCAAAACTGATTGCGATTTATGCAGATGCAGCTCATTGTAGAGTTTTACAGCAAAATTAAAATGCATCTTTCTTCCAAACACATAGACACAGCTAATACTAGAAAACAACCATCCCCATTTACCTTTTGTGATGGATAAAAATTCAAAAGTATATATTATTAAGATTTTTTTCTAATTATATTATAAAAAAAAAAATTGTAACAATTGTAGCAATAACTCTCGGTGGAGCTGCTGGTTTATTGCGGGCTGTTACTGTCATCTTCGTTACCTTAATTTCACCAGAACCGGGTCTAGGGTCCCGTTGAGTTTAGTACCAGACAATGTAGACACCGGACACTTGAGTATCTTTTCCAATGCTTTAATAAACGTAATTGAAGGAAGTAGCAGGAAAGAGGTAAAAGAAGAGTTGCAGGGAAGTTCAAATACCTTTTCTTAGTGTAGTATTAGGAATTGGAATCTTGTAGGTGAATGTACTCTCCAAACGTGTTGAATCTTTGCCCGCCTGGATAGGTTTCTCTCACTAACCTAGCAGCCAGTACGCAGCACGAACAAAAGTCTCTGCCACAGACTTGATTGGAATAGAAACCCGTACAATCCTCTGCCACAGGATGTAATGGTTTACAATGGATAGCAAACACAGCACTAGAACCTTTAAGCCGACCCGGCAGTACTATGCGGTAGGATTACTTTAGGATGCGTCCTCCAACTGAGTCACCAGGCCCCTCTCCAGACCAGCACTCTGCATGATCCTTCCATGACGGGTCCTCCCCTGGGTTCTTCTCAGTTGTCCAGCTTCTTCCCGTAGGACAGACAGCCCAGGACCATTCCCTTGCCGCTGTGGTAGGCCCCAGACAGGCTTCTGGGTCCACCCACACGCTGCAGCAACGTGGGCCTCCCGGACGGAGGACCACGAGGTAGTACTCCTAGCAAACACCTGTCGGCCAGGAGGGCCAGCAGGTGGAACGAAACGAACCCCAAAACATGGCGTCTGTCCCATAAATACCCTCTCCCAGAATGCAACTCGGAGGACCACCTCCACCAAGTTATCTTCGGGACAGAGGAGCACGCATACACTTCAACGTGTTGCCTTTCCAACACTGACCCATGGTGACAACGACACCCACAGGCACAGTGCGAAACTACACGCAACTCAGCCAAGCTGGAACAGAGGCAAATCTGACTATGTATGAACAGATAACCCACTAAATTTACCTATCAGCAGTAGATTGAAAATCTACCAGTGCTACATAATATTATATGTTCCACATTAGTATGCCATATGACTGCTAAATGTTGTAATTGTACAGAAGAGATCACAAAAACGATCCCTAAAATTATTACATATTCCATTCACAGTTTAACTAATGGGGTAAGTAAAATACAGTATCTAATAAAAAATCTCTGCTGCACAGTTGTAGAAATGACTGCTAGCAAACTATGGTTTGGCATACCATTTACTAAAATGCATTTTCAGCAGAGGTTTGCTTACCCTTTGCAATGTCATGCTAGCATGTGTATCTCCTAAGTGGTCAATATTTCTCCTGGAACTACCTCTTCATGTCCTGTTCCTTCTCACAGGCCTCAATCTCGGGTGTCCCACAGGAGTGTACCCGTGCCATCTAATAGTTTTAGTTCATATAATTTCCCTAAATGCTATTTATTAAAGTCAAAGCTTCAGCACGATAACTCAGTAAACAGTTTCTTAGCATTCCTAAGACTTGATGTTTACTCTGATGCATAGCTCCCAACTGTCCCTGAATTCGAGGGACTGTCCCTGATTTGGAGCAATGTCCCTCTGTCCCTCTTTCCCCCTCATTTGTCCCTCATGTTGGTCTGATCCACATAGTTGTATATAAAATGCACTTTTTATCTTTCAAAAAGAGTTTCCCAGTGCTAAACCTTTCATCCAATTTCTTGACTGGCGGATACAGATGTCATTTTTTCCCCTAATACCAACCCACATACATCTTTACCCCAATAACTCAAACCACACCGAGCTTGGAGTATAAAAGGCCGTAGTGGCCTAATTTATTTAAACAAATATTCTTAAATATAAAAATATAACATATAAAACATTATCTATCATAAATAGAAAAAACATCAATAACAAACAACAACATCTGTTAAAACAACCTGTTTAATCATCAAGCGTTGGTCTGAGCAATATCTTAAAAATCCTCCGTGTCCATAACAGGACTAGCGCTGCGGTCCCATCAAATCTATCCAAATAGGCCTCAAGCCGACAAGCTGGCTCAGAGACTAGCAATGACCGCAGTGCCCCATTATCACTTCCCGGCTAACCTCCGTTAACCGGGAACCACCATCATGAGCCATATCAACGCTAGCTCCCAAAAAAAGCCTCTTACTTTTACCATCTACCTTCTTTTTGCCCAGACCAACGCCCGCCATCTCTTTTTTTTTTTTTTTTTTGATTTACCATACCCCGATCTACTCAACCTAAATATATCAAACAAGGGGAGGGTGGGCGGGAACTTTCTTCAGCCACTGTTACTCCCCCCTGGGCGGGGTTAACCTATAAAGCCCTGTTTGATACCTCCCCCTCGGTTACTTTTTAGTACCCACCCCTTAAACTATTAACTCCCCTGTTACCACAGTCATGTATGCCCTCCGCTATGCATTACATGCTGTTGCTGCGGGCTCTTCTTGACTGGCGGATACAGATGTCATTTTTTCCCCTAATACCAACCCACATACATCTTTACCCCAATAACTCAAACCACACCGAGCTTGGAGTATAAAAGGCCGTAGTGGCCTAATTTATTTAAACAAATATTCTTAAATATAAAAATATAACATATAAAACATTATCTATCATAAATAGAAAAAACATCAATAACAAACAACAACATCTGTTAAAACAACCTGTTTAATCATCAAGCGTTGGTCTGAGCAATATCTTAAAAATCCTCCGTGTCCATAACAGGACTAGCGCTGCGGTCCCATCAAATCTCTCCAAATAGGCCTCAAGCCGACAAGCTGGCTCAGAGACTAGCAATGACCGCAGTGCCCCATTATCACTTCCCGGCTAACCTCCGTTAACCGGGAACCACCATCATGAGCCATATCAACGCTAGCTCCCAAAAAAAGCCTCTTACTTTTACCATCTACCTTCTTTTTGCCCAGACCAACGCCCGCCACAGCGCCCAAGAATAATACCTTAATCTTGGGTGCCCCTCCACACCCGAAGTGCTCTCTGTATGCCATCTTGTAGCCCTAAGGCCCACAAATCAATTCCAACCTCGTTCAAATGCACTCCATCCGCACGTAAATACCTCCATGTCTCAAACTCGAGTACCAAATGCCTAACCGCCAGCCCACCATTATTCACTATAAACTTGCTCACTTCCCTATTTATTTTTTTTTACGGGCCCTGTTGACGCCATCCACAGATCTAGCCATCCTCCATGACGTCCGGGCCACCATGTCTGACCAGACAATCACCATTTTTGGAAAGGCTTCCCTTAACCGCAAAACATCCAATTTGATGTCGCGCTTCAGGTCCACCATGGCTCTAATACCCAGGTCATTACCCCCAGCGTGTATTACCAACACATCCGGCGGCCTATCGCGCTGCGCATAACGCTGCACCTCCGACACCAATCTGCCCCACAACATGCCTGGGATCCCCAACCACTTTATGCACGCTTCCCTCCTGCTAAAACCCAATTGCCTACCCTCAGGGCGGGCGTCCCCTCTCCGAGCTCCCCATGCCACATAGGAATGACCCATGATCCATACCATCCCTGGCAGCGAATCTGAAATAGACAAACACAGAAAAAACCATACTATAACCCTCAAACTGATTAACACTTACCAAACCCATCCCCATCTTTCCATTGCACATAAAATAATTGACCTACAAGCTAATAACCAGATTGGGCCGAACATAAGATTGAAACCTCTTGGATTCCCATCTACCAATCCTCTTCACAGTCTCCTCCCCCAATCCGTTCCTGGCTGCTTCCGTGGCAGCTCCTATCATGAAGGAATGTGACGAGAAATCCTTCTCAGTCAGCCCCAATCTCCGTATACATTTTGCAAAAATTGCCCCGAATTGGAATCTAGACAAAAATTCACCACCTGAATGTACCAAAAAGGGGCCCGTTCCTACCGGGCGAAAAACCAAAAACTCCCGAACTGCCCCAACTGGACACAACAAAGAACCCCTAACCGGATATACCCGCACGATCCTACCCCTTCCCAGTTGATCAGTCTTTGATCTTCTCAAATACAACTGCAAAACTTCCTCCTCACACTTCACATCCTGATAACCCAGCCCACCTTGTACCCTCTTAGAGGGGCTAACCAACTCACTTATTCTAAAAGCCCCAAAAAACGCTAATAAGAAGGCTACTTTAAACAACAGCACTTCGTAACCTGAGGAACACACCCCTTCCAGTTGCGCTATAACACCTTGCAAAATCTCAAATGTCACCGGCCTTCTCGCATCCTTCCTAACCCAAGCCTTTCTGTAGCCCTTCATTGCCTGCCGTACCCAGAAGTCTTTTGTAAAATCTCTCTGACCTTGCAATTTAAACAGAAAGGCCAACCCAGTTACATTCTTATTCACTACTGATGCAGACACGCCCTCCTCCATTTTTCTGGCAATGTAGTACATCAACAGCAATCTTACCTCTCCACCCACCGGCTCCTCCCCAATTTCTTGCACAAAATCCATCCATTCCTGCCATACCCTCGTGTAAGCCGCCCACGTGGACCCACTTACCGAGTTCTTTATCCATCCAGCGATGAGGCCAATGCTATCCCCCACAGCCAGTCGGGACAAGGAACCCCGTGTTGCTCCGCCTCCGGCGCCAACTCCCGGAACCTTTCCCACTGGAAGCGAGACAACGCATCAGCTATAACATTTTCCACCCCCGGTAAATGGACAGCATGAATGAAAACATTCAGTTGCAAGCAACGTAGTACCAGGTGTTGTAATAGCCTAATCACTGGCGGAGACGATGCTGTGCTCCTATTAATAACCTGTACCACACCTAGATTGTCCCCGTGGAAACGCACCTTCATATCCCTGAATGATGCTCCCCATAACTCCACCGCCAGCACTACCGGAAACAACTCCAGCAGCACCAGGTTTTTTGTAAATCCTGCTTCCACCCACGACTGAGGCCAAGGGCCAGCGCTCCACTGTCCCTGAAAAAATGCCCCAAAACCTGTTGAACCAGCGGCGTCAGTGAATAGCTCCAAGTCAAAATTGCTGACCGGACCAGCCATCCAGAAAGCCCTCCCGTTAAAAGCTTCCAAAAAGGTGTGCCACACCCTTAAGTCCGCTCTATGAGTTTCTCTTAACCGAACAAAATGCCTTGGCGATTTTACGCCGCTCGTGCTAGCCGACAGCCTGTGACAAAAAACCCTCCCCATCGGTAATATGCGGCATGCAAAATTAAGCTTGCCCAATACCGATTGTAGCGTCCTCAGCTGTACTTTCCGCAAACCCAGGAGCCCCGCAATTTCCCTCTTCAGGTCCACCAGTTTATTGTCCGGCAACCGGCATTCCATTGCCTCCGTATCCAGCACAATGCCCAAGAACGTGATGACCGTACACGGTCCCTCCGTTTTGTCAGCCGCCAATGGAATGCCGAATTTGTCTGCGATGTGTTCCAGCGTAGCCAAAAGTACCGCGCAGATCCTCGAATCAGCTGGGCCCATGCAGAGAAAATCATCCAGGTAATGAATTATAGAACTCACACCTGACACCTCCCTGACAACCCATTCCACAAATGAGCTGAACTGCTCAAATATTGCGCATGATATAGAGCAGCCCATTGGTAAGCATTGGTCGACGTAAAATTCGTTGTTCCAATGACATCCCAATAACCGAAAGCTGTCCGGGTGTACTGGCAGCAGCCGGAAAGCTGATTCCACATCTGCCTTTGCCATGAGAGCCCCTTTTCCGTACCGTCGCACCCATCCCACTGCCGCATCAAATGATGTATAGGTCACGGAACACTCACCCTGGTCTATAGCATCATTGACCGACCCCCCTTTTGGGAAGGATAAATGATGAATTAGTCTAAATTTTCCAGGTTCCTTCTTTGGGACCACACCCAACGGTGACACCACCAAATTATCCAACGGAGACCCCGAAAAGGGGCCTCCCATCCGACCCAATGCAACCTCCTTCCTTAGCTTCTCTGAAACTACCTCCGGGTGTTGCATAGCGGACTTTAAATTAGGCGACACTGGTGGGATCACCGACAGATTGCAGGGTATCCTAAAGCCCACTGAGAAACCCTCATCCAACAGTTGCGCCGCTTTTTTGTCTGGGTACCTACCTAGAAACGGCCGCATCTTTTCCACTCTCACCGGGGTCCTCCCTTTTGTTTGCAGCTTCTCCTTGCCTACTCTTTCCCTGTTTGAAACACCTTGACCCCGGGTGGGATCCCCCACATCCTGAACACTCGTGTTTATACTTACATGAGGCTCCAAACCTGCAGGTCCCGGTGTTGTATTGCCAACAAACCCCCTTTTTGTTTCCGACCGTATGCCCCTGGGCGGAAGGTCCACCGGTCCCACCTGGAAAAAACTGATTGGGGGCCCTCGCCGTCGTCATCAATCTCATCCATAGGCTGATGTCCTTGTGATCCCAACGCAGCTCCGGTCTGATCGCCCTCCGTTGACGGAACTGCTCATCATACCTCAGCCACGCCGTGCCCCCATAAACCCTGTAGGCCTCCCCAATAGCATCTTGATAACAAAATAGCGCCGAGCAATGCTCTGGATGCTTCTCACCTATCACACTTGCCATAATCGCAAAAGCCTGCAACCAGTTTGCAAATGTTCTAGGGATTAGCCTGTACCTCCTCTTTTCTTCGTCCTCCTTCTTCGAATCGTCCGGTTTCACCCTATCCAGATTAAATTTCTCTAAAGGCAGTAGAGAAAATATCTCAACATACTCACCCTTCCAAAGTTTTTCACGCACCTCTTGCTTCAAGTGCGAACCCAATGGTCCCTCATAGCACACATACACCTCGCACTTGGCTGCATCCGCCAATCTGGTTATGTCCTGCCTGCTAGTGGTCTCCGCTGTCTTGTCCGTCCCTTGCGCCCCTGTACTCACAGGCGTCACCGTTGCAGGTGCGGCCACTGCTGCCGTGACCGATGGCACCGCTGTTGTTCCTCCCGTGGGCACTACCGCACCGGTGCTCCCCGCTGGCGGCACCCACGATGTCGCAGGGCCCGAGGGAACCGTCCCTGCTCCCTCAAAGCGCTGAAGTAGCTCCCTAATACCCGCTAAAAATCCCCCTAATGCTGTAGCCCCCCCGGTGCCTAACGCTCCCGACCCACTGCTGACCGTGCCCCCCGCTGCACCCCCCATCCCCCCCACTCTGGCCTGACTAGCATTAAAGAATAATACATTGGACTCACCAGGCTGCACAGGCGTAGCCTCATCAGCCGGACCAGGGATCTCCACCGCCGTTGTGCTCCTATGATGGGGTGCCGATTCTTCCTCTGACCCGGACCATCCTGCTCGATCGCCACTTCTTCCTCCTTCTTCCTCAGATGAAGGCCCACCCGGCCTGACCGCCGGAGTTGCCGCCGCGACTGTGGCCGTACGCCCCCGCCTCCGCGCGTCTCTTCCGCCCGCTGACTTGCTGGTTGCTTTGCCCGGACCGGTGTGCCTGACCTCAGTCCTGCCGCCTGGTACTTGGGATGCCCCGCTAGGCCGACCTCTCTCCATCCTCCTGTGTGCCCCTGCCGTGGAACCGGATGGCCCAGGGCTCCCTGCACGTGTCCTCTCTCTAGCTGCTGACTCTCTCCTGCCGGGGGCGGGGCTCTCGCTCCTCACTCTGCACGCTCTGCCAGGCCGCACCGCTGCCCCCATGCCTTCCAAACGATCGCTCTGGCGGGTCCCCTCTCCGCTCGATCTCCCTCCTTCAGCTCCGGCCATTCTTTTTGGAGGTGGGCCCACCGCGGAACCCGAAAGAGTCCCGGGCTGCCGCTGTCCAGACCCACGCTGGTCGGGGGAGAACCGCTCAGGCGGCCGGGACCGCTGCTATGGTTTGTTGCAGCCATGCTGCCCCACGAACCGCGGCCTCCTCCCTAAGCTGCTCCATCAGACCATCCAGCTCCATCTTCAAAGAACTTTCTTCAGCCACTGTTACTCCCCCCTGGGCGGGGTTAACCTATAAAGCCCTGTTTGATACCTCCCCCTCGGTTACTTTTTAGTACCCACCCCTTAAACTATTAACTCCCCTGTTACCACAGTCATGTATGCCCTCCGCTATGCATTACATGCTGTTGCTGCGGGCTCTTCTAAATTGCTGCATTTGCAAAATTTTAAAAGGGGGTGTGACAGGGCGTGTCCTATACCTACATATGTTTGCTAGTAGGTATCCTTCATTTCCCATCTCAAAATGTTGGGAGGTATACTGATGTCTGTACCTTGTTTCTTCATTCCCTGCACTGTGCCCTGCTCCTTACAGTTAATCATTGCTCCAGATTCCTTTTGCCCTGCTGATTTACTGGTTAAGACCTTGCTTTGTTTACCAACTACATCTGCCTGCTGCCCGTCCTGATTTCCAGGCTGTTCCCTGCTTCATATCTACCTGATGATTTGGTGTTTTGACTTTGGTTCATGCTCACTGTGAGCCATCTGCAGCAAGGCTTGGCAAGTCTACTGAACAAGAAAAATTCACCATGAGAACCGGACATCTTTGGTTTTCGCTCTCTAATGCCGCATACACGCGCCGGTTTTTCCGTCAGAATATACTCCGAAGGTTTCTCAGACGGAATTCCATTCAAGCGGTCTTGCCTAAGCACGGTCAAACCAAAGTCCGACCATCCAGAACATGGTGACGTACAGCCAGTGCTGTGTCTTGGCCTAGGCCGACAAGGCCCAGGCCTAGGGCGGCACTTCGGGGGGGGGGGGGCGACAGAACACCGCGTTCGGAGAGCGTCTCTCTCTCATACAGCGTGTGGTGACAGTTCCCCTCTCCTCCTCCCCCTCCTCCTCTCTACACAGATGGAGAGCAGTGAGAGAGATGGTCAGTTTCTCTTCCTGTGTTGTGACCCCAGGTGCACACGGAGCCCTCAAATTGTGGCTTCAGCAGCGGGCCCAGCTACTGTGTACATTCTGCATATCTGACCTGGCTGGAGGGGTGAGAGGAAATACCAATCCTCACTGTGTCTCCTTGCAAACCTCATAGCACTGCTTATCTGTGCTCCAACTCTCCCACTTTGTTTCTCCTATCTCCTGTTATCTGAATTAGAGATTCTCTAGTAATTAACCCTCTGTGTCCTTGCTGGGCGAGAACTGTGCTTTTCTTTTCTTCTCTGCTTCAGCCCAGGTTCACACCAGTGTGATCACAGACATTGCATGTTTTGTTCGCACCCGCACCTGTGGTACCGATCACATGCGATGTCTGTGAGATGCGAGTTCAGCCATGAAATTGTATGGCTGAACTCGCATTGGATTGGCACAGAAAAAATTGCAGGGACTTGTTTTTCCCAGCACTAGAATCAGATCACACGGGTGTTCTCACCTATGCCATCCGATTCCTGTGCGAGTTAACAGTTCACACTGCGATCTGTGAACTAAGCTGGGGGTGTCATTAACATTGTATTGACACCCACAGAGGTTCGCAGAGGGTGGTGTGATCTGCCCGCGGGAGAGATACAATGCGGCAACTGGCGCTGGAATCGCACTGGTTCCCACATCTCATCAGTGTGAACCTAGGCTTAATGAACACGTGTACACTGCTGCTTACCCCTTTCACACTGGAGGTGTTTTTCAGGCGCTACAGCGCTAAAAATAGCACCTGCATAGCGCCTGAAAAAAGCCTGAGTGCTTTCACACTGGGGCGCTGCGCTGGCAGGGCGTTACAAAAAGTCCTGCCAGCAGCTTCTTTGCAGCGGTGTAGGAGCGGTGAATACACTGCTCCTGCCCATTGAAATCAATGGGCAGCACCGGCAAAGCGCCGCTGCAGCGGCATTTTGCAGGTGGATTTAACCCTTTTTTGGCCGCTAGCAGGCCCCGCTAGCGGCCTAACAGCGCCGCTAAAACGACGGTAAAGCCACGCTAAAAATAGCGCCGCTTTACTGTCGATGCCCAGGTGCTTTCAATGTGAAAGGACTCTAAATGGTTAAGGCTGCACTCATACCTGAGCATTTTTTTTTTCATGCAGAAAGTCGCACGTTTTTACCACAATTTTTGCCACAATTTTGTACAGGTCAAAAGGTCACCAAACAAAAAAGCAGAAAAATGCCTATAATCTGCCTATAAAGAAGTTCATGTACTTTTTTGAGCTCAGGCTCTGTTTACACATTACACGTTTTTGGGCGTTTTTTTGCTCTCAGCCTCAGCTCTAAAAACGCCCAACAAGACTAATCCCATTCATTTCAATGGCCCTTTTCACATCTGAGCTTTCTGTCACCTAAAGCAAAACGGCCATCGCTCAAAAAAGTACATCAGCTTCTTTTTTGGCAGATTACAGGCGTTTTTAATTCTTTTACATTGGTGACCTTTTGACCTGTACAATATCGTGGCAAAAATAGCGTAACTTTCTGCCTGAAAATGATACACTCAGGTGTGAATGCAGCTTCAGGCGTTTTACTACAGGCGACAAAATGCTCAGATGTGAACAGGGGCCATTTAAATGAATGGGATTTTGCTTGTTGGGCGTTTTCACAGGTTTTTGATGGCGTTTTACGAGCTGAAAACGTTCAGGTGTGAATGCAGCCTGACTATTTACAGCTCAACATCTGCAGGCAGGTGCTTCTGGTAAAAAATGGCATTTAACACCTTAGTGTCTGCTTGTATATATTGGTTTAACCTTTCATAGCTACCTGTATGGTTCATGCTGCCTTCTGACATACGAAGAAAAGTGTAATTTCTCATTATATATCAGTCTGGATTTTATTGTCCATTCTACTAACTACATTTAAGACTGACGTATATTTATTTTTCTTTCTTTTTTCTTTTGTCTCTATTTGGAGTGAACGCAGTTTGTTGAAAAGGCCAATGATTTTGCCCCGCCTCCTTATGATCTATCCAATCTCTGTTGTGCCTGCCCCATCAGCTATGTCCAGACTCCACCCCCTGATGCACACACAGACACACTTTCTGTGTGTATGTTAAGGTGTGCAGGACAGGTGGCAAATCAGAGTACACGCACACTAGAGGCTGGAAAATTGGTTAGTAAGTTTAAACATCACCTCCCCCTAGATAACTACACTAATGCCCCCCTCTGCTGCTCTGATTAAAAAAGACTGTCACGCCTCTGAAAAGCAATCCACACAGATTTCTTTTCAGAGGCAATATGCGGCCTCCTCGCCACCTGTGTGGGCACTGGTGAGGCTGCACTGTTCGGGAACTGATGAAGCTGCACTTGGTACCCACTTTAAGCCCACAATCACATTGGGCTGATTTGGCATGTCAAATCGCATGCCAAATCGGCAGCTATTGCTGACAATTACACAGTTCAAATCAGTGCGACGCCGCCTTTGCGGAGCCGAACCAATTCCCAAAATAAGTTCCTGTACTACTTTTGGTGACTGTGGGGGCGATTTGAATAGACATCTGTACATGAACCCACACAGATGTCTGTCGAATCGTCCCCGAATTCAGACAGCATTGCCGGTTTGAAATCATGCGAGTTCAGATTTCAAACCCTCCCTAATGTTAACGTAGGCCTAATGTACAGAGGGGAAGAGGTGGAGCCTAAAGAGGAAGGGGTGTGGTTTACAGATGACAGGGCAGGTCTTAAACATGAAGGGGTGTGGCATCGACAGGAAGGGGCGGGTCATATTTACATTTGGGGGTGCATGAGTTTAGTCAGGCCTAGTGCAGCACAAAACGTAAATACACCACTGCATACAGCACGTAAGACGGGACTAGAAAAAGGAAGTTCAATAGCCAGTAGCCAATAGCTTCTGTCTCGTATTGGCTTCAGAGCATGCGTCGTTTTTGGTCCGTCGGAATAGCATACAGATGAGCGGTTTTCCCGATAGGAATTGGTTCCGTCAGAAATATTTAGAACATGTTCTATTTCTAGGTCCGTCAGAATTTTAGAGAAAAAAAAAACACACACACACACAATCGGAATAGACGATGAAAAGCTTCCGTCTTACTTTTTCTGTTGGACATTCCGCTCGAGTGTACGCGGCTTTAGATAATAATCTGTGAAAGACGCAGAGGGGTTGATTTACTAGAGTCAAATAGAGTATTCACTTTGCAATTGAAGTTCTACTTTAAATGGAAATATTCCCCAGAGTTTAGTGAATGAGGTGAAGCTCTGCTGACTTTCATTATTTAATCATGTGCAAGCAAAAATGCTGTTTTTTTTTTTTTCAAAGTGAAATTTTACTACATTCACTTCTGAGCACCTTGCAAAATGAAACTTTCCATACAAAGTCAACAGTGTATTTGCCTTTGGTATATCAACCCCAGAGGGTCCTTGTCTAGGCCTCGTACTTGACATGAAGCTGTAAACGAGTGTCAGAAAAGTGTCAAAAGTCTTTATCTTTATACAGGTTCCAGGTCAAAAATTGAGGCCAATGCATCAGCATGCCACCTTGGAATCTGCCATTTTCAGCAGTGGAGGTCAACAATGGTTGCCTTCATAATTCTTTCATGACAGGTGTACAGTCATGATATTGCCTGGGGAAGCCTGAAATGCTTGCAATACAATCTATTTAGTTAGCCAATGTAGCCATGTCCCCGTAGGGGTTGCTGAATATTGTGGTTCACCTGTCACCCTGCACAGCCCAGCATTCATCTATCAGGCACTCAGATACATAGAACAGTCCATAAGTTTCGTTTTGTTTTTTTTATTGAGGGGGTTTAACTTGGTTGGGAATGGTAAATTATGGGATACCCGGAAAGATTTATTGCAACTTGCTTGGGACTTCTATATACACTCCTGTATATACACTCCAGTCTTCTCTCCAGCACAACTCTTGCTTAAGACCTCTTTGCCTAATGCCGCGTACACACGGTCGTACTTTTCGTCTACAAAAGTCCAACAGACGCTGATGGACTAAAGCTGGCTGGTAATCCGATCGTGTGTGGGCTTCTCCGGACTTTCAACTGACTTTTTTAGCCTCAAATCCGACGTACTTTAGATTTGAAACATGCTTCAAAACTTTACTTCGTAACTACGACGGACCCCGAAATCCGCTCGTCTGTGTGCTAGTCCGACGGACAAAAAGCCACGCTAGGGCACCTATTGGCTACTGGCTATGAACTTCCTTATTTTAGTCCGGTGTACGTCATCACGTACGAATCCGACCGACTTTTGTGTGGTCGTGTGTAGGCAAGTCCGTTCGTTAGAAAGTAGGCCGCAAGTCCGCCGCAAGTCCACCGAAAGTCTGCCGGAAGTCTGTCGGAAAGGCTGTCCGACTTTTGTAGACGAAAAGTACGACCGTGTGTACGCGGCATTACTCTTCCAGCACTTCATTTGCTGCAGACTGTTACTCCTCCAGCACTTCAATTGCTGTAGATTCCCAGATCAGCTAACACCACACGGTTGGGTCTGACACTAACTCGGCCAGGCCTCAGAGAATTGAAAATTCAAAAGTGTGGCGCTATAAGCTCCGTAAATAAGTGATGAATGAATGAATCAAAATGGTAAAAAACTCTTAAATATTAAGTGATTTCAAAGCAAACATTTCAGTGTTAACCAAAAAGTGCTACGTGAATGAATGTGACTAGTGAACAAAATAATAACACTTAAATACATTCACTAATTTAAATGGTAGGTGAAAAAAACATCACAAAATGGTATTAAATATAAAGTCCATATCATAGTAAGTGAAAAAAACAAAAGCAAAAAGTCTGTGGTAACAGTGCATAGGCCATGATAAACAGGTGTCTCCTGAGCATGCAGAGGGATTGTTTAGACCCAGCAACCTGGCAGATAAATGGACCGTAGGGAGACCAGAGGTGCACAGAAGATTGAAATCAGTGCCAGGACCATCACCAGAAATCATGGAGGCTTACCAGAAATAGTGGCCTGAAATAGCATATGCCATACAGGTCAAAAGGGCTTGATGACCAAGAGGTCTGGATATTATATCTGGTCAGATGTCATCACCACACAGAAAGGGGGAAGAAATCAGCACGGCTTCCTCATCAATGGATACACCATAAGCCAAGCGAATAATTTGTGTTGCATGTGAGGGATAAAAACACTCACATAGCGTGATAACGTTTAAACTTGGATTTAATTTAAATAAAGAATAAAAACAAACTCACATTGTCAGAAGATAGGAATAGCATGTAAATCGTGTAGCGGTAGTCATGAGGGATGTGGTGATGACATCTGACCAGATATAATACCCAGACCTGTTGGTCATCAAGCCCTTTTGACCTGTATGGCATATGCTATTTCAGGCCACTATTTCTGGTAAGCCTCCATGATTTCTGGTGATGGTCCTGGCACTGATTTCAATCTTCTGTGCACCTCTGGTCTCCCTACGGTCCATTTATCTGCCAGGTTGCTGGGTCTAAACAATCCCTCTGCATGCTCAGGAGACACCTGTTTATCATGGCCTATGCACTGTTACCACAGACTTTTTGCTTTTGTTTTTTTCACTTACTATGATATGGACTTTATATTTAATACCATTTTGTGATGTTTTTTTCACCTACCATTTGATTTAGTGAATGTATTTAAGTGTTATTATTTTGTTCACTAGTCACATTCATTCACGTAGCACTTTTTGGTTCACACTAAAATGTTTGCTTTGAAATCACTTAATATTTAAGAGTTTTTTACCATTTTGATTCATTCATTCATCACTTATTTACGGAGCTTATAGCGCCACACTTTTAAATTTTCCATTGTTAGTTTGATCCTGAGTCTACGGGTGTGTTGGCTGCTGTTTTTGTTTACTTCCAGCGCAGCGCTGTACTTAACCTTTGTATACCAATTTATTAGGCCTCAGAGAATTGCCTTTTGCGGGCATGGACCCCAGACCCCTATAATGTAGGAATAGTCCCGGTGATAACTGTCCTCAGCTCTGCTATTGATCACAGTAAACCTTCTTCAGGCTCTGCCAGCCCTCCTGGCTGCAGCTGCCTCTTTCCACTGCCCTTCCTACAGTCTACTCTTCTGGTTCTGCACCCATCTATGACTGCAAACTCCCTGTTCTCTCAGGCGTGCCTCCCCAGTCCTTCTGACTGTGCTTCACTCACCAGCCCTCCTGGCTATGACCAGTTGTCCTCTCTGGAGTCTCTTAGCAGTGCTCCCTCCAGCTGTCCTCTCTTTGCTCTCTCATATGCCTCTCTTCCAGGATCTCTTCTGCACCTGGCTGCACCTGAGCCCAGGCCCAAGGTCACCCCCCCCTCCAGACTGGGGAGCTCCCTGTGGGCCCCGATAGCCTCCACACTCTCTCACTCCAGCTCTTGCACCAGACAACAACCCATCCAGCTGGGTGACCCTGGGTATTTAATGAGGCCTGCCCCCTGCCAATCCAAGTTGGGGATTGGTCAAGGTTCCTTAGAATACCCCAGGCAGCTCCACCTCTCCTCTCCTCTCTTTCTGGCACCTTCTAGAAAGAAGGGGGAGGTGACAGTGATGCTACCTGTGAGACACCCAGCCCTGTCCTGAGCCACTCTCAGCCCAGAATGAAAACAAACAGGCCTAGCCACCAGCTAGGCCTGCCTACATTTTCCTACTCTATAGAAAAATCTAACCTCCTACCTAACTAGAGGGTGCTACACCAATAAATGGTATCACCCTGAATCCAGACTTCTACTATGATAGGTGTACTGGTTTTCTTGTTTAAATACCATTCATTTATGTTCAAGTACCTTCTCTATTCATTTACAATGGACTTTAACATTACCATCTTCTATATCAGTCTTTTATAAATTGGTTAAAATGGATAACTTTATGAAATAATGAAAAAAGTTTTTCAAAGGAAACTATGTTAACTTTATAAATAGAACTTTAAATCATGATGAGATTTCCAAGTTTGGGTAGGGTGCATATTTGCTATACATAATTGTTGGTAAGCGGAAAAAGTTGCAACAGTGTTTTTATATAGAACTGTGTCTGATGCAGTTCATACCTGAAATGATCTGCATAAAACTGTCACTACAGCCCCAGCACGGCATGTCTAGAATAAAGAGTTTCTATTGGTCTCCTCAGCCACACCCTCAGACACGGCGAGACAAACATTACAGTTATTGGCTCAGACATTCCCTTTTAGTATCAGGAAATACCAGAGGATGTCAGTGATGAAGTTAAAACAAGATATATTATCAGGTGGCTTGAGGGTCATGCAAGAAAGTATGAAGATGCTCTGAGTTCTCGTGCTGCATGACAGGCCCAAATTTATTGTGCTACATACTTGCCTAATATGCTTAACCAGGTTTTACTGCCCTATTAAATTGAATATCCTGTATGTAAGTATGCACAGCCATTAAGGTCTTAAATAGAGAGCATACTGTGAGGGTTTTCTTTGAAGGCTTCCATACAATTCAGTCTTCAAATCAGTGCAAGAGCTTATACTCATCTATCTTTAGAACCCACATCCCCCTGTTCATCTTTCTTTTCATTACTGACCGTGTTCTGGGTCTTCTGTGTAGATCTGCATGAATAAATCTACTAACTCCCAAGCTTCTTCTTAACCACTTGTGGATCGCCCACCGCAGGGCAGCCGCTTTGTGCCAGATCACGTACCTAGTACGTGATCCGCGAGCCAGGGTAGAGAGTGCACCTGCGCGCCCCCGCCATCCCAGCTGTGCTGCAATTGGGTACATCACCAACCAATCAGCGGGTGCCGGGCTCCGGACATTACCGAAGACAGCACTGTGTAGGTGAACAAACGCAAGGCTCCCTTCTGACAGCACCAATGTGCCGTTTTTTTCTGCCTGCTTAGCAGGCAGTAAAAAACAGCACATTGCTTAGTAAAAACACTTCACGCAGTAACACATGTTGGCCACACATTAAACGCTTTGATCGCCCTAGATGTTAACCCCTTCCCTGCCAGTGTCATTAGTATAGTAACAGTGCATATTTTTAGCACTGATCACTAAATTGGTGTCACTGGTTCCCAAAAAAGTGTCAGTTAGGTGTCAGATTTGTCCACAGCAATATCACAGTCCTGCTAAAAGTTGTTGATCGCTGCCATTACTAGTAAAAAATAAAAAATAAATAAAATTTCCTAAATATATCCCTATAACTTTTGCGCAAACCAATCAATAAACGCTTATTGGGATTTTTTTTATCCAAAAACATGTAGCAGAATACATTTTGGCCTAAATTGATTAAGAAATTAGATTTTTTCAAATTTCTTTGTTGGATGTGTTTTATAGCAGAAAGTAAAAAATATCGTTTGTTGTTTTTTTTTTAAATTGTCAACCTTTTTTTTTTTTTTTTTTTTTTTTTTTATAGCGCAAAAAATAAAAACCGCAGAGGTGATCAAATGCCACCAAAAGAAAGCTCTATTTGTGGGAAAAAAAAAGACATATATTTTATTTGGGTACAGCATCGCACAACTGCGTAATTGTCAGTTAAAGAGGTGTTCCCACTAAAAAAAAAAAAATTAAAAGGCAGCAGCTACAAATACTGCAGCTGCTGACTTTTAATAATCGGACACTTACCTGTCCCAGGGTCCAGCGATGAGGGGGATCGGAAGCCCCGCTTGTCTCCCCCTCCTATTGGTAGCGCCGGCATTGCAACTGTGGGCGCTCGGCTGTGGCTTCACAGCCGGGCATCCACTGCGCATGCACGAGCGGCGCCGTGTGCCGTGATTGGCCACGCAATCATATGGGACCTGTCACGTGTCCCATATGATTGACAAGAGGGAGGGGGCAGAGCTGAGCCCTTCCTGCACCGAGGGGAAGTGATGTCACCAGCCCAGGCACTGAAGGAGGCAGACTACGAGGGACCCCTTAGCAACAGGCATTTAGAGGTGAGTAAAAAAAAAACATTTTTCCAAATTTTTTTTTTTTTTTTAGGCGATTTATGCATGTTTTTTTTTTAGGTGGAACACCACTTTAAATTAACGCAGTGCCATATCGCAAAAAATGGAGGGTAAATCTTCGGAGCTGAAGTGCTTGAAGTGGATCTATACAGAAAATACAATCCCTTTGGGTGGGCTTTTAAGACACTCAATTCAAAACAAAGATACTAGTAAAATGTAGTATTTATTAAACAAACATTAAAAACATAGAATGTACAGCTCTGTCTAAAGATTACACCATCAACATAAAGGGTCAAGGCTTCAATAGGGTTGTATCGAAATTAGGAGGAAGAAAGAAAGTTGTCTACCCAGGGTTGCCAAGTCTTCAAATATGTGCGGATTCTTTCCTGCTGAGTAGCTTCAATTTGTAATGTGTAAACACACAAATCCCTGTTCTGTCAGGGGAGAGGAGACATATTGTTTGTTCTTACTAAGTAGGAACAACAATATGTCTCCTCCCCCCAGTCAGTCCCATGCCCATACAGTTACAACACATCTAGGGAACACACAATTAACCCCTTGATCCTTGATCGCCCCTAGTGTTAACCCCCTTCCTACCAGTGACATTTACACAGTAATCAGTGCATATTTATAGCTCTGATCGCTGTATAAATCAGTGGTCTCAAAAATGTGTCAAAAGTGTCCGATCTGTCCATCGCAATGTCGCAGTACCGCTAAAAATCACAGCTCACTGCCATTACTAATAAAAAAAAAAATAATAAAAATGTAAAAATGCCATAAATCTTTTCCATAGTTTGTAGACACTATAACTTTTGCGCAAACCAATCAATATACGCTTATTGCGATTTTTTTTTACCAAAAATATATAGAAGAATATATATTGGCCTAAACTGATGAAGAAATTAAAAAAAAATTGGGGGGGGTATTTATGATAGCAAAAAAGTAAAAAATATTTTTTTTTTATCAAAATTGTCGCTCTTTTTTTGTTAATTGTGCAAAAAATAAAAACGGCAGAGGTGATCAAATACCCCTAAAAGAAAGCCCTATTTGTGGGAAAAAAAGGACGCAAATTTCGTTTAGGTACAGCACTGCATGACCGCGCAATTGTCAGTTAAAGCAACGCAGTGCCAAATTGTAAAAAGTGCTCTGGTCAGGAAGGGGGTAAAATCTTCCGGGCTGAAGTGGTTAATAACATTCAATTACAATATGACTTGTGTCTCAATTGTATATGCTATACTATTTTTTTTTTATTTGCTATTTTTTTTCCCACGAAAGTGGAGCTACCCTTTAATTTTTTATACTTGTATATTAAAGTTTATACATTTTTAAACTAACATTGTATTTAACCATTTATATGAAATCTTTGTTAAACAATTTACGCATTCAGCACAGAGTACACATACAGTATGTCACTGGTGTGATAGACCATTGTGGATTTTGTATAGAGAGAGCACAAAATAAATAGTTTTAGACTAAAGCCGCGTACACACGATCGGATTTTCCGACGGGAAATGTGTGCTAACAGGCTGTTGGCGGAAAATCCGACCATTTGTACCCTACATCAAACAGTTGTTATCATCCAGATTATTCTCCTGGAGCTCCCGCAGCAAAGACATATGACATAACTGGTCACGATTAATAAAGAATCAATTTTTGGTCCTAGAAATTCTCCTCCTCCTGTTCCTGGACTGGATTTGGGTCAAAGCAATAACTTCAAGGCTAATAATAAATAACACATCATCTCCTCCGATTCCGCAACATGTCTGGCTGACGAACGGCCGTACAGAAACGAACTGAAAAGTGCGAAATGAAACACACGAAATGAAAAGCGCGAATCAACACTCACCAAACTTCTACTAACACAAAATTAGCAGAAGGAGCCCAAAGTGTGGCGCTAAAGAGCTGAAAAAACACCTAGTACGGCACTACGTTCGTGTTTGTTGGCCGACAATTCTTTGCCGTTTGTATGCAAGACAAAATCCAGGCAAAGTCAGAGGTTTTGTCTGCATAAAATCCGATTTTATGTACAAGGCTTAACACTCTCTAATTGAAAATACTCATCTGAGCAACATGTATTGTAAGGAAAACAGGTAAAGCTTGATTCTTGGCAAACTGCCCACACATTTGCTATTTGGAATTTGAAAGCATTCGTTGTTAAAATTAGCAGAATTGAATTATGTAGATAAGCACTCTCAAAATATTTTCAGTAGGTACAAGAACTTTGCAAATTACACTAATAGATAATACAAATTGTATAATAGAATTGTAAATGTAAAATTGTTAATGGAAATGGCAGGAAAACACAACTTTTCAGCAAACACAGAAACATCAAATGCCAGCATCGGGTTAAGTTGGCCTTTCATGTGGTTCATTACTGGCATAGCCATTATTAGTTGTCATTGCTCAAAAATTAGAGGAGGAGCATGATGGAATGAATATTTGGCTTCACATACACTATATTACCAAAAGTATCGGGACACCCGCCTTTACACACACATGAACGTTAATGGCATCCCAGTCTTAGTCCGTAGGGTTCAATATTGAAAAACAACCAAAGTCCATAAAGACATGGGTGAGTGAGTTTTGGAAGGAGGAACTTGATTGGCCTGCACAGAGTCCTGACCTCACCCCGATAGAACACCTTTGGGATGAACTAGAGTGGAGACTGCGAGCCAGGCCTTCTCATCCACATTATTGCCTGACCTCACCAATGCGCTTCTGGAAGAATGGCCAAACATTCCCATAGACACACTCCTAAACCTTGTGGACAGCCTTCCCAGAAGAGTTGAAGCTGTTATAGCTGCAAAGGGTGAGCCAACTCCATATTGAACCCTACGAACTAAGACAGAGATGCCATTAAAGTTAATTTGGTGTAAAGGCAGGTGTCCCAATACTTTTGGTAATATAGTGTATGTCTTGGATATCGGCTGCTATAATTCCTGACTCATGGCCAACTGGGACATGTGAGTGTTTCTGCCCACCTTTGTGTGTTCTACTCCTGTTACATCCTTCCATATATAAAAAAAATGCAGCAGGCAGAGTGGGAACCCCTCATAATGGCCTCCGCAAGTGTGCAGAGCTAAGAACTCAAACACAGATTTTAATAGGGTCTCCAAGAAATAAGAAATTTCAAGTGGTTTAACTCTTCAACTTCTACAAAAACTAGTTTTGGGTGGACAAACACCTTATATAAGCCTTTCTTTTTCCTTGGAATTGTACTAAAGCAATTTGAAAATCTGTGGACAGAAAACTAGTTAAAGTGTTACTAAACCCACAACAGTAAAATCAGTCTGTATATGCAGCATAGTTGCACTCACTGTGGAACTTAGGGGTTAATCTTCTGCATTGTGTAAAAAGGCTGTATTATCCTGTATGCATAGATGCTTCCCTCCTGCACTGTCTATCTGGGGAAGGCCAGCTAACAAAAGCAGAGTAGCCAACCTGCACATGCTCAGTTGTGTTTTTTATGCTGGAGAGAATAATTACTTGTTGATCAGAGATAGCCAGGTCACATGATATTGACATCACACATGTGGGCGTGTATACAGGCTGCAGTGGAAATCTCCTCCTTCCTGAACTCTCAGCACTGAAGAAACTGTACAGTTTATCATGTAACCGTGGTATACAGATCATCCAAAAAGGTATATAGTGGCAGTATTTTAATGTAAAAAGATCATTTATAAGGTGTGGGCACTGGGGGGGGGGGGGTAAACTATTTTCATATTACTGGGTTTAGTAACACTTTAAGTCAGATCTGAAAACATTTTTCCAAAACAGATTGTACTGCTAACAGGAAATATGCAAACTACTTTCATTGGTGTTCTGAAATATGTGAGCAAATGACGGTAGTGTGAGATTTCTTGTCTGCTTGCAGCTTCTCATTCCTCCTGTAAATGACTTTCTGATGAAAGGTCTGACATATATCCTCTTTATTATTCTAAAACAGTTTCACCATACAACGGGTAAAACATCTAAAACGTTTCATCGAGTCTCACATGTTAAAGGTAAGTTGTTTAGGACCAGAATTGTTTTTATTAAGAGGTAAAACATTTTGTCCCCAAAGTCTTCACCATAAGATCTGCTATAGACTCGGTAAAAGGTTCAAATTTTGTGCAACCTAGGTTTCATGGTGAATCCTGTTGGACCAAAGCTTGTGGTACTGCCACATTTTTGTTCAAATTTGGGACAATTTTTTTTTAAACCAGAATAAACCATTGCCAGCAGATTTAGAAGGGTCAATAAGGGGCCTTTTCTCCCTATTTAAAACTGCCTGTTGCTGTCCAATTGTGCAAAACTCTAATGCAGCGTACACACGAGCGGACTTTTCGGCCAGACCGGTCCGACGGACCGAATCCGGCGGACAATCCGACCATGTGTGGGCTCCATCGGACCTGCAGCTGACTTTTTCGTGTGAAAATCTGACAGACTTTAGATTTGGAACTTGTTTCAAATTTGTCCGACGGACTCGAGTCCGGTCGAAAAATATGCTCGTCTGTATGCTGGTCCAACGGACCAAAACCGATGCTAGGGCAGCTATGGGCTACTGGCTATCAACTTCCTTATTTTAGTCCGGTTGTACGTCATCACGTACGAATCCGTTGGACTTTGGTGTGATCGTGTGTAGGCAAGTCCATTCGTTCAAAAGTCCGTTGGAAGTCCGTCGGAAAGACTGTCGGACCTTTGTTGCCGAAAAGTCCGCTCGTGTGTACAGGGCATTAGATCTGTTGGCTGACACTCTAAACACATGTCCATGTCTTCTCTATCTACATTTTGGCCTAGTCTTGCTCCCTTAAACCTACTGCCCTACTGCTGGACAAAGCATATATTGCTATATTATCTGCAGTCTTTTAAATACTAATGCCGCGTACACACGAGCGGACTTTATGGCAGACTTTGCCCGGCGGACGGGATTTAGTCGGACAATTCGATCGTGTGTGGGCTCCAGCGGACTTTGTTTTCTCAAAAGTTGGACGGACTTAGATTTGAAACATGTTTTAAATCTATCCGTCGAACTCGAGTCCGGTCGAAAAGTCTGCTCGTCTGTATGCTAGTTCGACGGACAAAAAGCCACGCTAGGGCAGCTATTGGCTACTGGCTATGAACTTCCTTGTTTTAGTCCAGTTGTACGTCATCACGTACGAATTCGACGGACTTTGGTGGATTGTGTGTAGGCAAGTCCGTTCATTCGGAAAGTCCGTCATAAAGTAAGCTAAGCAGAGCAATAACTTCTCCGCAGGATGTGGAAATCTTGCAAAAAGACCTGAACAAATTAATGGGGTGGGCGACTACATGGCAAATGAGGTTCAATGTAGAAAAATGCAAAATAATGCATTTGGGTGGCAAAAATATGAATGCAATCTATACACTGGGGGGAGAACCTCTGGGGGAATCTAGGATGGAAAAGGACCTGGGGGTCCTAGTAGATGATAGGCTCAGCAATGGCATGCAATGCCAAGCTGCTGTTAATAAAGCAAACAGAATATTGGCATGCATTAAAAGGGGGATCAACTCCAGAGATAAAACGATAATTCTCCCGCTCTACAAGACTCTGGTCCGGCCGCACCTAGAGTATGCGGTCCAGTTCTGGGCACCAGTCCTCAGGAGGGATGTACTGGAAATGAAGCGAGTACAAAGAAGGGCAACAAAGCTAATAAAGGGTCTGGAGGATCTTAGTTATGAGGAAAGGTTGCAAGCACTGAACTTATTCTCTCTGGAGAAGAGACGCTTGAGAGGGGATATGATTTCAATTTACAAATACTGTACTGGTGACCCCACAATAGGGATAAAACTTTTTCGCAGAAGAGAGTTTAATAAGACTCGTGGCCACTCATTACAATTAGAAGAAAAGAGGTTTAACCTTAAACTGCGTAGAGGGTTCTTTACTGTAAAAGCGGCAAGAATGTGGAATTCCCTTCCACAGGCGGTGGTCTCAGCGGGGAGCATTGATAGCTTCAAGAAACTATTAGATAATCACCTGAATGACCGAAACATACAGGAATATACAATGTAATACTGACACATAATCACACACATAGGTTGGACTTGATGGACTTGCGACTTTTTTCAACCTCACCTACTATGTAAAAGTCCGTTGAAAAGTCCGCCGGGCAAAGTCTGCCGTAAAGTCCGCTCGTGTGTACGCGGCATTAGAATTTGATAGAAATTAACCAGTGGCAAGACAGTTTTGCATCCTGGAGACATCCTCAGCAAATTGCTGGCAAACTTTTATTCACTGGTCAAAGGATACCTATAACCACCTAATAGAAAAAAACATGTGCCTCTGCTAAATGTACATGTAAAAAACATTTTTTTTTTTTTAAATAAAATAAATCAGATTGGGGAAATGTAGCGGGTGCTGCTTGGCGGCTCTATGTGCTCTCACTAGTTCGGCTCCCCGCCACTGTGAGTCCAGTTGGACTGTGTGTTTTTTTTCCTTCTTGCTTGCCTCCCCTTGCAGCTGCCACAATGAGGATTGGAGCAGCTGCTGTGCTGTGATAGGGGAAATATGCAGGTGGGGGCTCTGCGTAAAACGCTGGCTCACCCTCTCTCCTGTCAGCAGTGGGATCTGCGTTTTTGCGCTTGCTCGCCACCCGCCCTGTTTCCTCCCCCCTCCCTTTGGCGGCCAGCAATGAGGGAACATTAAAGAGGGGCTGCTGGATAACACTGGGAGATGTAGTCCTGGGAAGGGAACTGCACACTGGAGGCTATAGGGCTTGGACTGGAGCCCCCACCAAGCTTTGTGACAGAGGAGGAAGAGACAGCGGGACTTGCCAGGCAGATTCCAAGGCTGAATCGTAGTGTAGGGAGAGGTACTGAGAGGACCATGTTGCAGGGTGACCTCCCAGAGACAGAGAGACTGGATGGTGCCATTGTAAGCAAGACAGCACATAGTGGTGACCTGAGTGCAGAGAGCCGGAGCCACTGCCAGGATACAGACCCTGGTTCACTGCCTACTGGAGTCAACATAGGCAAACCAGAGCCAAGAGATGTCTGCCCAGAGGTACCACTACTGCCATATCGCTAGGTCTGGTGCCTTATAGTTATTAAACTGCCTGCAGGCCTTGTTGACTGCCTTAAAGCAGGCCAGCGGTTACTGGGCCCTAACATTTAGCCGGCTACAAAGTCGGGACAAAAGACTGCCTTTAAGAGTTGCTGCCCCAAGGCTTTTGCCATTTTTGCTTAGTTAAAGGGGTACCTCTTAGGAGATGCTGCACCATGCCCCTACCAATCCCTTCGAGTGCACTCTAAACCAGAGTTATAGTAGTTTCACTCATATTGCATTTTACATTTATTTAGGCTCCATGCACACTGGCTTAAAGAACACTGCTTCTACAGGAGTTTTGTGTTTTGCTTGTAGAAGCAGCTCAATGTTATCTCATGTATCCATGACAATTTTAAGGCATATTTTAAGCTCAGTGTTTATAGGCATGAAAATAATTCCTTCTGGATTGCCTTTTTGATTTGAGCTTTCTGGCAGAAAAAATGCTAAATGGTTCTACGTTCTCCTAAACTCCTGTACAAAAACATTCTAGATGAGTGGGATGTTTTATGCCAAGGGAACTGGCGTTTTTTTTAAAGCCCAGTGTGCATGGAGCCATGCATTGTTTATTGCTGTTTGCATATATCTGTAATATCTGTATTGCTAATATCTGTATTGATCTAGGTTAGTGATGTAGAACCTGACCTTAAAGTGGTTGTAAAGACAGAAGGTTTTTTTTTTATCTTAATGCATTCTATGCATTAAGATAAAAAACCTTCTGTGTGCAGAAGTCCCCCTCAGCCCCTCTAATACTTACCTGAGCCCAATTTTCCTCCAGCGATGTGCACGAGTGAGAGGCGAAGAGGGACCCGCACAGAGCAGGTAAGTATAACATGTTTGTTATTTTTAAAGAAAAAAAAAAACAATCACTTTAATCATTTTGGCATAGTTATTACTCTGTCTAGCATACCGTGTTCAAGTTCACCTACTGTGTGCTCATTTATGTTCTACTGCCATTTATACTAAACTCCAATAGATTAAGTACATTTATCTCTAAATGGGTATTCAGTTGTTGGTAGTATCCACAGCCAGGCAAAAGGTATTTTATATTTGTGTCTTTATACATGCTTGCAGTGTTCTACATTCAACCAGGTGTGTCAGTGGGGCTGAGATTGTTCTTAGAGTCAATGCTCAGAACAGAGAATCCAAAATTATCAATCGGCTCCTTCGGGGTGACGCTACATAAGCCAGTTGTAAATTGAAAAAATCAATACAATTGCCTAATACTGTACCTTTTACCAAAGTGCCCTGTTGATGAGGCTGCCTGTAAAAAATCACAATGCTCCATAATATCATATATAGTTTTGAATATACCCTGTTCACCAGACAATTTATTTTAACAAAGTGTTCCTTAAAGATTATAGGTCTGTTTACCACTTTTTATGCTTTTTATGTACCTGTAAAAGCTTCCTTTCAAGAAGACTTCCAAAAGCCCTACTACAGAATGCTGCTATCTTATGTGTATTGTCAGCAGCCCAAACAAACAGAGCAGGCAATAAGTGAAACTGTATAGCATTTCCTCTTTGCTATTCCCCTGGCAGCTACAAAAAGGTAGGCAGGTAAGGGAAGGGGCACAGATGTGCAAGGAGGAAGGGGGCTGTGCTAGAAAATTGACTTCTGGAATTTTCAGATTTTTCTAACACATTTCATGTGAATAAAAAATAATCTATGTGTAGCACTGCCCCCGTAGGGATTGCTGTGTGTAGGCTTCCCTGGGCTTTCCCCCTTCTTATCTTGCCACCAGTTACTAAGGGTTTTCACCCAACTGCCTGTACTCTCATCTGCTTGTTTCCTATAATAAATTCCGGGGCTTGTTTTTTTGGTATTTATTGTTGGAGCTTGGGTAGGAGAAGGGAATCGTGGGATACTCCGACTGGAACTAGTTACAATTGAGGACAATTCTCACTCGGCCTTACAGGTTAGATGTGGTAACAGACTTGCTGCTATACCATACAACGCTTGTATGGGAAGAACAAGTCCTTTGCTTGCTCTGGCAGCAGACTTGATGAAACTGTTTCTCTTCAGGACACTCTCTAGCATCCCATTTCACTGACACCTGTCCTCTGACTCTAATAGCTGAAGGGGTGGCCCTCACAGGACAGGCCCCAAGAGACAGATCTGTACTCACTGTAATGCCCCGTACACACGGTCGGATTTTCCGATGGAAAATGTCCGATCGGAGCGTGTTGACGGAAATTGCGACCGTGTGTGGGCTCCATCGGACATTTTCCATCGGATTTTCCGACACACAAAGTTGGAGAGCAGGAGATAAAATTTCCCGACAACAAAATCCGTTGTCGGAAATTCCGATCGTGTGTACACAAATCCGACAGACAAAGTGCCACGCATGCTCAGAATAAATAAAGAGATGAAAGCTATTGGCCACTGCCCCGTTTATAGTCCCGACGTACATGTTTTACGTCACCGTGTTTAGAACGATCGGATTTTCCGACAACTTTGTGCGACCGTGTGTATGCAAGACAAGTTTGAGCCAACATCCGTCGGAAAAAATCCTAGGATTTTGTTGTGGGAATGTCCGAACAAAGTCCGACCGTGTGTACGCCCTATAAGTGGAAGCAGATCCTTTCTAGAGTGTCTCCCTCCCGGTCAGCTCTGCAGGACATCCGGATTGCAGCTATTCTCAGATTCAGGCCCTCAGGTCAGACACCCAAGGCTGCATGGCAGCTTCTACATAGGAGGGAGCAGCCGCAATGCCTGTGCCCTCATTTGTCAGGTTTCCTCCCACTGTCCAATATGCCCCCCTATTGGACCAGTGTGAAACATTCAGACAACATGAGCGGCACATGAACACCATGAGCAGACCCTATTAATGGATCATTGCTCCCTGGTAGGCAGGGAACATCTAAATTTACCTGGCAATCTTCCTGGTAAGCAAAAAGACCCAAAAACTATACTCTCTTCTAGCACCTACCTAGGAGGATGCTACATCTGGAAAAGAAAAAACAATGCAAGAAAGCATTTATATTACTTGATTTTCCTGTGTTTTTAATTGCATATTTTAAGCTGGTGATAAGGTCTCTTTAAGGCAATGATCATGGCATTGTCTAGTTTCCCATGCCTATCCCTTTTTTGACAATAGCTTGGATATTAGCCCAATAATGGGCAGAAATGACTATCAAGGTTCATCCCTACGCAGACTTCAATATCATTTGAAGCAAAGTTTCTGTTCACTGACTGTCAGTCTGCTGACTAACCTGTGTAAGAAAGATGTATATACTTACCTATTATTGGTTAGTTTTATATGCGAATATAAAAGAAAGGTAGCCTTTGTAAAGCCAAAGTGAGTGATTCCTGCACGTTAATTTGTCATGGTTTATCTATTACCTAACTAGTCAGTTCTGCAAGGTGTCCCTCTACCTCATTTTAGAAGGTTGGTAGGTATGGTAAAGGCTATATGAAACATTTCTTCCCTTAGACCCATAGATAAATACGGTTGAGTTTTGAGCTGTTTTGCATAAAGTTGAAGTGTTAAATGAATGTATCATCTGCTTCCCATGCTGCAATGTGTCTGCCATCTCAAACTGTCATTAATCATAGTAATCCTAGAAGTCAGGAGCTGAATTCCAGCACTAAGACCTACATGACTGCAATGGAGTCGCTATATATGTTTCTGAGACCAGGGAACTAAAGACTGGTAAATAAACACAGTGTAAATTTAGGACCTGCCCAATGAATTTATAATGTACTATACCTATCTCAAGCCATTTAATGGATCAAAACATTAATTCTATAGCAGGAATGACTAGATTCTGCTTAGGTATAGCATGGAATGCCCTTGTAAGTCCCATATTATATATATATATACAGTATCTCACAAAAGTGAGAACACCCCTCACATTCTTATAAATATTTTAATATATCTTTTCATGTGAAAACACTGAAGAAATTACACTTTGCTACAATGTAAAGCAGTGAGTGTACAGCTTGTATAACAGTGTAAATTTGCCGTCCCCTCAAAATAACTCAACACACAGACATTAATGTCTAAACCGCTGGCAACAAAAGTGAGTACACCCCTAAGTGAAAATGTCCAAATTGGGCCCAATTAGCCATTTTCCCTCCCGGTGTCATGTGACTCGTTAGTGTTACAAGGTCTCAGGTGTGAATTGGGAGCAGGTGTGTTAAATTTGGTGTTATCGCTCTCACTCTCTCATACTGGTCACTGGAAGTTCAACATGGCACCTCATGGAAAAGAACTCTCTGAGGATCTGAAAAAAAGAATTGTTGCTCTACATAAAGATGGCCTAGGGTATCAGAAGATTGCCAAGACCCTGAAACTGAGCTGCTGCATGGTGGCCAAGACCATACAGCGGTTTAACAGGACAGGTTCCACTCAGAACAGGTCTTGCCATGGTCAACCAAAAAAGCTGAGTGCACGTCCTATCCAGAGGTTGTCTCTGGGAAATCGACATATGAGTGCTGCCAGCATTGCTGCAGAGGTTGAAGGGGTGGGGGGTCAACCTATCTGTCACGGACATGGCCAGGCGCGGTGGCGTGCGTCTCTAATCCCAGCTGCATGGGAGGCTGAGGCTGTCGGGATTGCTTGAGTCCAGGAGTTCGAGTCTACCCTGTGCTATGTCGATGGGGTCTCCACGCTAAGTTCTGATGTACTCCAAGACTGGTGTTGTCTAGTTCTTGGGGGTTCCTATAGCCAGATCCATTGGACTCGTGTTCCAGAACTTAGGAAGCGGTATACTGACGGAAGCACTCAAGCGGAGTGTGGGACGTTCCGTGACATTGGTGGCAAGCAGCGGGAAAGCTTCCTGAAGTCTGAAGTCTGGGACATCCAAACCTCCAACTGGATCCAAGATCAGCATAGCAGACTTCAGTCACCCCAGCGGAGATATGGACCTGGCATCAGAATTCCCGGGGCTGCTGCGGATCATCCTTTCAACGTACACCAGGACTGTGTCTGAGGATGAATACCTGGAGCTCAGGCAGCTGATTCGGGTGGAGCTCTGGATGGCAGCCCTCCGTCTCGCTGGTATAAAACAGGGCAAGTGCTTTCCAACCCAAGAGCAACGGGCCAGTGATCAACGGGCATTGCGGATGGCATTCCTGGGAGAGCAGCCCCAGGAGCAATGGGTGACTGAGTTGGACAGGTTGGTCCAGCAGGAGATAGAGCTGGACAATCGTTATCGGGCTCTGCAATGGCACGCAGAGGAGGGATATTTAGGGGAGACAACAGAATGCTCTCCGGAGGGATATGACTTTGGCGGCCCTGGATTGCTGTGGGAGAACCTTACAGATCTTTTTATGTTTGGCGATGAGGGGGAACCTGACCTTGAGGACATGAGAGACTATAGAGAGTCTATGCTCGGTCTTGCAGGGGTCTCAGAGCTCAAACCTGATCTGGTCCATTTGCTAAGGAAGGAACAGCATCTGGAAAGGGCATACAGGAAACTGCTAGAACAAGTTCAGCAGCATGCCAGAGAATCGGCAGTGGAAAATCCGGAGATTGCCGTCCCCAAAACTGAAGTGCTGACAACAGGGCAGAGCTCTGCTAACCTCTGCCCAGCACTGATGGCATCTTCTGAGTTCCACGGACAGGAGATGGTGAACCTCTATCCACAGACACCAGTTATAGAGGTAGAGGATTTAATAGACTTTTCTGCTGAGGAAGAACAACCTGATGAGCCTCCAGCAGAAGAGCTGCTATCAGGGCCAAAGTTCACTGTGTTCTGCCCAGCACCAACAGTGGCTTCAGCCTTCCTGAGAGAAGGGGTAGTCGGCCTTTCTCCCACAACACTGACAGGGACATGTGATTTTCTGCCAGCAGCATCTATGGAGTTAAAACAAACTTCTCCAGCTGAAGATCTGGTAACTGAACAGAGGGTCCAAGACCTCTGTCCCACACTTTTACCAATCCCAGAGACTGGGGATTTAATAGACGTTTCTGTAGAGGAGGAACCACCTGGCAAACCCCCAGCAGAAGTGCTGGCAACCGGACAGAGGGTCCAAGACCTCTGCCCCACACCTGCAGCAATTGTTGAGGCCCAAGGTGAGGAGGTGGCAGTCTATCGCGAGCTGCAGATCAGGATCCAAGGAGAGAATGCAGTCATCACCTCACAACTGCAGCTTGATCTGGTGTCGGTTGATGGGGCTTCAGTCCCCACCTGTATACCCCAGGAATGCTGGGCAGTCGGCCCAGATCCCCAACAGCAGGATGGAGTGAGCCCAGTCCCCCTGTCTTCTCTCCAGCGGCAGAAAGAATTCCAGGGAGAAGGGCCAGTCCGGGCCTCTCCCCAGCGGCAGATATGTTCTCTGAGAGAGGCAGAGGATGGCTGGGTGAGTAATGCACTGTTTGGGATGATTTGTTTGGGGTACTGTGTGGGTACAGGCAGTAGAGGACTGGAGCTGTTTACTAACTTCGGAGTCAACCCGTCTGGGGTCTCCTCCTGTGTTAGTCTCCTGCCGAAAGGGGAGAAATGTCACGGACATGGCCAGGCGCGGTGGCGTGCGTCTCTAATCCCAGCTGCATGGGAGGCTGAGGCTGTCGGGATTGCTTGAGTCCAGGAGTTCGAGTCTACCCTGTGCTATGTCGATGGGGTCTCCACGCTAAGTTCTGATGTACTCCAAGACTGGTGTTGTCTAGTTCTTGGGGGTTCCTATAGCCAGATCCATTGGACTCGTGTTCCAGAACTTAGGAAGCGGTATACTGACGGAAGCACTCAAGCGGAGTGTGGGACGTTCCGTGACACTATCAATGTTCAGACCATATGCCGCACACTGCATCAAATTAATCTGTATGGCTGTCATCCCAGAAGGAAGACTCCTCTAGATGATGCACAAAAAAAATCCCGCAGTTTGCTAAAGACAAGCAGACTAAGGACATGAATTCCTGGAACCATGTCCTCTGGTCTGATGAGACCAAGATCAACTTATTTGAGTCAGATGCTGTTAAGCGTGTGTGACGGCGACCAGGTGAGAAGTACAAAAACAAGTGTGTCTTACCTACAATGGAGGTGGGAGTGTCATGGTCTGGGGCTGCATAACTGCTGCCGGCACTGGGGAGCTACAGTTCATTGAGGGAACCATAAATTCCAACATGTACTGTGACATAAAAAGGGGGAGAGACTACCGCGCTATATTACATCAAAGGGATACCTTATGCAAAATATTGATATTAAATTGCGATGAAAAATGATAATAATAGGGTGGAAAATAGGATATAGCAAAAGCAGCCACTCAAAGTGAGATACACACACTATAACAACAATAAATATAAATGAGCAGCGCTGTGAATAAACGTATAATTGTGAAAATATACCAGTGTAAATAGGATAAATAAATAAACCCAATTTAAATGGATAGCATAGTTCAAATAAATCAAAAACATTGGGTGTTGGTAAACAGTCCTGACACATTAATTAGAGTCCAGACGGATAAAGTGAAGAGACATAGGCACAGGCCCCAGTCTGAAGGCAGGAATGCAGGTAAAAAAAGTGGATCCTTCACCGCACCAATGTGATAACTAAAAATGAAATGCACGCTTACCAAACGGCAAGCATAAGAGGGCTTGCGACCTTAACCCGGTCAGGGCCTTTCATGGGATGAAGACAACGGCATGCCACTTCATATACCTTGGAATAATAACCCGCTGTCCATCAAGTACCAGGCAATCCCTCTAGCATAGGGATGATATACTCCTAGCTGGGGGTTGTTCTCATTAGAGATACCCCGGAGGGAGAGAGGAGAACAACATAGCGTAATCCTGGTTTAAATTTTATTAAAAGAAATTAAAATCACACTTACAATGTGGTAGATACACATGAACATGAGAAGCCGGCCGGCTAGAGGCGAACACCCGTCCTGCAGACGGTCGATGCAGCACGTCAGCACGCCCACGGCTGCATCGACCCGTCTGTGAAGCCACAGCTGGGCGCCCACAGTGACAATGCCGGCGCCAAGGAGAGGAGGGGGAGAGGAGCGGGGCTTCGAAAGCCTGCATCGCTGGACAAGTGAGTGTCCAATTATTAAAAGTCAGCAGATACACTTTTTGTAGCTGCTAACTTTTATTTGGGTGGAACTCCGCTTTAAGTGGGGGGAGATGCCTATAGAGTGGAGTTTTCACCTCATCAGTTAATTTTTTATTTTTTGCTCAATTAGGGGGATATCTCTATTTAATTGACTGTATTTGTCTTTGCTGGTAAGAGCACCTAATATTCTATTTGATTAAAGTATATATGTAGTCAAAACCTTTTTCAAGTTTTGGAAAGATGTGTTCCAAAGGTAGTTCCACTAAAGTATTTTTGTATGCTACAACATACAAAGACATTTTAGACAAATACAAACTTCCGACTTTGTAGAACATTCCCAGAAGTCACCTTTTCTTTTCCAGCATGACTGTGCACAAAGCCAGCTCAACTGCACGGAGTCTTGACCTCAACCTTACTAAACACCTTTAGGATAAACTACAAGCAAAGTTTCCATCCAACATCAGTACCTGATATCACAAATGCTCTTTTGAAAGAATGAGCACAACTTCCCACAGAAACACTGCCAAATTTTGTGGAAAGCCTTCCCCGGAGAGTGGAGGCTGTTATAACGGGGGGGGGGGATAGGGTATCTAGAGGTGGTGATGGTCAGATTTCCTAAAAATGTTCATCATATTGTGTAGCTAGTTGCCAGTTTGATTGCCATTTCCCTTTTGCAAATTGTAAATGAGCAAAAATATGTTTTATCCTATGACTAGAAAGATGGAGTATGACCTGGCTTATTTCTCCTTGTCAAAAGAAGTTTATTGAGTATACAATGTTATAAAGATACATAAAGTAAGTTTACAAGGATCTATAAAGTAAGCTCATTGTTTTACAGTAGGGTTTATATAGGTAAATATCATGGAATTTCAAATATTAAACATCGGGTTCGCGTAAACCTAAATTAAAGATATATATCATTTCCTAAGTTACTTTTGTAGGTATTTAAATGATTGACCTGGCTTATTTCTATGCTTAAATGAGTTGCACACTTTTTGTGAGTAAAATTTATGGTGATTATTGGTGCAGAATTATGCCTCCTTTATATGTAGATTTAAAGATTTGGGCTATAAACTAACTAATCACTAGATGATGGCTGTGTTACATAACCAATACAAGATACCTATGAGCCTCTAGTCCCTTTAGCTGAATTGATTTTACTCCTGCAATTTTGCTCACATACCTATAGTAGCGGCCGAAGAACAAAACAAGGCAAGACTATTTCAAAGTGTAAAAATTTCAGCCTAGTTTAAAGCGACTTGATTAGACCATCCTATAAATAAAAGAATTGATACTTACGTTTTCCACCACCAACACTACCGATCATCACACTCTTGAAAAGCAAAGCTTGGTAAAGAATGGTCTGATGTTTGGTCACCTGCTGTTCCTTACTCCGGCCCCTTCGTCACTACAGGACACAGTTGTGAGAAAAATGTTAATATCTGATTTAGCGTTTGTTGTTGCGCTTTGCAAATAATTGTTTGAAATATTACTCAGCACACAAGTGTCCCGAAACAGTGTCCCAGCAGCCAGACAATCTAACAACACCCCTTGATGAGTTTTCAGTAGTATCAGTTCAAAGGTTCAGCACTTTACACATCCAGCTTAAATTCCCCAACAGGTAAGTTAACTGCAATCTCTTACCAGGTCCGTTGACCCAAGTATGAGAAATGGGTCTAATAAAGCCTTATACACCAACTCTTCTGTGTGTTCTCTTTTTTTTTTTTGTTCTTCTTATTTCCTACGTAGGTGCCCCAGAAAAGAATATTCATATAATGTAACATAGTTCTCACCTTCAGCCTAAATACTTACCAAAAAGCACAGACTTTATAACATTTCTCAATGCAAGAGAATTCTTCCAACTTCAAATTCCAAATCCTCCTCTTAATAGTATCTCCCGAAAAAGAGAAATATATAATAGTGCAATACGTTCAAATAAACATAAATAAAATATCCTTTAAATGTGCTCACATTAACCCATTCATATTATATATTGGGTGATATCGCTTGAGACTCCAATTCCAATGGGCCGGCTCCTTCTGGTAATAAAACGATCTTTTGGGAAAGTAATCCCAAGGAAATGCGTCAAAGTGACATCAAAACGCTTACGATGATATCAGAAGTGCCTATTCTGCCATCTTAGTTACTGGAATACTGCATGATTTGTCTATGTGAGCATTTTTAACAGTAAGGTTTTACCCCCTTTAAGACCAGGCCATTCTTTGATATTCAGCACTGTGCTACTTTAACTGGTAATTGTGTGGTCATGCAACACTGTACCCGAATGTAATTTATATAATTCTATTCACACAAAAATAACTTTCTTTTGGTGGTATTTGATAACCATTGGGTTTTACTATATAAACGAAAAAGAGCAAAAATTTTGAAAAAAATTTATATTTTTTTTACTTTCGGCTATGAAACTTATCCAATAAAATAAAAAAAAAAAAAATCAAATTTCTTCATAAATGTAGGCCAAAATGTATTCAACTACATGTCTTTAATAAAAAACAAAATCCCATAAGTGTATATTGATTGGTTTGTGTGAAAGTTATAGCATCTACAAAATGTGGTATATACTATTTACTGGAATTGTTATTTACTTATTTATTTTTATACTAGTAATGGTGGTGATCAGTGACTTAAAGTGACTTATGTGACTGTGCGGCAGGCAATCTGACACTAACTGATGCTGGCTGGGAGGTACACTAACTGACTAACTGACACTGACATCACCAGTGGCACTAATACAGTGATGAGTGATAATATTGTACACTGTCGCTGTACTAATGACACTGGCTGGGAAGGGGTTAACATCTAGGGGCGATCAAAGGGTTAACTGTGTGCCTAACAATGTGTAATGTGTGTAATATGTGCTGCTTTTTACTAATTATCTGTTTGTTCCTTCTCCCTGCTTTGCAAAGAGAAGAAACAAACAGCTCATTCCTTCTGTACAGAGCCCTGTGTTGTTTGTGAACACAGGGCTCTGGGCTGTGATTAGACACAGCCGATCAGCAGGTCTTAGCCTTGAATCATTGGCTGAAACCTGTTGACAAAAGCCCACTGTATCCAACCACAAAGGGAGTCAGCCAGGGGAAGGGGTGGCCAGCCCCCACACTCTGAACCTGGCAGACACTGCCGACGTACAGGTACAATTGTGCCTGTACGAGCCGCCCACCCGCAGTAAAATACGGGCGGGCAGTTGGCAATCGGTTAAATAAATGCGATTTGGATGAGATTTTCTGCACTGTAGGCTTCTCCTTTCAGTTTTACATGCCCTGCCTGTTGGTACTTCTGGGGAGTTGAGCTTTGTACTGCCAGAAGGAGAAGGTCAATACTCAATAGCAATTGGAGTCTCAAGCGATATCACCCAACCCTGGGCTATGGGGGCCAATGGGGTAAGGTGTTTAGTATAAGGGGGGGGGGGGGTGGACTGTATTGGTTTGAACTGGATTACTGTTTGGCACTAACATGGGTTAATGTGAGCACATTTAAATGATATTTTATTTATCTTTATTTGAAGCTATTGCACTTATATTATATACATTATATATTACTCTTCTTTTGGGAGATACTATTTGGAGGAGGATTTTGAATTTAAAGTTGGAAGAATTTACTTGCAGAATCTAGTCTGTGCTTTTGGTAAGCATTTAGGCAAGAACTAATCATGAGTCACCGGTGATTCCACACGTTGGTGGTAAATAAATACATTTGAACACAATATATTTATTTTGTATATTCATTTTCAAAGGTGTTACACTATATGAATTTTCATCTAAACAAATAAACAGGCAAGGCACGGAACAGTTGGTATATAAGGCTTTATTAGACTCATTTCTCATACTTGGTCAACGGATCTGGCAAAAGTCTGGGAGATTGCAGTTTACTTACTTGTTGGGAAATTAAAGCTGGATGTGTAAAGCACTGGACTTTTGAACTGATACTTTGCAAATAATATCTGAACTTTGCAAAGTATTATTAAATAAACTCAGACAGTATATTTTACTATCGCCTCCTCCTGTCCAATTTCCAAAGGCACTGGTGCATGTACCTCTTATGTTTCTGTGGCCTCGTAGTTCGGCTTTATTGTGTACATTAAGTCTTGGCGTGTATGATAAAAAAAATATAAATTGCTCCCTGAGGACTTCTGTTCTCCATAGACACAGCCGGTGCCTTTTAACAGCATCCACTGCTGATACAGAGCCTTTATTTAGCATCTTTTTTTCATTGGCTGCCCAATCATATCACACAACACCAAAGGAACGAGCTTCCTAAAAGCCTGCGTGTCTCCGCTATGATCTGCACATTTGATCATCATACTTGACTCTCTACAGTACTTTGTCATTGTGACTTGTGTTACTAAGCCACATTGACAGGGATACCCTTTAATCATGTAAAATGTAAATAAAACTCAAGGCTGTTGCTAAGGGCTCTTTAGAGCGGAAGATTCTCTGCTATATATAGAGGATTATTAATACTCCAGCAGCTGAGATCTACTTTCCTTAATAGGATTCTGTGTATTATTGCGAGTCTACTTTTTGTTTTATTTGCAGATTTACTGTTTTATATACCGTATTTAGTCTCAGAATACAGACCCAATGTATTATGATGGGGAAACAAATTGTACAGTCAAAAATAATTCAATAGATGTCCTACAATTTTCTTTGCATAAAAATGTACTTGGACAGATGTGCTGTAGTATTGTTTAAAATGATCATAGGCAATTGTAGGTTTTCAGTGGGAGGATTAAAGGTTTACCCATGAACAATGCATAGTCCTTGGTCCATTCTGGATCCTGTTAGACATTTAGGACATGTACACAGGTACATTAAATAATATTAAAATCCTTTTCATGGAGTAAAGTACAGGACATAGGATCTTAGCCCTAACCATGGGTCATATGCAACTACCTTCAGGGGACTGGACACTGATAAAAAATAGGCCAGACGCACAAAATCACAGTCACTCTTTGGCTCAATAACAAGTCTAGGGGTGTTCTTTTCGGTGTTTTTATTTTTGGAGTAACTGGGATAGGGTTGAGACTTGAGAGGAAAGAGTGAGATACTCGAAAAAAAACTATGTACAGCTTGAGGACAGTAAATTTCCTTTCTGTAAAGCTGAAGCAGAAGTCCTTGCACAAACTGTGGACTTGGCTTTGTAGTAGATGCAATTAAAAGGGTAAAAGCTTCTTCTTTAGAGCAACAAGAGCAGAGTTCCTTCACAAAGAACTAGATAGAATGAGCTCTTCAAGAAACCAGGCAATGTCCTCTTTAAACAAACAGCTGACTTTCTAGCACAAGAGGGGTGACAATAGCCCAAAAGATCTCTCACAGCAGTCTGTTCTCACAAATGTCCAAGGAAAGTTGGTTGTAACTTCAAAAATCCATGCGACACCTTTCTCCTGTGATACAGACTAGATCTTTAGCAGAGAGCCCCTCAGTCAGCTCTCTGTAGATTCAGCATCTAAGCCCCCCTCATGAACAGCAAGCACATGGCAGCACTGCCTGGAGGGCAGCAATCCCTCTAGGCTGGACTTCCCCTCTGCGGGCAAAGACCAGACTGCTCTGTGTCTCAGAGTATTTATACAGACTCCCAGCAGCCTTTAGGGCCACCCTCCCTGGGATTTGCTGGGGCTGTATTAATATTAATGCTTCCATTTGCAAACCGCCTGATTTGTGACATGCCCACAAGGTGGAACTCGACTTTGGTAATGCTGCAGCGGCTGCACATGCAGCAGAGGGCCGTCAACGAGTACTGGTGTGAGTATGGCACAATGACAGGCTTGGCTTTTTTTCCCCCACGCCAATGGCTGCTGATAAAGGATGCATGCACTGTACTGTCACCATTTGAAGAGGCCACAAGGATGGTGAGCCGTGACAATGCATGCATCAGTGACACAATCCCTGTTGTGTTCCTGCTGGAGCAGACTCTGTGTGGCATTATGGACAGGGCACGCAAGGCAGAGTAGCGTAAGGAAGAGGAGCATTTCCTTTCCTCTCAAGGCCCGCTTTATGCAGACACCATTCTTGCGATGCCATACAACATACAAGAGGAAAGGGAGGAGGAGGATTCTGGCAGTTTTAGAGGCAATGAAGCAGGGGAAGACATATGTCAACCCTTACCAGATGGTTTTCCATTCTCAGAACCCTTAGGAGTAGTACGTGGCTGGGAGGAGGCAGTACCAGATACTGTAATCCTCAGTGACCCCTGTGACGGGAGGGCCAGTGGAACCCAGAATCCCTTGGAAAGGTTGGGAAACCCTTGTTTCAGCTCCCCATGCACCTCCTATGTCTAAGTAACACTGTGTCCATTAGGGGCACAGGGTGACTGAGAAAATATGGCTTGGATTACTTAAAACGGGACAGTAATATTTATCCACAATATCTCCTAGGATATATATAAAGACTATTCCTGGTTTGTTTGATTATGAACTCAATGTTAATGGAAAAAGCTGATCACATTGGCCTCTGTATAATGTAGGAGATGGGCCGACTCCTACTGGAGCTCCTGCTATTGTGAGAAGGTGTCCTGTGTTTATACTTATGATAAAGTATAATCTACTGTGTGAAGCTTGGTGACAACAAGTCTGACCTGTAGTGAAATCCTGATTAATCACAACAATAGACAAGTGGGCATGGAGTCACCTCGGCTGCTTTAAGAGATTCGTTAATTAGCTCATGTTAATTTATATTTCTGGTTACAGGTGTATTGTTAGAGTAATATGAGCAGGAGGGGGAACCTCCTCATCAACTGTATATAAGACTGTATTCTTGTTCTAATAAACAGTTCATGTTCAGCAACCAAACGAGTATTGTCTTGTTTGTTGTTGTTAGAGGTTGGAATATCTGATATCTATATTCAGACTGGGAGGAAGCGGTGAATGTGATGAAAGCACTCAAGCGGAGTGTGGGACGTTTTGTTACAACCCCAAGGAGTCTTCTTCTCATGCCTCCGCAAACTTGCAGTGCATGGGCTCCTTCATTCTTTAAAGCCTGCATGTGTAGAGCCCTGTCTGGCTGCACTGTTAGAATTCTGGTGGGTGGCCAAAGGGCTTTAAAACTGTGGCTCGGCTGCCTGTTTTCTGTGGCTCAACTGCTAGTTTTTACGACCCATGGCCACTTTTGTGAAAAAGCCGTCCTGGAAAATTCATACTTTTGTTCACACAGGATAGTACTGTAACCTCTGTACTTCCAGTCTGCCGTGGCCCTGATAACTGCGGCTCACACTAGTGTAATTCATACACACCCCCCACTTCCCATATCCATTTACAGAATGCCTTGTATTTTGTAAATGGTTCACAGAACACAAGCTGTTCTGTGAATGGACAAGGAAAGAGGGGGCACATAAACAAAACTAGGCAGAAGTACAGAGAAAGCTGTACTATTTGAATTTTACAGTACACAGTATTTATCCAGGCGTGAGATAAACTTCAGCAGTGGTAAAAATATTTAGAAAATAGACATGAGAAAAGCCTCTCTGCCTGGAGTTTCATTGTAAACTGGGAAGAAGAATTGGTTTGCCAGATTGGACTGAATAATAACCATTGTTATCCCAATGTAAGTCTGGTGCTGGGATTGCTGAGTGCATAAAAAACTAAGGCTGGCCATACACGGAGCAAATTTCTTTCCTGCAACCATGGGTTGATGCGGGAATCCCTCCTGCCTGGCCATTGTCTTTTCCCGGCAGGGGGTGGCGGGGGAAGCTGTCCCCGCAAGGAGGAGAGAGTGGTTATTGCTAGCAGTTATACAAGCAGCTAGCGATAATCACAGGTAAAACCCAGTATACTGGTAGTACCCAAGTTTAACGATCAACCAACTTGGTACATTTAGCCTGTCCATACATGGTTCGGATCTCGGCCGGTTCCTGCCTAAAGCCGGCCATACACGGTGCGAATTTCTTTCCTGCAACCATGGTTTGCAGAAAAGAAATGTGCATGATCCCCCCATCAACACAGAAAATGCTGACAGGGGAATCAGTAATTGTCTTCTCCTGCCGGGACAGTGATTATAGCAGCCGCTAGCGATAATCGCAAGAGAATCTGGCAGGCTGGTTCTACCCTTGTTGATTAATCAATCAACTTCGTATATTCAGCCTGCCCATAGATGGTTCGAATCGCGGCCGGTATGAGCCGTGTATGGCCGGCTCAAGTTTGCATTAAAAGAACAGGATTACTGACAAATGTGATACCTTTGAAAATCATGATGAAAATGGCTTAAGTGTGCAGGAATGCTTTGCTTGAAAAATATTACAGGTTTCCTCCAATTGCCCAAGAAGCGTTTTTTTTAAGGTTCTCTACAACTTGTAAAGATTTTTTTATCAGGAATCATTTTTCATGGAACAATTCTGAGGACGCTGAGTTCATCCTCAACAATAAGCTCCACTACAGCAGTGAGACAAAGGTAATTCCTGGGCTGCAGGTTTGCACTTGCTCGCTATATTGTTCTTTGCAGAAAATGGAAATACCTTTCCTTTTTTTGGGCAGTAAAATGCAGCTGAAAGAGCAGGCTGGGAAATAATCCTGGAAACAGCTGTTATCCTGCATAGGTGGCAAGGAGCCTAGAATGTGCTATTCTTAGATTAAGAAAATAGACGTAGGTCAGGTTACAATGAACTTGTCATCATAATCTCCTTTAAAAATCAAATCGAACTGGCTGAAGGTCAGAAAGGACTGGGGCTAATGTATATATTTTAAGTGGCTTTTCTTATCATTGATCATCCAGTAAAAATGATTACTTTTCCTTGCTTGCAAAGTTCAGAAAGTTTTCTACAGTTTCCGTAATTATATACAGTAAGTTTCCTCCTTAAAGGATCAATCCACCCTAAACTGAATATTTGGTTTTATGTGGACCTCTGGATTTAAAGTGGTCGTAAACCCTTACATATATTCAGTGAAGTAACTGGCCTCAGGTAATACACAGAGATGAAACAAATCATTCTACACAACATGTACCTGTTTATCTGCAGTCTTCTCTTCTCTACATTCATTTGAAGTACATCATTTATAAAGCTAAAGGGCAGAAAGCTGAAGTTACACTCTGCAGAGCTCAGCAGTGAGGAGAGCTCTGAGAGCTAATTGGATGGACGGGACCCCCCCCCCCCCCCCCCCTTCACACGCTGCCAATCAGCTCTGTCACCTTCTTTCTCTTGGTGTCAGGAAAACTTGTCATAAGTGACTCATTCAGAGTAATGAAGCAGCAGACACAAATGACACTTAGGGATTAAGTAAATGAATTAATTCTAAAGGCAGAAAGACTTGCTAAGTGTAGTTGCTCCAGAGTTTAGTAAATGAGGTAAAGCTTCACTTTGCATAGAAAACCCAATCACGTGCAAGGAAAATTAAAATAAAAGCATTTTTGCTTGTGCATGTTTGGATGATAGAAGTCATTAGAGCTTCTGCTCATTTACTTCTGCTCAACTGCACTTTGCAAAGTGCACAGTTTATTTGCCTTTAGTAAATCAACCCCTTAGTGCTTTTAATTGAGACAATTACACACTATTGAGGGATATGCTTTGTTCATATTTCATGTCTGATGTTTACAACCACTTTAAAAGTCCTTGCCACCCCAAGCTTTGACTCTGCTAACCCATTGCAACTGTTATAGGCTCTGCTATACAATAAACCAGTTTACTAAGGCTTGTAAAAGCCAGCCTTCATTTCTCAGATGCACCTATGATTTCCTGTAGCAAGATCCAAAACAAGAGCTGGATGCCCTTACATGAAGGATAATTGGTTATTGGTTGCTAGAAAGACATTTGTTAGCTGACCAGAGTGTGGACCAGGACTTCTCAACCAGGGCTTTAGGGAATCCTAAGGTTCCTCCTGAGCATGCTAGGGGTTCCCCAAAGCGGAGTTCCACCCGTTTTTGTGTTTACTAAAAGTCAGCAGCTACAAAAAGTGTAGCTGCTGACTTTTAATAAATACACACTCACCTTTCCCACGGTCCAGCGATGCGGCCACCTGAAGCCTCGCTTCTCTCCCTTTCCCTCCACGGTGCCGACATCACTACCCTGGTCACCCAGCTGTGACAGCTTGCGACCTGAATGGCCGTGCAATCTTCTGGGACCTGTGACGTGTCCCAAAAGACTGCAGGGAGGGAGAGGCCGCCTAGGTGGCCCAGGCAGAAGTGGGAGCTGGGTACCTGCCCAGGTAAATGACATGCCAAATGTGGCATGTCAGGGGGTCAGTATTGCCTAATTTCTTGGCATCCGCGCTATAGCCAAATGACGGCCACAGCGCGGACCTGAATTTCCGGAAGGCCGTCATATGACGGCCTCCCCTGTGCACACGCCCCGCGCATACCCTGCAGGGCGCGCGGCGCGCGATGTGATCACCGAGTCACTGACACTCAGGTGATCACAGATCAGAGTAAGGGGCCGGTCCTAGCCCCTTACCATATGATCAGCTGTCAGCCAATGACAGCTGATCACATGACGAAGAGGAAGAGGCAATTATGCCTCATCTGTGCCCACCAGTACCCCCTGCCAGTGCCACCTGCCATTGCCACCTTCCAGTGCCCGCAGTGCCACCTATCAATGCCCATGAGTGCCACCTATCAATGCCCACCAGTGGTGCCAATCAGTGCCACCAAACAGTGCTGCCTATTAGTGTAACCAATCAGTGCCCATTATTGCCACCCATCAGTGCCCATCACTGCTACCCATCAGTGCCCATCACTGCCACCTATCGGTGCCCATCAGTGCTGCCTCATCAGCGTACATCAATGAAGGAGAAAAATTACCTGTTTGCAAAATTTTATAACAAAATATAAAATAAAAATAAAAAATTAAGATTCGGTCTTTGTACATTTTTTTTAACAAAAAATAAAAACTGCAGAGGTGATCAAATACCATCAAAAGAAAGCTCTATTTGTGGGGGAAAAATGATAAAAATTTCATTTGGGTACAGTGTTGTATGACCGCGCAATTATCATTCAAAGTGCATCAGCGCTGAAAGCTGAAAATTGGTCTGGACAGGAGGGGGTTTAAGTGCCCAGTAAGCAAGTGATTAAAGCGGAAGGTCACTTTTGGGTGGAACTCCGCTTTAAGCAATGAGGCTCTCTGATGAGTAACCACAGACAACAATGTTCTGTTTAGCTATCTGTAAAGGGGGAGATTCTTGAGCTATACATATAGTAATTATTAGCGGGGGTGACCCAAGCCTAGAAAGTTATTTTAAGGATTCCTCCATGTTAAAAAGGTTGAGAAAAGCTTAATGCATAAGAGGGCGACCCCACTTTGTCATAGGTGTGACACTGAATTAGGTATCTTCTTCTGCTGCTTTTGATCTACCCAAAAATTTGTAGCCCCAAGTGGTGCCTGCTTGGCATTTTCACAGATTTAGATATAGTGAGTCCAGTGACCAAACAGTTTCTCTGACATTTATTCTATGCTTGAAAACTATAGCTTTGCAGTGGATTCACAACGATCCTCTACACATTGGTATGTGGAAAAGTTTAATCAACCAAAATTTACCGCTATATAAACTAACGTATGAGGCATGAGGTTGTCAAAGTAAATTTCTTAAGATCTGGGGTCCTCGGCTGGATACCAGATACCAGTGATTGCCTCATTTCATTGATTTCTGACCCTGAGCCATAAGAAAACTATGTATTATGTGTGATACTATCTTAAGTACAGACTATGCTTGAGCCATGTTGAGCAAGACTTCTAAACAAAATAAGAAATGTCAGATTTTTGATTGAAGTACTTTATTCCAGTTCAGGTGAATACAGTGACGTTAAATACCGTAATTACAGTGCCTTGACAAAGTATTATACTCCTTGAAATTTTCCACATTTTGTCACGTTACAACCAAAAACGTGAATGTATTTTATTGGGATTTTATGTGATAGACCAACACAAAGTGGCACATAATTGTGAAGCGGAAGGAAAATGATAAATGGTTTTCAAAATTCTTTACAAATAAATATGTGAAAAGTGTGGCGTGCATTTGTATTCAGCCCCCTTTACTCTGATACCCCTAACTAAAATCCAGTGGAACCAATTGCCTTCAGTAGTCACCTAATTAGTATAAATATAGCTGTTCAGTGAAGCCCTCAGAGGTTTGTTAGAGAACCTTAGTGAACTAACAGCATCACAAAGGCCAAGGAACTCACCAGACAGGTCAAAGATAAAGTTGTGGAGAAGTTTAAAACAGGGATAGGTTAGAGAAGCAGCCAGGAGGCCCATGGTAACTCTGGAGGAGCTGCAGAGATCCACAGCTCAGGTGGGATAATCTCTCCAGATGACAACTATTAGTTGTGCACTCCACAAATCTGGACTTTATGGAAGAGTGGCAAGAAGAAAGTTATTGTTAAAAGAAAACCATAAGAAGCCCTGTTTGCAGTTTGTGAGAAGTCATGTGGGGGACACAGCAAACATGTCGAAAAAGGTGCTCTGGCCAGTTGAGACCAAAATTAAGCTTTTTGGCCTAAAAGCAAAATGCTATGGGTGGTGGAAAACGAATACTGCACATCATCATGAACACACCATCCCCACCATGAAACATGGTGGTGGCAGCATTATGTTGGGATGCTTTTTATCGGCAGAGGCAGGGAAGCTGGTCAGAGTTGATGGGAAGATGGATAGAGCCAAATACAGGGCAATCTTGAAAGAATACCTGTTAGAGTCTGCAAAAGACTTGAGACTAGGGTGGAGGTTCACTTTCCAGCAGGACAACAACCCTAAACATACAGCCAGAGCTACAATGGAATGGTTTGGATCAAAGCATATTCATGTGTTAGAACAGCCCAGTCAGTCTAGGTTCACACCTATGCAGCTGCGTTTGATGCGTTTTTCAGGCACGTTTTTCAGTGCATTTTGCGTTTTTAAACCAGTGTGTTTTATGCGTTTTTGTATGCAGTTTTCATGCATTTTGCGTTTTACGTTTTTTTTCTCTTTAAACGCACTTTAAAACACACTGTATAAAGCTTGTTGCTAAGGAGGGGGCCAGGAAGCCGGCCACCGCGTCCTTAGCAACCGATTAGTCATCAGCTGTCAGTGGGGGTTCCCCGATGAAAGCTGAATGTCAAAAAAATAATTGCCGGCAAAAAAATTTGCGAAAAAAAATGGCGTAGGGTTCCCCCCAGGTCCATACCAGGCCCTTCCGGTCTAGTATGGAATCGGAGGGGACCCCCACGCGCCAAATAAAAAAAAATGGCATAGGGCCCCCCAAAATCCATACTAGACCCTTATCCAAACATGCCGCCTGGCAGGTCAGAAAAGGGAGGGGACGAGCGAACGCCCCCCCCGAACCATACCAGGCCGCATGCCCTCAACATGGGGGGGGGTACGGGTGCTTTGGGGCACCTTGCCCCCATGTTGATGAGGACAAGGGCCTCTTCCTGACAACCCTTGCCCAGTGGTTGTCGGGGTCTGTTGGCCGGGGGCTTATCGGAATCTGGAAGCCCCCTTTAACAAGGGGACCCCCAGATCCCAGCCCCCCCAGCCTATGTGAATGGGTATCGGGTACATCGTACCCCTACCCTTTCACCAAAAAAGCAGTGAAAAGTTTAAAAAAAAGAGCCAGTTTTTGACAATTCCTTAATTAGTAAAATAGATCTGAGCCGCCGTCTCTCCAGATGTTGTCTCTCCCGATGTCGTCTCTCCCGGTGACCTCGCCTTTTTCCGCCTCTGTTTTCTTCCCGAGCTGTAATCTGACAGTGTCATCGTCTTCTTCCACCACCACCTCGCGTCATCGCCACCGTCTTCTTCTTCTTCCTCGCCGTCGCCGCTAAAAAACATAAAAATGCTGGTCTTGTCGCGTAGCTGTCTTCCTCTGTTGTTATGTTCCCCCGATCTCCGGTGCCTCTTATATAGGCATGGGGAAAGGCCATCCAATAATGTTGCCCAGAGATCCCGCCCCTTGTGACATGTGACATTACAGCTTTTGTTTTTAGCGGGTAATCAGCGACGGCGAGGAAGAAGAAGAAGGAGGCGATGACGCGAAGAGGAGGAAGAAGACAACACCGGGAGATGACAGCTTGGGGAGAAAACGGTGGCATCGGGAGAGACGACATCTGGAGAGACGGCGGCTCAGAGCTATTTTACTAATAAAGGAATTGTCAAAAACTGGCTCTTGTTTTTTTAAACTTTTCACTGCTTTTTTGGTGAATGGGTAGGGGTACGATGTACCTGATACCCATTCACATAGGGTGGGGGGCTGGGATCTGGGGGTCCCCTTGTTTAAGGGGGCTTCCAGATTCCGATAAGCCCCCCGCCCGCAGACCCCAACAACCACAGAGCAAGGGCTGTAAGGAAGAGGCCCATGTCCTCATCAACATGGGAGCAAGATGATTTGGGGTGGGAAGCGCAGAGCCCCCCTTTCCCCAAAGCACCCGTACACCCCCATGTTGAGAGCATGCAGCCTGGTATGGTTCAGGAGGGGGGACGCTCGCTTATCCCCTCCCTTTCCTGACCTGCCGGGCGGAATGCTCGGATAAGGGTCTGGTATGGATTTGGGGGGGACCCTACGCCATATTTTTTTTTTATTTTAGCGTGGGGGTCAACTTCTAATCCATACTAGACCTGAAGGGCCTGGTATGAAGCTGGGGGTGGGGGAACCCTACGCCATTTTTTTCTGGATTTTCTTTGCCGGCAAATTAAAAAAAAATTTAATTCAGCTTTCAGCGGGAAATCCGTTGACAGCTGATAACTCATCAGTTGCTAAGGACGCAGCGGCTGGCTTCCTGGCCCCCTTCTTAGCAACCAGCTATATACAGTGGTAAAAAAAGAACCGCAAAATGTAAAACACATGAAAAACCGCATCACAAACGCACCTATTGCATTTTTGGTGCAGCTCCATTGAAATCTATTAGCTGCAAATTGCGGGGAAAAAGTCTGCGACCCTTTCCAAAAATGCACCAGCCACAAAATGCATAGATGTGAACTAGTAATATAGGAAACCATGTTAAATGGACTGTAGTGCATTTCTGCAAACTGCGAAATGCACTAAAAAATGCATAGGTGGGTACATAGGGTCAAAGTCCAGACTTAAATCCAATTGAAAATCTGTGGCAAGACTTGAAAATTGCTGTTCACAGATGCTCTCTATTTTACAAAGAAGAATGGGAAAAAATGTCACTCTCTAGATGTTAAAGCTGGTAGAGACATACCCAAAAAGACTTGCAACTGTAATTGCAGCAAAAGGTGGTTCTACAAAGTATTGACTCAGGGGGTATGGATACAAATGCACGCCACACTTTTCACATATTTATTTGTAAAAAATCCTTAAAACTAGGGTTGTCCCGATACCACTTTTTTAGGACCGAGTACAAGTACAGATACTTTTTTTCAAGTACTCGCTGATACCGATTACCGATACTTTTTTTTTAATGTCACATGACAGTGTTTTTTTTCTTTTTAACAATGCTTTCTTTTTTTTCTTTTTTTTAGGGGGGGGGGGGGGGTGTGAACGGTGTCTGTGTGTTTTTTTTACATTTTTATTATTTTTTACAATAATATTTTTTTTTATTATTTATTGCAATATGTGTGTGTGTGTTTTTTTTTTTAATTAGCCCTGTTGGGTGGCTTTGGTGAGACATCAGGGGTCTTAACAGACAGCGGCTCCTCTCCATTCATAAACTGAGACATCGTAATCACAGGAGATTACAATGTTTCAGGTATGTGAATGGACAGAGTCAGCTGACTCTGTCCATACACAAAGGAGGACATGGAGAGAGAGACAACACAACGGAGAGGGACAGAGGAAGAGCGAGGGACAGCACAACGGAGGGGGACAGCAGAACGGAGAGGGACAGAGGAAGAGAGAGGGACAGCAGAACGGAGGGGGACAGAGGAAGAGAGGGGGACAGCGGAACGGCGGGACTGAGGAACGGAGGGGGACAGCAGAACGAAGAGGGACAGAGGAACGGAGGGGGACAGCGGAGGGGGACAGCGAAACGAAGAGGGACAGAGGAACGGAGGGGGACAGCGGAGGGGGACAGCGGAGGGGGACAGCGGAGGGGGACAGCGGAACGAAGAGGGACAGTGGAGGGGGACAGCGGAACGGAGGGGGCATGGAGGATGCAGTGACAGTCAGCGGTGATCGTGTGTGGGGGAGTTACAAGCACCGATCACCGCTGTATGTCACTAGGCAGCTGAAAGCCGCGGGGGGAGAAGCTTGTAACTCCCCGACGCGCCGATCACTACTGACTGTCCAGGTATCGGCGGAAGCATCAGGAGCATTTGCCCGAGTACAAGTACTTGGGCAAATGCTCGGTATCGGTGCCGATAACGATACTAGTATCGGTATCGGGACAACGCTACTTAAAACCATTTACCATTTTTCCTTCCACTTCACAATTATGTGCCACTTTGTGTTGTTCTATCACATAAAATCTTCAAGGGGTATGGATACTTTTTCAAGACACTGTAGCTTAAATTTGGATGTACAGGTTTGTTTTGTTTAGTTCTGGAATAATGGTGCAATCCTTTTTCACATTCACTTGTGCAAGACATGTTTTCTGTTGCCCTAGGCCGGCCATCCACAGAGAGAACATTTCCCTGCAACCATCGCAGGGAAAAAATCTGCTTGATTCTCCCATTAACACAGACAGTGTTGATGCGGGAATCCCTCCTGCCGGGCTATTGTCTTCTCCCGGCAGGGGGGGCGGGGGAGGGCGGGGTAAGAAGACAGTGTTTATTGCTAATGGCTATAGCAGCCCCTAGCGATAATCACAGGTAAAACCTGGCATGCTGGTTCTTCAGCCTGCTCATACACAGTTTGAATCTCGGCAGGTTCCTGCTAAACCAATTGAGATTTGAACTGCCTTACTTTGTATGGTTGGATCTTTACCGTGTTATCTCTTGTAGACTACTTCTGAATTGTATCCAAGACAGCAACATTATATTGTGAATATATGTAAAATTTTGTACACATTTTCAATAAAACAAGTAAAAAAAGAGAGATTATAATATGGCTTTACAAATTTCTAAAGACAATTTTCCCCAACAATTGGTGATGAGCACTTCATGCACACTGAGCGCCCGATATAGTCTAAAATCACCAAGACAAATGTTTATTCCTCAGAATGAACATTAAACATTTGTCTTGGTGATTTTACACTATATGGGGTGTCTGTTTCCATTCTCTTTCTGAGTTAATGGGATGGATGGCTGGAAGCGGGGACCTTTGCTGAACCAGGTTATCTGTGAACCCATCTCTGTGAATCCAGAGAAGCAGTGGGAGAGACGTAGCTAGATGGAATACCACTATTTGTGCTATACATGACTTCTATTTAAGTAGGTGCTCATGCACATCTGGTAAGCCTGCATTTTGCTACCATTTGGTGGAGGCTTTAAATCTATCCTGACACTCTTTCCCAAGAGTTTGTGGTACATTTTCTTACATATTGTGGTCGTTAACAGGATTAAATGTGGGACTTTGTTAAGATTAGTTGTGGATTTTTTATCTATTTATTTGCACATGTTTAATTGTGGGACTTTTTTGTTATTTGTATAGTATCAATTGTGGGATTGTTTTATTGAAGTTTCATATATGAATTTCGGGGGTTTATGAATTAGCGCAGCACTTTATTACACATTTTTGGAAAATATCTCCTTTTCTATTATAAAGAAGGATTCCTTCATGTAGTTGTGATGTCTGGAGCTGGCTCTCAATATCTTCAAGTTCAGTCAACCACTTAGAATACCAAAGCCATATGACTCATGGAGACACCTAGTCTGGTAACTGGCCTCCAACTTTGGCCAGCCGTAGACAGATCAAAATCCCTTTGACTCAGAAGGAACTGAACAAATTTCGATCCATTTACGGGCAGGTTGGTTGTACTGAAGTCAATCTCTTGATTGACTTCAGTAGTACAACCAGCCTGTTGTTTTATTTTTATTTGATAACTTCCGGGAGCTATAGCGGCCAGCATTGATCATTCTATTCTGATGGTTAGGAAACCTTCCACTGTCAGATACAATAGTGCAGCAAGAGAGTTTCCCCCATCAATACTGACTGTGATGATGGCGGAATCAAGCAATTTTCTTTCCTTCCAACCGTGGTTGGTCATTTTTACCTACAAGTAAGCCTATAATAAGGCTTACCTGTAGGTTAAATGAATATCTCTGCACAGTTTAGGAGATATTCACCCTGCATACTATGCCAGAACCTCGGAGCTTTGTGCCGGAACTGAGGGATGTCATTGTGGCTCCGGCCAATCACATAGTCAGAGCGTGTGAACCCAGAAAACAGACAGCGGGAACATGTCAGCCTTCTCAGCTGTGACAGTACAGCGCTGGATGGCTTCGTTCCAAGGTGAGTATTTCATAATGTGTTAGCATTTGAAGCATACTAGGATATTATACCATTGCCATTGCCTTGCAGGTGTTTTTTTTTTAAACAACATCTGTGGTTCACAACTGAATTCAAAGACAAGTATGGCAAGAGCTTTTTTAGCTATACTTCTCTTCCGGGTCACAGGAGTACACTTATTTCTGCACTCCTGTGACCCAGATGCAGCTGACAGCTCGCTGTAGGCTGACATTACAGAGCCAGTCCAGGCTCTAGATGGATCCAGACTTTACAGACAGAATCCACCCAGGTGACTGATCGGCAGTTGGCTCAGCCACTAACTGTGCCACTAAGAGCCTGAGTCAGCTGCTTCTGCTCCCTCTCCAGCCTGGCGCTCCAGTGAGCACTGGAAGGGCAGAGCAGAGAGCGGTGACTGTCAGTCACCGCTCTTTGCTCAGTGAAGACTGAGAACTGAGTGATCAGAGGTCATGTGATCGCTCAGTTCTTGGTCTTAGAGTCAGCGGGGGGGACAGCTGCAGCACATAGGTTATGTATGTTCGTTTTTTTTTTTTTTTTTTATTTCCCACACTTCTCCTTTAACAACAAATAAATGATTGTTCATTTTTGGGGTGTGATGGTTAGCATAACATAAAAGTTATTTGCGAAAAAAAAATTGATGTGTCAGATTTGGTTCCATAACTTCCACACCAAAAACTACCAAGTCAGTTTTCAAATGCTGAAGACTATCACTGCACATCAATTAACCATTTGCATAATGTGTTTGCAGAGTTGCGGAGATAACATGTAAATGATACAGTCAGTTTATCTTAGTCTTTCTAAGTTCTCTTTAGTGGGAAGAGAAGTGGATTTGGAGTAAAACATTTTGCTTGGAGCACAGGTTTTTCACAAACAGGCAAATTTCTCAAACCTAGGCCATAGCAAGCCTTGACGGCTGTATTACACGTAGGCTGACAGCTGTTGTCTTTTATTAGTCTAGTGGAACTTGTCCCTTGCTCTCTGTATGTATAGCGCACACATGTATATACACAACATGTGAGTGTCAGGTCATGACCTAGTACACACTCCAAACCGCACTGGGCCTCATTTATTAAAATGTCAGTTTGTACTAGAAAATGACAGCTAAAAAATGACATGTGGGACCTCATTGGCTGCTAAAGAGTAAAACAGCCAAATCTGGAAACTTTCATAAACCACGCAGAGTGTTTAGTGGAGCTTTTCTAAACCTTTTTTACCCTCGAGGAACCCTTGAAAACATTTTAAAATCCCGGGGGAGCCCCTAAAATAATTCTCATCATTGTACATTAGTGTGATTTGCTAGCTGTAGATGTAGCAATAAGTATGTAAATATTACAAACAACAATGAATAAAAAATAAAACAGAATTACATACTTAAAGTTGTAAGATATGAATAACAGAGTAACAAAAAACACTGAATTTGCATCGCTGTTCAGTGATAGCACTAACTTTTATTGGTGCTCACTGCAAAATTCCACTCTCTCTTAGCACGCCACGTGACGTTGGTGGGGCTCTGCCGGCGGACGGGCTTCTTTCACACCCCTACTCCTCCTTGGTCTACACCACAAATGTTTTATCCTGGTTTACTTGGTCTGCACTCTCAATTGGATCTCACCATGTACACTTGAACTTCAGGTAATTTATATCCTATGGATGTTACCTCTGGCCCTATGGTGGCAAGTGCACTTTCATAGTATCTTTATTTTTACTACCTTCACAAATTTTGATTATTTAACCTGGGGATTTTCCTTTACTCTGTTATTTCCCTCACACTTATTCTTTACTATCACTGTTAGTGTGTTTCTATACACCTTTTATTTTCACTATTCTCTCCTTATATCCTATCTTGGTATTTCCTATCACTTCATACTCATACCCCTTTTTTTTCATATCTATTCCCTCTAACCACTGCTATGGCCCCCCTTTCTATGCTAATACTTCTCCCTTATTTATTTATCGATACAGAAGCCCTACGGGGCCCACACCTATCATTACATACCTGTTGAAGGGCAATTTACCTCATGTGATGGCATAATTTCTCCATTCTCTTGGCCCCATTTCCGCCTGCATAGCCATCACCTCAGCTCCCGGGGGGGTTGTCTCTTGCCTCCTAGTACCTCCGATGTACCTTTAATATTATTACTACCCATATTCTACATTAGCTACTCATAGGTAAGAATGATTGGACCATAAGTTCTATGTTCCTCTTCTTCCTATTTTTTGATCAATTATCATTGATGAAAGATTTTTATTTTATTATAGATACCTCCAACGTATAGCTGCTCCTGATGAGTGGAAACAACCCACGAAACGCGTCGAGCATGTATTTTTGATGCTATGCCACAGTAATCATGGGTTTACTATGGGTTTAACTGTTTGAATCAATCTTATAACTATTAATGCAATTTTATATCTTTTACTATGTTTTTTCATATATTGGGGATGTTGCCGGTTCATTATTTAATGTGTGCAATAATGTCTACTATATTACTTGGATTGTTATATGATTTACTAATCATGTCCTTCTTTATTCTGTATTGTACATGTTGGTCAATTACTATTAATGTTACCGGTATACAGTGCCCAATTATGGCTAACAATAAACATTCTAACTATTTAATTGATTGATTCATTCAACCTAAGCGATGTGTATCATATAAAGTCCCAATTTTCCCAATTTTCCCCCTCCCTTATTTTTATCTCAACCAATAGGGATGGAGACCAATGCACGGTATGTCATGGCCTCATATAAAGTCCCAACATTCTTTCTCTTTTTTCACTTTGAATTGGTGCTCAGGTTAAAAAACTTTACCTTGAAATATGATAATTTATCAAGTGCAAGTCCTCCATGGATATTAGGCATCATTTTTTTTTTTTATCTGCAGATATCTGAAAACTTCTGATTTTGGAAGTCCATGACTTTTACAGAGGTCAGGGAACATTTTAGAGGAATTAGATAATATAAGATCATGTAGTTGGATTGAGAGGTGGTCCATGCTTTAAACAATTTAGGAAATTTCCAAGCGGGGTAAAAAAGAGGATTCTTAAGGAACCATAAGAGTGGAATACGGGGAGATTGTAGGCCACATATTGATTTAAATCTGTCCCAAATTACAAGGGAATGTTTAGTAATCGGATCTGTGAGTTTTTTTTCCGATCAGAGGGTCACAACCATAAGAGATTAGATATTAATAATGGGTCACAATCTATAGATTCCAGAGCTACCCAGAGTGGGATTTCATTGGTTGCATGGTATTTAGGTATTAGTGTGAAATGAGCCGCATGATAATAAGTAGATAGATTAGGAAGTCCTGTAAGATGAAATGCGTCGAATTTTTGCCAGCCAGCTCCACACATTGTGTTTGAACTTGTGATCACAATATTTTATTTATAATAAAAAGAGGGATGGGGTAAGTGGTGCTACCCTAGTATATTAAGGGGTGGTGATACTCTGTAACCCACAGTGGTTATACCACCCGCACCTTATTTATAAACAAAGGTGGTGGAAAATCATATGTGACATAATAAAAATATCAATAGTGTTACAAGTGTAAATACACACATTAAAAGATACATCTAAATTTGAGATGCAGCACCATAAAAAAGAAAAATGAAGAAAATAATATATAAAAGTATAACAAATATCAGTTAATATAGAGTCAATAATTAGTGAAAAAAAACAAAATTGTATATATAAAAACAAAGGAGTGCTATCCCTGTAAAAATGCCAGCGATTCCAAAGTGACCACAGTGCTCAGCAGATCAGGTGACTCTTGTGCTCCCCCTCAATGGTCCCCACTCACCAGCTCCCACCACCCCTGCAGGGGTGATTGGCATGTGTAGATAACCGGGGGGTTAGATGTCCCTTGGTATGTCCTCCAACCGATTCGCCTGGCGTGGTGTCTCCTGATGGCTCATCTGGTCCGTCCTCCAAATCAGAATCTCCAAAAGCCATTCCCTTAATCAAAACTCTCCAATTTCAGTTTCCAGGAAAAAAGTCCAATGAGTTTCCAGGGATTGGTCCAGCTTCCGATGATCTCTAAATTATAAGAGATAATCTAACGCATGAGGTAAGAAAATGCCTGATGCCTGGCCACATCCTCTGTGTGTCTCCCGACCTCCAAGATGGATGGATGGATCCGACAGCTCCAGGCTCAGCGTCCCAACACCTCTCAGCATCCCAACACCTCTCATGAGCTGTCGGATCCACCCATCCATCTTGGAGGTCGGGAGACACACAGAGGATGTGGCCAGGCATCGGGCATTTTATCTTTAGTTGTTTTATCTGACAATTGCGTGGTCCTGCGACGTTGCACCCAAACAAAATTGACGTCCTTTCTTTCCCACAAATAGAGCTTTCTTTTGGTGGTATTTGATCGCCTCTGCGGTTTCTATTTTTTGTGCTATAAACAAAAAAAGAGCCAAGAAAAAAAGAGTGACAATTTTGCTATAATAAATATCCCCCAAAAATATATAAAAAGATGTATTATTTTTATTTTCCTCAGTTTAGGCCAATATGTATTCTTCTACATATTTTTTGGTAAAAAAATTGCAATAAGCGTATATTGATTGGTTTGCGTAAAAGTTATAGCGTCTACAATATAGGGGATAGTTTTATGGCATTTTTATTTAAATTTTTTTTTTTATTAGTAATGGCGGCAATCAGATTTTTATTGGGACTGCGACATTATGGTGGACCCATCGGACACTTTTGAGTCTATTTTGGGACCATTGTCATTTATACAGTGATCAGTGCTATAAAAATGCACTGATTACTGGGTAAATGACTTAAAGAAAAAATACACGCTGCGCTAGAGTAAACTATATCAACTTGATATCTCTTGAGTATAAGATAAGTGCAAATTAACCCTCTGTGAATAAATCAATTAGTGATAAAAAAAAAATCAAAACATATATATATATAAATAAATTCATATAAACCAGACACATTAAAGTGCAATGTGCATAAGAAATATTTAAAGTGCGTAAACAGATACAAAAGTGCTTAGTGCTCCATAATAATTATAATAAACAGTCCTGATAGATAATCATAAAGTGATTGGTGAAAAATCCTGTGAATCAACATCAAATAGGTGTATGAAAACAGTGTCCGTTGGTGGTGTTATCCAACATGCTCATAAAATTCTTGGTGCTGCAAACCATGCTCCGGTGCACTTCAGTGGCCCCCCTAGGTTATTGTGCTCACCTCAGAGTGTGTGACCCAGCTGCTACACTGAGTCAAAACACGCTTTGGAGCCACCCCCGGGCTCTGTGCTGATTAACAGATGTCAATCTCCAGCTTGGTTCAATGCAGCTCCATATGCATAAACAAGAGAAAACTCAATGGTGTGATATCGTTGGGTAAATTTATTTAATAAATAAAATACACTCCCCACAATGGGGTACTCACACTATCCCGGTGCATAAGTGCACCGCTCTATATCAAGCCTCCCAAGTAGTAACAAAAATTAAGGTATGGCGTGTGGTATAGTATGTGTCTCCACTAGACAGACTCCGTGCTGCTCACTCTGTCCTGGCCCCTCCCCTACGCGTTTACGACACAGGGATCACGTGTCTTCATCAGGGTGAAAACCCTGATGAAGACACGTAAATAAATTTACCCAACGATATCACACCATTGAATTTTCTCTTGTTTATGCCTATGGAGCTGCATTGAACCAAGCTGGAGACTGACATCTGTTAATCAGCACAGAGCCCGGGGGTGGCTCCAAAGCGTGCTTTGACTCAGTGTAGCAGCTGGGTCACACACTCTGAGGTGAGCACAATAACATAGGGGGGCCACTGAAGTGCACCGGTTTGCAGCACCAAGGATGTGTTTACACACACTGATCCACAGTCCTGCTTGGTTAACGGGCAATCACGGGTGCCCGGCAGACATCGCGGCCGCCGGGGACGCACATCGGCTCCAGAGTGACGCAGCGGGGGAGCGCGCCCCCTAGAGGTCCGGGAAGCCCAGGACATCATATGACGCCCTCCCAAGATGGGAGATCCCTCCTGCGGGCGTCATATGTACATGGGCGGGATGTGAAGTGGTTAAGATGCACGTCCAAAAGTCCTGCCCTGACAGTGAAAAACCCCCTGCACTGCTTAAGATTAAATTGCTTCTCATCCAATCTCATTGTGTGGCCCCGTGTTCTTTTACACCCCCTGAGATTGAATAGCTTTTTTCCTATGCTGGGGTCACCATTGAGGTATTTGTAAATAGCTATCATGTCCCCTCTTAAACGTCTTTTCTCCAATGAGAATACATTTAGTGCTTTTAGTCATTTCTCGTATTTGAGGTCCTCCAGTGCCCTTATTAATTTAGTTGCCCTTCTTTGGATGCTCTCCAGCTCCAGCACATCCCTTCTGAGGATTGGTGATCAGAACTGGACGAAATACTCCAGATGTGGCCTAACCAGAATTTTATAAGGTGGCAGGATTATAGTTTTATCTCTGGAGTATATCCCCTTTTTTATACATGCTAATATTCTGCCCGCTTTGGTAGCTGCAGCTTGACATTGCATGCTATTGCTCAGTCTATCTTCCACTAGGACCTTCCATCCTTGATTCCCCCAGAGGTTCTCCCCCTAGTTCTGTGACAGCCATAATCTTCTTGTGCTGTGGGGGTTAATACGAGCCGAGGGACCTGTCATAGGCATTCGTCAAGAGTGCCCACTATGCCTGCATTTTTTGCCTCCCCATCAGGCCCGGACTGGGACAAAAATTAGGCCCGGGCATTCTAAGCTGAGCAGCCCATTTTTTTTAAAAACCAAATTACAAATAATGGTAACCAATAATAATGGCATTACAAATAATGGCAAATCTTATACATGAGATGACCAGAGACTGCGGATCTTATACATGAGATGACCAGAGATTGCGGATCTAATACATGAGATGACCAGAGACTGCAGATCTAATACATGAGATGACCAGAGACTGCGGATCAAGTGCAGGAGATGATCAGAGACTGCAAATCTAATACAGGAGATGACCAGAGACTGCAAATCGAATACAAGAGATGACCAGGGACTGCAAATCGAATACAGGAGATGACCAGAGACTGCAAATCTAATACATGAGATGACCAGAGACTGCGGATCTAGTACAGGAGATGACCAGAGACTGAGGATCTAGTACATGAGATGACCAGAGACTGCGGATCTAATACATGAGATGACCAGAGACTGCAGATCTAGTACATGAGATGACCAGAGACTGCAGATCTAATACATGAGATGACCATAGACTGCGGATCTAATACATGAGATGACCAGAGACTGCGGATCTAATGCAGGAGATGACCAGAGACTGCGGATCTAGTACAGGAGATGACCAGAGACTGAGGATCTAGTACATGAGATGACCAGAGACTGCGGATCTAATACATGAGATGACCAGAGACTGCAGATCTAGTACATGTGATGACCAGAGACTGCAGATCTAATACATGAGATGACCATAGACTGCGGATCTAATACATGAGATGACCAGAGACTGCGTATCTAATGCAGGAGATGACCATAGACTGCGGATCTAATACATGAGATGACCATAGACTGCGGATCTAATACATGAGATGACCAGAGACTGCGGATCTAATGCAGGAGATGACCAGAGACTGCGGATCTAGTGCAGGAGATGACCAGAGACCAAAGTACAGGAGGTAATAAACTAAGTAACCATTTTACATTTTTTTTAAAATATATACCCAAAAGGTGTCAGGAAGTTGGACTGCATTGCCGGTTTGAAATCTGAACTCGCACGATTTTAAACCGGCAATGCAGTCCGACTTCTGGGGGTAATTTGACAGACATCTATGCGGGTTCATGCACAGATATCTATTCAAATCGCCCCCGAAGTCGGCAAAAGTAGTACAGGAACTACTTTTGGGAATCAGTGCACTGATTCAGACGGTGCTATTGCCGGAAATACCCGCCGATATGGCATGCGATTTGACATGTCAAACCGCATGCCATATTGGCCCAATGTGAACGTGGGCTCAATGCAGGAGACCTTTTGGGCACAAGAACTGTTCCTCTCTCACACAATGTTTGACTGATGCCAGGCCCATCACTTTGACCCCTTTCACACTGAGGTGCTTTTCAGGCATTTTAGCGCTAAAAATAGTGCCTGAAAAGTGCCTCTCAAGCCTCCCCAGTGTGAAAGCCCAAGGGCTTTCACACTGGGGGCGGTGCGCTTGCAGGACGCTACCGCCAGCTAAGTGGTGCTGCAGCACCTGTAAAGTGCGGCTAAAACGAGCGGTGCTTTAACGCTACCACGGGGAGGTCTAGGTGTGAAAGGGGTCCTTCAACCTTTGTTTAGTATCACTCAAATTGTGTAAGACCCCTTTCATACTGAGGCGCTTTACAGGTGTTTTTGCGCTACAAAAAGCACTTGTAAACTGCCTCTTTTGTGCTTTCATGCTGGAGCGGTGCGCTTGCAGGACGGGAAAAAAGTCCTGCATGCAGCATCTTTGGGGTGGTGCGGGAGTAGTGTATACACCGCTCCTCCACCGCCCCTGGCCATTAAAATGAATGGGTACCGCTTTCAAAGCGACCTAAAAGTGATTTGAAAGCAACGCTAAGCGGGTGCTTTTAACCCCTCCTGGGGGGTTAAAAGCGCCTGCTAGCAGCGCCAAAGCGCCGCTATAACAGCAGTAAATGCCCGCACTGCCCCAGTGTGAAAGGGGTCTCTAAGAGAGACTGACCACTTTTATTTTTTATTAAGATCAGTTTAAAACATTGGCAGTGCAAGGCATGAAAAAAAAAAAACATTATCAGCTAAGGTAAAAAAAAAAACACACTGGCAGGCATGATAAAAAAAGACATTATTGGCCAAGATACAAAAAAAAAAAAAAAACATATTGGCAGGCTGGCATAGTGTCTGTCACTTACCTTACCTTTCTAGCAGTCCCAGGTCCTTTTACGACACACCAGGCAGAGGAGGTCTTATCCAGCTCCTCCCCCTTCATGGTCACATGACCTGTCCTATCTCTTCATTTCCTCCTAAGCTCAATAGAAGGCTGGCTGGACGGCCGCGGAGGTGGCCGTGGAGAGCGGCGCTGGCACAAGGAGCAGCCCAGCCCGCTGCCTTGATAGTGGGGACACGGCCGGGACTCTGCCAGAAAGAAATGCGGCCGTCTCCGTGGAGTTGGCCGCGGATTCGGCCGGGGAGCTTGTCACAAGTTGTCGCAGAGAGGAATGAGTAGGGCCGGCCAAGCAGCTGCAGAGTGGGGAGACGTGACATGTGGCCCGGTGGCCCCCAGCCCACCGGGCATATGCCCGGTATGCCCTATGGCCAGTCCGGGCCTGCTCCCCATTCATGGAAGCTATAGAAGGTGCACTATAGCTGCTATCAATGGAGGATGCTAGAGGATGGGCCATTAAAAGAGAGGCCACCCCGCCATTCATAGATCACTTTTTTAATCATTTCATTTTCTTTTTTTTGTGAATTAGTAGGGGTACTACTGTATGTACCCCTTATACATTCACATGGGTGGGGGTGTGCTATACCCTAAATACGGGTGTAACATATAACATGTTCAGATGCTGAACCTATCCTTTTAGGAGGGCATTCAGATTCTGAAAAGCCCATCGCTCACAGACCCCACTGAGCTAGAGTTGTGAAGAAGGAGACCTTTTTCTATTTCGGACGAAGACAGGCTACCCCCACATTGAAGACATATGGTCTGGTATGGTTCAGGAGGGGTAGAGTGCATGCTTGCCCCCCCCCTTTCCTGGCCTACTAGGATGCATGCCCGAACATCACCTGTCCTCCCATTCGGGCGCTTGCAGGGATGTTCGCTGCACAGCGCAGTCTAAGCCCTGATTGGGTAAAGCTTTACCCAATCAGGATACAGTGAATAATAGCTGGTTGTTAAGGAGTGGGATGGGAAGCTGGCTGCTGCTTCCTTTACACCGGATGAGTCATCAGCTGTCTACGGGCTGAAAAAAAAACATTGCCAGGACTATAAAAAAGTACAAAAAATGGCATGGGGCCCCCCAATTCATACTAAGCCCTCCGGGTCTGGTATGGGTTTTAAGGGGAACCCCCTTCCCAAAAGCACCCCCCCCATATTAAGGGGAAGGGGCCTTGTATAATTCAGGAGGGGGGTGCTCACTCGCTTCCCCCCTTTCCTGACCTGTCAGGCTGCATGCTCGGATAAGGGTCTGGTATGGATTTTTGGGGAGACCCCATGCCGTATTTTTTAAAATTTTGGCTTGGGGTTCCCCTTAAAATTCATACCAGACCCAAAAGGCGTGGTATGGATTGGAGGGGATGGGCCCGTTTTTTTATGTTTTTCTATTGCCGGCAATGGTATTGTATTGCTGGCAATTTAAATGTCATTTCTCTTCTTTATAAATGCCAGTTTTGCTGCAGCAGGTTCTATACACAGTACAGATGCGCCACTAAGACTAAGGGGAATCCCCATGCACTATATTTAAAGGAATTTTTCATTTTTATTGTTTCACTTTAAGCATCATTAAAATCACTGATCCTGTAAAAAAAATTTTTTTTGCATTGATAGATGTCCCCCAAGGGGCGTACCTGGGCCCCCATACCTTTTTTTTTATGGCCAATAATTTGCATATAAGCCTTCAAAATGGGGACTTTTGATTTTTCAAGTTCGGGTCCCATAGGCTTTAATAGGGTTCGGGTCCGAACTTTTGCGATGCTCGAGAGTTGTGGCATGAACCGAACTGGGGGTGTTCAGCCCATCTCTACTACCTAACTTTTCTAGCAAATGAGCATTGACAAAGGTCTGTAAGCGGTAAGGGTACACTGAAAAGTTACTTATCTTGGGGTATAGTTCTTCTTTAACCACCTCAATACTGGGCACTTTCACCCCCTTCCTTCCCAGACCAATTTTCAGCTTTCAGTGCTCTCTCACTTTGAATGACAATTACTCAGTCATGCTACACTGTACCCAAATGAAATTTTTATCATTTTGTTCACACAAATAGAGCTTTCTTTTGGCGGTATTTATTCACCACTTCATTTTTTATTTTTTGTGATATAAGCGAAAAAAGAGCGAATATTTTGAAAAAAAAAAACAAAATTTTCTACTTTCTCTTTTAAAAGAAACCAAAAAAATTTAATTTTGTCGAAAATTTAGGCAAAAATGTATTCTACCACATGTCTTTGGTAAAAAAAATCCTGATAATTGTATGATCATTGGTTTGTGTGAAAGTTATAGAGTCTACAAGCCATGCTACGCATTATTGAAAATGTATCAATCCTAATGCACTGATGGCCTAATGCACTGATCTCATTTCTTGAGGCCCTAAAATGTCAGGACAGTACAATAACCCCCCAAAAGACCCCTTTTTGGAAAGAAGACAGTCTGAGGTATTTAGTAAGAGGCATAGTGAATTTTTTGAATTTGAAATTTTTTCCCCACAATGCTTTGGAAAATTAAGAAATATAGATTTTTTTTTTTCTTCACTAAATTGTCATATTTACAAGTTATTTCTCACACATGGTGCAGGCATAATTGCAATTACACCCCAAAATACATTCTGCTATTCGTCCTGAGTATGGCGATACCCCATGTGTGAGACTTTTCCACAGCCTGGCCACATACAGAGGCCCAACATCCATATAGCACCATCAGGCGTTCTAAAGGCATAAATTACACATTTCATTTCCTGAGTACCTATCACATTTTTGAAGGCCCTGGAGCACCAGGACAATGGAATTACCCACAAAATGACCCCATTTTGGAAAGAAAACAACCCAATGTATATTCTATGAGGCATACTGAGTCTTTTGAACATGTCATTTCTTCCCACAAGTTTTTGGAAAATGTGGAAAGAAAATGAAAACCTATTTTTTTCTCACAAAGTTGTCAATTTAGAAGATCTTTCTAACACATAGCATGTACATAGCCAAAATGACACCCCAAAATACATTCTGCTATTCGTCCTGAGGATGGCGATACCCCATGTGTGAGACTTTTCCACAGCCTGGCCACATACAGAGGCCCAACATCCATATAGCACCATCAGGCGTTCTAAAGGCATAAATTACACATTTCATTTCCTGAGTACCTATCACATTTTTGAAGGCCCTGGAGCACCAGGACAATGGAATTACCCACAAAATGACCCCATTTTGGAAAGAAAACAACCCAATGTATATTCTATGAGGCATACTGAGTCTTTTGAACATGTCATTTCTTTCCACAAGTTTTTGGAAAATGTGGAAAGAAAATGAAAACCTATTTTTTTCTCACAAAGTTGTCAATTTAGAAGATCTTTCTAACACATAGCATGTACATAGCCAAAATGACACCCCAAAATACATTCTGCTATTCGTCCTGAGTATGGTGATACCCCATGTGTGAGACTTTTCCACAGCCTGGCCACATACAGAGGCCCAACATCCATATAGCACCATCAGGCGTTCTAAAGGCATAAATTACACATTTCATTTCCTGAGTACCTATCACATTTTTGAAGGCCCTGGAGCACCAGGACAATGGAATTACCCTCAAAATGACCCCATTTTGGAAAGAAAACAACCCAATGTATATTCTATGAGGCATACTGAGTCTTTTGAACATGTCATTTCTTTCCACAAGTTTTTGGAAAATGTGGAAAGAAAATGAAAACCTATTTTTTTCTCACAAAATTGTCAATTTAGAAGATCTTTCTAACACATAGCATGTACATAGCCAAAATGACACCCCAAAATACATTCTGCTACTCGTCCTGAGTGTGACGATACCCCATGTGTGAGACTTTTCCACAGCCTGGCCACATACAGAGGCCCAACATCCATATAGCACCATCAGGCGTTCTAAAGGCATAAATTACACATTTCATTTCCTGAGTACCTATCACATTTTTGAAGGCCCTGGAGCACCAGGACAATGGAATTACCCACAAAATGACCCCATTTTGGAAAGAAAACAACCCAATGTATATTCTATGAGGCATAATGAGTCTTTTGAACATGTCATTTCTTTCCACAAGTTTTTGGAAAATGTGGAAAGAAAATGAAAACCTATTATTTTCTCACAAAGTTGTCAATTTAGAAGATCTTTCTAACACATAGCATGCACATAGCCAAAATGACACCCCAAAATACATTCTGGTACTCGTCCTGAGTATGGCGATACCCCATGTGTGAGACTTTTCCACAGCCTGGCCACATACAGAGGCCCAACATCCATATAGCACCATCAGGCGTTCTAAAGTCATAAATTACACATTTAATTTCCTGAGTACCTATCACATTTTTGAAGGCCCTGGAGCACCAGGACAATAGAATTACCGACAAAATGACCCCATTTTGGAAAGAAAACAACCCAATGTATATTCTATGAGGCATAATGAGTCTTTTGAACATGTCATTTCTTTCCACAAGTTTTTGGAAAATGTGGAAAGAAAATGAAAACCTATTTTTTTTCTCACAAAGTTGTCAATTTAGAAGATCTTTCTTACACATAGCATGTACATAGCCAAAATGACACCCCAAAATACATTCTGCTATTCGTCCTGAGTATGGCGATACCCCATGTGTGAGACTTTTCCACTACCTGGCCACATACAGAGGCCCAACATGCAAGTAGCACCTCCAGGCTTCTAACACATAGCATGTACACACCAAGAATTACACCCCAAAATACATTCTGCTGAGCAAAAGGTAAAAAGAAAAAGCTCACCTGTGGTTTTAGCAGGCAGGAATACCGTTCCAGAGCAGCCAAAGCATTTGTCCAGACAGCCAAAGGAAATGTCCAGGAATTGTCCAGGCAGCAGACAGATATGGAAAAGTATGAACATGGTTCAGTACAGTCCAAGGTTTAGCAGGCAGTTCAGGTAACAGGCATAGGCATGGCCAGTCCAGGTGGTAGGCAAAAGTATGGCAAGGTCATGTGGCAGCAAATGCATGGCAAGGTCATGTGGCAGGCAAAAGGCATGGCCAGTTCAGGTGGCAGCAGGCAGCACTTTGTACATTGGGCCTTGGTCAGGTAAGACCTGAGGACAGGGGTAGAGGCTTCTTCCCACCCAAATCTCTACGAAGCCTCCGAGTCTCCAGACCCTAATCCGAGAAAACTAAAAACCCGGAGAAAAATGTTTTCTCCACTCGGAAAACCTTTTCTGGAGCCCCTCACATATGTGAGACCCCTGTGCTGTACAGTGGCAGGGCAAATGATCAGTTCAGGAGGCAGGCAAAAATCATGGTCATTTAACAGTCCGGGTCAATTCACGTTGAAGGCAGAAAGATGTTTGGCAGAGGCATAGTCGTTAACAGTCCGGGTCAATTTACGTTGAAGGCAGAAACATGTTTGGCAGAGGCATAGTCGTTAACAGTCCGGGTCATTCACAGAAATGGCAGATAGTGGAAAAAAATCACCTTCACTGTACTAATAGTGTAGTGAAGTATGATAGCTCCGATAGCATGTTCCAATACAGAGCCCTGGCTCGGAGGGACATTGGGGACAGTAGTATCGGGTGTCACGGCGAATTCCTCTACTTGCACATACACGACATTTTTTTGGGGGTTTGCAACCTGTTTGGGTAAGAGGGAGGATTTCGGGAAAGTGCCTTTCATGGAGTCTGGCTAACGCATCGGAGCGAATTAGTTAAGGGGCTTGGCCTTGGGGATAGAGAAGGGCTGTGAAAACTTCTTCTTGGAATTTTAGATAGGGTAGGGAACTTTGGGTGCACTTAGAAAAAATGATATAGGAATTAAATAGGGCAAGTTGCATCAAATAAATGGCGACTTTCTTGTACCAAAATAGTGATCTCCTGGTGACCAAGTAGGGCTGCATCATCTGGTCGTTCATATCCACCCCCCCCCATGTATAGGTTGTACTCATGCACACATTTTGGCTTCTGTATGGGGCCTCCTCTTCTCTGAAGTTCCACCAAGGTGTCGTCATGTATTGTTGAAAGGATGTAGACATTAGGGATGAGCTTCGTGTTCGAGTCGAACCCATGTTCGACTCGAACATCGGCTGTTCGACCGTCCGCCGAATTGCGAACGATATGGGCCGTTCGCGCCAAATTCGTGTGGCGCGTCACGGCCCATAATTCACTGCGGCATCGCAGTGCATTGCTGGCTGATGATTGGCCAAGCATGCACTATGACCCGCATGCTTGGCCAATCACAGCGCCGTCAGTAGAGAGAGCTGTAATTGGCCAAAGCCAGGGTGGCTTTGGCCAATTATGGCTCAGGGGATTTAGTACACGCCCCACACTATATAAGGCCGCCTGCACGGCGGCCCTGTGTAGTGTGTGTTCCGGTGTGCTGAGAGATAGAGAGAGAGAGAGACAGTGTCATTTGATTTGAGTTAGATAGATTAGGCATTACAGTCAGTCAGTTTAGCTGCACTTACAGTGTATTGTGTATATATATGCATCCCAGGTGTTGCATATATATATATACACTGTATTCAGTTTAGCTAGATCCGTTCCTGTTATCTTCTAGACTATTTACATTTAGTGCAGTGCGTCCTGCTCACAGTGTTCAGCTAGATCCGTTCCTGTTATCTTCTAGACTATTTACATTTAGTGCAGTGCGTCCTGCTCACAGTGTTCAGCTAGATCCGTTCCTGTTATCTTCTAGACTATTTACATTTAGTGCAGTGCGTCCTGCTCACAGTGTTCAGCTAGATCCGTTCCTGTTATCTTCTAGACTATTTACATTTAGTGCAGTGCGTCCTGCTCACAGTGTTCAGCTAGATCCGTTCCTGTTATCTTCTAGACTATTTACATTTAGTGCAGTGCGTCCTGCTCACAGTGTTCAGCTAGATCCGTTCCTGTTATCTTCTAGACTATTTACATTTAGTGCAGTGCGTCCTGCTCACAGTGGTCAGCTAGATCCGTTCCTGTTATCTTCTAGACTATTTACATTTAGTGCAGTGCGTCCTGCTCACAGTGTTCAGCTAGATCCGTTCCTGTTATCTTCCTACTGACAGGCAGGCTTGTCTGGTTACAGTATATAAAGCTACATGAAGAAAATTACAGGTGTTCTATTTGATCCTATTAGTAACACGGTCAGGCAGCTAGACTATTTACATTTAGTACAGTGCGTCCTGCTCACAGTGTTCAGCTAGATCCGTTCCTGTTATCTTCCTACTGACAGGCAGGCTTGTCTGGTTACAGTATATAAAGCTACCTGAAGAAAATTACAGGTGTTCTATTTGATCCTATTAGTACCACGGTCAGGCAGCTAGACTATTTACATTTAGTACAGTGCGTCCTGCTCACAGTGTTCAGCTAGATCCGTTCCTGTTATCTTCCTACTGACAGGCAGGCTTGTCTGGTTACAGTATATAAAGCTACCTGAAGAAAATTACAGGTGTTCTATTTGATCCTATTAGTACCACGGTCAGGCAGCTAGACTATTTACATTTAGTACAGTGCGTCCTGCTCACAGTGTTCAGCTAGATCCGTTCCTGTTATCTTCCTACTGACAGGCAGGCTTGTCTGGTTACAGTATATAAAGCTACCTGAAGAAAATTACAGGTGTTCTATTTGATCCTATTAGTACCACAGTCAGGCAGCTAGACTATTTACATTTAGTACAGTGCGTCCTGCTCACAGTGTTCAGCTAGATCCGTTCCTGTTATCTTCCTACTGACAGGCAGGCTTGTCTGGTTACAGTATATAAAGCTACCTGAAGAAAATTACAGGTGTTCTATTTGATCCTATTAGTACCACGGTCAGGCAGCTAGACTATTTACATTTAGTACAGTGCGTCCTGCTCACAGTGTTCAGCTAGATCCGTTCCTGTTATCTTCCTACTGACAGGCAGGCTTGTCTGGTTACAGTATATAAAGCTACCTGAAGAAAATTACAGGTGTTCTATCCCAGCTTAGTGCAGCTACAGGCCATTAGTATGTCTGGAAGGCCAAGAAGGAGAGGCAGACAGTCACAAGCCAATAAGAGAGGGCAAGCAGGCTCTGTGTCTAGTGCTGGTCGTGGAGACGGTGCATCCTCATCAGCACGTGGCCATGGGACACGCTTGGCCTTTTTTTCGGCAGCTGGCCGTGTTGAGCCGCAACATGCGGAAGACTTGGTCGAGTGGATGACCAAGCCGTCCTCATCCTCCTCATCCTCTCTCACCCAGGGTGCTTTGTCTGGCAAAGCAGCGGCCTCTTCCCTCAGCTCAATGTCATCAGTGACTCCTTCCCTAGCTCCACCATGTCCTCCTGAGGATTCCCTCGAACTGTTTGACCACAGTGTTGGGTACATGCTCCAGGAGGATGCCCAGCGTTTGGAAGGCTCTGATGATGATACTGAGCTCGATGAAGGCAGTAACATGAGCACGGACAGAGGGGGTGCCCAAGAAGGACAGCAATCTGGCAGTCATGCTCCCCCTGCTGCAGCATACTGCCAGGTTTGCTCCAGTGATGAGGAGGGAGGGGATGATGAGGTCACTGACTCAACGTGGGTGCCTGATAGGAGAGAGGAGGAGGAGGAGGAGGAGGCGGCACATCACCAACGAGGCAGGATGCCCTCCAGGGGCCAGCCTAAGGGCAGCACAATGACTGCATCACACCCCAAAGCTCCACATGTGCAGGGCGCTGCAGTCTCTGCGCGTTATTCAAAAAGTTCTTTGGTGTGGGCCTTTTTTGAGACGAGTGCATCAGATCGCACCGCTGCTATTTGCAACATATGTCTCAAGCGTATCTCGCGTGGCCAAAACATCTCCCGCTTGGGTACCACATGCTTGACCAGACATATGTTGACCTGCCATGCAGTTCGTTGGCAAGCGTATCTAAAAGACCCACACCAAAGAACAAAGAGGATCTCTCCTTGCTCCTCATCAGCTGAGATTTCCAACCCCACTAGACCTCCAGTCCTCTCTGAGACCTGCAGTGAGAGGAATGAAGGTGTAGAATTAGGTGTGTCACAGCCAAGTACTTGTGGGCAATCTGCTTTTGGTACACCGACGTCAGATTGTACCAGGCAAATTTCCCTGCCCCAGCTGCTGCACCGCCGAAAGAAGTTTGCTCCCAGCCATCCACATGCCCAGCGGTTGAATGCTAGCTTGGCAAAAATGCTAGCACTTCAACTGCTGCCTTTTCAGTTGGTAGACTCTGCCCCCTTCCGTGAGTTTGTGGAATGTGCGGTTCCTCAGTGGCAGGTACCCAAACGCCACTTTTTCTCACGGAAGGCGATTCCGGCTCTCTACCGGCATGTGGAAGGCAATGTCCATGCCTCGCTGGACAGGGCGGTCAGCGGTAAGGTGCATATTACCGCTGACTCATGGTCCAGCAGGCATGGACAGGGACGTTACCTAAGTTTCACGGCGCATTGGGTGACTCTGCTGGCAGCTGGGAAGGATGCAGGACAAGGTGCAGTAGTGTTGGAGGTTGTTCCGCCACCACGCCTCCAAAATGCTGATTGTGACACACCTCTCTCCTCCACCCCCTCCTCTTCTTCTTCCTCCATGGCCTCTTCCTCGGAACCAGTGGTGCTCTGTAGGCGTTCAAGGGGCTACGCAAGTACGCAGGCCAAAAGATGCCATGCGGTGCTTGAGCTGGTGTGCTTGGGGGACAGGAGCCACACTGGGGCAGAGGTTCTGTCAGCTCTGCAGGGGCAGGTTCAGAGGTGGTTGACGCCACGCCAACTTAAGGCAGGAATGGTGGTTTGCGACAATGGCACCAACCTCCTCTCTGCCCTCCGACAGGGACAAATGACCCATGTACCCTGTTTGGCTCACGTCCTTAACTTGGTGGTGCAGCGGTTCTTGGGCAGGTACCCGGGCTTACAGGATGTCCTGAGGCAGGCCAGGAAAGTCTGTGTGCATTTCCGCCGGTCATATAATGCCAGTGCTCGGCTGACGGACCTCCAAAAGGAGTTTAACCTGCCCAAGAACCGCCTAATCTGTGACATGCCCACCAGGTGGAACTCAACGTTGGCCATGCTGCAGCGGCTGCACACGCAGCAGAGGGCCATCAATGAGTACCTGTGCGACTATGGCACCAGGACAGGGTCAGGGGAGCTTGGTTTTTTTTCCCCATGCCAGTGGGCCATGATCAAGGATGCATGCACTGTCCTGTCACCATTCGAGGAGGCCACGAGGATGGTGAGCACTGACAGTGCATGCATCAGTGACACTGTCCCCCTTGTCCACCTGTTGGAGCACACGCTGCGTGGAATAATGGACAGGGCACTTGAGGCAGAACAGAGGCAGGAAGAGGAGGACTTCCTTAGCTCTCAAGGCCCCCTTTATCCAGACAGTGTTCCTGCGTGCCCGCCGATCACACAGGAAGAGGACGAGGAGGAGGAGGAGGAGGAGGAAGATTGTGTCAGTATGGAGGTGGAGCCTGGCACTCAGCATCAGCAGCAGTCTTTAAGGGATCAGTCCCAAGGAACACATGGACTTGTACGTGGCTGGGAGGAGGTGGCTGCGGACGTTGTCGTCCTTAGTGACCCAGAGGACTCCGGACCGAATGCCTCAGCAAACCTACGCTGCATGGCCTCCCTGATCCTGCAAAGCCTGCGTAAGGATCCTCGTATTCGTGGTATCAAGGAGAAGGACCAATACTGGCTGGCAACCCTCCTTGATCCACGTTACAAGGGTAAGGTTGCGGACCTTATCTTGCCATCGCAGAGGGAGCAGAGGATGAAACATCTTCGGGAGGCCTTGCAGAAAGGTCTGTGCAACGCGTTCCCAGAGACTGGGAGGTTACAAACTCCTGTTTCTGGACAACGTGTTGCTGAGGCTTCGGTCAGTCAAAGAAGGAGCGGTGGAGAAGGTGGCCGTCTGACCGATGCGTTCAGACAATTTTTTGGTCCGCAGCCCCAAGGTATGATCGGTTCCAGCAACCATCGCCAGCGTCTGTTTTACATGGTGCAGGAATACCTAGGGGCAAGATCAGACTTGGACACCTTTCCCACCGAAAATCCTCTGGGTTACTGGGTCTTGAGGATGGATCACTGGCCAGAGCTTGCACAGTATGCAATTGAGCTACTGGCCTGTCCTGCATCCAGCGTTCTTTCGGAACGCACATTCAGTGCTGCTGGAGGCGTGGTAACCGATCACAGGGTGCGTCTGTCCACCGACTCGGTCGATCGGCTGACCTTCATAAAAATGAATCAGTCTTGGATCACCACCAGCTACCAAGCACCTGATGCTGATGTAACCGAATAATTTTTTTTGAAATCTCAGATCCCTTCAAAGACTGCCTATGCTGATGCTGAGTGACTATCCCTGAGTAATTATCCTCTTCCTCCTCAATCATCACGCTGATAGCTTGTAAGAACATTTTTGGTTCTGGGCGCCACCACCTGTGCCTAAGGCACAATTTTTCAGCCCCTGTTTAACAGGGGCGTGTAATTACAATTTTTAATGTAATACTTTGCAGCAGGGCTCGTTCCTGCATTCCAACTAGAGTGTCTGTGAGGGGTTGCAGTGTTGTGGCACCAGCACCAGTGCCTAAGGCCCAATTTTTCTGCCCCTGTCTAACAGGGGCGTGTAATTACAATTTTTGATGCAATACTTTGCAGCAGGGCTCGTTCCTGCGTTCCAACTAGAGTGTCTGTGAGGGGTTGCAGTGTTGTGGCACCAGCACCAGTGCCTAAGGCCCAATTTTTCTGCCCCTGTCTAACAGGGGCGTGTAATTACAATTTTTGATGCAATACTTTGCAGCAGGGCTCGTTCCTGCATTCCAACTAGAGTGTCTGTGAGGGGTTGCAGTGTTGTGGCACCAGCACCAGTGCCTAAGGCCTAATTTTTCAGCTCCTGTTCAACAGGGGCATGTAATTACAATTCTTGATCTAATATTTCACAGCAGGGCCCTGTGAGGGCTTACAGTGTTGTGGCCACAGCAACACCTAAGGCCCAAATTTCTGCTGAGTATATAGGGCAGGACCCTACTTTCAAACATCTAACTTACAAACGACTCCTACTTGCAAACGGAAGGAGACAACAGGAAGTGAGATGAAATCTACCCCTAGGAAGGGAAATTCTCTCCTGTAAGAGTTAATATGGGAAAACAATTTCTCCTTTCCACTGATGCTTTCCAATCCTTGTTCCACAAAAAAACCCAAATTTTCAAAAAACATTTTTCATTGGGACAAAAAAGTGAGGTGAAATCTTCTGAAGAGGAGGAAAGACAGCAAAACAAATGTCACAGGGGTGATAACCCTTCCCTATGTTTTCCAAAAAGCTTAAAAAAGATTTATTGGCTGGAGCTAAACACGTTAAAAATGTTCAAAATTACAAACAGATTCTACTTAACAACAAACCTACAGTCCCTGTCTTGTTTGCACCGCCTGTATACTGCTGTTCAGAGTATATAGGGCCTGGTGGCCCCACACCTTTCCTTATTTTAATTTGGGTGCGGGGTTCCCCTTAATATCCATACAAGACCCAAAGGGCCTGGTAATGGACTGGGGGGTACCCATGCCGTTTGTCTCACTGATTTTCATCCATATTGCCATGACCCGACATGACATTAAACCCGCAAGCAGTTTTAAATGAGATTTTTTCCTTTAAAAATGACATTTGGTGCAGGGACTGTTCTAAACACGGGAAACACGCGGCACTTTACAGGCATACTATAGACACCCCCCAGGTACGATATTTAAAGGAATATTTCACTTTTTTTTTTTTTACTTTAAGCATCATTAAAATCACTGCTCCCGAAAAAACGGCCGTTTTTAAAAGTTTTTTTTGCATTGATACATGTCCCCTGGGGTAGGACCCGGGTCCCCAAACCCTTTTTAGGACAATACCATGCAAATTAGCCTTTAAAATGAGCACTTTTGATTTCGAACGTTCGAGTCACATAGACGTCAATGGGGTTCTAACGTTCGTGCGAACTTTCGGTCCGTTCGCGGGTTCTGGTGCGAACCGAACCGGGGGGTGTTCGGCTCATCCCTAGTAGACATCTCTTTTTTTATCTCTCCACTTCACCGCTAGTACTTCTTCAGTTCGCATACTGGCCATTTCACCCTGCTTCAATTTCTTGGCGACCAATCTTTGTGGGAAGCCTTTGCGGTTGGTCCGTGCTGTCCCACAGGCCACAGTGTTCTTCAGGTACAAATGGCGGAAAAGTGGGAGACTAGTGTAGAAATTGTCTACGTAAAGGTGGTAACCTTTCCCAAGTAATGGTTGGATCAGCTGCCAGACAATTTTGCCACTTGTTCCCATGTAGGTAGGGCATCCAGGGGGGTTTAGCTGTCTGTCTTTTCCCTCATAAATCATAAAATCATATGTGTAACCCGTGGCCCTGTCACACACCTTATAAAATTTTACCCCACGTCTGGCTCTTTTACTGGGGAGGTATTGTTTTATTCCCAGTCTTCCGGTGAAGTGCACCAGGGATTCATCCACACATATGTTTCTATCAGGGGTAAACATCTCCTTGAAGCTGGCGCAAAAAAAATTGATTAGGGGCCGAATTTTGAATAACTTATCGTAACTGGGATGATTTCGAGGGAGGCATTGGGCATTGTTATTGAAGTGTAAAAATCTCATGATCATCTCATAACGGGTTCTGGGCATAAATGACAAATAGATCGGCATGTGGTGGATAGGTTGGGTAGACCAGTAGGAATGGAGTTCATTTTTTTTTGTCAGCCCCATGTTGAGGGTTAGGCCAAGGAAAATTTTAAATTCTTCTATGGTGAGGGGTTTCCAAACAAAAGGACGGGCATATGAGGAACTGGGATTGTTGGCTATGTGTTGGCTGGCGTATAGATTACATTGCTCCACAATGTAGGTTAGGAGATCATTGGTAAAAAATAAATGAAAATAATAAAGTGGGGTTACATTTTCCGTCTGCATCTGAGGGCCTGGCTGGGCTGTGAAAAGGGGTATTACAGGTTCTACTGATGTATCGGGCAGCAATGTTGGATACAGTAGAACATCTGGGAGGCTAGTATGGGCACTGCCTCGTTGATGGGATCCGTTGCTAGCATCTGGCCTATCTTCTAGGAAGGTTGCAGAAGTGCTGGTGGATGCCCGCCTATCCCGAAGTGCTGCGCTGCTGGTGGATGCCTGCTGGTGGATGCCCTGGAGTGCTGCGCTACTGGTGGATGCCTGCATATCATCCTGGAGTGCTGGGCTGCTGGTGGATGCCTGCATATCATCCTGGAGTGCTGCGCTGCTGGTGGATGCCTGCTGGTGGATGCCCTGGAGTGCTGCGCTGCTGGTGAATGCCTCCTCCTGCTCATTTCTCCTGATTCTCCTTGTTAGGATTGTATCTTCCTCTGTTTCCAACTCGGAGCCACTGCTTTCCACTGGCTCATAGTCACTATCCGAGTCTGATGGAGAGAATTCCCCGCTACTCTCGTCCGACATACTCTGGAGTATTTGGAGAGCCTCCTCTGCGCTGTAAGACCTTTTTGTCATGTTGGCGGGCAGATGTGTCAGATGGCAGGCGGCAGATGTGCCAGATGGTGGGCGGCTGTGCCAGATGGTGGGTGGCTAGATGTGCCTGATGTTGGCGGGCAGATGTGCCTGATCGTGGGCAGATGGCGGCTGGCAGATGTGCCTGATGGCGGGCGGGCAGATGTGCCTGATGATGGTGGGCGGCTGATGTGTCAGCTGTTGACGGGCTGATGTGTCAGCTGATGACGGGCTGATGTGTCAGCTGATGACGGGCTGATGTGTCAGCTGATGACGGTGTCAGATGGCGGGCGACAGATGTGCCTGATGGCGGGCGGCAGATGTGCCTGATGACTGGCGGGCAGATGTGCCTGATGACTGGTGGGCAGATGTGCTTGATGACTGGCGGGCAGATGTGCCTGATGACTGGCGGGCAGATGTGCCTGATGACTGGCGGGCAGATGTGCCTGATGGCAGGCGGGCAGATGTACCTGATGGCAGGCGGGCAGATGTGCCTGATGGCAGGCGGGCAGATGTGCCTGATGACTGGCGGGCAGATGTGCCTGATGGCAGGCGGGCAGATGTGCCTGATGATGGTGGGCGGCTGATGTGTCAGCTGTTGACGGGCTGATGTGTCAGCTGATGAGGGGCTGATATGTTAGCTGTTGACGGTGTCAGATGTGCCTGATGGCGGGCGGCAGATGTGCCTGATGACTGGCGGGCAGATGTGCCTGATGACTGGCGGGCAGATGTGCTTGATGACTGGCGGGCAGTTGTGCCTGATGACTGGCGGGCAGATGTGCCTGATGACTGGCGGGCAGATGTGCCTGATGACTGGCGGGCAGATGTGCCTGATGGCAGGCGGGCAGATGTGCCTGATGGCGGGCAGATGTGCCTGATGGCGGGCAGATGTGCCTGATGGCAGGCGGGCAGATGTGCCTGATGACGACGGGCTGATGTGCCGGCTGTTGGCGGACAGATGTGCCCGCTGTTGGCGGACAGATGTGCCAGTTGTTGACGGGCAGATGTTCACTGACAGGTGTTTTCACTGTTTGGGGACACTGTGTTTTGGGGACACTGTGTTTTGGGGACACTGTGTTTTGGGGACACTAGCTGGGTGATCAGTGGGTAAACAGCAGACAAACAGCTTTATTACTCACTGATCTCCTGGCTGCAGCACAGATCTCTCTTCCTCTCCTCACTGACAGGCTGTGTGAGGAGAGGAAGAGATGAGAGCAGTTACTACGCTCTCTATTTACATTACATGACGACTGTGATTGGACACAGTCGTCATGTGATCAGGAGGGCCAATCGCAGGGCCCTCCTGTGTTGTGCTGTCTCTGGGGGACACAGGCAGATCGGGATCGCGCCGCTGCGTGGGCACGTGGCGGCGCGATCTCCTGTCATCTGCCACCCCCTCCCCCTTGTTTACTATACGATGGCTGTGATTACACACAGCCATCGTGCGGATCAGGAGGGCAAATCACATTGCCCTCCTGCCGCTCTGAGATGCGGCGTGTCCGAGTGACACGCGCGCATCGGGATTGCGCGGCTGCGCGGGAGCCCGCCTGTGTGATCCCGCTCCTTCTGAAGGACGTTCGGGAACGTCCAGTCAGAAGGAGGGAGCTCCCACCCGGCCGTATATGTGCAGTGGCCGGGTGGGAAGTGGTTAAAATATTTTCTATGAGGGAAACATTTCCTAACTCCAACTCTAGATGGCACTGTTGTGTCATGCATGCCATAGGTAAAATATGTCAAAAGGTTAAAGTGATTGTAAAGTCTTGTTTTTAAAAAATAAAATTCAAATAATACACGTTATACTTACCTGCTCTGTTACAGTTGATTTGCACAGAGAAGCCTGGATCCTCTGCTTCTGGCCCCTCCCTCCTGTTGAGTGCCCCCACAGCAAGCAGCTTGCTATGGGGGCACCCGAGCCAAGCTGCAGCTCTCTGTGTCCATTAAGATAGAGAGCTTCTGTTTGGCCCCGCCCCTCTCTCTCCTGATTGGCTAACTGACTTTAATTGACAGCCAATGGCACCGCTGTGTGTCAGCCAATCAAGAGGAGGGTCCCAGATGGCTGAGGGACTCGTGGACATCGCTGGATAGAGATGGGGCTCAGGTAAGTATTAGGGGGCTGAGGGAGCTGCTACACACAGAAGGCTTTTTATCCTAATGCATAGAATGCCTTCTGCCTTTTCAACTCCTTAAAACCATTGTTAATCTCTGTTGACATGCTTTGGTCCTAGTGTTTGATGGGCAGGGCCGATGCCTGCAAAAGGCAGCTTAAGCAGCTGCCTTAGGGCCCCGGGATGGGGGGAGGGGGGAGTGTGTGTACTTTAGTAAAGTGAACTATCAACTTTCAATGAGAAAGTTATACAAGCGGCTGTTCAGCCGCTAATTACTTTCACAATGTGTCAACCCCCCCACATGGGACCTCCCCCGCCATGTTTACTGGGCTCTGCTATCCCACCTGCGGGTCTGGTGCGGTCAAGGGGAGGCCCGACAAGGACAAGGGGGAGCTCCACAGACATCTGTCCGCAGAGCCTCCCTCCTGAGCAAAGACCAGGAAGTGACACGTATAACGTCACTTCCTGGACAGGAGCTGTGTTTGAGGAAGCAGCTGATGGAACACCATCTGTGTTCCATCAGCTGTAGCAGAGTACAGTGGAGACATCCAGGGTCTAATAGACCCTGGATGTCTCATAAAGAATACTTGTAACCTGTATGCTATCACTAGGTTTGCCACCTTATACCTTTAAAACCGAACACATAATAATCACACAGGTTCTGTGGCTGATTAAGAAGGTAATTAAAGTTACTTAGTGCCTTTTCTGTATTAAATTAGCCTCCGAACCTGTATAATTAATATGTGTTCAGGTTTAAAAGGATGAGGGGCAACGCTAGCTATCACATAGGGGGCTATTGGTTCCCTGCATGATAGCAATAAAAGTTATCAAAAAAAAAAAGAATAAAAATAGTAAAAATCTAAAATAAAAAAAATAAAGATTTAAAGAGACACATACAAAAAACAAAACATAAAACATTTTAGAGCCCCCCCCCCCCCCACACACACACACACACATACAAAAATGCATGCCGGGGTGAGAGCAATAATTCTAACTTCATAAATCCTGCATAACACTAAACTGATGACCTGTAGGGGCTAATAATCCAACCAGATTGCTGCCCCAGTTACCCAGGAAACCATAGATGAACAATGTTCCTCTTAACTTCCTCTCCCTCTGCAATGATGCTGCTGTTGAGCACCACCTGCAGTGGAGAAAGTTGTGAAAAGAGATGGTCAACAGATAGGCAGCACTTATGACATGGAAGGAGATTTTTCAACTAAGCTTATAATGGAGTGTCAAATATAACTATTATTTGCATTACTATTACAATGCTGACATTATAAAAAATGAAAGTGTATGCTGTGATCACAGAACTCCTAACACTGTACCAGAAAATATGGATTTACCAATGTTTGGAAGTTGTGTTCTTTTATTGCCATAGTGGCATTGTAATAAAGATTATGTAACATCTCTATAAAGATCACTAAATTCCACTCTTGACGCATTATTCTAAGTAAGCTCATTTAAGGTATATTTCCTCGCAATAATAATAATAGTGCTGTATTAGTATTTAAAAATCCCAGTGGTCTGGGAAGAACATGGAAAAGTTAATAACCACATTTATGAATTATGGAACAAAAAGATTAAGGCATGCACAGGATTTTGCCTTATTGCTTTTCATCAAAACTAAGTGAATTAATAAAGCATGATAATAATTCCTAAGACACATAGGAGTTGATTTACTAAAGGCAAATAGACTGTGCACTTTGCAAAGTGCAGTTGCTCCAAAGCTTAGTAAATGAGCAGAAGCTCTGCTGACGTCCATCATCCAATCATGTTCAAGCAAAAATGCATTTTTTTTTATTTTCCTTGCATGTGATTGGGTATTCTTTGCAAAGTGAAGCCTAACCTCATTTACTAAACTCTGGAGCAATTGCACTTGCAGAGGGCAACTGCACTTTGAAAAGTGAACAGTCTATTTGCCTTTAGTAAATCAACCCCATACTGTACTGTACTTAATAAGATAGAAACATTTACTTGTCATTTGCAATCAGATCACCATGATTAGACACCTAATAACACTATTATTCACCCTTTATCAATATTTAGCTATACCAGTCTATTTGTGTGATTATCTATCTTTCTTAATCGTAGAGTACAGGAATCAGGATCTTAGTCTTGGATTATATGCAGCACAGCAATCTATGGATGCTTGCTAGATTCAGTGCCTAGTACAGAAGGCTTTCCCTTCTCTATCAAAAGCAGTGAAAGTTGTGGATACCACTCTGTGAGACATTTTGCACCACACAGAGCAGATCAAAGGTGAAGGGACAAGGGGTCAGATGGCCTTGCTGGCTTCCAGGTTAGAGGCTGATGATAGTCTCTCTCTAAAAGGTCATGGTACCCTCTTTTCTGACAAATGCCTGCAGTCTAATTCCTTGCCTTTCTCTGTGAACAAAGCTGGCCCTTCACCCACATTCTCTTTCTCCTACCGATCTAGAGAGTGATTTTTCTGCCACCATGTTGGATTTCATGAGCAGGATCTAAGTCCTCTTGGAGGTCACAAAAAAGCTCCTTCAGTCTCTCCTCCTGAGTCACTCAATGACTTTGCTCTTGTGGCTAATGCTCTGCCTGAGTTAGGAGTTAGGTAAGTAAGATGTTCCCTCCACTTCTAAAGGAAGATGAAACACCTTTGACTGAGTTCTCATCAAAGCTTATGTCAGGGCCTGAACTTGAACCTGGGACCTCAGCTGTGTCTGGTAATGACTCTTCTCACTGAGCTACCCGAGATGCTGGACAGCACCCTGTCTGATCCATTGGGCAACCCTGCCTTGTGCGTTGACTTCTGCTGAACCTTAAACTCCTCCCATGAACTTCCTGATATAAGCCATGTCTCTGCACTTCCTCTGCCAGATTATTGTGCTTTCTCAGCCAGTATCTAACTCTTGTCTTCCCTGCTGCCGTCCATATTTTGCTACCACTCGTTATCAACCCTTGGCTTGTCCCTCGACTACGCTTCTGCCTGATCCCAACCTGCAACTACTCGTTATCGACCTTTTGGCTTTACTGACTATGCTTCTGTTTGATCCTTACCTGCTTATCCGCTACTGGACCTGGGCTTGCTCACCTCCTGGTGGGGCTAGGGTGGCCACATCATCCCTTTAATCCAGGACACATATTAATTACACAGGTTCTGAGGCTGAATTAATGCAGCTAAGGCACCAAGTGAGTTTAATTACCACCTTAGACAGCCACAGAACCTGTGTAATTAATGTGTATCCTGGATTAAAGGGATGATGTGGCAACCCTAGGTGGGGCGATCCTGAGGACCGTGACCTGGTAATAACACGCAGTGAAACCCATCTCCACCATCGGGAGCTCTGGTGAATACCGGTTAGTGCTTAGACTTAAAGAGGAAGTAAACCCTGTTTGGATCACTCTTCAGAGAGCATTTGACAGGTGGTGAGGAGGCATTGTATGTGGCTATTGCTAGCCACTACAAGTCTAAGTGTCACCAGAACAGTGTCATCAAGAAACAGTGTCTCTGATTGCCACCAAACCAGTGTTTCTACTGTCCTGGTGTTCCAGGGCCTCCATAAATGCGAAGGGTAGTCAGAAAAAGATGCATACATTATGCCGCTAAAAAAGCCTGAAGGTGCTCCTTGAATTTTGGGCCCCTCTATGTGGCTAGGCTGTGAAAAAAAGTCTCACACTTGCGGTATCACTTTACTTTGGAGGCATAGCAGAATTTGTTTTGGGATGCATGCCAACGCTGTGTGTGAGAAATGTCTTATTAATTGACAAGTTTGTGTAAATAATTTCAATCAAATCATTTTGCATTTTCCAAAAACTTGTGGTAAGAAATGAAAAAGGGTCTGTTTTGGGGGTATTTATACTGTCCTGGCATTCTGTCCTGAATACATTTTGGCTCAAATTTATGAAGAAATATTATTTATTTGCAAGGTTTTTATAACAGAAACTATGAAATAGGAAAGGATGTAAAATTTATTTGGGCAGTCTTGCATGACAGAGTAATTGTCATTCAAAGTGAGACAGAAAAATTGCCTGGACTGGAGGAGGGTGAAACATGCCAGTCTTCAAACGGTTAATATACAAGGCGGTCTTCCATTGCAAAGATGAGAGAGTTAACACAACCTAGTGGACTCTTTGCTTTCAGGAAAGGCTACGTGCCTGTTCATCTGAAGGTCCAGAGGAATATTTGGAGAGTCAGCAATGCTAATTATAACCTGGAGCCCTACATTAGCTATGTGAAGGGTGGGCAGGAAATTCTGGCACAGCTGTAGTGAAAGGTTAGAACCTCAGTCAGTGCCAAGAATTATGAGAATCAACATAAGAAATATCCACCATCAACTTCAGCAGTTATATTTACTTTCAGGTTTCTTTTTCTCATAAATACATTCAATTCTAATTTTCTTCAATAAGAGGAGATTAATCTTTATTAAATGCAATCAATGTTTTTGTTTTTTTCCCCCCACTAGAAGTACTAAGCAACATCTTACCATATTTCTTTCCATTTCACCTAAATCTAGTAAGTTTTGCTTGAACATCAAGATAGTCAGGCCAGTCCCAATGTCCTTGGCCACAACATCAACCCTTCCTGGGGGATTCCAAGGCAATCCCAACTCTGCTGAAAAATATAATGCTTACAGTGCATGCAGGATCTCTCCTGGGTCTCCATCCTAGTTGAAGTTGCTTGGAGTAGTTCCAGTGAAGAGGAACGTCTGAGAGAACTAATAACAAGGCAGTAGGAAAATTAGTAAAAGCATTGACAGGTTGTCAACATGAAAAAATTAATTGAAGTAATGCTTTACCTACATATTACTCCATGAATCAATCCTATGTAAGATAGTGGCAACATTGACAATTAAAACCCACATGAACACGTGAATTTCCAAGGAATATTAAAACATACAAATAAATGCAGCTCTGTACTCCTTTTCCATCCTTTAAGGAGAAGTACAGTCAAAGCTCGTTTGACTGTACTCCTCCTATGGATCACAAGAGTGCAGTTCATTTTGCACTTCTTTGACCCATTTTCAGCAGACAGAGAAGTCCACTCTCTGTTGACGTCACTGAAGTTGGTCCCGGCTCCGCGTCATCACGACCACGGAGTCGGGGTCCACCAGATCCCTGGACCAACACCCAGCTCAGCCTCTCAGCAAACCACTGAGAGGTTGAGGTGGCCGCCCCTGCCCCCTCCATGGCCCAGGGCTCCAGTGAGCGAGAAGGGGGCAGAGCAGAGAGCTGTCACTGACAGTCACCAGCTCTGTGCTCATGGAGCTGTGAGAACCGAGCGATCTGCAGTGTTCGATCGCTCGGTTCTCAGTGTAGAGGCCCGGGGGGACAGATGCAGCATCGGACCGATGCTGCACCCACATAGGTAAGTATGAATCTTAAAAAACAAAAACAAAAAAAAAATACTTCTCTTTTAAAAGTGAAGTTCAGGAATACAAAAAATAAAGAATCCTACTCATCTAGATGGCTGCAGCTTCGATCCCAGCTGCAGCTGTCCCCAGCTGGCTCTGCACTGAGAACTGAGCGATCAAAAACCACATCATCGCTCAGTTCTCAGTATTTAGTCTGCAGGGAGCTGATGACTGTAAGTCCGAAAACTTAATTGTTAGTGTTTACATACACTTTATGGGGTGTATTTATTTAAAAAAAATGCTTTATATCAAATTCCTATGATACTTAACTCCACCTAGTTGCCAAATTCAGTATTTTCTGTTTTAAATCAATGAAATATGTTCGACCAGCACAGAAATAACCTAATAAAATGTACTTTTTGTCCCATTCTCACAGAGGAAATGTACATGTACTTTCACTGGGCATATTAATCTGTAATTTTTTTAATATATACAACCCTATTACCCCATACACACGGTCGGATTTTCCGATGGAAAATGTCCAATCGGAGCGTGTTGTCGGAAATTCCGACCGTGTGTAGGCTCCATCGGACATTTTCCATCGGATTTTCCGACACACAAAGTTGGAGAGCAGGAGATAACATTTTCCGACAACAAAATCCGTTGTTGGAAATTCCGATCGTGTGTACACAAATTCGACGGACAAAGTGCCACGCATGCTCAGAATAAATAAAGAGATGAAAGCTATTGGCCACTGCCCCGACGTACGTGTTTTACGTCACCGCGTTCAGAATGATCGGATTTTCCGACAACTTTGTGTGACCGTGTGTATGCAAGACAAGTTTGAGCCAACATCCGTCGGAATAAATCCTAGGATTTTGTTGTCGGAATGTCCGAACAAAGTCCGACCGTGTGTACGCCCTATAAGACTTTTTAACAAAGCAAATATAAACCTTAAAGCGGAGCACCACCCAAGTTCTGCTTGTTTGCACCCACCCCCCCTCCACTGCCACATTGTGCACTTTTTGGGGGGAGCGGGTACCTGGTTTTGACAGGTACCCACTCCCACTTCCAGTTCAGATGGCCATGCCAATTTGAGCTGGATGTTCGGCCCCCCCTTCTTCCCCCGCAGTCTTCTGGGAGACATCACAGGTTCCAGAAGACTACAAGATCATTTGCAAGGCTTCACTTCCTGTTTCCCTTACTTGCTATGCCGGGCATCTGCACCCAAAACCGATTGAAGAATCAGTTGGGGTGAGGACATTGCTGGATCCCTGGACAGTACAGTATTTGTAGCTGCTGACTTTTAATTTTTTAGGGGGAGCCTGGAGTTCCTCTTTAAAGAAGAATTCTGGGTATGGAAATGTTTACATAGTTACACTGGCCCAGCTTGGACTAATGTAAATATGCATACACCATACCTATAGGATCCCTCTAGTAAATGACTTTAGTAGACACCACTAGTACATTGATCTCCACTTGCTTCTGGGTCCCGCTCCAAGCGGTTGCCCTGCTGCATTGAGAACATAGGAGGTCGCCTGCTCAGCACAGATGCCATGCACAGAATGCTTTGCATTTTTTTGAATGACTGCAAAACATTCTATGATTGGACGAGGTAGAGAGTGCGATGTTACTGCTCTGCCTCTTCACCTTATACAATATTAGAACACTTTGCATTCACTGATCTCTGAATGGAGCCCATGCTCAGTGAGTAACCTTCTGTATCCAAAATGCAGCAAGCCAGCCTATCGGCACATTTTTAGAAAGAGCAAATCTAGGTCAAAGAGTCAAAGGGGCACCCAAAAGGGTGCCGAAACAAAAAATAACAAAAAAAAGGGAGAAGCGAGAAGAAAAAGAAAAAAAGGAGAGAATAAAAGGAATTGGGGGAAGGGCAGTAGGGGGAGGGGGAGCCAGGGTGATGGAACATGTGGATGCAATCGTACGAATGACAGGAGGACCTCAGTCCCCAGGACTTCCCTTCATCTGAGTATACAAACATGTTCCAGTCTGCCCGTATATCGTTCTCTCTTATTTTGGGCAGTATGTACCAAATCTTCCAGGGTGTTGACACTCCTAACCTTATTGAGCCACATGGCGATGGAAGGGGTATTGAGGTCTTTCCAACACAGAGTGACACAAGCTTTGGCCATGTTATTTAGGTGACGAAGGATTGATTTTTTTGTACGTCTGGATTGGTATTTGTGAGCAGTGGTGCAGGAAGAAAGCAGGATCCTTCGGGATAGTGAAGTCTGTAAATTGTTGGGAGATCCTCTGTACCTCCGACCAGTATTGTTGGAGCTTTGAGCAGGAACAGAAGATATGGAGAAAGTTTCCTGTCTGTTCTCCACATCTCCAGCAATGCTCCGATGCCTCTGGGTAGCATTTACTCAAAACTGACGGTGTGAGATAACATTGCGTCAATATTTAGTTGGATTCCTGTGTGCGTGTACAGATGGAAGATTTCAGGGAGAGGTGGATGATGTTTTGACGATGGGTGAGTGTGAAGGTTCTATTGAGATCTCTTTCCCATTTACTGAGACTCGGCAGGATGAAATCATCTGTAGGGGAGATGAGGAAGGCATACTTAGAGAGAGTGCGGGGGAGGGGGTCTTTGTCTTCTCAGTAAGATTCAAACAGAGTCAGTTGACTACGATAATGGGTTTGGGGGGGTCTAGGTTTCTGAAGAAGTGTTAAAGCTGAAGTGCTTGCCAGAAAGGTAGTCCAAACGGACCATCTGGTTGCATCAATATGAGGATTATGGGCCAGGCGTTGGCTATTAAAAAATGTGAGCTTTGAAAGCAGTCCCTCTCCCGAAGATTCCGAAACGGGCCACCCTCTACCCCCCGGGGGAACTCGGGGTTTCCAAGTATGGGAAACAGCGGGGGAATGGGCGGATGAAAGTTCTGGTTTCGAGCATGCCATATATCCGACTCGGAGAGTAGGTCCTATAGTTGGATGTGACTTGAGGGAAGCAGGCAAGGAAGCATAGCACCAAGGTGCCCTATTCAGAGGAATAGTGCTAAACTTCTGTTCTATATAGTAGGTTACATAGTAGGTGAGGTTGAAAAAAGACACAAGTCCATCAAGTCCAACCTATGTGTGTGATTATGTGTCAGTATTACATTACATATCCCTGTATATTGCGGTCATTCAGGTGATTATCTAATAGTTTCTTGAAGCTATCAATGCTCCCCGCTGAGACCACCGCCTGTGGAAGGGAATTCCACATCCTTGCCGCTCTTACAGTAAAGAACCCTCTACGTAGTTTAAGGTTAAACCTCTTTTCCTCTAATTGCAATGAGTGGCCACGAGTCTTATTAAACTCTCTTCTGCGAAAAAGTTTTATCCCTATTGTGGGGTCACCAGTACAGTATTTGTAAATTGAAATCATATCCCCTCTCAAGCGTCTCTTCTCCAGAGAGAATAAGTTCAGTGCTCGCAACCTTTCCTCATAACTAAGATCCTCCAGACCTTTTATTAGCTTTGTTGCCCTTCTTTGTACTCGCTCCATTTCCAGTACATCCTTCCTGAGGACTGGTGCCCAGAACTGGACAGCATACTCTCCAGGTGCGGGCGGACCAGAGTCTTGTAGAGCGGGAGAATTATCGTTTTATCTCTGCAGTTGATCCCCCTTTTAATGCATGCCAATATTCTGTTTGCTTTATTAGCAGCAGCTTGGCATTGCATGCCGTTGCTGAGCCTATCATCCACTAGGACCCCCAAGTCCTTTTCCATCCTAGATTCCCCCAGAGGTTCTCCCCCCAGTGTATAGATTGCATTCATATTTTTGACACCCAAATGCATTATTTTACATTTTTCTACATTGAACCTCATTTGCCATGTAGTCGCCCACCCCATTAATTTGTTCAGGTCTTTTTGCAAGATTTCCACATCCTGCGGAGAAGTTATTGCCCTGCTTAGCTTAGTATCGTCTGCAAATACAGAGATGGAACTGTTTATCCCATCCTCCAGGTCATTTATGAACAAATTAAATAGGATTGGTCCCAGCACAGAACCCTGGGGGACCCCACTACCCACCCCTGACCATTCTGAGTACTCCCCATTTATCACCACCCTCTGAACACGCCCTTGTAGCCAGTTTTCAATCCATGTACTCACCCTATGGTCCATGCCAACGCACCTTATTTTGTACAGTAAACGTTTATGGGGAACTGTGTCAAATGCTTTTGCAAAATCCAGATACACCACGTCTACGGGCCTTCCTTTATCTAGATGGCAACTCACCTCCTCATAGAAGGTTAATAGATTGGTTTGGCAAGAACGATTCTTCATGAATCCATGCTGATTACTGCTAATGATATCATTCTTATTACTAAAATCTTGTATATAGTCCCTTATCACCCCCTCCAAGAGTTTACATACTATTGATGTTAGGCTAACTGGTCTGTAATTCCCAGGGATGTTTTTTGGGCCCTTTTTAAATATTGGTGCTACATTGGCTTTTCTCCAATCAGCTGGCACCATTCCAGTCAATAGACTGTCTGTAAAAATTAGGAACAACGGTCTGGCAATCACCTGACTGAGTTCCCTAAGTACCCTCGGATGCAAGCCATCTGGTCCCGGTGATTTATTAATGTTAAGTTTCTCAAGTCTAATTTTAATTCCGTCCTCTGTTAACCATGTAGGTGCTTCCTGTGTTGTGTCATGAGGATAAACACTGCAGTTTTGGTTACTGAAGCCCCCCGATTCACTCGTGAATACTGAGAAGAATAAATTCAATACCTCTGCCATCTCCCCATCCTTTGTAACCAGATGTCCTTCCTCATTCTTTATGGGGCCAATATGGTCTGTCCTCCCTTTTTTACTGTTTACATACTTAAAGAATTTCTTGGGATTTTTTTTGCTCTCCTCCGCTATGTGTCTTTCATGTTCTATCTTAGCCATCCTAATTGCACCCTTACATTTCTTATTGCATTCTTTATAAATTCTGAATGCTGTGGATGATCCCTCAACCTTGTATTTTTTGAAGGCCTTCTCCTTTGCTTTTATATGCATTTTTACATTGGAGTTAAGCCATCCAGGATGTTTGTTCGCTCTTTTAAATTTATTACCCAATGGGATACATTGGCTAATGCCCTTATTTAATATGCTCTTAAAGCAAACCCATCTCTCCTCTGTATTCTTTGTTCCTAATATTTTATCCCAATTTATGCCTTTTAGCAAGGTTTGTAGTTTAGGGAAGTTGGCTCTTTTGAAATTCAGTGTCTTTGTGTTCCCTTCATGTCTCCTATTTGTGTGATTTATACTGAAACTAATTGACCTGTGATCGCTGTTACCTAAATTGCCCCGTATTTCCACATCTGTTATCAGGTCTGTATTGTTGGTAATCAGTAGATCTAGTAATGTTTTATTTCTAGTTGGTGCGTCTACCATCTGACCCATAAAATTGTCCTGAAAGACATTAAGGAACTGGCGAGCCTTAAATGAATGCGGGGTTCCCTCCGCCCAGTCTATGTCTGGATAATTAAAATCCCCCATTATGATAACACTTCCCATCCTTGCTGCTAATCCAATTTGTGATAGGAGATCCGTCTCCACTTCCTCCCTCAGGTTAGGGGGCCTATAGCATACTCCCAGTATTATTTTCCCCTTAGCTTCATCCCTTTGGAGCTCTACCCATAAAGATTCCACCTCCTCCCTAGCCCCCTCAGTGATGTCATCTCTCACATTCACTTGTGTCCATAGCTTATTTATTTATTTATCTATTTATTCATAGCTAATATTTGAGTGCGTCTGGGGCAGCTACCCCTCCATGGATTTAGCGACAGAAGGCGTCTACTGATCCTAGGCCATTTATGTGCCCATATGAACTTTGTAAGAGAGTATTGATTTGCCGAAAGAAGGCCAAAGGGATGGAGATAGGTAAGGTCTGAAAGAGGTACGGGAATCTTGGCAAGATGCTCATTTTGATGCTGTTAAAATAGCCAAACCAGGAATGCAATCCTCGATTGCATTTGTCTAAAAGGGAACGCACTTTCCTGAGCAAGGGTGGAAAGTTCATCTTAAACATATCCACTAGATTTGGGGGGATGCAGGTGCCTTGTACTTTAAAGCCGAAGACGTCCATTTAAAGTTAAAGTTGAGCTGAAGGGTAAGGCGTAAAGGGGAGGGCAGGGCGACTCCCATCGCCTCTGATTTGGAATAGTTCATTTTCATTTTTGATAATGCTCCGTAATGATCAAATTCTTTTAGAAGATTTGGCAGAGAGATGTGTGGAATAGTCAAGGAGAAGAGAAGATCGTCCAGGTAAGCGGAGACTTTATGGGAGAGATCGTCCACCTTAATGCCAGAGACATCTGTGTTCAGTCTAACCCTGCTCAGGAATGGCTTCAACAAGAGGGCGAAAAGCAGGGGTGGGAGAGGGCATCCCTGACGGGTGCCATTAAAAATGGGACTGGCTCTGAAAACACCCCATTTGCTTTCACCGCAGCCCGTGGTGAGGCGTAGATGCTAGCTATCTAGCAGAGCATCTGCTCTCCAAAACCCATATGTTTCAGGACCACAAACATAAAGGCCCAGTTCACCCTGTCAAAGGGCTTCTCCCTATCTGTACTAAGAAAAACGCAGGGAGAGCCCATTCGATTGGCGAAGTGGACCAGATTAAGCACTTTAACCATGTTGTCCCTTGCTTCGTGGGAAGGCATGAAGCCCACTTGGTCCAGGTGGACCAGTTGGGGTAGCAAAGATTGAAGCAAGAATTTTGGTAAAGAGCTTCAGGTCCACATTGAGCAGAGATATCGACCGGTAGCTACCACATACAGAGGGATCCTTCCCTTCTTTTGGAATAACTGACACATGTACCAATAGTGATTGTGGTGGGAATGAAGAAGCCTGTCCCAGGCCATTAAACACTTTTACCATATGTGGATCTAGCAGGGGTAGAAGTTGTGATGGACTCCCCTGGGACAGAGGCTTTTGGACTACTGATTATGGGCCCTGGGTTTTGGGGAACCGTGCTCTTTGTGAGCTGTATGCCTGGGGACCCTTAAGGTGGTGTTACTTTAGATTCAGGTCCATGTCCCCCCAAGACACACAGACCCTGGGAAGCCATGCCATATTAGAAATAGTGATTGATTCATACTGTTGGGACACATACTGTTAGAAGATGCTCATGTCATCAACTCCAGCCACTTGTCTGTCTGTTGTCTGCTATAATGTAAATAAAAGTCTTTCTTTTGGTTTTTACCTCACATCTTACCTGTGTACGATGTTTGGGGTAAAAAGGGCTGGTATTAGCTCTCAATCTGCTCTGGATGGTTTGGAGGGCAGGAAGCATGTAGTCGGGGTGCCCAAACGGTTCCGTCACACTATCCAAAAAAGAAAGCTTTGGCTGGACATACACTATAAATATTAGTCTTTGTGATGATTAGGCTGTATTTCTGTATTATGCCATATTTTGCAGCACCAAAGAATCCAGGCACCCGTGTCCCTCTTACTAAACCTCATCATTTAGAGATCAGTCCATTGTTATCTCTGATTTCATAATGAAAACATTCAGACTGTAGTGGTTTTTTTGCCGGCATAAGAAATCATTTTGCATTAACGGGTGCTGACTGGCTTTGTGGAAGTTGCAGAGATTAACAATTCAACACTGATCAAACTCAATCAGAGCACCGGAGCTAGATTGCCTTTGCTATGCTCCAATTTCAGCCTTGACACAAAGGGTTTGTTCATATCAGCCGCTGTGTTGTAATGCAGCGGCTGGTGTGCTGTGTAGCGATACGCTGATCTTGGTTTCCTATTTTTTTAAACAAACTTTTTTGAGATGTCACACAGATATCTTATAAAGTTTAATTGTCAGGCACGCAGTACGAGGCAGTGGATTGCCTCGCACTGCACTGTGCTGAAAAAAAGTACCGCATGCAGCACTTTTTTTCAGCATGCACCACCTGCATTACCATCACAATGCAATGGTGTGAACTGGGGAGATAGGGAGACAAGGCATTTTGCCATGTCATGTGGTGGGACTGCACTGGAATGTGGTGTGAATGGACCGTAAACGTTATTTTGGTTCTGTCTTTTATAGGGAAAATGTTCTCTCACTGTGGGATTATAGCAAATATGTTCTCTTATATGTGGCCCAAAGCTGAACTCCAGGATAGACAGATAGGGGGATATTTACTAAAACTGGTGCACACAGAATCTGGTGCAGCTGTGCATGGTAGTGGTAGCCAATCATCTTCTAACTTCAACGTGTTCAATCAAGCTTTGACAATAAAACCTGGAATCTGATTGGTTTCTATGCACAACTGCACCAGATTCAGAGTTCTTTAGTTTTAGTAAATACTCCCGTATTGTCTAAATACAAGAGATTCGTGTATTTCTTCCAGATCTGTGCAGTAGTCCAATGTAAAACTTTGCCTCTGCACAGGAACTTCCTGTAATAAAGACTGGTCACTGCTGCTCTCTCTCCTTGTGTAGGACAGGCATGTACTGGCCATCGGGACTACCGGGAGTTTCCCGGTGGGCCGATGGCTCAGTGGGCCTGTTTCAGTGACAGACAGCCTGTCAAAATGATGGATGCGCGGCCTGTGCAGCCATTATTTTGAGCACTGCTGTACTGCCGGGCCGGCCCTACCATGAGACCGAGGCGGCAATTTAGGGGTGGACTTGGCCGGGATGGTGGGAGCTGGCTGGGTGCTTTAGTGTTTCACTGCCGGCTCGCCCACCTCCTGTAGCACAGAGCACTTCCTTTGCCGCTGTGATAGGTTACTATAAGGTCACGCTGGTGGGCGGGGAAGTCCTCCGACGGCCGCTACCGCTCCATCCTCCGGATCATCCCTGATGTCAGCGTGTGGGCAGTGGGTGACAGCCGGCTCGGTGCAGCTGCACTATAGAGGAGAGGATTCGCACACTGCTCCTCAGCCAGCTTGTGACAAACACTGCTTCTCCCGCCCCTCTCTCCCTGCCCATGCGTTGCATCTATGAAGAGCAAGAGGGAGCGGGAAGATTAAACAAGCAGCCGACAGACACATTAAAGCCCCCCACCATTCATGTGAGTTAGCTGAGCACTGACCAGACCCGGACCCCTCCCTCTCTCTTTCTCTGTCTCTCTGACCCTTCTCTCTCTGCCCCCTTCTCTCTCTCTCTCTCCCCCTTCTCTCTCTCTCTCTTCCCCTGTCTGCCCCTTCTCTCTCTCTCTCTCTGCCCCTCTCTGTCCCTTCTCTCTCTCTGCTTCTCTGCCCCCTTCTCTCTCTCTCTCTCTCTCTCTCTCTTTCTCTCTCTCTGCCTCTCTCTGTCCCTTCTCTCTCTCTCTCCCCCTTCTCTCTCTCTCCCCCTTCTCTCTCTCTTCCCCTCTCTGCCCCCTTCTCTCTCTCTCTCTCTCTCTCTCTCTCTCTCTCTCTCTCTCTCTGCCTCTCTCTGTCCCTTCTCTCTCTCTCTCCCCCCTTCTCTCTCTCTCCCCCTTCTCTCTCTCTTCCCCTCTCTGCCCCCTTCTCTCTCTCTCTCTCTCTCTCTCTCTCTCTCTCTCTCTCTCTCTCTCTCTCTCTCTCTCTCTCTCTCTCTCTCTCTCTCTCTCTCTGCCCCTCTCCACCCCTTCTCTCTCTCTCTGCTTCTCTGCCCCCCTCTCTCTCTCTCTCTTCCCCTCTCTGCCCCTTCTCTCTCTCTCTCTGCCCCTCCCTGCCCCTTCTCTCTATCTCTCTCTCTCTGCTTCTCTGCCCCCCCCCTCTCTCTCTCTCTTTCTCTCTCTCTCTCTCTCTCTCTGCCCCTCTCTGTCCCTTCTCTCTCTCTCTTTCTCTTTCTCTCTGCCCTTCTCTGTCCCTTCTCTCTCTCTCTCTCTGCCCCTTCTCTGTCTCTCTTTCTGCCCCTCTCTGCCCCCTTCTCTCTCTCTCTCTCTCTGCCTCTCTGCCCCCTTCTCTCTCTCTACCTCTCTGCCCCCTTCTCTCACTGTCTCTCTCTCTCTGCCTCTCTGCCCCCTTCTCTCTCTCTGCCCCTCTCTCTCTCTGCCCCTCTCCACGACGGCCGCTCTGATGCCCCATAGAAAGGTTGCACCGCTTCCCTCAGATCCATCCCAAACTCAATAAGTATCCATATTGCGCATTTGCGTATAGTTTTATATACTGTTTTGGTGCATGTTTGCAAAAATAAAGTGGGCCGGTCTGGGTGAAGTCCAGGGCCAAATTTTTGTCCCAGTCCAGCCCTGATGTAGGATGACTGGTCTTGTCTCCTCCCCTCCCCTCCTGTAGTCTTCTGCAGGCAGCCTGTAGTGGGTGAACTCTGCTGGGCCCCTCCCACACCTCTGCTTTCTGCTCAGGCTATGTACAGCACAGTGATAATGTAATTGCTACTTTTACAAGGTAGTATCTGGGTTTCTAAAGACATTTGTGGATTTATATTCTTTGTGTCTATTGAGCAATATATTAAATTCATATATCAAATATGTCAAATTATGAATATGAATATATCAAATTAATTGATTCATCAATATGAATATATCAAATTAATTGACCTTTTATACACACACACTGATTACAAGCAAACAGATCACAGGCGAGGATGGTTACCTTTAATAGCCATTCAAACCCCTTTGTGTCAACTTATGTGCATGTTATCAGGCCAAAATCACCAGGGTATGTAAACTTTTGATCAGGGTAATTTGGGTAGTTTCTGTTGTGATTATGATTTAACCACTTGCCGACCGCCTCACGCCTATATACGTGAGCAGAATGGCACGGGCAGGCAAAATCACGTACCTGGTACGTGATTGCCTTCCCGCGGGCGGACCCCCCCCCCCCCCCCCGGTGCCAGCTGCGGTCGGCATTTGGCTGGGAGAGTTGAGAGACGAGGGGGAGGCCATCTGATCGTGGCCCCCCCTCGCGATCGCTCCCAGCCAATGAGAAACATCCTCTGCCTCTGTATAGTACACAGAGGCAGAGGATGTGATGTCATCTCTCCTCGGCTCGGGAGTTTCCGTTCCCGCGCCGAGGGGAGAAGACATGTAAGTAAGTGCACAACACTACACAACACAGTAGAACATGCCAGGCACACTAAACACCCCCGATCCCCCCCCGATCGCCCCCGATCCCCCCCAATCACCCCCCCCCCTGTCACAAACTGACACCAAGCAGGTTTTTTTATTTTTTTATTTTTTTTTTTCTGATTACTGCATAGTGTCAGTTTGTGACAGTTAGAAGTGGTAGGACAATTAGTGTTAGCCCCCTGTAGGTCTAGGGTACCCCACTAACCCCCCCTAATAAAGTTTTAACCCCTTGATCACCCCCCGTCACCAGTGTCACTAAGCGATCATTTTTCTGATCGCTGTATTAGTGTCGCTGGTGACGCTAGTTAGGGAGGTAAATATTTAGGTTCGCCGTCAGCGTTTTATAGCGACAGGGACCCCCATATACTATCTAATAAATGTTTTAACCCCTTGATTGTCCCCTAGTTAACCCTTTCACCACTGATCACCGTATAAGTGTTACGGGTGACGCTGGTTAGTTCGTTTATTTTTTATAGTGTCAGGGCACCCGCCGTTTATTACCGAATAAAGGTTTAGCCCCCTGATGGCCCGGCGGTGATATGCGTCGCCCCAGGCAGCGTCAGATTAGCGCCAGTACCGCTAACACCCACGCACGCATCATACGCCTCCCTTAGTGGTTTAGTATCTGAACGGATCAATATCTGATCCGATCAGATCTATACTAGCGTCCCCAGCAGTTTAGGGTTCCCAAAAACGCAGTGTTAGCGGGATCAGCCCAGATACCTGCTAGCACCTGCATTGTGCCCCTCCGCCCAGCCCAGCCCACCCAAGTGCAGTATTGATCGATCACTGACACTTACAAAACACTAAACGCATAACTGCAGCGTTCGCAGAGTCAGGCCTGATCCCTGCGATCGCTAACAGTTTTTTTGGATAGCGTTTTGGTGAACTGGTAAGCATCAGCCCCAGGCAGCGTCAGGTTAGCGCCAGTACCGCTAACACCCACGCACGCACCGTACACCTCCCTTAGTGGTATAGTATCTGAACGGATCAATATCTGATCCGATCAGATCTATACTAGCGTCCCCAGCAGTTTAGGGTTCCCAAAAACGCAGTGTTAGCGGGATCAGCCCAGATACCTGCTAGCACCTGCGTTTTGCCCCTCCGCCCGGCCCAGCCCAGCCCACCCAAGTGCAGTATCGATCGATCACTGTCACTTACAGAACACTAAACGCATAACTGCAGCGTTCGCAGAGTCAGGCCTGATCCCTGCGATCGCTAACAGTTTTTTTTTGTAGCGTTTTGGTGAACTGGCAAGCGCCAGCGGCCTAGTACACCCCGGTCGTAGTCAAACCAGCACTGCAGTAACACTTGGTGACGTGGCGAGTCCCATAAGTGCAGTTCAAGCTGGTGAGGTGGCAAGCACAAGTAGTGTCCCGCTGCCACCAAAAAGACAAACACAGGCCCGCCGTGCCCATAGTGCCCTTCCTACTGCATTCGCCAATCCTAATTGGGAACCCACCGCTTCTGCAGCGCCCGTACTTACCCCCATTCACATCCCCAACCAAATGCAGTTGGCTGCATGAGAGGCATTTTTATGTCCTCCCGAGTACCCCTACCCAGCGAACCCCCCCAAAATAGATGTCGTGTCTGCAGCTAGCGCGGATATAGGCGTGACACCCGCTATTATTGTCCCTCCTGTCCTGACAATCCTGGTCTTTGCATTGGTGAATGTTTTGAACGCTACCATTCACTAGTTGAGTATTAGCGTAGGGTACAGCATTGCACAGACTAGGCACACTTTCACAGGGTCTCCCAAGATGCCATCGCATTTTGAGAGACCCGAACCTGGAACCTGTTACAGTTATAAAAGTTACAAGTTTGCAAAAAAAACACAAACAAAAAAAAAAAAAATAGTTGTCGTTTTATTGTTCTCTCTCTCTCTATTCTCTCTCTGGTGTTCTGCTCTTTTTTACTGTATTCTATTCTGCAATGTTTTATTGTTATTATGTTTTATCAAGTTTGCTTTTCAGGTATGCAATTTTTTATACTTTACCGTTTACTGTGCTTTATTGTTAACCATTTTTTTGTCTTCAGGTACGCCATTCACGACTTTGAGTGGTTATACCAGAATGATGCCTGCAGGTTTAGGTATCATCTTGGTATCATTCTTTTCAGCCAGCGGTCGGCTTTCATGTAAAAGCAATCCTAGCGGCTAATTAGCCTCTAGACTGCTTTTACAAGCAGTGGAAGGGAATGCCCCCCCCCCCCAACGTCTTCCGTGTTTTTCTCTGGCTCTCCTGTCTCAACAGGGAACCTGAGAAAGCAGCCGGTGATTCAGCCAGCTGACCATAGAGCTGATCAGAGACCAGAGTGGCTCCAAACATCTCTATGGCCTAAGAAACCAGAAGCTACGAGCATTTTATGACTTAGATTTCGCCGGATGTAAACAGCGCCATTGGGAAATTGGGGAAGCATTTTATCACACCGATCTTGGTGTGGTCAGATGCTTTGAGGGCAGAGGAGATATCTAGGGTCTAATAGACCCCAATTTTTTCAAAAAAGAGTACCTGTCACTACCTATTGCTATCATAGGGGATATTTACATTCCCTGAGATAACAATAAAAATGATTTAAAAAAAAAAATGAAAGGAACAGTTTAAAAATAAGATAAAAAAGCAAAAAAATAATAAAGAAAAAAAAAAAAGCACCCCTGTCCCCCCTGCTCTCGCGCTAAGGCGAACGCAAGCGTCGGTCTCGCGTCACATGTAAACAGCAATTGCACCATGCATGTGAGGTATCACCGCGAAGGTCAGATCGAGGGCAGTATTTTTAGCAGTAGACCTCCTCTGTAAATCTAAAGTGGTAACCTGTAAAGGCTTTTAAAGGCTTTTAAAAATGTATTAATTTTGTTGCCACTGCACGTTTGTGCGCAATTTTAAAGCATGTCATGTTTGGTATCCATGTACTCGGCTTAAGATCATCTTTTTTATTCCATCAAACATTTGGGCAATATAGTGTGTTTTAGTGCATTAAAATTTAAAAAAGTGTGTTTTTTTCCACAAAAAATGCGTTTGAAAAATCGCTGCGCAAATACCATGTGAAAAAAAAAAATGAAACACTCACCATTTTAATCTGTAGGGCATTTGCTTTAAAAAAATATATAATGTTTGGGGGTTCAAAGTAATTTTCTTGAAAAAAAAATATTTTTTCACGTAATCAAAAAGTGTCAGAAAGGGTTTTGTCTTCAAGTGGTTAGAAGAGTGGGTGATGTGTGACATAAGCTTCTAAATGTTGTGCATAAAATGCCAGGACAGTTCAAAACCCCCCCCCCCAAATGACCCCATTTTGGAAAGTAGACACCCCAAGCTATTTGCTGAGAGCCATGTCGAGTCCATGGAATATTTTATATTGTGACACAAGTTGCGGGAAAGAGACAAATTTTTTTTTTTTTTTTGCACAAAGTTGTCACTAAATGATATATTGCTCAAACATGCCATGGGGATATGTGAAATTACACCCCAAAATACATTCTGCTGCTTCTCCTGAGTACGGGGATACCACATGTGTGGGACTTTTTGGGAGCCTAGCCGCGCACGGGACCCCGAAAACCAAGCACCGCCTTCAGGCTTTCTAAGGGCGTAAATTTTTGATTTCACTCTTCACTGCCTATCACAGTTTCGGAGGCCATGGAATGCCCAGGTGGCACAAAACCCCCCCAAATGACCCCATTTTGGAAAGTAGACACCCCAAGCTATTTGCTGAGAGGTATAGTGAGTATTTTGCAGACCTCACTTTTTGTCACAAAGTTTTGAAAATTGAAAAAAGAAAAAAAAAATTTTTTTTCTGGTCTTTCTTCATTTTCAAAAACAAATGAGAGCTGCAAAATACTCACCATGCCTCTCAGCAAATAGCTTGGGGTGTCTACTTTCCAAAATGGGGTCATTTGGGGGGGGGGGGTTTGTGCCATCTTGGCATTTTATGGCCTTCAAAACTGTGATAGGTAGTGAGGTGTGAAATCAAAAATTTATGCCCTTAGAAATCCTGAAGGCGGTGCTTGGTTTTCGGGGCCCCGTACGCGGCTAGGCTCCCAAAAAGTCACACACATGTGGTATCCCCATACTCAGGAGAAGCAGCTGAATGTATTTTGGGGTGCAATTCCACATATGCCCATGGCCTGTGTGAGCAACATATCATTTAGTGACAACTTTTTGTAAAAATTTTTTTTTTTGTCATTATTCAATCACTTGGGACAAAAAAATAAATATTCAATGGGTTCAACATGCCTCTCAGCAATTTCCTTGGGGTGTCTACTTTCCAAAATGGGGTCATTTGTGGGGGTTTTGTACTGTCCTGCCATTTTAGCACCTCAAGAAATGACATAGGCAGTCATAAACTAAAAGCTGTGTAAATTACAGAAAATGTACCCTAGTTTGTAGACGCTATAACTTTTGCGCAAACCAATAAATATACGCTTATTGACATTTTTTTTACCAAAGACATGTGGCCGAATACATTTTGGCCTAAATGTATGACTAAAATTTAGTTTATTGGATTTTTTTTATAACAAAAAGTAGAAAATATCATTTTTTTTCAAAATTTTCGGTCTTTTTCCGTTTATAGCGCAAAAAATAAAAATGGCAGAGGTGATCAAATACCATCAAAAGAAAGCTCTATTTGTGGGAAGAAAAGGACGCAAATTTTGTTTGGGTACAGCTTTGCATGACCGCGCAATTAGCAGTTAAACCGACGCAGTGCCGAATTGTAAAAAGTGCTCTGGTCAGGAAGGGGGTAAAATCTTCCGGGGCTGAAGTGGTTAAAAAGAGTAAACACAGTTGATTGCTTGATAATAAATGTCTTCAGCCAAACACTAACCATGAGTGAAAGAAATATTTTTGTGTTATCATTTATATTCTCTGAAAAAAGGCCAAGAAATCATAAATTCTGCCAGGGTATGTAAACTTACGAGCACAACTGTATATATGGACTATACTATATCACCAAAAGTATTGTGACGCCTGCCTTTACACGCACATGAACCTCGGGTTGAGGTCAGCACTCTGTACAGGCCAGACAAGTTCCTCCACCCCAAACTCGCTCATCCATGTCTTTATGAACCTTGTTTGTGCACTGGTGTGCAGTCATGTTGGAAAAGGAAGAGGCCATCCCCAAACTGTTCCCACAAAGTTGTGAGCATGAATTTGTCCAAAATGTCTTGGTATGCTGACGCCTTAAGAGTTCCCTTCACTGAACCTAAAGGGCCAAGCCCAACCCCTGAAAAACAACCTCACACCATAATCCCCCCTCCACCAAATGATTTGGACCAGTGCACAAATCAAGGTCCATAAAGACATGGATGAGCAAGTTTGGGGAGGAGGAACTTGACTGGCCTCCACAAAGTCCTGACCTCAACCTGATATAACACCTTTGGGATGAAGTAGAGCGGAGACTGTGAACCAGGCCTTCTCGGCCACATCAGTGCTGGACCACACAAATGCACTTCTGGAAATATGGGCAAACATTCCCATAGACACACTCCTAAACCTTGTGGACAGCCTTCCCAGAAGAGTTGAAGCTGTTATAGCTGCAAAGGGTGGGTCAACTCAATATTGAACCCTACAGACTAAGACTGGGATGCCATTAAAGTTCATGTGCGTGTAAAGGCAGGTGTTCCAATACTTTTGGTAATACAGTATAATGTGTGTGTGTATGTATGTGTATGTATGTGTGTGTGTGTGTGTGTGTGTGTATATATATATATATATATATATATATATATATATTGAGGGAGGAGTTAGATAAAGGTTCAGATGTTCAGGAAAGACCAAATGGAGTCCTGTGCCTTACAGCGTAACATCCTCCTTTGTGGAGGGATGCATGATGTAGGGTCTAAAGGCTCGGAAATAGGGGAATAATAGTGGCGTGAGATAAAGAGCAGTGCATAAGTGAGCAGAGCACCACAGCACCCTTCCTTAGCACCTGAAGCTGGGGTATTTATGTAAGTGTTTGACTACATGCTTTGAACTCTTGCGATACAAAATTCTGTTACCATAGTTTTTGAGAAATTTGCTGCCATGTGAGTGGAGCTGTGTCTCAAGTTTTATTCAGTTATTGTATGTAACCAAGTTGTATTTCAGTAAAGAATCAAAACCAATTGAGGTCTACCTCCAATTTATGCGTGTAGAAGACAGTAACATGTAAAGTGGGCATAATTGCTGTATGGCTGCAGGTGGTCGGGCAACAGCAAGTAAGCCCTACAATATGCTGAACTGAATTGAGTCTTATGGAGAGGTATTGCTCAGCCAATACCTGGGCAATCCCCTGATAGCAGCCAGCTCTGGAAAGGAATGGTGGTGGTTCAGCAATGGTGGGTCAGTAGGTGGGGGTGACCAGGTAGGTTCTTCCAGTGCACCAGACATGCCACCTAGGCACCTGTGCAGCACATGCCCCAGCTATGGAACGTGACTGCTCAGAAAATAAGCCTGGTACAGCAAAGGCCTTTGAAGTAAAGTGTGTTAATTATTCCTGTCTATGCCAAGAGTCAGAGAAATGAAACCATACTGTAAAAAGGTCAGGACAAGGTTTAAGTTTCAGCTCATCTCTGAAAAGCTCTGCAGGCCTGGACCCTAATGTCCAAGAACTGGCTTAATAGTGTGAGCACCAGAGAGCTCTTTAACATCCCTGCTCTCCATCCTCTGCAGTGTGTCTCACCATGAATGGGCCAGTTTGCTTTGTTTTCCCCATAGGCCAAAATTTTCCACTATTTGTTGTGGTTGCTTTACTGTTGTTAGAATTATGCCATTATGTCACCCTTATTTAATGGGCATTTCCTTTTTTTTTGCTGTAGTGGTGCACAATAATAACGCATGATAAATTCAATGCTAACATCATTTTCACATGATTGAGGCCTTTAGCAGATGGCACCAGCAGAAAGCATAGGGTATTGCTGGATAGGTATGAGATTCAGAACCAGGGAGGCCAGATAGATGAGGATAGGTTAAATCTCCTGGTTCCTCCAGTAGCAGTTTTCAGCCTTTACCCTATTCTCTTCCTCTCTCTTTCCCATTCAATTCCTAAAGGTGTACTCACACTTGGCACAGTTGATAGGAACCGTTTCCTCTCTTACTGGTCTGTATTTACTCTATGCTTTAATGGAAGTGTTCCTGGGCATGCTGATATCATCACCTCTACCAGCCAGACCAAAGTGATCGCTGCTTCCATCCTCAGTAATCTATGGAGAGTTCTGTGCTCAGGCACAGTTTGCATTTATTGAATTGTACAGGACTGCAAGTGAACTGTGGCCCAGATCACTACTTCTAATTTGTCACGGTTTGGAGCGCTCACACTACATAAATGAGTCAAACCTGCAATATGAATTCAAGAAATTGAGAGAATTCCTTCAGAACTTAATTGGCAGGTATCTTAGGGGGAAAAACTAAATAAATTGGTACCACTAGTAACAGTAACTGAGTCAGGAACACCGGGGTACCCTTATGCTGTTTAATTTCCCCAGTCTACAAAAGTTAGTTTGAAGTCTGTAGAAGTACAACCCCCACCATATATTTCTTTAAACTTTCCTAGCAGTATCATATATTCAAGCAGGACCATAAATCTTACTCAGAAGAACTTTTACAGCTGTAAAAAATGAATTTAATGTCTTAACAGGAACAGAATACTGCAGTCTTTAAACAGTTGGTTATCATCTTAATTTCATCATGTCTGTTAGCATTAAAAGTCCACAAAGTGTTGTTGGATCTCTGACATTACTCAATGTCTTAGGAAAAATGTGCACCCAGCAGCGTTCGATGAGTTTGCCCTGGTATTTGGCTCGGCTTCCTTCTTCCTTCTTAGTTAGCCCCCATTAGTACGGCCAACCAAGTAGAGACCAAAGTCTATTCTTTAAGTTCTTTAAGATTCCCTTTTTTATGTGCTATTAGCTATTCTTTGCTGACAATAACCACTGTCATCATGTGTACTGTTGTCCGTGCAGGGTTCTGATGCCTTTTCATTGTCATGGGCCACACTATTAAATAAAAATATATTCTTTTAAACAAAAAAGAATCCACAAAGGGTTATCACCACACTGAGACCCAGAGAGTTGGGATCAGCCCATCATAAATGCGTTAAAAGCGTTCCAGTTTTGTAATGACTGACTTCTGTACAACCAGCCTGTTGGAAAATTTTCACTCGATCAGTGCCACTTGCTATAGCCTGCCGTACTGATAAGTGAAGTCTCCCCGCTGTCAGAATACAATGGATCAGGCCTCGAATGTGTGGATGGGCGAATCAAATCATTTTCTTTCGTTCAACCAGAAAGAAAATGAATCTTGTATGGCCTTTAGTACATAGGGATAATTGGTATAGTAGAGCCATTTCGGCACCTCATAAACTCACTGTTTTAAAAAAATCATAAAAAAACTGACATGATAAAGCTACATTAATAACATACATCTAACAGAAAGCATTAACATTTTACAAGTAGTTTTCTACCAGACACATTTGGACTATCATATACAGAAGGCAGAATTACAACATTCTACACTCTGTAAGATCTGGACATCTATGGCAGTGTTTCTCAACTCCAGTCCTCAAGGCGCCCCAGTCATATTTTCAGGATTTCCCTCAGATGAAACAGCTGTGGTAATTACTAAGACAGTGAAACTGATCAAATCACCTCTGCAAAATAATGGTAAGCCTGAAAACATGACCTGTTGGGGTGCCTTGAGGACTGGAGTTGAGAAACACTGATCTAGGGTATGGAATTCTTATTCCTTGTTGTCGGAAATTCCGACCGTGAGTAGGCTCCATCGGACATTTTCAGTCGGAATTTCCGACAAACAAAATTTGAGATCTGGATCTCAAATTTTCCAACAACAAAATCCGTTGTCAGAAATTCCAAACTTGTGTACACAATTCCAACGCGCAAAATTCCACACATGCTCGGAATCAAGTACGAGACGGAAGCACTCATTCTGGTAAAACTAGCGTTTGTAATGGAGCTAGCACATTCGTCACACTGCGAATTTTAAAATCTTTTAATGCAGCGCATCCTCTTCTTCTTTATAATGCTAGAATAATGAAGTTGTTTTGCTGCTGATATTCACACAGAGTTCTGACAACCTGATTTCTTTATTATTTCTCGTGATCTCATGAATATTTTTTTTTTTTCATCAGATCTCTATAATAATGTTTAGAATTTTTGTTTATACTGTTTTTTTTTTTTTAATAGTGATCTCCAGAATTTTTTCTTTCGTTTTGTGTCATAAAGTTACCACAACACCATTATTATCTTGTATTTTTTAACCTCAAGGAGCTTGGTGTTGGTGTCCCTTGTTAATTTGACATTGTAATTTTGAAAAGTACCTGCCTACTCACAAAAAACTGTCCTTTTTGAAGTAAAACACATAGGCAATTATTTGTGAAAAATAAATAGCCATTTATTATGGGTCATAACAAAGTAAAGAGGAAGGCAACGCTGGAGAAACTGGTGAAATTTGCGAAGCCTTTGTACCCCAGGGCAGACATCAATTATTTTACGGTCAAAATTGGTGGCCTGAGGAGTCTTTATAATAGTGAGCACAATCCGGTCCAGATTCAGATCCAGAATCAGATCAGGAACAGCAGCAGATGACATATCTGTCCCCAGGCTGTGGTCTTACAACAGCCTGCGTCTTTTGTCAGACCAGACTGAACACAGGCCATCACTTTCTTGTCTTCCTTCCATGCTTCTTTCCATGCTTGTTTCCAGGCTGTGGCTCTGGTGTTGTATTTGTGGCAGGAGGTGGAGGAGGAGGACCATGGTTGAACTCACAAACGTGGCTTTGGCTTGTGAGTTCACCCCTCAACCCCTCATTTAGGGCTTGTACCATAACTTCCTCACATAAGAGGCGTTGGCCCTCCTCCATTTCCTGCATTTTGCAGGCTGCCATGTAGGCATAGTCGTCTTGATTAATGGGGGGTTTCTGAGGGCCACAGTAGCCTTCCGAAATAGGCCAAGTGCTGCCTACTCCAGGTTACTCCTCTTCCTGGGACTTTTTTTTGGAAGGCGGAGGGGAGGGACCTGGGATTCGGGCAGACTACTGGTCCCGGCCACCTCCTGGCTGCCACTTACCCCCGCCACCTCCTTGCTGCCACTTTCCACAGCCTCCTCCTGGCTGAGACTTTCCTGTGTATGAAAAACGGACATAGTTTTAGTTTTTGATTCATCTATCACACACAATTTTCAGCTCATGACTGTTGCAAATTGAATGTTAATAAATAGAAAAGACTATCATTCTGACCCCAGCATTTTTCATTCTTGTCCCAATCATTTGTGGCCACTACTGTCTATTGATATGTAAACCACTTTGTACAATCAGAAATTACTGATCAATAATAACATCTAGTTAACATCATTAATTATTTGACTAGAATTATGTTGAACAATGCTATACCTGGCTCAAGCTGGGCTCCTCTACTTCTTCCTAGCTGGAAGGCCCAGGTTGGACGTCGGAAGCCTCAGCTGAGGTGGAAGAAAGCCTTAAAGGAATACTGGAGACTGCTGGCCTGGGTTCAGTCTGGCCTGTCAGAAAATGCTGTCTGTCATAGTATCACAGCCTGGGTACATAAATGTCATCTGCTGCAGCTCCTGATCTCTGGGAATCCTGGACCTTCTTGCGCTCCCTATTATAAGTGCTCCTCATGCCACCAATTAGGGCCTTCAAAAAGAGGATGTCTGCCATGAGGATCACCGGCTTCACAAATTCCAGCAATTTATCCAGCACTGCCTTCCTCTTTGGTTTATTGTTATAAAAGGGGTGGTTTACCTGCCACAGACAGGGCAGCTCCCTGTACATATCAATGAATATGGGGATAAAGTCCTCATCATTGAATAGATCCATTTTCTCTGCAAGACACAACACAAGACAAACCCTAATGTCAGGCTAAACTTTCCTAATCCTGTCCCAATATAGGCCTCAATCTATAAGCATTATAGACCACTGATGCACCAAGTTAAAATTGTACCTTTGCTCTAACGATTGGCGCTTCCGATACTCCTTCCTCTACTCACAGATCGTACGTATGACGCTTGCGTGTTACACTTTATATACACTGCGCATGCGTGAAACTCCACCCACCCCTGACGCTCTTTCTAGTCTATTCCCCGTCCCTTCTCTTTCGCGCAGTGGGAGAGCACATGGCGGAGAAAGAGCAAGTGCATGCAGAGGAGAGCAGCAACGACGAAAGCCCGGAGCCACGAACGTCCCGATCCCGGAGGAGATTTAAGGCCTCAAATATGTCCTTTGTCGAGATGGTGGAGATCTTGAAGAGGGCCAACTATGATGGGAAGCATGGACCTTACCCAAACCCAAATGTGAGAAAGACCAAGATCATGGCTAAAGTTGTGAAAAGTCTGCAGAAGAATTTTGGGGTACGACGATCCAAGGATCAATTGAGGAAACAATGGTCAGACCTCAAATTGAGAGAGCAGGATCAGTACAGAAAGATCAGGAAATTGTTTCTAAAAAGTAAGTATTTGTCCTGTGTTTCTATTATTATTATTATGTTCGTGCTGCTCCATGTGTTTTTCTTTACTGTTGTACAGTTTAAAATGGCAACTTTCAGGTTCATGGGCCCAGTAATCGTTCGTAGCAAACATCGTTTGTTCACCCACTAATACGATGTTTTTGGCAGATCCAGGTTAACTACATTTGTTCAGGCCTATTTGTATTAAAAGAAGTTTAGTACATTGTTGTCTAGATGGGTTTGTAACTAGAATGAAAATGTAAACTTGATTCAGTGTAAGGAGAGGACACTCAGCGGCTGTTTACACATTTTACTCAGCAGCTGTTTACACATCTGGACACAGGAGCACTAGTGTGGGACACCAGAACAAACTTTTTAGGGTGTCCCACACAGGTGCTCCAGTGGATACTAGGGGTGTCTCCATGTGTGAAAATTGTACAAATTAGTATTCCAGCTTTAGAAAGGGAAAAAAAATGTCTTCAGCTTGGAACTCTGCCCAAAAAGACAATTGTACGACACTTCCAAGCAATGTTTCAGATTCCTATTTCTGCCCTCAAATATCTGTGTGCTAAGTATACCTTTTTTTTATTCACATAGGGGAGAAAAGACTCAGGACATCAGAGAACACCAGGGACCCCCAACCTCATAAAGAAGGGGAAATACCAACACCACAAGCAGAGGATGTGGAGGAAGGAGAGGTTTATGAAGTGGGTGAAATAGTGACCACAACAGGTGAGTGTCTGAGACCACAGCTTCAGGTAATAGATGTATGCCTGCATATTTATAATACATGGTGTGTTTTTTTATTTTAGGTGATGTGGATGTTGTGGAAGAAGAAACTCATTTCACAAGTGCACACATCCTCATCAGGGAGATCATGGTGTGCAATCGGGGTTTACAGAAGATCAAGGAAGACATCAATGATGTTGAAAAAAGACTCAAAAACATAATTGTTTTAGGCAGAATCTAAAACACACCTAAATTCTTCCATTTGTTGATATTTTTAAAATTTTGAAATCTTTTTTGAAGTATATTGAAAGCCAAATTTTGAAGATGCACACACTGTGTCAACATGTGCTATCTGCCATCACGGGATATCAATGTACGCGTTTTGTGGGTTCAGCCCCTTCCTTGCAACTCAAGTAGCTGAGAGGAAGGGGTTGCACCCCCGAAACACGTCCATTGATCCCCCATGATGGGAGCTAGCACATGTTGACATTAGGCATGGGATCAGGAGGGAAATCCCCATTTTGACTCTCAATGTGTGTGCATCTTCAAAATTTGGCTTTTACAGGGGTGACATCACCCCATCTGATGAAGGCAATATCAACACAGTTTGGACATACTGATGTCTGATATTGCCTTCAAATTATCAAAGTTGAACTTTGTACGTTCCAGAGTAGTGTATTGTTTTCTGGTTTTAAACATGCCTGTTTAACACAAAAAAGGCTATTTGTACGGTCAAAACCAAAAATGTCATTACAAAAATATGTTGGTTTGTTGAAAAACCCTTTTCTAACACACATGTGAATATGCACAGAGTAAAAAGTTTACTACTCAACAATGTGTGGCTTCTTATTTCAATGCTCAATAGCAGTTTTTGCACTAAGTTGGTGTTTACAGTGACAATGGGGGTTATTTACTAAAGGCAACTCCACTTTGCACTACAAGTGCACTTTCAGTGCAGTTTCAAGTGCACTTTTGCAGTGCACTTGGAGTGCAAAGTGGATTTTCCTTTAGTAAATAACTGCCACAGTGATTTATAATTTGCAACAATCAGGCCATTTTCGTGACTCCCAAAAGTTAATTCATGGTGCTGAAAATGATGAATATTTTTATCAGTAATGCATTACATACCTTAACAACAAAAACAAGGTGTATGTGTAGCAGACCCACAACATAATAGTTAGCTGAAGAAGAGATTGTCACCTCATGTATCAAATAAATTACATTTGCACTATTGAAGAAAATGGCCAAAAAGAAAAGCCCATTGGATAACCTAGGACACAGCTAAAAGAAACACAAGCAGTAAATCAAAGGAAATCTTATTTCAGTTTAGCTAAAATTTATTTTTAAAATGTTTCTTAAACATTTTCTGGCATATCAATGCCCCCCTTACCCGCAAAGTACTCAACATACTATTGTCTTAGGTCGCGGGCACTTGGGGGGGCAAGCCAGGGCGGCCAGCTTCAAGCGCCGTCAGGGTTTCCAGCCTCAGGCCCAACTGAGGCCACATAGTTCATTGAATTTCTCCTTAAATAGTTGTGGAGAATGCAGCATGCAAGGATTATATGGTTAAGTTTATATTCTGCCATGTTGATTGCCGTAAGGAATAGGCAGAACCGGTTGGCCATTATCCCGAAAGCGTTCTTCACCACTCTTCTGGCTCTGGCCAGCCGGTAGTTAAAAACCCTCTGGTCGGGTGCTCGAGTGACTGACTGACGCAGGGAGGTGCGGTCTGAGCATGACGGAGTGAGAGGCGGCGCATCGCAGTGGCGCGCTCGAGCAGGAGATCGGGTTCGGCGGACTGTGTGAGAGACGCCAGGAGAACCACGAGTAGCTGTGGGGGCGAGTTTATGCCTGGAAGCAGACAAGAGAAGGCCACAGGTCGGGCGGAGGCACCCAGATACCCTTCCATCACCAAATATTTCACTGGGAAGACGGAGCCAGCCATGTCAGTGGAGGCTGGGACCGTCTCACAGCGCGCTGCCCGGGCCGCCTTGAGACAACAAGCGGCCATGGAGGAACCATATATCCCGAGCACTGTAAGTGCCTCAGCCGGGAATATCCGCATGGAGGTGGTAGAAACTGCAGAAACAAGCCCCCCAATTGTGCCCCGGAATGAGGCTGGCACAGAGACTCAGGTACGTTTCGCAAATAGGGGGGAAACTGCTGTACTGGCTGCTGAAGGTATACAGGACATTAGGAAGCTTATACAGGCGCTACCAACGAAAGAAGAACTACAAGTCCTATTGAGTGATATAAAAGTTGCGGTCAGGGAAGAACTAAGTGAAGTAACTGCCAAATTAGAGGTGATGGACAAAAGAATGGATACCTGTGAGTCCTCACAGTCTTTGGCAGATGCCCGTATAGAGTTACTGGAAAGGAAGGTTAAAACACAACACCAACAACTGCTATTGCTGCAGTTACAAGCAGAGGAATCTGAGAACAGAAGCAGGAGAAATAATGTACGCATTAAAGGGATTCCAGAAACAATAAAACCATCCGAGCTGAGGAAAACAGTAACCGAGGTCTTTAATAAATATTTAGGAAGGTCAGCTGACAATCATATTGAGATGGATCGTGTTCATAGGAGCCCAGCAGGGCCTATGTTAGTAACAGGTCCTCCTAGAGATGTGCTTTGTCGTGTACACTTTTTTAGGGTGAAGGAGGATATAATGAGAGCTGCATGGCAGAAAGGGTTGCTGGAAGTCGCAGGCCAGGGGGTCCAGGTGTTCCCAGACCTTAGCCGGCAGACAAAAAAAAGGAGAAGGTTACTGAGACCGTTGCTGGATCAAATACGGGCAAAAGGAGCAACCTACAGATGGGGACACCCATTCTCACTAATCGTAAAAAAGGATGAACACACCTTTGCCTTGATGGCGCCAGAGCAATTACCTGACTTATTTAAGTTCCTAGACTCAGAGATAGTGGAGATCCCTGATTGGATTGATATGACCACGGACACTGTCAGAGAGTATACTCAACAGAAATAACTGTGAGGGACTAGGAATAGAAGAGAAGGAATTGGGGTTACGATGTCATGATGGACTTGTTCTCAGTTTTGTTTCGTTCTGTGTTATTTTGCAACGGACTTTTTTCAATTGAGTATTGTTCCGGTCTTGATGGAAGGTTTGGGGGACACTCGCCCCCCCATGGTGGTGTCCATCATGTCCCATCCCCCTTTTTTTTTTTTTTTTTTTTTTTTTTTTTTTTTTTTGTGTGTCACAGGGATGGGTATTGTAAGTGGGTGAATTTGGTTGCTGTGTTTTGGTGAGAAGAAGGTATGGGAATTTAGAAGCACAGGATGCAGAAGATGTATTTTTTGATGGAACCCTTTTTTTTTTTTTTGTCTGTTTGGGTGGTTAAGGTAATAAGTGGGGGAGGGAGGGGGGAGGGAGAAGAGGGGGGGATATACACTAAATAATACGTCTTTGTTTGTATATAAATTTCTATACCAATGGATAGGGGTCCCTAGGGTCCCCCAAGAATCAGAGGGAGTTGGGAAGGTGAAGGACACAAGAATTTTGGATTTGCTGTATTGTTTTTAGGATTTAGGGCTCTTGGGGTTACAAAATAATTTTTTTTTTTTTTTTTTTTTTTTTTTTTTTCTTTTTGTAAAGGTAATAAGGTCTTGTTGTACTACGGACGCAAAGCACGGAGATGCTGGTGGCTACACATTTTACACTGGTGGTACATATGAAAGTAAGGGGGAGGGTATAATTAGGGGTAGGTTGGGGGAGGGGTAGGGAGGGAGAGGGGAGGGAGAATGGGGGAGGGATATATGACACTAAACAATACGCCTTCTGTTTGTATGCACATATTAACACTAATGAACACTAGGGGCCCCCAAGAATTAGAGGGTGTGGAGAAGGTGACGGACACAAGATTTTTGTATTTCCTGTACCGTTTGCAGGGACTAGGGGTTTTTTTTTTTTTTTTTTTTTTTTTTTTTTGGAAACATAGACGCAAAAGGGTAACTGACTGATAATATTACAGGTGTATTCTTCCTGGCTATTTCACTCGTAGATATTACCAATGGGCGCGCCACTGCAGTTTTTTGATATACAGATACTCAAACTTTTTGTGCTCAGGGGCATCCCCCTATAATAGACGTCTCCCCCCCGAGTGGAGGGAAAGTCGGAGGCGTTTACAAAAAAAAAAATTTTCTTGTATTTTTTTTTTTTTTTTTTCTCCAAACGGCACCGAGGACTCGCGCCGTTTGGATTGCATCCTCCAATTGGTACAAGGGGGGTCCTTTTTTTTTTTTTTTTTTTTTTTTTTTCCCCATTCCTCTTTTTTGGGGTTCTGGTGGGGGGCCCCTCTCCTCGTAAATCCCAATAGACCGTAAAAAGAAAGGTAAAGAAAGAAGAAAACATGACTAGGATAAAATTTACTTCGTATAACGTCAAGGGACTGAATATCCCCGAAAAACGGATTAGGCTACTGGCGGAGATGGGAAGGTCGGGGACACAGATTGGCTTCCTCCAGGAGACACATTTTAGAAGGGATAGAATACCAAAACTCGGAAATCATAAATTCTTAACAGCCTATCACAGTACATCCCCGAGTTCTAAAACTAACGGAGTATCAATCATAATCTCAAAACAGATTCCATGGAAGGAACTGAAGGTAGTTACAGATGAGGAGGGTCGCCTCTTAATTGTAAAGGGACAAATTGGACCACAGAGGATCACATTGGTGAACTTATACCTCCCAAACGAAGAACAGGTTAGCTACTTGGAGGCCTGTCTGCAAATGGTATATCAACATAAGGAGGGTATCTTGGTGATAGGAGGCGACTTAAACTTAGTATTAGATCCGCTCCTGGACACGTCCAGGGGAGCCTCACATCTCTCTTCAACAAAAATACGAAGAATTAAGAAACTATTGAGCAATCTGCAAGTAATAGATACATGGAGGACAATCCATGTCCAGGACAGGGACTATACGTTCTACTCGTCAAAACATAAAACATATACGCGCATTGACTACGTTATGATATCACAGACAGTGGTATCATCACTGGTGAGTGCGGAAATAGGTTCATTCACCCTCTCAGACCATGCTCCGACAGATTGCATGTTGGATCTGGGGGAGGATGAACGCCGGGAATGGCATTGGAAGATTAATGAAACTCTACTAAAAGATAAGGAATATGAGCAAAAACTCAATCAGGAGCTGGACTCCTTTTTTCTGATAAATGAGTCGGGTGATACCACCCCATTCTGTGTGTGGGAGACACACAAGTGTGTGATGAGGGGAGTTCTGATATCGCTCGGGGCGCACAGGAAGAAGAAGTTTAGCGCACAGATTGAGGATCTGCTCGAAAAAATCAGGGTAGTAGAACTGGAACATAAAAAATCCCATACACAGACATTAGAGGAGAAACTAGGTGGCCTTAGAGGAGACTTGAACTTGCTCCTCATTGAACAGGCTAAAGCAAAATTAAAAAGGGGTAGGCGGACACTATACGAATTTGGTAATAAACCAAGTAGGATGCTGGCAAAGGCCCTTAAAGATGCCACAACACCACCCCATGTGACGGGCATTAAAACACAGCAGGGGGTGGCGGCGAAATCCTCACAGGAGACGGCACAGATTTTTAAGGAGTATTATGAGGTTCTGTACCAGTTGGAGGGTCATCAGCTCCCACATAGGTGCAGAAATAAACAAGAGAGGGTAAAAGAATATTTGGGCAATTCAGAAATGCCAAAGCTAACGGAGGAGGTAGTAAGAGATTTAGACACACCAATCTCAATAGAAGAATTTAAGAAAGCAATAAACCTTCTAAAAGTAGGGAAAGCCCCGGGCCCAGATGGGTATACTCTGATGTACTATAAATTTTTTGCTGAGAAATTGGCTCCGAGGTTTACAGCGGCTTTTAATTCCCTACGGGAAGGGCAGAGGATACCTAAAGAAACTTTGTTGGCACATATAGCAGTAATTCCTAAGGAAGGAAAGGATCCATCCCAATGCTCTAGCTATCGGCCAATCGCGTTACTGAACGTGGATTTAAAAATCTTTTCTAAGATCTTGGCGCTAAGACTAGAAGAACATATCCCGACATTGATCCATCCAGACCAGGTGGGATTTACGGCAGGAAGGGAAGGCAGGGAAAATACGCAAAGAGTAATAAATGCAATATATACAGCACAGAGCAGACAGGAACCCCTCGTATTGTTCTCAGCGGACGCAGAAAAAGCTTTCGATAGGGTTGATTGGATCTTTCTCAACACAACCCTACAACATATCGGACTGGGTGAAGGAATGCTGAGCTGGTTCTCAAACCTTTACTCAATTCCAAGCGCAAGGGTTAAGGTTAATGATAGGCTATCGGATCCCTTTGAGATACAAAATGGAACGCGGCAGGGGTGCCCTCTCTCACCAATCATTTTCATTCTTACACTGGAACCCTTCCTAAGGAAAATACGTGCGAACTGTAATATCAGGGGTATTAAGACGGAGAGAGAGGAACACAAGTTAGCAGCATATGCGGATGATTTGATCTTCTTCATAACCTCCCCAACTATATCCCTCCCTTCCCTCCTAAGCGAGCTAAATGAGTATGGGGAGTTAGCAAACTATAAGGTAAACTATACTAAATCCGAAGCTATGGGGTTGGAGATGGATACAACTGAAATACATCGGATAAAAGTACAATTTAATTTTAGGTGGACAGATTCCCACATAAGTTATTTGGGCACTAAAATTCCAAAGAAGCTTAGTAGAATGTTCGAGTTAAACTATGCCCCGTTGTTAAGACAAATCAAACAAGATTTTAGGAGATGGGATAGGGACATCTTTACCTGGTTTGGAAGGACAAATATTATAAAGATGAATGTGATGCCCAGAATTCTCTATCTGTTTCAAACGTTGCCAATAAAGATTCCATCAAACTTTCTTAGGGACCTTAGATCAGGGTTTTTAAGGTTTATATGGGCAGGCAAACCAGCAAGGATAAGGAGAAATATCCTAGTACTCCCAAAAGGGAAAGGAGGTATTGGTCTCCCAGACCCAGTACATTACTGGGAAGCCCTACATTTAGCGAGAGTGGTGGAATGGTGTGCCGCGGTAAGGAAACCGCACATACAGTTAGAGCAGGCGACGTCTAAAATTCCATTGGAAGGATTAGCATGGATTAAAAAATCTGACTTACCCACCATAGTGAAAAAACATCCGTTAACAGGGGCAACCATTCACTCTATTTATACGATCTTCAAAAAAACAAATCTCTCACCAACTCCGAGCCCAATGACCCCGGTACTGGGTGCTCCGGATTTCTTACCAGGCTTAATCGATCGGAGGTATGAAGTAATAAAACACAAAGGGAAAAGTAGGCTGATAGACTTTTCTAAGGATTGTCGCCTAATGACAAGAGGCGAGATAGAGGGAGAGGTGACAGAAGACCTGGATTACTTTAGGGCTATGCAGCTAGGAGCATATATCCGCTCAAAAAATAAAAAATTTGCAGTAATACGGGAGCTGACCAGGTTTGAACGGACCTGCCTAAATGGCGAGAACATCAGGCACTCCTTGTCATATTTCTATGAAATATTAACAAGCCTGGATGAGCCACAGGAGTTCAACTTTATACAAGCTTGGGAGAGAGAGCTAGGAGTAATGTTCACTCAAAAGCAGAAGACGAAAATATTAAAATCAGTACATAAAACATCAATTGCCAGCAGATACCAAGAGGGAGGATACAAAATCCTTACCAGATGGTACAGAACACCAGTAGCCCTTCAAAAAATTTATCCCCAAGTTTCAGACAGATGTTGGCGTTGTAAGAGGGGGGTGGGAACGATGACACATATATTTTGGGAATGTGAGGATATTAAAGGCTTCTGGGAAATTGTTGAGGAAACGATTAAGGAGATTACAGGTGTGTCTCTTGGGGGCAATCCGGCTGCATTTCTATTAAATGATGTCCCCCTATCGGTGGAAAAATACAGGAAGTCCCTGCTCAAACACCTTCTCACCGCCGCAAGGGCGTGTATCCCGGCCTTGTGGAAGAGTACAGTCCCTCCGACTAAATCTCAATGGTGGGCTAGAATCATAGAAATTCAACAAATGGAAAACTTGACGATGATGCTGAAAGAACAAGAGGAGAAATATCGGAGGACTTGGTCTCCCCTAGTAGAGTATAGAATTAGGGAACAGGAGAAGGGGGATAGATAAGCTCGAATGGACCTGAGGGGAGGGACTCCCCCCCTCCCCCTGGGGGGGGGTGGGGTAAATAACGTTTTTTTTTTTTTTTTTTTTTTTTTTTTTTTTTTTTTTGTTGTACTGGTGGGGTGGGGGGGTAATGGGGGTAGGGGAAATGAAAAAGGGGGAACTATATGATTGCCCTTGGAACAGAAGAGACTTAGATTTAATTGGTAAGGCAACGAGTGATAAAGCTATGTCATGATAGAAAGAATGTGCATTTGTTGATACGATGTTTAAAAAGAAATGTTTCAAATGGCATGTGATATATTGGAAAATAAAGAATTTAAAAAAAAAAAAAAAAAAACCCTCTGGTCCGGGGTGAGGGTCCTCATGGCTTCAAAATGGTTGGCTGGTCAGAACGAACTAACAGAATGCACTGAAAAACAGAAAGGCCTGAGAAGAGCGAGCTGAAAATCAGAAACGAGCAGTGGCGGAACTACCGCCATAGCGACACACGCGGCCGCTATGGGGCCCGCAGCTGTTAGGGGCCCCCCGGACCGGTGACAGGCGGCTCCGCGGGTGACAGCGGGTGGCTTTGCGGGCCCGCGGGTGAGAGCGGGCGGCTCCGCGGGTGAGAGCGGGCGGCTTTGCGGCTCCGCGGGTGAGAGCGGGCGGCTCCGCGGGTGAGAGCGGGCGGCTTTGCGGGCCCCCGGGTGAGAGTGGGCGGCTCTGCGGGTCCGCGGTGAGAGCGTGGGCGGCTCCGAGGGCTGTCAGGCGGTGAGTCAGCTGGGCGGCTCGTGTGTGAGCAGGCTGGCCAATCAGGGAGCTGGCAGCCGGGGGTGCATAGAGATGACATCATCTCTCACCGCCCGGCGCCCTCCCTGCGTCCCTGCAGTGCAGTTTTCCCCCCTCACTGTGCAGGCAGCCTCGGGAAGCAGAGAGATGACCTTATCTCTCTGCTGCCTGACTCTGGGACACAGCATGAAAGTGACACAGGCAGCAAGTGACAAGGTGAAGTGGCAAGTGACAATCCGGGACGTGTGGCAGGTGACGTGGCAAGTGACTATCCGTAATGTGTGGCAGGTGACGTGGCAAGTGACTATCCGTAATGTGTGGCAGGTGAGGTGGCAAGTGACAATCTGTAATGTATGGCAGGTGACGTGGCAAGTGACTATCTGTAATGTGTGGCAGGTGATGTGGCAAGTGACTATCCGTAATGTGTGGCAGGTGATGTGGCAAGCGACTATCCGTAATGTGTGGCAGGTGACGTGGCAAGTGACTATCCGTAATGTGTGGCAGGTGAGGTGGCAAGTGACAATCTGTAATGTATGGCAGGTGACGTGGCAAGTGACAATCTGTAACATGTGGCAGGCGACGTGGCAAGTGACAATCCGTAATGTGTGGCAAGTGACAATCCGGGACGTGGCAAGTGACAATCCGTAATGTGTGGCAGGTGACGTGGCAAGTGACAATCCGTAATGTGTGGCAAGTGACAATCCGGGACGTGGCAAGTGACAATCCGTAATGTGTGGCAGGTGACGTGGCAAGTGACAATCCATAACATGTGGCAGGCGACGTGGCAAGTGACAATCCGTAATGTGTAGCAAGTGACAATCCAGAAAGTGACAAGTGACAATCCGTAATGTGTGGCAGGTGACGTGGCAAGTGACAATCTAATGTGTGGCAAGTGACAATCTGGGACGTGGCAAGTGACAATCAGTAATGTGTGGCAGGTGACGTGGCAAGTGACAATCCGGGACGTGGCAAGTGGACAATCGGCAACATGTGGCAGGTGACATTCTGCAACGTGTGACAAGTGACAATCTACATCTGGTGGCAGGCGACGTGGCAAGTGGACAATCCGCAATGTGTGGCGGGTGATGTGACAAGTGACATTCCGTGACAAGTTGCATCTGGTGGCAGGCGACGGTGTCAAGTGACACGCTCAGGGCTCCCACTGATTCTGCATTATGGTGAGTTGAACTAGTTCATTTTATATAACAGAACAGAAATTGGTTAGAAGGCATGGAGGTCAGCAATGTGTGTCCTTTAGGGGCTGCATACAGTATACTGCATACTTTGTTGTTCATAATTAATATAAGCTGTTGCCTGGGTACTGTGCCACATGGGTGCGGTAATCTGTTGTTCAATGGCATTAGTTATTTTTTTTGTGGAGGGGGTGGTTTGCAGGGGGGGGGGGGGGCGGTTTGCAGGGGGGGGCCCATACAACATTTTGCTATGGGGCCCTGTGATTTCTAGTTACGCCCCTGGAAACGAGCAAACAAGAACGCACTGAAAATAAGATACGTACTATAAAATACGCAATGAAAAACAAATGCGAACTAACTACATGCACTGAAAAGCAGATACGAACCCACAAGCACAAACTGAAGAACAGTAACGATCTGAAAAGCACGAGGCTGAAAAGCGTGAATCGTCTATCACCAAACTTCTACTAACACAGGATTAGCAGAAGGAGCCCAAAGGGTGGCGCACTTGGTATTGAACTTCCCTTTTATAGTGCCGTTGTATGTGTTGTACGTCACCGCGTTCTTGACATTCGGAATTTCCGACAACATTTGTGCGATCGTGTGTATGCAAGACAAGTTTGAGCCAACATCCGTCGGAAAAAAAACATGGATTTTGTTGTCGGAATGTGCGATCGTGTGTATGCGGCATTAGTCTGCATGGAATGGTAACTGAATGCTGCATAATAGTTTGTGAGTTATAAAATTGTTCACCTTTAGTAACATGTTACACCCATATTCAGGGTGTAACATGTGACATGTTGCTAATGCAGTAGCCTGACACTGGAAGGGGGTCCTCTCCCTGCACCCGCTGTCACAATATAGAAACAGGGCAGCTGTGCACAGCTCTGCCCACATAGCTGCATCATTTTCACAGTGATCTGTAAATGAATGAACTACAAGTCCAGTTTGCCACAGCAGCTTGTGTAGTTCTCATTGAACTGTCAGGGCTCTTTTTTACTTTTTTTTATTGAAGAATGTGCAACAGATACAATAAGAGGGTAACTTCGTACAACATAAATCAGTAGTAAACATCATTAGCACAACCAATACTCAGAGATATACTGCGGAAGAGTAAGGCATATACAAGTGGCAACAAGAAAGAAATAATGCTTATATAGGAAAGCCGTGACCCTTCCGACCAGTCTGTGTTAGAGTCAATCTTTCGTCAGGGCTCTTGTAGTTCAATGATGCTTCCTGCAGCTGAGTAACTGTCTGCCCAGATGGAGGTGTGGGCAGACAAGTGTCAGGAGTGTCTGCAGGAGCCTGACATTGCACCCGTGATCTACTGGTCGTGGGTGTTATGCTTTTTCCAGACTGGTAAAAAAAAAATAATAATAAACACACATTTTTTTTTTACATAGTTATATAGTTACATAGTAGGTGAGGTCGAAAAAAGACACAAGTCCATCAAGTCCAACCTATGTGTGTGATTATATGTCAGCATTACCTTGTATATCCCTGTATGTTGTGGTCGTTCAGATGCTTATCTAATAGTTTCTTGAAAGTATCGATGTCCCCCGCTGAGACCACCTTCTGTGGAAGGGAATTCCACAATTCCACACTCTTGTCGCTCTAGTAAAGAACCCTCTACGTAGTTTAAGGTTAAACCTCTTTTCTTCTAATTTAATGAGTGGCCACGAGTCTTGTTAAACTCCCTTCCACGAAAAAGTTTTATCCCTATTGTGGGGTCACCAGTATGGTATTTGTAAATTGAAATCACATCCCCTCTCAAGCGTCTCTTCTCCAGAGAGAATAAGTTCAGTGCTCGCAACCTTTCCTCATAACTAATATCCTCCAGACCCTTTATTAGCTTTGTTGCCCTTCTTTGTACTCGCTCCATTTCCAGTACATCCTTCCTGAGGATTGGTGCCCAGAACTGAACAGCATACTCTAGGTGCGGCCAGACCAGAGTCTTGTAGAGCGGGAGAATTATAGTTTTATCTCTGGAATGAATCCCCTTTTTAATGCATGCCAATATTCTTGTTTGCTTTGTTAGCAGCAGCTTGGCATTGCATGCCATTGCTGGGCCTATCATCCCCAGGTCCTTTTCCATCCTAGATTCCCCCAGAGATTCTCCCCTCAATGTATAGATTGCATTCATATTTTTGCCACCCAAATGCATTATTTTACATTTTTCTACATTGAACCTCATTTGCCATGTAGTTGCCCACCCCATTAATTTGTTCAGATCTTTTTGCAAAGTTTCCACATCCTGCGGAGAAATTATTGCCCTGCTTATCTTAGAGTCATACTTACGTAAATACAAAGATTGAACTGTTTACCCCATCCTCCAGGTCGTTTATGAACAAATTAAACAGGATTGGTCCCAGCACAGAACCCTGGGGGACCCAACTAACCACCCCTGACCATTCCGAGTACTCCCCACCCTCTGAACTTGCCCTTCTAGCCAGTTTTCAATCCATGTACTCACCCTATGGTCCATGCCAACAGACCTTATTTTGTACAGTAAACGTTTATGGGGAACTGTGTCAAATGCTTTTGCAAAATCCAGATACACCATGTCTATGGGCCTTCCTTTATCTAGATGGCAACTCGCCTCCTCATAGAAGGTAATAGATTGGATTGGCAAGAACGATTCTTCATGAATCCATGCTGATTACTGCTAATGATACTGTTCTCATTACTAAAATCTTGTATATAGTCCCTTATCATCAAGAGTTTACATACTATTGATGTTAGGCTAACTGGTCTGTAATTCCCAGGGATGTATTTTGGGCCCTTTTTAAATATTGGTGCTACATTGGCTTTTCTCCAATCAGCTGGTACAGTAGACTGTCAGTCATGCAAAATCATGTTCATTTTTTTTTAACAGGTGAACTTAGCCTTTAACTCTTGTAAAAAAGGGAATGGCTCAGTGAAGCCCTCAAGAAAGTCCACAAAAAGCTGCTGCATCAGCATTGGCTCTCCTTTACCATCCAACAAGGAACATCTGCCTAAACTCTTATTTCCTTCATTTTATGTTCATTGACTGAACTTTTCTGGGAACTAAAGAACCCAGGACTTTAGTTAAGCACTTTTATTCTTAATCCCCTTTTGTTCTTCTGTTTTATTTCTCTTCTTTCTGTTGCAATATCTTTTTTTTTCTATTTTGTTTGCACCCTTTTTTTCTTGTTTTTTTATTAAACAATATAACAATATTTTAAAATCATTGAAATAATTTCTAGTGCACTAAGCTAAAATTTAAAGAATCCCTGTCCATTTGAATAGCGCTACTACATTGTAAGTCTCTGAAATATCCCTGCCTGCCATGATGGTGTGTATTAGGCCTCATGCTGGACACTGGGCATAACAAATGCTGCATATACAGGCGTTTGGTGCTTTTTTCTTTCAGCCTGTGGAAGCAATTTTATGTAAGCCTATGTATCCATGCACATTTGGGCGTTTACAGGCATATTTGAAGAGGAATATTTACAGGCTGAAAAAAAACCCCCTTAATAAGCACGTTTTTTGAGAGGAGCTTTCGGGCAGAAAAACGGTTGTGCTTATACATGGCGTTTAGACGCATTTGACATTTAACACAACAGTTGGAAACGCACACCCACATAAATGCGTGTGCAATATGAGCCATTATTTATTTATTTTTATTTTTTCGGGTGCCTAGTTTACATGGACATATCTTTAAAGTCATAATTGTTCATCTAGATATTGTGAATGGTTCGTGTTTTGATAAAAACACATGATGGCAGCTGTTTGGATGTTTAACAGGTTAACAGAGTAATTTACTGACCTCAGTGTAGATCACTTTCACTCTGCTGGCACTCAGATGTGACCAAATGAGCTGGAAAATCTCTGTGCCAGGTGAGGCAGAGGCCGCTGAGAGAATCATTCTCACATATTTGTGCCAGCATGGTGTGAGTTTACCTTATGTTTGTCACATTACTATTGGATGGCTGTGACCCGCCTTTCTGCTAATAGAACGGTTTGCTTGCTGAGTGTTAATGCGTCAGTGTGTCAGTACGTCCCCATGTCTTAGTTCTGTAGGTTAAGTGCCCAAACTACAGGACTGTTTCTTGCTTGCTACCCAGCAATCTAGACCACACAGTTTGCTTATATCTATGGTTCCATTATTGTCCTACAATTAATCTACCATGTTGAGCATTTTCACCACTCCAGCCATCAATGTTTGTTTGTATTTTTTCAGTTACCACTACTACAATTTTTAAAAAAAAATAAAGTAATGCAAGATTTTGCAGTTCTACGATTCATCAATAAAAAAACGAAAAGGAAAGACTGTGCTAATGTGTTCTGAAGGGCAACTATGAATCTTCTTAAGTGGAGAAGCAGGGACTATAGAGAAATCCTCCTCTGACACTTGTGCTGAGAGTTGACTCATCAGTGTGATTTATGGATCCTTAGCATCTGTTATCTTCACAACACAACAAACCACACTGCAACACTGGAAACTTCCCACAGCCTACAGTATACTGTATGCTGAACTAGTTCCACAAGTACAAAAACATAAAACTCAAAGGATCCAGATGATTGTTTCCTGCTTGTAGATGATACATAAATTGCTGGACACAACCCTGTCTAACCCGAAAGCTTTGGCGCGTTAGTAACATCTATTTGACATTTTTTTTCTACAAATACATAAATGAAGATATTTTATACCTAAAAGCAAACCAAAATTCTGCTACTGGCTAGATAGTGGTAGAATCCTCAAAAGTTTAAGAATTTTTTCAAAGCAGGCAGTTCTCTTTAAAATAGGGTCTACTGTACTAACATCGCTTCTCAGCTAGGCCTGCGATTTTGGATAATTCCAACTTTCCTCCAGGGCAACAGGCTAATCTCCAAGTGTCGTGGATAAACCACCATACTCTTTTGCGCTATTGAGCACCCTTTCGTTTCAGTATAATGCATCTTTAAACAACCCGTGTCTCCCGCATTTCTCCAATAAACAGACATAGTCACCTTCCTGTTGTTGTTAGCTCCATCGCTCAAACCAACTGACCTGATCCTAGGAGCAAACTTTATTCATATAAACAATAGAGCCTCATGGTTTCACAATCGACCAATCAAGCACAAGCATTCCCTCAAACAGGAGGGATTATACAACAACCAATGAACAATGACTAGGGGAGTCTTATGGGCGTGTCTGGACGGGGGCAGCGTGTACGATTTCCCGCTCCTTTCTCTGTAAACAAAAATAGCTAGACAAAGGAAGCCGCATGGCTTGGATTCATGAACGCTGTCCCCGACCATAATGCACCCAAAGACTCCCGTTTTTACCGTTTGGCGTCAATCCTTATTCTGCGTTGTTCAGAGAACAAAGCATAAACGGATTATACAACCGTCAAGTGTGGATGGGAGATTATCTGCAGGTGCCCCCGCTAAATGTGTTGATCAGGCACACAGGGGTGACACGAGCGTACATCCGCTTAACCGATAATGTCTCTGCAGAGCGAACACATCCCCCCAGACGATCGTTCTGTGCATCGCACAGGGGCCCTTCGCTGGCGGACATATCCCCACTCTGCAAACACTTCTCTACATCCCCAAGTAGCTTTTGACTACCAAACGGATCTCAACCAGCGTCAGTTTGCCCCAGTCAGCTCTTTAGGTTGTGGGAGAACTAACACTGGGAGACACTACGACAATACATATTAAATACATCTTCATAAAACTTCCACAACACAAGTAAGCTGCAAATTTGAACTCCCTCCGTGTGCACATCAGTTCTTCCTTAAAGGCTTATTTGTTACTCATTCCTCCCTAATGCTCTCAGAACGACAGCCTCAACTTCTATGGTCATATCTCTAGATTAGGCATTTCTTAAATGCTCCAAATCTCAGAGGTGTCTTTAGCAGGCCTTTGTCTTCACCGGAGAAACTATGCGTAGCCAAGTCTGCTAAAAGACACCTAATCTTAACTATTTACACTATCTTACTGTCTTCTTCCCCTGAACCCACAGTTAACATCACTAACAAATGGGAAAAAAGCTTGATTCTTCCCTGCCGCCCCAGGATTGGGAAAATATTTTTCTTACGACCCATAAAGGTTCACAGAATATGTCAGTACAGGAACACGACAAACTCTTTTCTCACTGGTATAGGACTCCGGTACTCTTGCATAGAGACTGCTTGGACCTTGAAGAAGGGGACACCCCCCAAAAATTTGTCCTAAAAATTTGGATGTTAGTGCAAAAAAAAATTATCACGGACAGTGCTCAATTTCTTCTTGGGTGGGCAAAAAAAAAAAGTATCATGGACAGTACTCAATTGTTCTTGGATGGGCAAAAAAAAAGTATCACAGACAGTACTCAATTGTTCTTGTTGCAAGTGCACTAATACAGCTACATTACTTAGTTTTGACAAGACTTTATGATTCTACCACAAGTCAGATTGTGATAACTCTAGACCCTGTAGGACCCTGTACAGGAGAAACTGCTGAAATCACAGGACCCCCATCTACACACATCACACTTACACATACAACATTGAAATAATAAGGCTATGCAAGGATCAATGGTGAGTGATCAAAACAAAGTTAAACCAAAACTGAATAACTACTTTTGTATAGCGTTCTACATTAGATCTGACTTAAAGTGGCTCTAAAGGCTGAAGTTTTTTTAGCTTCATACATTTTATGCATGAAAGTAAAAAAAACGTTCAGTATGCATTCCCCCCACATTCCCCCATAATACTTACCTTAGCCCAATTGCGATTCAGCGATGTGCATGAGAGCAGCTGCTCTCCTTGGTCTCTGCCTCCTGATTGGCTGAGAGACAGCCAGCCAGTGGCTCCTGCTGCTGCTGTCAATCACAGCTCACTGCCAGTGAGGAGGGAGTGGGGAGCAGGGCCAAGCCCTATTCTGTGTGTTTTATGGACACACAGAGCAGGGCTTGTGAGCGAGCACACATGAGTGCCCCCATAGCAAGCAGCTTGCTATGGGGGCACTCTGAGAAGAGGCAAGGCCAGGGGCGCCACTGGGGGACCCAACAAGAGGAGGATCGAGGCTGCTCTGTGCAAAACCATTGCACAGAGCAGGTAAGTAAAACATGTTTGTTATTTTTAAAAATAAACAAAATACCTTTTAATATGACTTTAAGCAACCCTAACAGTCTGTAACTGTGGTAGTCCCAATTTCTGTATTCCAAAGCTTGGTAGGAAATGTTCCTGTTTCTAAAGATCCACCATGTTTCACCAAACTCTGGTGCTTTGTAAGATAAAAGTTCTCCAGAGGGAGACAGAAGCTTCAATAGGCAGCCAGATTTCTAGTTAGTGCTCTGGAGCCTGGCCGGGAAAAGAGGGTCGGGAAGCCACAGGAGGTTTTAAGGGAGGATAGTGTTATTAGTGGCTGTGTGGGGCCAGAGAAATTTGTAGATCTGCTGGCCAGGAGGAAAAAAAATTCTGTTCATATCGTCATGAATAAAATTGGACAAAGAAACCCTTAAACAAACCTCTCAGTGTGGATTATTTGCTGAGATCCCTGCTATTCCATACTAATCTCATAGGATGTACACTAGAGTTTGCTAAAAAACAAACAAAAAAAAACCTTTGCAATATGCAGTATACTGTACAGTGTAATTAAAAGAGTTTTTCTTTCTTAACAATGTTGAGAGTACACTTGCCATCCAGAATCTGAATATAAATAAAATTAGGATTGGTTTCAGCACGCTAAATTATATTTGATGTTGCTGCATGCCAAGGAAGTACTGTACAAGCTGAGAGTAGACTGTATGGTTCTTCCACTAGCAGGTGGAATGCCAGATGGAACCTTTCAAGGCTCTTCTGAGAAGCTTTTGTCTTCTGACCCTACAGAGATAATTGCTAGCACTTTCACAGCAAGTTACAAATTAATGTTATAAGAAGAAAATACAGCAAACTCTTAATCTCTGTAAATGTTATCGCTAAAATTACTTAGACAGTCACTGGAGAAGCTGGCGGGTCTATATTAAGAATTGATGACAGCAACAGGTGCTGGTATACTAATGTATTTTGTGATTGGGCTGTGTACAGGAGGTGAGAAAAGAAAACAGGCTTTTCTCGGATAGACAGGGAAAAGTTATCTTTAATCAGCATTTGTCTCCTTGTCTAAATATAGACCAAAATATCCCATACCAAATCTATAGCATGTGCCAGTACAGTTAAATAGGCATTACACCTAAGCACTGGAACTGACCATTAGGGGCTGTTCACACAGCAGTGACACATAAAAAACATTGGTTTTCTGTGTGCCCCAATTGCACTGCAACTCAGCTCAGGGGTGTGGTGCAGTGAGCTGTGATAAAATGCAGAAACGCATTTATTGCAGGACAACCGCGTGTCACCGCACAGCAGCACAATGCAACACATTGCTCTCTGGTGACGTGAATGAATTGTCACTTTGTGGTCTGTGTGTCGTGGGTAGCCACTTACACATAACCTCAGCAGGACCCAAAAAATCGCGGTTACAATGGTTTCCAGCTTCAGCAGCACTACATCAGATGTGAGTACTGCATATTTACATTGTGCCATGCTGGACCAAAGTGTGCAATGCAAATAATTACTTGAGTTTAGCTTTAAAGACCTTCAAATTAAGCTTCAAATTAACAGCCAGTAAATGAGCATTTCAGCGAAGGTAGCCTACATGTTTTCTCAACACCGGTTTTCCTAAAAGTATATGTACTGTAAATTAAGTAGCTAAAACCTTCTATAAACGTTGCATGTTCATGTAAATTCAAAAGTCATTTTCAATGTTTTTATATCTGGAGCTTTAATTAAAATAATAGGTTTCCCCGGGTTTAGGGAAAGGTCTGACCAGACCTAGCAAATAAATGTATCCAGCCTAGAGCAGGACGCTACACTGGTAACACAGCTGAACAGCTGGAGGGAGCCAAGGCCTGAGGATGAACTGCCACCCCACTGGAGTAGCAGTACCCTGGTAGCAATCTGGGAGGTGCTCCCCACAGTAGCTGGGTCTTCTGGAGAAGCTGTGCCTGTGTGCTATTACGCTCTGGCTCAACTGCCCACAAGCCAGTTCTGACAGTGGAGGGTGCCTCCCATCTGCCTGCAGATCACTTGCCCAGCTATGTCTGGCTTATCGGGTGTGACCTCTCTGAGCTGTTGAAAGAGGGAAGCAGAGAAACGTATCTTCCCTGGGTATGATCAGTAAACCAGATGACTGTGGAAAAGGGGGTTAAAGTGGCCTTCACTTGCATCTGAGCATGGTGAGTAAATAGGCACTCTGCTACACCCCAACCTACTTGAACTTGCTGTCCCAGGCAAGATTGTAGACCATTTAAATTAATCTTGCATAAAGAGTACAGGGGGTCTCTTGAAGTAAGGTCTCCCTTATGGGTTGAGTTTGGGTTCCATCTTCAGAAGTGTCAGTGTAAGGGAATGCAGAGGGCTCCATAACACGAGCATGGACCTAAACTCAGTGACCATTGGGCTATGTAATATTTTCAGGGTTCATTGCTTCCTCTGGATGTCTTAAGCCGCGTACACACGATCAGAATTTCAGCCTGCAAAAAACTGATGAGAGTTTTTCGTCAGAAAATGCAACCGTGTGTATGCTCCATCGGACTTTTGCTGGCCGAATTCCAGCCAGCAAAAGATTGAGGACATGTTCTCAATCTTTCGGTCGGGAAAAGATCCTGTCCTAAAATGGGATCATCTGTGGCAATTCCGACGAGCAAAATCCCTACATATGCTCGGAAACAATTCGACGCATGCTCGGAAGCATTGAACTTAATTTTCTCGGCTCGTCGTAGTGTTGTATGTCACTGCGTTCTTGACGGTCGTAATTTCAGCGAACTTTTGCGTGACCGTGTGTATACAAGGCAAACTCGAGCGGGATCCCGTCGGAAAAGCCGTCATATCTTTTTCTGACGAGAAATCCGCTCGTGTGTACGCGGCATAAGTGATAACAGAAGAGGAGAATGAGGCAGTCATCACTGAACAGTTTTTTGTGGGTTCATAGACTGTAAATCATAGACTGGCACACGTGAAAGAAGCTTATTGTAAGATAACCAAGGATTTCTTCCCTCGGCGTTTGCAATTTTCCTTGCTGGTGTACACTAGCACTCTGTCCCCAGGTTGAAGGTCAAATTCTCCTTGTACCACCCAAGACAAGATTTCTGGACTTCAGACAGGCATCATTTCCACTCCTGAATCCAGGGAGTTAGAATGTGTTCAAGTTTTCTGTAGACACTGTGGCCCATACTTTAGGTCTGTGAACCCTCTAAGAGCCAAACATAACATAGTAGGGGAGAAGCCTGTGGAAGATGGCACTGCATGATTGTATTACCAGACCACTTCGGGTGACAGTCTTGGCAGTCTGATTGCACGTCATACTGCCGCTGCAAATCTGGTAAAGTGGTCCACTATGACTAGAACATAAAAAGGCGATGGTCGGTTCTTCCTGTGTAACAGACTTGTCAATATTTGTCAAGTGAAAGGAAGAATTTTGACCTCAGCAGACCTTTACACTGTACAGACCACACAGTATCTGCAGACTTGCTCAACAAACTGGAACAGATCAACTGACATGGCTTGCTTCTTGAACTAAGTGAATGTTTTGTGAACATTCCAATGTCCTGCTTCCACATGGATTCTCTCTGCCACAGAGTAGGCCCAGGCGATTGAAAGTACAATCTGCCAGGAATCTGCCAGGTCACTGAATCATGGGGGAACATTATTCTGTGGTACAGTATACCATCACTCAGGCTAAGATGGGAGCACTTACTCAACCTTTTGTTGGTTTCCAGTAAACCACTGGATCCTGCTCTGTGTCTCTACCCGGTTATAAACTTCCAGTACCTGGATGAGGTTTACATGAGGCCTACTCTTAGGCTTTTCTCCACTTAAGTCAGGGATTTCTATTCCTATCAGATTCTTCATCCCCATTTTCGGTTATTGTATGAGGAACTGTTACGCTTTGTTGCCCCACTGCTTGATTTCTAGCAAATGTAATAGTTTTGGTTACACTGTTCATGGTTAGAACTGCCTCTCTGGAGTCTCTCAGATCACATGCTCAGCTACCTCTGCCTCATCAACTGTGGCCTCTCTGAGCTGCTGAGGCATAGTTAAATATAGTCAATGCCTATTAGCAGTATACACTTTACATATATGCCATAGTCCTTATGACAGAACCCACTGTCACTGTGTGTTTTGGAGGGGGCTGTGGGCTTGCCTCCTACCCACAGACTATGGCCCAGCAGAGAACGAGAGACTTGGGGACAAAATGGCATTGGGATAATGTAATGGTGTCTCCATATACGTTGCATCCCTTCTCCCCATCCTCCCCTTCTTGTTATTGTGTTTAATTATGTTAGGTCATGGCACGTAGACAAAAGGTGTGGAGACACATCCCAGTGGGGGATGTGTAAGGAGGGGTTGACTGCGTATTATAATTCCTTTATCTGTTTTAACTGTAGTTTCTGTTTGAATGTACAAGTGTCGAGTTTCCATTGGTTCTTCCTTGTTCCCCTACCCCCTCTATGACAAGGCTAAGTGTCCCTAACTGTGTTTAAAAGTGTACGTTTTATACTTAATAAAGAGTTTATGCTCTGCATGTTTAACCCTCAACACCTGTGTGGTTTGCCTTGTGATTGGGCGGTTAAGGGCTGGTTATGGCGAGTCTGATGGCTGCGGGTGCGTTTGGAGAACAGGAGACACAGGTCTGGTGGAGGTGCCCAGCCGGGGGTATCCGAGATCTGTCACAGTCCTTGTACCCATACAATTCTCCTTAACCACACCACTGTACCGCAAGTAAGAGTTTTGCAGACACACATAAACTAAAAGTATCATCTTTAAAACAAAATATGGACAAAAAGCTGTCCGTGGTCAATGGGAGTAAAATTGCTGGAATTGGTGGCTGGTGGGGGGGGGGGGGTCACTAGTGCTTGATGAAGTTAGGATAGGGTACATTAGTGTCAATGGGGGTCATTAGTAATCAGTGGGGGTTGCTGGTGTTCAGTAATTTTTTTTTATCTATCCATGCCCTGGGCCCTGTACTGCTGTCTACCTCTGGCAGGTACTATTGTGTTCATGTTGGGCAGAAGATCACCCCACCTGACAGAGAAGCAAAGGAAATTTTGCACCCGTCTGACAGCAGGACATAGTCTATGTCCACAGGAAGCTGGGACAATTAAGAGGTATGAATGTTTGCAAAATGCAGGCTGCCTAATTGGACCACAGTGGAGGTAAGGGAAAGGAAAGCAAAAGCATGGGAGAAACCTTTGTGCCTTCTTTCTTGCCCTTGGTGTTTTCTTTTCTAATAGCTGTTATGTATGCTGGCCATATAGCATATGTTGACATTTTCTTCAGCAATCAGATTGTCTAGGGCATTTCTATTGGGAGTTGCCTCACCAGCACCACTATCCTCAATCATAGGATTGGCCAGAGAAATGTCTGAAATCATAACTGACACAAAATTCCAGGCAGCCTCCTATTCAAAGTTACCATTGCAGCGTCTAGAGCAAGACCAGACATAGTCAAGCTTCCTCCACTGAATTCTCCACTCACGACTGTAGGACAACCTATGACATCTAGACGCAGATATGGTTTCACTGAAAATTCATTAGAGGAACACCTGCCAGTATATCTCCTTAGCTGTAGACTGCTGTTCTTTAAACAATCACCATGTTCTTCAACTTTCTAGATCCTACTCAGTACTGATTTATTAGTCTGGGTGCTTCATCCTTTTACTGCAAGCCAAGTAACTAGGCACAGTACTCCACTTGTTACTAACCTAGTATAATCTCGATTCACATCACAATTCCGCTTTTTGTTAAATATTTAACTGACTGATACAATTCTTCTTTAAAAATAAATAAATAAATAAAGGAGGTGAGCTATGGATATTTTCAGGATTGTGTCCTCCAGAATAAATAGAACTCATGTTATCATGGAATAATATCAGTTTACTAATGAACATTTGGCAATGATCCCTAACCTACTCCTACATGGGAGGCCAATTGTACACAGCAGGAGGGAGGATTTTAAAAGGCCACCTGATCCAATTATTGGCTCCGTCAAGGGCAGTGCTTTAATTGTGTGTCAGAAAGAATAGAGGGACCTACAGTATTGAAAGTGACGTAGGTGGGCGGGTGTGGAATTGGCTGCTTATTTATAGGCAGCTTGGCCAGGGTTTAACGACTTGGTAAGTGTACCGCCTGGGCAGACAGTAACATGGACAGGGGCATTAGATGTAATGAGCCAGTAATGCCCAGTCTACAAACAATTCAATTATTGGATTGTACTGGGTAGTTGTGTACTGGACTAAATGATAAAACTAACTTGTCTAAAAATATATTTTTTCTATAATGTCAAATGAGAAGGGCTATCTGGATGCAGTTCGTGCCTTATATATTACAGCAAGCATGACCTCATCAGAAATTCTGCCAGTCAACTTGGTGCTCCCCACCCTCTGGCTACTTTAATCCCCACACAGACAGTCCAGGAATCACATTGCTCAAGGAGGTGGGAAGAGTCAAGTCAAACAGGAATTGATAACATCTATTGCTAGAAAATTCTGAGCAATTAGATAAGGTAACTTTCTTCTATTAGAGCCAATAATTTGTCTCATCTTTGTAATACTTAGCAAAGTTTTCTATTCTGGATATTTTTTTATTATGTAACATGGACAGTATGTTAAACTTTACAGTCCGTAATCAGCCTTTAGTTACAACATTTCCTTCAGCTGTCAAGCATCTGTGCCTGAATGGCAAGCACAAGGATCTAAGAGGATATAAAAGGTTGGCATGCAACTTCTGCTTTTCAAGTGCACATGTTACTGCTAAAATTAAATCTGTCTTTAAGACTTTCTGTACCTGAAGTTTAACATTATGATATACATTATACAATATAGGTATTCTTATGCATGGAATACTAAGGATTTTTTTTGTCTAGATCTTTCTATAACTTAGGGTACAGTGCATGAAAAATGTTGAATTAATAAGCATGTCCCCTTGATGCCCAGATAAACGATTCAATCCTCCTTCGGGACACTATCTGCACAAAGTTTCATTCTGCCTGTGTCTGCCCAAAAACATTCCGATGGATTAACTGGTGAGCTTTAAGTAATCTACTTTACCTGGTTTCAAGTTTGTGCTGAGAAATGAGGAGGGTCGGGTGTTATGTTAGCAACCCAACCCTATACAAACTGTCATTCTACTGAAAGAGCATGCTAAATACTGGTCAATGTGTCTAGTGACATAAAAAGTCATTTACATGTGCACTTTGCGTTCCCTGTACTACGTCTCTTTATATTAGACTGCTTAACAGAATCCGACAATTATACCTGGAAAAGTATTTTTCTATTCCCATATATTGAAGCTTTTAGACCAATTTAAGAACTCTTGGGTTAGGCCAGCAAAGAAGGTCCTTGAACCAACTTTTTGGGTTTTGGAGGTTCCATTCTTTCTACTGTGTAATAATGGTGATAATATATCTTTAGGGTTCCAGTATGATGGTATACTAAGTTTGAGTTCAGGAAAAATGAAACATAGGTATGTGATGTTCAATCAAAATACCAGCTAAGCACCAATTGGTTGCCCAGTGGAAATTTAAAATATTCAAGGGAATGAAGAAGTTAGAAAATACTATGATTCATAATACTCTCATTCATTGGAATTCTTAAAGACAAATAAATAACCTTTACAAAGCATGGGGAGTGTGGCTTATTTGAAAGATGTATGTGACAGGTGGGTGTGGCTTAGCAGCAGACGTTCTGCTCATTTCCCTATAATATGTTGTACTTTCACTATAGGGAATTTACAATTTAGATAAATATGTGGATGTCCTCATTTTAAATACAATATCGTGGTATTCATTAAAAACATATAGATTCTTTGTATTCATATGTTTAAATGGCTACATCAGTATTATATTGTTACAATGCATACTGTTTCCTTTTTACTGTGCAGCACAAGGGGTGTGTTATGAGCCAAATTGGTGAAGCACATTGCAGTCCCAAGATGGCTTTAACTGCAATTGATTTGATTGAGGGGACAAACCCAACAATAGAATGTATAGTGTGCATATTTACTCTTTTTCGACAAATTTTATTTACACATGATCTACTTGTAATCAAATATAACTGACATAGTATATGCCCATGGATGTTATGTAAAAGCAATTGAACATTTACAACACAGCACATTACCTTATAGAGTTCTATGTCTTGAGAAACATTTGTCTCGAGTCCAGAAGAAAAAATAGCAAAGCTTAAAAAGGAAGCAGAAATGTTGAGAACATTTGAATACCAGGGAAACATTTTCCACTGAATGCTATATTAACTTTTTGTAATTGGTAAACTTTATTGCCACTGCCAACCCTGCATACACAGATGTGAATTTTGTTCTGTCTTGTAGACTGATTTTACACCTTTGCCTTGCAGTAATGAGAGGTAAAATATCAATTTTTTCAGGCATTGTGGGGCATTGCCAGCCCATTCAAAATGAATGTGCTGCCTTAATACAAGGATAATACCTAAAAATACCACTTGTTAATGTACATGAGAAATGCACTGCAAGCTAGGATTGAGGGGGGAGGGAGAATTAGATTATAATGGGGCAGACAGGTAAGACAGGAGTCAGTCCCTATTGGTGGGTGGAATGGGGAAAGATGGGGGAAGGGTTATGGCAGATCATAAGAAGATTCCCATGTTACAAACAACCATTGGAAATGGTACTATTTGTACTAAAATAAAAAATACGTGTGCAAAAGGTGGTTGTTCATCAAGTGTTTGTTCGCCAATGCCAGAAGTCTGTCAAGCAAAATAAGTGAGTTGCAAGCTCTGGTGCACAAGGAAAACTATGATTTTATTGGTATTGCTGAATCTTGGCTTTATTCGTTACATGACTGGACTATTAATATACTTGCTTATGCTCTCTTTCGGAAAGATAAAGTAAAAAGGAAAGGTGGTGGTGTCTGTCTCTATGGGAGAAGTGATCTCAAAGCGAGTGTGAAAAAGGACTTAGTTGATGGAGAGTATGATGAGGCTGAAGCATTATGGGTGGAACTATACATGGGTGTGCTTACTAAAAAGGTAATCATTGGAGTTTGTTATAGGCCACCCAGTGTTAATGAGGAGGTGGAGACTCAGCTCCTTGCACAGATAGAAAAGGTTGCAAGGCCTGGGACGGTGATAATAATTATTCAAATATATTAATAGTAAAAAGGTCAGGTCTGACCATGTAGGCCCTGTACAAAATATTCTGGAGTAGGTGACTGGGGAAAAAGAGAAGGCAAATGTATCAAATACTTTATTCAGCTCTGTGTATATAAAGGAGCATAGGGGAGCTCATGTCCATAATGGGGGTGGTAGTGACACAGCACCAAATGATCCACAAAACTGTCTCAAAGACCGAATTCAGAGAGAAGTGGTTAATGATTAATACTCTGAATGGTCTAGGGTTGTTAGTGGTGATTCTTGGGGGATCAGGAAGGAATTTTTTCCCCTGCTGTAGCAACTTAGATCATACTTTGCTTTATCCTCTGGATAAACGATGCGTATTGGATTGTGTGTATAGGATTGTTTATTTTATTTTATTTTTTCATTTTATTGGTTGAACTAGATGGACTTGTGTCTTTTTCAACTGGACTAGCTATATAACTATAAAAGCAGATAATGCAACGCTCAAAATCAGTGTAGGTCCTTTGCAGGCTTGTGACAAAATCCACAGTGGGTGCTCTGGCTCTGATGCTCTCTCTCACACCGGTACAGACATAAATACAAAGAATAGAGCCAGCAACTCCAAACGTCCTTGTTGCTTCTTTATTGGTGCATAAAAAAAGTGAGTAAAAACATACAGGGGCTCACGTGTTCCGGCTTACAAGCCTTGATCACAGCTGTCGTATGTAGCCAACAGAGAGGTGTGAAGGAGTCTAAATGTAAAATAAAATAAACCTAGTAAAGTGGAACTCTACAAATATTTGTTTAGTTTTTGTTTGGTTTCCTGGAGCATCTTCCACTGCTATGCATGATCACAGCAGGGAGATATCCCATTTGCTGGGCATGGATCTGTTGTGAGCTATATCCTCCTGGTCCCTCTCCCTGGGGTGATTCCCTGAGTAGAGTCCAGTCGAGGGACAATGACTTATATTACTGGATTAACTGGAATTTATAGGAACATAACAAGCATACACCCAGAGAGAGAGGCAGGAAAGGTAGGCCTCCTCTATTATATCTTATTGGTTGAACTAGATGGACTTTTTTCATCCAGACTAACTGTGTAACTATGTAATCTGGAGATCACAGCAGACAATAAACCCTGGAGCCCCTGGTCAGGCTTTAACAAAACTAATAAAGATTTTTGATTTTGTTTGACAATGAAGCACAGCTATCTCATTTGTTATCCCCAGTAGAAAATATTCATTTTCTGCTTGTTGACAACAAAATGGAAGGATCATGTGTCTATATAAATTTTCTGTAGTAAAGAGGAGACACAGAAATGAAACAAATCCAACTGGACACATTTGAGTTTTACTAAAGGAAAATAGGCTGTGCATTCTGCAAGGAAGACTACACTTTGCAAGATAAATATCGCCAGAGCTTAGTGAATGAGGTGAAGCTCTGCTGAGATCTATCTCATAATCATATGCAAACAAAAATGCTGTTTTTTTCCCCCCTTGCATATGATTGGTTATTGTTTGGTAAGTGAAATTTCACCACAAAGTGCAAAATTGCAAAGTGACGGCCTATTTGCCTTTAGTAAATCAACCCCGTTGGTTGTATAAATATCCTTTACATGGATATGGAAGCTTTATAAGGAATCTCTCCTTGCCTCTTACTAACTCAACAAGTGTGCTATCTAATGCAGGATGAGTCTTAGGACTGCATCACATAGCAAGTGACTTGGTGGAGCACACAGGAATTTCCAGAGGTCACATTACATGTTAATACTAGCATTTCCTAGTACAGTATAATCACAACTGCTAAATATTTGCTCAACCTTTTGCAGGTTCTGGCCTTAGAACAAATGTGTCACTCATCATCGGAAGTCATGAGATGTTGTATTAATTTTCATATGAAATTTGTCAAATATATGTAGCTGTAGTGTTTTAATCTATTCATGCTTTTTATTGTTACAATGTATGAGGGCAGTCATAATTGCTTGTTAAATGTATAGGCTGTGCTTTCCTGACTGGTAATGAAGCACAGTGATTGTGCTTTACTCTTCCACTTACATCCAAATAGTATCCAAAAATATGTTCCATTTACAGGAGGGAAGCAGGGCAGTTGATCATGGCCCCAAACCAAAAGGGAAAGGGCATACGTTCAATTATTTCCTTTAAAGCCTGACACCAGGCTACATTTTCTTTGGAGGTTTAAAAAAACAAAAAGCTGCAAAGATTTCCTTCTCTTCGGCTCTGTCCCCCACAGGAATTGCTTTCTGTCACAAGATATACTTGGTCTTTTGGATTGAATGATGCCGATTTAATGCAGAAGGTTGAGGACCTACTGTGAGTGCTGAGGTTCATCCCCTTGGGGGTGTGTCACCACCATCAGTGTACTGATACAGGGCCAGTTCATACCAGGAATCACACATGAATTAGGTTCCTGTGCTATTCACATGAACCTAATGGCTGAATTGCACCAGACAGCAACAAAAGTCGTGTACTACTTTAAAAAATGCAGAGCAACCAGATCGTATAGAAATTCTTGTACCTTGCATTCCAGTGCAGGCAAATGCACTGCATTTGCGATCTGCATTTGGGGTGTCATTAACTTAACATTGACACCCGCTGCAGATCGCAACTGCAGTGCATTTTGAACGTGGTGCTGGAAATGAGCACGAAACACGGCTTTCTAGCACCATGCTCTGGTATGAACTGTGCCACAGAGAGCTGCCCTGATATCATCATGTCAGCACTGTTGTATGCATCACCAAGAACTGCCCACCACTGGGAGAAGAGAAGATCTGAAGAGGGCTCTGTGTGACACATGTCCAACCTGGAGGGAAGGGGGGTGGGGGGGGGGGATAGTTGGGCTTTAACTGGAATTATAAATCTAGTTTTTCAGCTGTAGCTGTCATCTGCTTGGTTGGGGACTGTAATCTCAACTGATGTCTTTATAGTGTTCCTATAAGTAGGTAGCATGTGACTGATAAACAGATAGGTCTACTGGTTCTTCCTCTATGGTGTATGGATCCTCAACTTATTTCTGTTCAAAATTGTTTTGCTATAAGTTACAGTTCCTTGCAGTTTGCTATTTGCCTTATGTAATCATTGCATACAGAAGTTGTGTAAGAGTTATGTTCTGTAACCAAGCTGGGTTTAACCATTTGTGCATATACTGCCAACTCTATAAATATATATGTAGTGAATGTCGGTGAAACCCAAATAAACCCGCATGCATATTAAGCAAGTATGACCGACCTCAAGAACATAACTGTATCCCATGAAAAATTATAGATTATCTATGTGATTTTTAAAGAAAAAAATAACAAGATAAAAATGAATAACCTTTGTGAGTACCTTACATCTTTCCAGGAAAAACAAAATGCACATTATTTATAATGGTGTTGTATATGTGCTTTCTCCACAGACTCACCTTGTGAGGATTTTGTTGCAAGTTTACGGGCTTCCTCCTGGTCCACCAACCCCTGCACACTCAGAAAAGATGGAGCGATCTACACAAGAGCTGTTCCTTAACTTCATGATCGTGTTGATCACTGTAATGTTGATGTGGCTTCTTGTCAAGTCTTACATAGAGTAAATGGACTACATGATGATTCTTAGATGCACCTAAGTCTACATTTCCAGCCCCTTCAGTGCCGAAGAGCATTTTTTCACCAGTCTTCCTCTGCACTGAAAGGGCTGTGTGCACAAGTCAACGGCATTGGTACAGTTTGTACGTGACATCTGTACATTCAATTCCCCGATCAACTGCGACCTCATCTACTGGAACCAAAAGAGAGTTCTACCCACGTGCACAACATTTAGCTTCTAGAAGATAAACACTGTCCAAAATTCAGTCAACTGATGCATTTGAATTTTGTGAAAAGCCTATGAAGCTCTGATGTACCATGCTTCTTTCTCCCCACGTCAATAATATGAACACCATCTTATCAGCTCTTTTCTTTGAGCCCCCATAATAAAATATACACTGGGACACAACACGTTTTCAACTGAATAAACTGAAAAGTTGAAACGACTCATGTGTTGTTTGTAATTTAGGATTACGACGGCATGACCTACACCCCAGAAGTCATGGGAGCTTGAAGAGAAACTTCACCCTCACCCCATTTATTTATTTATTTTTATTCCCTGCTTACCTGGTGATGGGTTCTACACAGTCCAGATACTCACCCACCCAGTGGATCCAGTGTTGTCTTGCTGAGATCATCTTCTCTGCAGCCACTGCTTGGGCCCCGTGCCACCATTGTCTCATGTGAGATCATTAGGAGGCTACTGGCTCCTCCGGGTTCAGGATCACTGCTAGGCCCGCCCCCTCCTCCTCCTCCTTTTGTGATTGGAATAAATGCTCTCAGTGTATCTTGGGATATACACATCACATATCCCAGGAAGCAACGGGGGACTGCACACCATTCGCCTAGTGGGGGAGGGATGGAGAGGAGGACTTCATGAGGAGGGTGAAGATCCACTTTAAAGTGTATTTCTAGACATAATTTTCTTCATTTTGAAAAGAAAAGGCAATGGTAAACACTCCTGCCAGATTTTTTTTTTTAAATAGCTTTTTATGTATTACTGGAGGGATTTTCTTATTTTTACTGTACTGAAGATACAACAGCAGGTAAGGGTAAACTTTTGCAAAGTGTTGGGAATTTCCCTATTAGATGGTTGTCAATGGAACAGATACCCCAGCTGAAAGATTTCCCCTCAGCTGCTAAACCAATGACAACTGTAAGATTATGAATTTCCCACAGCTCTCTGTTTCAGTGATGACAGTCACCAGGATAAACTCAGAGGGTGGATCTCTCTAATGGTAAAACAGACAGCAATAAAAACATGATACAAATTCTAACTACAGTGCTTCTACTACCGTTTTTGGGTAGATAACAAAACAGTTCTGGCAATAAGGGGTCATGCTAGTAAATGCATTGTGTTGCTCCACATTACTAGAGCAATCAACATGTATCCATTGAGAGTTTTTACCACATACACTTAAGAATTCTTAATTAATAGCTAGAACCCCTGGGTACAGGATGTCTAAGGTAAACTTCTTGGCCTGCATAAATAAAATGGAGGTGATCTAATACTTTTTAGACACTTTACACATTGTGATAAAAAAAATCCCAACTATAACTATCTTGAAGGACCGGGAGTCTGTTTGACCAACATGGCTGTATCTGTTACATAACTTTCTGTGACTGTAAACACAAACAAGGAACTCAATTACTAGGGGTCCAGGTATCCATATTGTATGTGCTGCCTGTTATAATGCAAATGGCTCCAAAGAAGGTGATCCATCAGGGCTTCTATCCACAGAGGAGACCTATGGGAGCCCCAGACATTCAGTGGAAAATAGAGGCTACTGTAACTCGTTTCCTTACTTTAGATGACCAATCAATAAATGTCTATAGAGGGGCCAGGTTCTGATCAAGACGTGTAAAAGATCGGGGAACATGGTAGTCAAAAGATTGTTGGCACTCCTTTTGTCTCAATGAGTTATGTGTATAATAATGGCAGGGATGTGAATGATAAAGAAGTGCTCATAGGAAGACATTACAAGCACAACACAGATTCTCAGCCAAGTCTCAACAGACATAAACACAGGACAAGTGAATAAAGTAAAATGATATATAAAAGAGGAATTTATATTTCTCCACTGTATACTTAACCACTCAGCATTGACTGGTCGAGGTAAAAGGTGTGTAAGCTACTTTGACCTATGCTCCCCCAACCCCCTGGCTCACGGCTCCAACTGGGATTAAAAATGGTAGTTCAGGGCAACATGACCCTGCTCCTACCAATGCAGCACGTTGAGCAGCCAATGGCCACACTTGAGCACTGTCACATGGGAGTCTGTGGAACATGCATAATTTGTAGTTTTACTTTATCTACTGGGCACTCTGGATAAAAGCAACAGTTTAAATGCTGGTAATAAACCAGGTCTCTTTGTCAGCCTACCTTTGTTAATTACCAACAAGTGTCTGGGGAATGCCCAGGAAAAAGCCAAAGTCTACTTACCACCAGCTTGCAGACAACCAAATTGACCTATCTAACAGTAAGCGTCAATTTGGTTGTCTGCAAGCTGGTGGTAAGTAGACTTTGGCTTTTTCCTGGGCATTCCCCAGACACTTGTTGGTACCTTTTTTAGCCTCCCAATGCTGCTTACTGCGATAGCCAGCTATAAATGAGAGTGGTGGCAAGCTTTTGTTATCACGTGAGTGTTTGTATTGGTCCAGCAGTGCACCAACACCTTTGCAGCCATTGTGCTATTGCTGGGTGTTTGGTGTGCTCCTGTACCTTTAAGGAGGGGTGGGCTCCCCTCCAGCCACCTGCTCTCATTTATCCATTAAATGCATGTGCCTCCACTGTGGGGACACTCATAGTTTAGTGTTAGGACCACAGATACAAGGGTACCGTGATGTGGCTCTGTGGCTCACGCATGCGTTTGCAAATGCGTGCGGACTAAACCCCTTTTTTAACGCTTACTGTTAGATAGGTCAATTTGGTTGTCTGCAAGCTGGTGGTAAGTAGACTTTGGCTTTTTCCTGGGCATTCCCCAGACACTTGTTGGTACCTTTTTTAGCCTCCCAATGCTGCTTACTGCGATAGCCAGCTATAAATGAGAGTGGTGGCAAGCTTTTGTTACCTTTGTTAATTAGCATTATCCAAATCCTTGGTGAACATGAACAGCTGTTAGGAAACCTAATCTCAGATTCTTGACATGAGGCTGGCAGTGGAAGAAAATGAGTGGTGAGTAAGGGGTAACCTTTTCCATGTGACGTATGTTGAATTATTTCCCTTCTAAACATGAGAAGGATGCACATACTTAGGTTTTGTATTCAATGTATTCAGAATGCATAGAATTTTAAAAGCGAATTATTTTAGAACGCATAGAGGGCATTTATTCAGTTTCTAAGCTTTGCTTATTTTTCACAAAGTATATTTTTCCTAAATTATATCTATAAAAGTTCTATTAAAAGATAAACTAAGGCCTTTATCACACTGATGATCACGAGTCACCAAAACACTGCTGCCACTTTTCCAAATGGAACTTGCTTTCTTGCTTGCCAAAACTCATCGTAACCTCACTTGCAGAAAGGGACAATGTGACATCTACCTGGTCCAACCAGCGAAGCTGAAATACCCTAGGAGAAAGTATAAGGGCCTACGTTACCTGAGTTTTATACTATTTCCCAAAAAACCCCAGCCACCAAAAACGGGGAATTCACAATCATTATTGCACCAACTTTACACCTGCAGAAGCCAAAGAATAAAGACCATCGTGGCTAAGACTTTTACAAAATATAATGGTGCCAGTAATTATATATGTAAAGAGGTGATAGGTTCCCTTTACAGATACAAGACTCTCAGAATTTATGGAAGAATTTCCAGGAGTGTAGCAAGCCACTTTCTGATTGAGTTTTGAAATATGGGTGAACACCACAAGTGCGTCTTGAAGTTTTTATCTGTTGCTGTAGTCATGCCAGCTTTACATGGAAGAGAACTTCAGTACCAAGAAAAGAAATAGGTTGGGTATTGCATTCTAGAGAACATGGGTTGTGGGTGTGTCCTTGCTAAAATGACCTAAAGACCTGATCCAGCGTTGCCAGATTTTGGTGAGGGGCTGGTCAGGGAAGCTAACCCATTGCATGAGATGCATTCTTTAAAATGGCAGATGTCAAGGATAATACTGAATAGCCTGTACCATGGCGAGGAACTCGAGCTACAAAAAATAAGTGATAATAAGGATCAGCCACCTAATATTGAGTAGATTCCCCTTTTGCCTCCAAAACAGCCCTAACCTGTTGAGGCATGGATGCCATTAGACCTCTCAAGGTGGGATCTGGCACCGAGCTATCAGTAGCAGATTCTTTAACTCCTGTAAGTGGGACAGCTATGGATCGGACTTGTTTTTCCAGCACATCCCACAGATGCTCGATTGGATTGAGATCTGAAGAATTTTGGAGGCCAACTCAACACCAGGGGCAACTTTGGGACAACATGTTTACTTGCTGCCTAATATATCCCACCGCCATTCAGATGCCATTGTGACAACATAATTAATGTTAATCTGTCATAAAGTAATGACTGAGCAGTATATACCCTATGTTTTCCCTTTGCTCTAGTGCTGTTGTTAAGTGTTACCTCCTATCCACTTATGGCGATTTGGTTTTAGAAATGCTCTACAGACCAAATTTTTTTCTTAGTAGAGTACTGTAGACTATAACACTTCTCCTTCATAGGACTACAAACACCAGCAAAAGCATAATTGGTAAAGCAGATCTAATGTCAGATGTTTTTAATGCTACAAAGCATGCAGTAAGTCATATTTAACATGTGTAGGCAATTATTACCTCTCAAAGAGATTATAGAACTTATGCTGGCCATACACTATACGAAAAAGCTCCTGAACCCATTTTCGAAAAAACGAACATTTGGCCGTGAGTGCAAACGATAGTGCCTTCATGTAAAAAAGAATAAATAAATCGTTCCGTGGACATAAATGAATGCATTTTTTGTTTGTTTTTTTACATATACCTAGTGCAGACAGTTTGGATGGGAAACACATTAACCTTTCAATTTATCCTTCGTTCAGCAGAAGATTTCCAAACTTGTCCTTCGTTTTTTTCGGCTCAAAAACGTTCCAACGATTATCGATTTTGTGCCCATTAACTGGCTGAAAAACAAATGAACTGTCTAAATGACCGAATTTCGGCGGATTTTTTCGTATAGAGTATGGCCAGCATTACCCTGGGAAGCCTTTATTTTCTTTTACCCCTAGAAGACCAGAGCACTTTATTCATATATGGTTATTCATCTACTTCCTAGACAAACAACTTTCCTTTTGATGTCACAATCATATAAATCCTATATCTCACAACTCTAAAACTTGAGAAAGTGGATTACTTTGATTCAGAGAAGATATGTTTTGCACTGCAGTAAAAAATGTGAGTGCAGCTACATTGAATGACTTAAAGCAAAACACCAGCCTTACCATTAATCTTGCACAGTTGTACAAGCTCCTTTCCTATACTGAAAATACCTAGTCTGATTTCACTGCACACAGTTTGCATTAGAAACTGAAGCAGGGGCACCCCGTCAATTTAGGGCGCACGGGCGCCGCCCCCCCATCCTTGCCGCCACCTCCCCATCCATGCGTCAGGCCCCTTGCAGGATGCCAGGCGCATGAATTACAATGGTGGGGGTGTTTTTTTGAAGCACTGATTAGAGCAAAAGGCTCTAATTGGCTTCGAAATAGGCTGGACTCGGGGCGCAGAGTATACGCTCACAGCCCAGCCAGGTGTGTTAGAATAGCGAATGAATATTCACTATTCTAACACTGATCCTCCTCTCAGCCAATCAGGAAGCGGATCTAAGACCCGTCACCCAATTGGCTGAAAGGATAGGAAATCCTGTTGGACAATTGGGAGGAGGGGAGGAGACCGTGATGGAGGAAAGAGACACAGGAGCCGCTGCCCGCTGCCCGATGCTCGCTGCCCCCTGCCTGATGTCCACTGCCCCATGCCTTATGCCTGCTGCCTAGATGGGGGTAAGTGCAGGACCGACCGGCGGATTGGGGGGGTGGTTGTTTGCCGCCAGCTGCCACTGAGCTGAAGCAATTCAGATAGAGCCCTAATTTCCTGGCTGGTGCATGTCCTGCATCATCTAGCCCTTTCCTCTTCAGCCTTACTACCCTTGGCCCACCCTGAAGAAGTCACATGATTAGGCCGACACGCGTAGGGCAAAGCCTGCTGATGTGATGGACAGTTGAGGCCGGAAGTGACAAAGTGGCCCTGCTGTTAGTTTGAAGTGCTAAACTATTCTGTATTAATGTAAGTGCAATTTTATTTTCCTAAAAGCGTTTTTAAGCTATATCACACTTTGTGGGGTTCCTCTGTCCTGTGAACTCAGTTGCAGAGTGGAGGAAGATATAAGGTGGAACTCTTAAAGGGAGCACACACCTCTTTTGTTCTTGATGATGTACACATTACCTTCTTGGAGCAAATGAGGAGGAATATCATCGGTGACAACACTAAAGTGTGAGCCAGGTTGATGCCCAGTGGGGAAGACACACCTGGAGGTGAGCATGCAGGCACAAAAGTGGTGGGGATCACTGAGCACAATTTGAAGGATTAATACAACTTACACATGTGGTGAACAATGAATACGACTGGGAGTCTTATGTAATAAGGAAAACGTAAGAGACTTTTGTGTAATTGTATTTATTGTTTATTTATTTACTTTGATTGTATTAAGGTGATCAACGTAAAATATGACACGTGTAGCAGGTGGCGTTGCAGTTATTATTTTTATTATAGCGTCAAATGCACAAATCCCTATGGTCTCACTAGAAAAATAGAAACGAGCAACCTTGTAAAAATAGCAAAGTTATATGAAAATAATGCAATAATAAACACTACCATAATAACTAAAAAGAATGGTCACTAAAAAAATGCTATGCTTCCATTTTGATTTGCCATTGGGGTGTATGCAGACCATTGCATTCACATTTAGCAGACTTTTCATCATGTTTCAGAAACATCTTCCAGGTTTTGATATTTTCTGCCTGGACCAGAAAATTAAGCCAGAGTCAGCAGTAGAGCACAGTAGTAGTTTGAAGAGATTCTGTTTACAGACCATTCATTTTAACAATTTTCTTCCCATAAGATTATATCCACATTTAATGTATTTTATGCATGTTATGCAATTTAGGCCATAAGACTGCTGCTGGGTGCTGCCATCTTGGATATGATGTCAGCAGCCCCAAGAGACTCACAGCTGTCACTCAAGTGACCATGCTTAGTGTTCCCTTTTACTCCTCCCCCAGCTGCTACCTTTAAAGTTATGTAGGGAGGTGAGGGGTGAGGAGGAAGAGCTAGCTCAGCACAGAGAGTCATTACAGACTCTCAGAAAAGGAGGGGACTATGAGGTGCAATAAGGCACTAGGAAACTTTACTAGGGAATTAACTCTAGCTGAAGAAGTCAGACTTTCTAGCAAGTTTAGAAGCACAGTACAGCTGAATAAAAATATTTTTGTAAAGAAAAAAATGCTGAAAGTATTGATTTAAAATACGTTTTTTTTCCTATGCTTTTATTCACAATTTTTTAAGCATGTCACGTAAAAAGAGAAGTATGGGATTTCTTTTTATTTTAGAATCATACTTACCTAGGTGGATGCAGCATTGGTCCGACCCCCGGGGTCTAAGGTTGAGGACTGAGCGTTCAAATGCTCGGTTCTCAGAGCTCCCTGAGCAGAGAGCTGGTGACTGTCAGTCACCACTGTCTGCTCTGCCCCTCCAGCGCTCACTGGAGCGCTTGGCTGTGGAAGGGGCGGGAGTGACGGCTCCCTGAGGCATGTGGGCGGATCCATATAGTCGCCAACTTTACGGAGCCTGGACCAGCTTCAGCCCGCTGTCTGCTGAAAAGGAGTCACAGTAGTGCAGAATGAACTGCAATCCTGGGATCTACAGGAGAAGTACAGCCAAACAAGCTTTGGCTGTACTTCTCCTTTAAGTGCAGAACTGTCATTGACTGGAGTGTACCTTTTTAAAATGACAGTCCATCCAAAACATACATTTATGTCACAATTTCTTATGTCTATCAGTAAATTTAGTAGTGTGAGGTATCAACCACCATATAAGATTTTATGTTGTAGACAATGCAACTGGAAGGTTAGGGACAACTTGCGTTGAGGCAGTAGGAGAAAGACTCTAAAGGGGGCACTGGGTAGTAATATCATTGAACACAATACTCAAGCACTACTGCTGGTGATGTTATCCAAGGCTGAAGACCGGGGCTCGTTGCTAGGATGTGCAGTCCCTCAATACTTTTAATGACATAAGCCAGCAACTGAGTGGACTCAAACGTTGAAAACCTTTATTGGCTACATAAGTACATCCAGTAAAACAATACTAACGTGTTTCAGCCGCTGTGGCCTTACTCATAGCATCAGTAGGCTATTAGTAAAGCCACAGTGGCCGAATCGCATTAACATTGTTTTACTGGATGTATTTGTATAGCCAGTAACGTTTTTCAATGTTTGATTCCACCGAGTTTCCGGCTTATACACTATATTACCAAAAGTATTGGGGCGCCTGCCTTTACACGCACATTAACTTTAATGGCATTCCAGTCTTAGTCCGTAGGGTTCATTATTGCGTTGGCCCACCCTTTGCAGCTATAACAGCTTCAACTCTTCTGGGAAGGCTGTCCACAAGGTTTAGGAGTGTGTCTATGGGAATGTTTGACCATTCTTCCTGAAGTGCTTTTGTGAGGTTAGGCAATGATGTGGACGAGAAGGCCTGACTCCCAGTCTCCGCTCTAATTCATCCCAAAGGTGTTGAGGTCAGTCAAGATCATGCACCCTAAACTTGCTCATCCATGTCTTTATGGACCTTGCTTTGTGCACTGGTCCAAATCATTTGGAGGAGGGGGGATTATGGTGTGGGGTTGTTTTTCAGGGGTTGGGCTTGGCCCCTTAGCTCCAGTGAAGGGAGTTCTCAAGGTGTCAGCAGAGCTCTCAAGGTGTCAGCATACCAAGACATTTTGGACAATTTCATGCTCCCAACTTTGTGGGAAGTGTTTGGAGACGGCCCTTTCCTGTTCCAAAATGACTGCAGACTGCGCACCAGTGCACAGAGCAAAAACTATAGAGGCATGGATGAGCGAGTTTGGGGTGGAGGAACTTGACTGGCCTGCACAGAGTCCTGACCTCAACCCAATAGAACACCTTTGGGATGAATTAGAGTGGAGACTGCGAGCCAGGCCTTCTCGTCCACATCAGTGTCTGACCTCACAAATGCGCTTCTGGAAGAATGGTCAAACATTCCCATAGACACATTTCTAAACCTTGTGGACAGCCTTCCCAGAAGAGTTGAAGCTGTTATAGCTGCAATGGGTGGGCCAACTCAATATTGAACCCTACGGACTAATGCCCTGTACACACGGTCGAACATTAATCGGACATTCCGACAACAAAATCCATGGATTTTTTCCGACGGATGTTGGCTCAAACTTGTCTTGCATACACACGGTCACACAAAGTTGTCGGAAAATCCGATCGGTCTGAACGCGGTGACGTAAAACACGTACGTCGGGACTATAAACGGGGCAGTAGCCAATAGCTTTCGTCTCTTAATTTATTCTGAGCATGCGTGGCACTTTGTCCATCAGATTTGTGCACACACGTTCGGAATTTCCGACAACGGATTTTGTTGTCAGAAAATTTTATATCCTGCTCTCAAACTTTGTGTGTCGGAAATTCAGATGGAAAATGTGTGATGGAGCCCACACACGGTCGGAATTTCCGACAACAAGGTCCTATCACACATTTTCTGTCGGAAAATCCGACCGTGTGTACGGGGCATAAGTCTGGGATGCTATTAAAGTTCGTGTGCGTGTAAAGGCAGGTGTCCCAATACTTTTGGTAATATAGTGTATCGATCAACGTTAAAAGTACTGGGCAGTAATATCCATAAAATCTATGTCATGGAAATCTTGTGGCTGGAGCCCCAAGAAAGTCCAAAAAGTCAGCAGGTGACTTATCCCACTGCCAGCCTTTATCTATAACTAAAATATCACTACTGTCTGGACTACTGATCCCTTCAATTATTCATGAAGCTCAGTTCAGCTGCAATAGATGCCACGTGTGTTCAGAAAAACATAGAATAAACTCCACTCTGTGAACGTTATTCATCCATTCAGTGTCATGTCATCAGGTCATTTGTCTTTGTATTGCTAATTAAAGAAGTTAGGAATGACAGCTGTCTTGCAGGCAATTAAAATAGTATTTGAAGTCAAGTTCAGGACCACTAAATTACCATGGCATTAGCTGCAAATTGTTCCTGGGCCAACTGTGTTCAAACACATTCTAATATTAATATTCTGCCAGTGACATCACACTCAATTAAATTCTCACAACTCCTCCCTCTAACTATTTCAGTCCTAACACGGGGATTAGAATTCCAGAGGACGGAGAGGAACAATACAGACAGCAAGGAGTCCTGAGCTCCCTGGAGTTGGATTGCACACTGCAGGTAAATCTCACCACTACCTTTTCTTCACAGTGACCTCCAGGTATTTCTAAACTTTTATGGAAGTACTTTACATAGAGTGACTAACCTGTTGATGTTAAAAAAAAAAAGTTTTATCTCTCGAAAGCATCTTTGACATAGTAATAAGATACATCGACAGACATCGATATATTTGTAGTTTGGCCTGCAGCAAGAAGTTTCCATATAACGTAATTGTTGCTTTTTTGTAGGATAAACTGTATTCACGTTCCAATCTATACAGTTTGCCAAAATTATTTGAAGTTTGGGCTAAAATTTACAAAAACATAAAAGTCATTAAAAACAATAGATCTTATAATAAAACAAGAAAAGTCAATATAAACATAACTGGGACGAGTTGGAAATATTTGAGCAGGTAGAATGAAAATGTAGTAAATGTAATATATTTAATATACATCATTTCACATGATGTTCTTCATCATCAATATTGTACATTTTTAATGTGCTATTCTTTCATTACTAAAAACTAATTTAAAAAGTCTGTGCAAGATACAGTTATACAGGTTAATAAAGTCAGATCAGCAAAAAAAAAAAAAAATTCTGATTGGTTGTTGGTTTTCATGTTGTTTGTTGCCTTATTCAGTTAGGGATACCATAGGCATGAGTTTTTTCCCCAAGCTGGCCAATTGTGGTTGAATTGGGAAACAACAATTTGTCTCTGGACATTCTGAGAACTTCATAGTACAGATACACGCATATCTCCTATCTCCTGGTTGCCATTTTCAGGTTAAGAGTAGAGCGTTTCTGAATGGATGTTCTTTACCTGAGCACTCCCGTTCTTCTTAGATCAGGTTGGCGCTAGCGGTGTCTTCTCAGTGCATCACCATGTACACCTTGCTGATAAAAAACGTGCATATTGATGCTATGAACATTTTAACAAATGAAATAAAATAATGCGTCAAGTGTGATAATAACCCAAAACCAATCGGCATGCATTTATCTTCTATTTTCTGAAAGCCATATTAAGCAGAATAGAATTAAACAGATAGAAATCTGATTGGTTGCTATGAGTTCACTTACATTATTAATGATCATTACACTGCCCGAAAAATAAGCCCTTGTACTCTATATAATATCTGAATGTGACTCAATAGGTAAGATCTGACTCTTCAGAACACATGTTCTGAAGAGTCAGATCTACCCAAAACATGTACTTCAGTTTTGCATGCTTTGTTAAAACGACGAATTTCATATTGGTTTATATCTCATGGAGGTCTCCATGGGCTCTTACAAGCCAAATGTTGGTGGCATGGTCTCCAAGTGAATTCTTTAAAATACAGAGCAAATCAACAATTGGGAAACACATCCACAAGATGTTGACACATTCATTAAAGAGAATTATTATAGAGAGTGATGAAGATAGGTGTTCAGTCCTTCATTGCATACCATGGGGTATATGGATCTTAACTACAAATTGGCAGTCAGAAAGTGCATAGGGATTTAGCTGCATGCACTGCATTGTCCATTCCAACACTCACCTGTGCTATGTTATTGTGACCGCTGTTTCCACCAAAAGCGATGAGCCAAGTCTGCCATTCATGTAGGGAACCTGTATAGCTGTATAGCTGATAAGGGAGGGTGGACAGGTGAGCTCTTTCCTTGCATTAATGATTAATGCATGAGAATTCACAGTAGAACTTCTGCTAGATGAAGATCTCAGTGGCACAGTTCAGTTAGGCCGGCCATACAAGGTTCGAATCCTGCTGAATGAGCAGGCTGAATGTACCAAGTACATCGATCAACTTGGGTACAACCAGCCTGCCGGATTCTCTTATAGCCACTAGCATTAAACACTGTCTTCTCCCAGCAGGGATGGCTTCCCCCGCCTGCCCCTGCTGGGAGCAGACAATTACTCAGCAACCATGCAAATGTCTTTCGGTTCTAGGAAAGAAATTTGCCTTGTATATTGCCAACCTTACTCTGTCTTCCTTTTAATAGCTGTTAAGATATCAGGTTAAGAATTAAGGGTTATTTTTATGGGTTGAGTTAAATGTTGGGGTTCAGGTAGGGGAAGGCTTAAGAGTTAAACTGGCCATACACTAGGAAAATTTCAGACGTTAGTACGAAAATTCTCATCAGAACATTCATTCTTGCCATCATTGGGGTGGATTTACTCTGCAAGGGCAGTTGCTCCAGAGCTTATTAAATGAGCAGAAGCTCTGCTGACTTCCATCATCCAATCACGTGCAAGCAAAAATGCTATTTTTTTCCTTTTCCTTGCATATGATTGGATTTTCTTTGCAAAGTGAACCTTTATCTCATTTACGAAACTCTGAAGCAACTGCACTTGCAGAGTGAACTGTACTTTGCAAAGTAAACAGCCTATTTGCCATTAGTAAATCAACCCTATTGAGTCAACTAATTTAATTTGAGTGCCCTTAAAATATCATCCAGATCTGCGGTTGAATGTAATCTCAGGTGTATTAAAAACAAAATGTATGATTTTTCTGGAATGAAAATCAAAATTCACAATTAGAATTTTATTGGATCAAGAAAAACTTTTCATCCTGCTCTTTCAAATGTTTTCATCCCTATGGTTGAAAATGAAGATCCATTTGACCTTACTAACCATTGAAAACACAAACGAACATTTAAAAAAAAAAGAACTTTTTGGAAAATTTTTTACTAGGGTATGGCCAGCTTTAGGGTCAGGCTAGGAGGGTAAGATCAGATGTCAACTTTTAGGCTCACTCTGTAATTCTGTTTTATGCCAAAAGTCCCATTCCAACTATTACTGCATCAGGATCTTGTCTCAACAAAATAGTGAAGGTGGTTCCAGTAAGTTGGCAGCATATTCATCTCTTGGCCAAACATATAACTTCAGTTTTAAACATGTTTCTTTTGTAGAAGGCTCAACATTTTTCAGTCACCTGTTTTGTAGTTCTTCACAACCCATAAACTAAGACCTGCACATGGATGGATATGGTGACCTATGTTCAGAAATGGGATGATGACTAGCCTATGAATTGTGATTGTAGTAAGACTACATAACCTACAACATTCAGCAAGGAGAAGGAGCATCTTTCTGGGGTTTTTCAATAATGGCAGGAGCAATGATGGCACTGAGGGAGAGCAATTGCCATATTTTAGTTTATTGTAGCCAGATAAATGAGCAGAGGGTATTGCTGTGGCTTACTTCATACGTTGTATGTTGTTTTTTTCCGGTGTAGTCCAGCTCTGAAAATGTTTAACACCTCCAGACGCATGATGTGTGCTACAGGCTTCATATGACTGGAGGCATTTACATGCGATTAGCCATAACGTGATATATCAAGTGTGACATTTGTATTATTCCTAGAGGATTACCACACAGACGTGTTGCTGCTTACTATTTATACAGGCAGCTTATGTGTTAACAGAGCTGGAATTCCTTTTCTTCTTCGTAACTTCTTGCAGCTCAACATGAGTAAAGTCTGTGTGGATTGAGAGCTGCTCCAGATTGGCTTGATTGGCAGATAGAGGACATCCTCCAATTAAAGCCAAAGCCAGTTAGCTTTTACGTGACTTTTTTTGTTTTTTTTGGTACTTGTATTTAGCTACAAAAAAAGAAATCAATGCATACTTCCATCACTCAATAGAGGTACCAGCTTGGGATATATAGACAAGCAGACTGCTATCACCACAGCAAAAGGACCAGTGAAAGAGCGGCTGCCTGTTATTTCAATAGCAGCCAGGGGCGTTGCTAGGTGGCAAAAAAAACAGGGACTTCCGCCCGAAGTCCAAGTCCAGCACCGGGGGAGGGGGGTTAGTACTTACCTGACGAGCGCTGACCTACTTGACACTGACCTACCTGACATACACTGACCTACCTGACATACACTGACCTACCTGACACACGCTGACCTACACTGACACACACTGACCTACCTGACACACATTGACCTACCTGACCTACACTGACACACACTGACCTACCTGACACACACTGACCTACACTGACCTACCTGACCTACACTGACCTACCTGACCTACCTGACACACACACACTGACCTACCTGACACACAGACTGACCTACACTGACCTACACTGACATACACTGACCTACACTGACACACACTGACCTACCTGACCTACACTGACCTACACTGACATACACTGACCTACCTGACCTACCTAACACACACTGACCTACCTGACCTACACGACATAAACTGACCTACCTGACCAGACTTCAGGTGTCCTCTTGCAGCTCAGCGGCGCACCCATCACACAGTAGAGTAGACTCCAGGCAGCCAGAGCCATGATGAGGAGAGGAGAGCCGCCTACCCAAGTGCAGAGTGGGGTTGGAATCTTCTGACAGTGGCGCGGTGGCCACATTGTAATTCCCGCCTTCTGGAGCTTGCAGCACCTATGATGGTCGTCACACGTCCCGCGGTCCCGGCATTGGACCGGCGGGACGTCCATCAGCGCTGTAGGCTCCAGAAGGTGGGACCTGCTATTACACTCGGCCGCACTCGGCCGCGCTCGGGATTAGATCGGTCCCCACTCAGCGGCGGCGCTTGGGGCTAATAATAGAATCATGCCCACCCGAGACCTGGGGCTTTTTGGGGATCCAATCGGGGCTTCAGCCACTGTCAGCCTCCCCCTGTTAACGATACTGATAGCAGCACATATGTCCACATATGTGCACACCTAGCTGGTGTTCCAAGACCATATGCTGAAAATAATATCATGTCTCCTTCTCAGACAGTTTTCAGAAGGAGGTGCAGGAACATGGGGTGGGCTTTGTGTAACTTAACAAGTCCCAGTGCGGCAGATATATTGACTCCCCCTTTCCTAGTGGTCCTTTGAAACTCTTATCAGTTCACGATTATATATGAAAATAAAGAATAAAAAGTCACATTTTATTTTAGTTATTTTATTTAGTTTAATTCATTTTTAACATTATTAAAAAATAATAAACAAACATTGTAGCATGTACAGTTAACAATAATAATAAATCCTAAAGCTACAAGCTTGGTATTTTTATTTATTTTTGGCCTCCACCCAATGCCAAAATGCTGCAATATAAAAAGAAATCTGTATGGAAAAAAATGTATAAATATACCCCTGACTACCGTACTGCAGTGGGGATGTCACACTCCTTCTGAGTAAATCTCAAGGGATCTTGGGCAGCCAAAATCCCGTGAGATGACTCTGCAACACAATACAGAAGTGTCTTTGGGTTTACTCAACATTCTCTGGGATTTTGTTAGAAGAATGGTGACATCACTCCTGCCCATAGGAAAAAGCTAAAAAAAAAATAACAGCTTTGCACCACCTGTAGGCAACCTCTTAGTGAAATTTAAAAACTGGAGGCATTTTGTGGACCTCCCGATCATGTGATTACTGTGATCGGCTGTCAAACTTATCAAGTGATTGAGTGTCGTCCTACGGTCTCCTGCTCAATGCTAAGGCTCGATTCACACTAGCGCGTTTTTTGATGCATTTTGCAGAAATGCACGGGAATTTTTTAACATGGGTTCCTATGGAACATGTTCACATCAATGCCTTTTTGTTTCTCTGCATTTTTGGAAAGGGTCGGGGACTTTTTTTCATGCAAAATGCAGCATTTTGCATGTAATGGATTTCAATGGACAAGCATCAAAAACGCAAGTGCACCGTTTTTGCAGCGTTTTTGCAGCGTTTTTGATGCGTTTTTGCCATTTTTTTTTTTTTTTTTAATTTTTTTTTTTTTTAATTTTTTTTAAGACTGTAAAAAAAAATGTAAAAAAAAAAAAAAAAAAAAAAAAAAAACGCAAAACGCAAATCGCGGCAAAAACGCGGCTCAAAAACGTGGCAAGCATGAAAAAAAAAACTCCAAAAACGCTCAAAAGCAACATGCATAGGTGTGAATCGAGCCAAAGGCTGGCCATACACTATTCAATTTTCCTGTTCAACTTTCCTTTAGAGCCCTTGCACACTGGGGTGGTTTTCAGGCGGTATTGCGCTAAAAATACCGCCTGAAAACCGCCCCTAAACAGCTGCCGCTGTTTGTTCAGTGTGAAAGCCCGAGGGCTTTCACACTGAAGTGCTGCGGTGACAGGACGGTGAAAAAAGTCCTGCAAACCGCTTCTTTGGAGCGGGGAAGGAGCGGTGTATTCACCGCTCCTTCCCCGCTCCTGCCCATTGAAATCAATGGGACAGCGCGGCTATACCGCTGTAATACCGCGGCTATAGCCGCGCTGTACGAGGGATTTAACCCTTTTTCGGCCGCCAGCGGGGGGTTAAAACCGCACCGCTAGCGGCCGAATACCGCTGCTAGAACGACGGTACAGCAGCGCTAAAAATAGCGCTGTTGTACCGCCGACGCCCCTACCGCCCCAGTGTGCAAGGGCTCTTAGATTTACCAAAACCATATAATAGGAGGTCAAACCTAAACACTTTCAATTTGGATGCAATCAGGCAGGCCCTTGTACTACATAGTTGAAGGTAAATCTAAAGAAAATTGAACAGGAAAATTGTATGGTGTATGGCCAGCTTAAGGCTGGATTCACACCTATGCATTTTTAGTGCTTTTTGCATTTTGCAGATTTGCACTACAGAACGTGTTCCATAGGAAACCATGTTAATTGGACTGTAGTGCAAATCTGAAAAATGCAAAAAGCACTAAAACTGCATAGGTGTGAATCCAGCCTAATGCCGCGTACACACGGTCCTACTTTTCGTCTACAAAAGTCCAACGGACGCTGATGGACTAAAGCTGGCTGGTAATCCGATCGTGTGTGGGCTTCTCCGGACTTTCAACTGACTTTTTTAGCCTCAAATCCGACGTACTTTAGATTTGAAACATGTTTTAAAACTTTACTTCGTAACTACGACGGACCCCGAAATCCGCTCGTCTGTGTGCTAGTCCGACGGACAAAAAGCCACGCTAGGGCAGCTATTGGCTACTGGCTATGAACTTCCTTATTTTAGTCCGGTGTACGTCATCACGTACGAATCCGACCGACTTTTGTGTGGTCGTGTGTAGGCAAGTCCGTTCGTTAGAAAGTAGGCCGCAAGTCCGCCGCAAGTCCACCGAAAGTCTGCCGGAAGTCTGTCGGACAGGCTGTCCGACTTTTGTAGACGAAAAGTACGACCGTGTGTACGCGGCATTAGTGTTGGGAACAGTCATGAGAGTGTGGTCATATTGCTGAGGACAGGCGATTAAGACCTGGTTCACACCTATGCATTTTTTTGTGCATTTTCAGTTTTGCAGAAACACCCTACAGTCCATTTAACGTGGTTTCCTATGGAACACTTTCTGTAGTGCAAATCTGCAAAATGCAAAAAGCGCTAAAAATGCATAGGTGTGAACCAGGCCTAAGTGCAATCCCAGCACAAAACAGAATATAAAGCCCACCAATGTGCTGCCACATATACTGTATGTATGGTCCTCAGTTCAAATCCTGGCCAAGACACTATCTGCATGGACTTCGCATGCTCTTAATGTACTTACATGGGTTTGTTTCAGGTACTTTGGTTTCCTTTCACACTTAAGACATACTGCTATGTTAACTGGCTTCTATCTAAATTGGCCCTATTATGTGTATATACGAATGTGAGTTAGGGACCTTAGATTGTAAGCTCCTTGAGGACAGGGACTGATGTAAGGCTCCATTCACACTAGCGCGTTTTTTGATGCATTTTGCATTTTGCAGAAATGCACGGGAATTTTTTAACATGGGTTCCTATGGAACATGTTCACATCAATGCCTTTTTGTTTCTCTGCATTTTTGGAAAGGGTCGGGGACTTTTTTTCATGCAAAATGCAGCGTTTTGCATGTAATGGATTTCAATGGACAAGCATCAAAAACGCAAGTGCACCATTTTTGCAGCGTTTTTGCAGCGTTTTTGGTGCGTTTTTGATGCGTTTTTGCCGTTTTTTTTTTTTTTGTAATTTTTTTTAAGACTGTAAAAAAAATGTAAAAAAAAAAAAAAACGCAAAACGCAAATCGCGGCAAAATCGCGGCAAAAACGCGGCTCAAAAACGTGGCAAGCATGAAAAAAAAAACTCCAAAAACGCTCAAAAGCAACATGCATAGGTGTGAATCGAGCCTAATGCTGGCCATACACTATACAGAAAATCGGCCGAACCCCTTTTCGAAAAACGAACGTTCGACCGTGAACGCAAACGATCGTGCCATCATATAATGACCGATAATCTGTTCAGTGGACATGAATAAATAATTTTGTGTTCGTTTTTTTACATATACCTAGTGCAGAAAGTTCGGACGGGAAACACATTAACCTTGCAATTTATCGTACGTTCGGCAGAAATTTTCCAAACATGCCGTTCGTTTTTTTTCCACAAAAACGTCACAAACGATTATCGATTTGTACCCACTAACTTGCCGAAAAACGAACGAAGTGTCCATTCGAACGATTTTTCGGCCGATTTTTCGTATAGTGTATGGCCAGCATTAGGCTATGTTTCCACTAGTGCATCCCCAAAGTCGCGCGATTTTGCCGCGACTTTTTACCGCGATTTGAAGCAATGCCTGTATCTATGGACCTCAAGTCGCATCAAAGTGGGACCAAAGTAGTGCAGGGACTACTTTGAAGTCGCTGCGACTTGAAGTCGCACAGATATGAACGGTACTCATTGGAAATCATGGGAAACAATTTGTCATGCGACTTTTCAGTCCCAAGTCGCATGAAAAGTCGCACTAGTGGAAACAGAGCCTAAATGTACAATGTGTAAATTGCTGCATAGACTGTCAGCACTACATTAATGCCTGAAATAAATAGGAGCCGGCCGGGAGAATTTTGCAGCAGTGGCTGTGTGCATACCAGAGGTTGGCACAGAGAATTTTGAAAAAAACAAAGGCTAGTAAGTATAACGCTTTGGGGGGTCATTTAAAGGATAGCTGTGCTAAAAGTACAGATATTCTTTTTTGGCTCCTTCACACTACTGGGCTGCATTGGGCAGTGGTGGACAAGGCAAAGCCAAGGAAAACACCCTTGTTTTTGATAGGGCCCTTTTACACCAATGCACTGTGATGTTGTGCGTTGCGATTAAATGACACACACATATATTTTATCGCAACGCAGTGCATTACAACAGGCGACGATGCATTGCAACTTGCTGCTGTACATAGAGTTAAATCAAGTGCAATGTAAATAAAGTTTAAATAAAAAGAACTGCAATGCGTTGTAACAAATCAACATGTGCCCACTGGCGTGAACAGGCCTGGGATATTTTACATCGGAGCCCATGTGTAACACAATACATACAGTATATAAAATTTCCCAGATTAGAATTTTTTGTATACTATACAAAGGAAGAGGCTAGCAGGTTTTGCTAAACATTTGAAGTAATGTTTACTATACTGCTTCTATTGTGAAAAAAAATGTTTACTATACTGCTTACATTTGCAGATTACAAACATACCTTTAAGTTTCCAGATGTATATATATATATATATATATATATATATATATATATATATATATATATATATACGGTATATATATATTATACTTTACTGCTTTATTTGTGCATTTTTACACATATTTATATTATCAACTGTTTCTTTAACATATCATCATTTTCCACTGTGTCTGTTAAGGAACTACTGGTAAAGTAAAAAAAATAAACACATGAGACGTTCCAAATATTTAAAGTGATTGTAAAGGCTCATTTTTTTTCCTATAAAAATAACAAACATGCTATACTTACTTGCTCTGTTTCAGTGGATTTGCACAGAGCAGCCTGGATTCTCCTCTTCTCGGGTCCTTTTTCTGTGCTCCTGGCCCCTCCCTCCTGTTCCGTGTCCCCACAACAAGCAGCTTGCTATGGGGGCACCTGAGCTGTCACAGCTTCCTGTGTCCATTCAGACATGGAGCCCCGGCCTGGCCCTGCCCCCTCTCTCCCGTGATTGGGTAGATGGCTTTGATTGACAGCAGCGGGAGCCAATGACACCGCTGCTGTGTCTCAGCCAATCAGGAAGGAGAATCTTGGACGGCTGATACCCTTGTGGACATCGCTGGACAGACAGTGACCCCAGGAAAGTGAAAGGGGGGCTGCTGCACACAGAAGGCTTTTTATCTTAATGCATAGAATAAACCTTCTGCCTTTACAACCCCTTTAATGTATAATTCCAACGTTTTCTTTATCCTACAACAGAGGTTAGGATGTATAATAACAATTCTAGTTCTGTAATGAAAATTCTACATGTGGGAGCTGATGTACAACTGATTAGAAAATAATAAAGACTTTAATCAAATATTCTAATGGGCAGATAGTGACATTGTTCCAAAATATGAACCCCAATATTTCTTTTCGCACAAGTTTATTTTAAAATCTGTCATGCAGTCCTCTCTGCTACCTGCATCAATATGACATTTTAATTACAATGAATTATGACAGAAAGATAGGTTTCAATAAAGTTTTAACAAAAAAGAGAAGAAATGAGATCTGTACATCAGCACTGATAATTCTAGCGTACACCACTGACCATGAATTCAATGTGGCTTGCTGGTGGGAACGAAACCATGACATCATTGACCGTGCATTGACATATCATTTAGTTAATTGAGCCCTTTGTCTCAAAATACCAACCAAATCCTTCTCTTTGTTGCTCCCAAGACCTCCTGCTCGCTAGCTCCCTCATCACCTCCTCCCATGCTCGCCTCCAGGACTTCTCCAGACCTTCTCCCATTCTATGGATCTCCCTACTCCAATCTGTCCAACTATCTCCTACTCTGTCCACTTTTAATGCGTTCCCTGAAAACCCATCTCTTCAGAGAAGCCTGTCCTGCAATCAGCTAACAACTGTACTTTTATTTTCTCCATCAGCTCATCCCCCACAGTTACTACCTTTCATAAGCTCTAACAAGCAGAATACTCTGATTTCTTTTGCATTGAATTGTAGTGTAACTGTCCCAGATAGCAAGCAATTGTGCTGTAAGTTTAAAAATGACTTGCTAAGCTATTGCTAGACTTGCAAGAAGTCGGCATTGCATGACTCTAAATCAACTTTCTTTGCAAACATTTTGCAAGTCTGCTGCAAGTTCTGGTTCAGTTATATTGTGCAATAGTCATCCCACCACAGGGGTCACTGTGACTTGCAGAGCTCTTGCTGTAGACTCACCACCGCAACTTTGCTCTTGCTGGAGACTTGCTGCGCAAATTCGCTACAAATTGGAAAAGTGTCAACTAGAACTTGTGCTTCAAGTGCTCCACAAGTGTACAACTTGTGCAAATGTACAAATTGCCAGTGAATATGTGCAGCAAGTTAACAGACTTACAATTCAACACTGCCAAAAATTTGTGGCAAGTTATCTATGCTATTTGGGGTACTGTCTGTCCTCTTGTTGTAAAGTGCTACACAAAATGTTGGCATAGCTCACAACTGTCCCTGATTTCGAGGGACAGTCCCTGATTTGGAGCAATGTCCCTCTGTTTCTCTTTCCTCCTCATTTGTCCCTCATTTTGGTCTGATCCATATAGTTGTATATAAAATGCACTTTTTATCTTTCAAAAAGTGTTTCCCAGTGCTAACCTTTCATCCAATTTCTAAATTGCTGCATTTGTAAATTCCAAAAGCCAATATGAAGAAATAATAGTGTTAAAAAAAATGCACTTGTGGGTTTAACTAATCATTTTTTTGTATAATTCTCTTTTAAGGGGGTGTGGCAGGGGGTGTGTCCTATGCCTGCATACTTTTGCTAATAGTCCCTCATTCCCATCTCAAAAAGTTGGGAGGTATGTGTTGGCCCTATATAAATTATGAATAACAAAAATAATAAGGATTCTCCCAGTTCTTTTGGGACAGTGCTGGACCAGCATGGTCACATGAGAGGAAGAGGCGTAATGTAACATGCGCTTCCATGGAAGATACAAAAATAAGGCTAATACATAAAAAAACAGAATGGCCAGACAGTAGCACTGGCTGTAAGTGCAGCCATTTTCTTTACACTGGCAATTAAAGTTTCTATATTTATATAAAGCTGGTGTAGGATATCATTCACAGGTTGTGTTTTTAATACAGTATGACGATATTGGAAGGCCTTCTCTAATTAGTGCCTGGTAATAGCAGATCTTTGCCCTGGTAAAGAGAAACGTCACACATTGGATTGTCAGACTGCTCTTCAGGAATATATTCACTTGTAGTTTAGTGTCATTATCAATAAAGTCCTTTATAGTAAAACAACTCTGCTCATAGTGAGAAATGTGTGTAGAAAAGTGGTGTCGCCAGCAACAGCCATATTAGAAAATAGATCAGACAACATTAGGCACTTCTTTTGGTACCAACAGTTCTATCAGTACTACAATGTATTTTCTAAAGAGAAGTTGATGATCTGCGACATTTCTAAGGCTAGCAACAGCGCTAAAATGCGTCTTCTGTTGCCTGCATATTTTTGTGTTACATTTTTAGACCTATTCCTGTGGAGCTCCATGGATCCTAGGTTTAGGCTGTACATAGGACTTTGACTTCTGCTTCATTCAAGATTAAAGTGTTTGTAAAGCTTCTTTTTTTTCTTAAAGTACAAACATGTTATACTTACCTTCTCTGTGCAACAGTTTTGCACAGCATGGCCCCTGAACCACCTCTTCTGGAGTCCTCCATCTGCCCTCTCCATCTCTCTCTGAGCTGGACTGTGTGCATCCATAGACACACAAAGTGTGACTCTGTCCCCCCCCCCCCCACTAGCCATTAGCTAGACCACTAACAGCAAGAGTCAATGGTTACTGCGGAGTTTCCCGAGAGACAAGCTACTGCAAACGGGCACAGCACCGGCTCAAGATCAAGCTCAGGTTAGTAATTTTTTAAGGTGGGTGCCGGGGGGGAGCAGCTATTGAAAGGTTTTTTTAACCACTTTAAGCTCCATCCCCTCTAACCCTACCCTGGCATTCAACTACCAGATCTTCAGTGGGTAGTAAAGTCTCTAGTCTTGATTTAGGCAAATGCTGAGGCCCATGTACACCCTGGGGATTGGATCCAAGGATATAGGGATCATTTTGAAGACAAACACAGTCACTTAAAGTGGAAGTAAAGGCTAGCCATAATTGTTGTTAGAAATGTTGCCCCCCCCCCCTCCTACCTATAATGCATAGCCCTTTTAAAGAGAGCTATGGAAATACCTCTTTTTAATATGCTCGGGTAGTGCGGTCACATGATACAGAAGCTCCAGCTCCCCTGTATTAGGAAGCGGCTGCTGCAGGCAAGGGGAGTGCTGACAGTAGATGGACAATGGGAGTCGGTGGGTAAAGTTATGGCTGCGGGAATTCAGAGCCATGGTGGAACACTTCCTTACACAGGGGAGCAAATGCTTCTCATCATCACATGACCACACCGGAGTAGATTTAAAAAAACAAAAGACAAATTTCCACTGATCAGCATTGGTAGGAGGAATGGGAGGAAAGATTTTTAAAAACATAGTTATCCCTTACTTACACTTGAGAGTAACACAAGATGTATGCACTTCAGCACCGTTGTCTTAGGAACATTTTAGGCCAGGTCAAGTTAATTTTAAATAAAGAAGCATCTAATAAGGGGAAAGCAGGTAGAAGCTTAAACTACATTTTTGTATCTACATCCTTGTTTTAAGTGAAACTTACCTAAAGTAAGACTGTCATGAGAGAAATACAAGGACTACTGTTTCTGACCTCTCTGGAAGTCTCTGAAACAGAAAATGTTTGCAGATTAGGCATGGAGTAATCGCATGGATGTTTCTCATATGACAGGTTTCCTTTTTACAGCCCAAGTGGACATTAGCTGAATACATTCTAGGTCAGCCTTTCTCAACCTTTTAACCCCAGAGTAACCCCTAAAATAATTTTCAGGTCTCAGGGCAACCTTAATACCATTAGTCCGTCAGGTGACATTGGTCAAATGCCCCTTAGTAAGTGGGAAGAATGCCCCTCTGACAGGGGGGGCCAGATTAACATACTTGAAGTCTTGCCGGCAAGTGGCGTTGGACCTGGAACTATGCAGGCACCATCAGATAGGAAGTCAGTTAGCCATTGTACCCCTAGCCACCCCTGGAAGAACCTTGGTTGAGAATAGCTGTCCTGTGTGCTTAAAAAACAAGGTTCATATTCATAGAATTTGTTTTCTTTGAAAAGCAGCCTCAGTAGTAGAGTAGAGAATGCTGTCCCCTGCCAGCAGGCTGCAGAGAAGGGTCCCTGCTCTTTGTGTAGAAGAAGTGGTTTCTCTGCAGAGGTTCAACAAACCCCCTATTAAGGAAAGGTAAACTTTTCAAAATGAATAGATCGTTTGCAGTAATCCACTGTTTTTGAATAGTCTTTAGGGTTCATTTCTATGCCGGTTCTTTGCCAATTATTTTATATGTATATTATTTAAAAAAGAGTAGGAAGGAAAATTGAATGTTTGAAAAATAGGGGAAGATAAAAACAAAAGGGGGAATTATATATCCACAGCTATTAAGGTTCCGTTGAGTCGATTTAAATGGGGAATATCTTTCAACATATATTCTTCATTGGTATACTGTAGCTAAAGACAGCCAAGGAATTTGACTATATAGGCTACCTTGGCAGTGGTACAAAGAGCATCATTTCAGAACTAAAGCTAACATATTCTCGCGTAGATGAGAACTGAGGAAGTGGAGGCTGGTATCTGTCACAAAAAAGTACCCACTCCCTAAAAAAGTAAAAATTAGAGAGAGACGGAGGGAAAGGGATGAGTGGCACTTTCACTGATGGTCTGCTTTAATCTCCCTCGACATCGACCTTCCAGTCTCCTCTATGGCGCAGCAGGTGTCAACAGACGTGTGTCCGTTGACACCTGCCTACATCTGATCCTATCCGCTAAAAACAGATGGATGGGTTCCCCATCTGTCTGGCAGCTCGGATCGGAAGGCAGTCGGGTGTAAACGGACAGGCGGGCCGTGTACATCCATCCGCCAATAGAGGAAAGTGGGCTGTGTCCACTCTGCATAAGTGGAGCGGACATGGACCAGCTATCCACCTTCTCACCAGGGATCAGTGGACAGATTCCCTGCTGGGTAGGCGGACTCCAACATAGCCCACACCTTATGTTCGAGGCCTAAAGGAATGATTGGCATGGTTCTGCCCTTTGTCTATGAATTATCAATGATTGCCTTGTTTTTGGATTGTTTGAAGTGATGATATGTAACCAATTTCATTTTAGGGAACAATTGTGAGCTTGTTAATGTACCAATATACACTGATCAACCATGACATTATGAAGATCCATCTAATATTAAGCAGGTCCCCATTTGTCACCAAAGCAGCCTTGATCCGTTGTGGCATGGACAACATTAGACCTCTGAAGGTATGATGTGGTATCTGGCCTCAAGCCTTCAGTAGCAGGTGCTTAAAGTTCTTCATGGGGTGGGAACTCCATGGATCTGACAGTGTAGGCCGGTGTAGGCACTTTTGGCTGTGGACACGGGTCAGCATTGGCACCTTGACTGGTCTGCGGCTACGCAGCTCCATACACAACAAACTACGATGCCCATTTTTTCTGCTTTCAAAACTTCAACTTCAGGGACAACGTTTACTTGCTTCCTAATATATCCCACCCACTTTCAGATGTCATTGTAACAAGATAATCAGTGTTATTCACTTTACCTCTCAGTGATCTTAACCGCTTGCCGACCAGTGCACGACAATGTACGTTGGCACAATGGCACGGCTGTGCAAATGGGCGTACCTGTACATCCCCTTTAAATCGTGGGCGCACGCGTGCGGTGTGAGCGTGCCCGCGGGTCCTGCGGACTTGATGTCCACCGGTGGCCCGTGATCGTGACACGGAGAGGCAGAACGTGGAGATGCCTATGTAAACAAGGCATTTCCCTGTTCTGCCTAGCAACATGACAAGGATCTACTGCTCCCAGTGATCGGGAGCAGTGATTTCTGTCATGTTCTAGTGAGCCCATCCCCCCTACAGTTAGAACACAGTGAGGGAACACAGTTAACCCCTTGATCACCCCCTAGTATTTAACCCCTTCCCTGCCAGTGTCATTTACACAGTAATCAAAGCACTTTTATAGCACTGATCGATGTATAAATGTCACTGGTCCCACAATAGTGTCAAAAGTGTCCGATGTGTCTGCCGCAATATCGTAGTCATGATAAAAATCGCAGATCGCCGCCATTACTAATAAAAAAAAAGAATAATAAAAATGCCATAAATCTATCCCCTCTTTTGTGCAAACCAATCAATATACACCTATTGCGATTTTTTTTTACCAAAAATATGTTGAAGAATACATATCGTTCTAAACTGAGGGAGAAATTAGTTTTTTATATATTTTTATATTATAGCAAAAAGTAAAAAATATTGCTACCACGTGATCAGCTGTCAGCCAATGACAGCCAATCACATGATGTAAACAAAAGCTCGGTAATCATTTTTTTTTCTCCTCACGCTGACAGCAAGAGTAGAAAAAAAAGCCGATCACCGGCTTATCTGCAAGGGACATCAGTCCCGAAGAGGAAGAGGCAATTATGCCTCATCTGTGCCCACCAGTACCCCCTGCCAGTGCCACCTGCCATTGCCCACCAGTGCCACCTATCAATGCCCATGAGTGCCACCTATCAATGCCCACAAGTGCCACCTATCAATGCCCACCAGTGGTGCCAATTAGTGCCACCTAGCAGTGCTGCCTATCAGTGTAACTGATAAGTGCCCATTATTGCCACCCATCAGTGCCCATCACTACCACCTATCGGTGCCCATCAGTGCCGCCTCATCAGCGTACATCAATGAGGGAGAAAAATTACCTGTTTGCAAAATTTTATAACAAAATATAAAAAAATTAAAATTTTGTTTTTTAAAAAAAAATGTGGTCTTTTAATTTTTTTTAACAAAAAATAAAAGGTGAGGTGATCAAATACCACCAAAAGAAAGTTCTATTTGTGGGAAAAAAATGATAAAACTTTAATTTGGGTACAGTGTAGCATGACCGCGCAATTGTCATTCAAAATGCATCAGCGCTGAAAGCTGAAAATTGGTCTGGATAGGAGGGGGGTTTAAGTGCCCAGTAAGCAAGTGGTTAAAGCACCGCACTGTAAAAATGTAAATGGACCTTTAGATGCAACAAGTGCGAATACCTGGATTTTGCTTGATATCAGCCTATAGCAAACTCCTGTACAAAATAGAACCAAGGCTGGGAGAGGGAGGGGCATAACCAGGAGCCAATAAAGTGTGTTTCATGCAAATTGGCTGACAAGAAAAATGCAGATAGGAGAAAGCAGAAGAGCAGAGGCTGGACCTCATCAGTCTGCTGCTGCTCTTTCAATGTCCAGATCACATTCCATTTGTATATTTAGCTCTTTGACTGGGGTTCATCTTAAAAATGAATTCTGTATTGGAATTGTTCTGCCCTCACTATACATGGGTGAGGTATAACTAGACAGACAGCTAACTCTCCTCCCTTAACACCTCATTGGGGCAGACGCAAGGCCTTTTTTTAAACTTTTATTGCAGGGAAGTTAGAGTAAAACTAAAATGAAAGAAATAACATACAATCAGTATACACAATATACAAAATATACAGTCCTAACACACTAGTCTAACTAGGAAAAGGGGTTATAAACATACCGGCGATGTTTCCGTTAGGCTGACATTAGAATTGCAGCTGAATAGGTGTGGAGTCCTCTGGAGAAGATGGAACAAAAAAGGAAGATGGCAACTGGGGGCTGTCTCTCAGACCTCATGGTATAGACCAGTGGAATTATGGGAAGCTATGGTGGCTTTTAAGCAACAATATCTACCTACCTTCAGTAAATTATTTACAGATACTAAGTATGTAAAAGAGCCACTAGATGGCGATATTACAATTTACCATATTTTTCGGACCATAAGACGCACCTGACCATAAGACGCACCTAGGTTTTAGAGGAGGCAAAACAAGAAAAAAAATTATTCTGAACCAAATGGGGTACCAAAATATTTAATAAAATATAACAGAATAATATTTCAACTATGTAAAGTGAACAGCAGTCAACAATGGCATTAAGGACCATAAACACTGTAATTAACAAATGAGGAGAGACTTTAAGGTTCAAGTAGTCTTCTAGTTTCCTGAGAACCCCAAGACCTCATCATCGCTAGTGTCAGAATTTTTTGAAGCTCAGTTGCTCACAATCACTGACATCACTTTCTTCGCTATCTTCATATACAATACAATCTTTAGTTCCATCTAAGGCATTGCTAATGCCACATTCTTTGAATGACTGTGCAACGATTTCCTCCTTCACTGAGTGCCATGATGTTTTCACCCATTCACAAACTTGAGTGATAGTGGGCCTCTTCATTCATCCAGTAGATGTCAGATCATAATTACCAGCAGCCATCCATTTGTTCCACTCTTCTTGCATAAAGACTTTAAATGGTTTGTTGATGGAAACGTTGAGAGGTTGCAACTTGCTGGTAAGACCCCCAGGAATGACAGCTAGATGAGTATTCACTTCTTTAAAGCATTTTTTTGTATTTTCACTAATATGTGCTCTAAACTGGTCAAGCACTAATAAGGCAGGTTTTTTCAGAAACTCTCCAGGACGTTTGGACCACACTTTTTCAACCCATACTCTCATTCCATTTTCATCCATCCATCCTTTGTCATGAACATGTACAACGACTCCTCGTGGAATCACTTCTTTTGGAAATGTTTTCCGTTTGAAAATTAGCATGGGTGGTATTTTGGTGCCGTCTGCACAGCAGGACAACACAACCTTGTAATGTGTTTTCTCATGTCCTGAGGTTTTCAGTTATGGTTTTGGCACCTTTCAGATCAACAGTCCTATTAGATGGCACATCAAACATTAGCGGGACTTCATCCATATTCCGAATCTGGCCAATTTCAAAACCATTTTTCTTCCTAGCATCAATCACAAATTTATGAAAAGACAGAATCTTAGATTCATATTCTTTTGGCATTTTTTGCACAATTCTAGTTTTGGTGCGCATAACAAGGTCACATCGCCTCATACATCTGTAGCACCACGATGGTGATCCAGTAAAATCCTGAATGCCTTTCTCTATGGCAATGCGTTTGGCTTCATATATTATCATTTTTGTAGAGGCTGAGAAGCCATTATTCCGGTGATGTGTGATCCATTCTTTCATGGCCACTTCTAACTGTGGCCACTTTGCAGCATGCCCACAAAAAGTCCCTGCAGTGGGTGGTTGAGCTGGCACCTGGTCCCGGCAGTGGGTAGCTGAGTTGGCACCTTGTCCCAGCAGTGGGTGGTTGAGCTGGCACTTGGTCTCGGCAGTGGGTGGCTGAGCTGGCACCTGATCCCTGCAGTGTGTGGCTGAGCTGGCACCTGGTCCTGTCAGTGATGGCTGAGCTGGCACCTGGCTCTGTCAGTGGGTGGCTGAGCTGGTACCTGGTCCTGTCAGTGGGGGCTTGCACCTGGTCAGTGTTAATTACCAGTATTCAAAGTGTATAGAATTTTTTGTACTGTATACTGTACCTTATACTGTAGAACGCAGAATGCAGGGCGGGCACTGCTTGCAGATGAACTGGAATGGATTCCTGAGGCAGCGACCAAAGAGGGCTTACTTTACTAGTTAGCTTATGTTGAACAAGCCCAGTTCGCGGAGCAACACGTAATGACGTCGTGTGGGCATGCCTCCACGCACTGGACCTGCAGCAAAGCTTCCTGGGCTTCTTTTACATGAGCCGCCCCCTTCCCTTGCTGTGTGATGTGCTGCTGGGAAGAAGATGCTGCCGCGGACCAGTTTGACCTCCCCGTGAGCTCTAGCTGACGGCGCTGGCTGCTGACATGCTCTCTGACCACTGCTAGCCCGGTATGTAAAACAGCGAAGACCGGGGGGGTTTCCATTCAGTATTCAGACCATAAGACGCAGGGACATTTTCCCCCATATTTTTGGGGGAAAAAAGTGCGTCTTACAGTCCGAAAAATACAGTACTTTACATACCATTAGCATATTCAACAATTAAACAAAAGAACATAAAAAACACTTGCTGAAGGCATGACAGGAATTATTATACTTATGTTACATTACATAGCACTGTCCCTCTTATACAGGCATTCAGGGCAGAAATTACTACGTATTCTGCAAACTAAAGACTCAGAAAACTTTGCATGTCTTCTGCAGTGGGTTTTCTACGATCTCATAAAAGCTGACTAAAAATGGGATGGAAGAGATTTACAGGCCAATGCTGTAGCCAAAGGTTATATAAATATTCCAGTGCTGCTTGTCCCACAGAGCATTTGTTTTAATTCACCTGATTAGATGTGGTGATTGTTGACACTTGAAACCAAGTAACCAGATCGCCTTTGGATTTTTGTCACAGAGTCAGGAGCTTGGGTGCAGCTGTTTGTATGAAGAGAGTTTGTGCCCGCACTATGCCTGGATAAAAATTCTCCTAATATCTCTGAGTGAAGGACAGAATCATACCGCCATTCTTCTTCTGATTACGTGGTGTAATGAGCCTTTAATATGGTGCCAGAAGAAAGATGCGTGCAAAACAAATGGCCCAACTGTAACATGATCTTAAAAGGCCGCTAACTTAAAGTGTATGTAAAGTTTTTTTTTTTTTTTAATACAAACGATTTTTATTGAAAAATAAAGAGCAGTAACAATAAGCGTCACTTACAGAGAATGAAACATAGAATATGTAACAAGGTGTATTAACAGTAATACAGGCATACCCCACTTTTAAGTACACAATGGGGTTTATTTACTAAAGCTAAAAAAGTGAAAAATCAGGCTCACTTCTGCATAGAAACCAATAAGCTTCCAGGTTTTATTACCAAAGCTTAATTGAGCAAGCTGGGGTTAGAAGGTTTCTATGCAGAAGTGAGCCTGATTTTGCACTTTCTAGCTTTAGTAAATAAATCCCATTGTGTACTTAAAAGTGGGGTATGCCTGTAATGAGGTGCTGTTATCAAAGTTAAGTGATCCGCTTACAGCTAGATTATCACACATAATGGACTACATGGGGAGACAGCCTAGTGAGAGGAACATTAAAGCTAACTAGGGATTTTGTAGGCATCTCCACGTTGCCGTGACACTTCTGCTACAGAAATGACAGATGAAATAAGAACAAACCATATAAAGAACTCATAAACCAAAAACTGAAATAGAAAACAAAGGAGGTTACGGGAAACCAGTCTGGAAAAGGCTGTCAACAATGCATTTTAATTTGGGGGTTCTGCCCTGGCAGGGCTAATGTGATCTATGTGCAATCAGGAGGACCAGGACTTCCATTTCAGCTCATAGATGTGCATGGTGTCCATGATAGTGTGGAAGACCATGAGCTGTATGGCCCCCATACGCTTAAGGACCTGATCCCATGGGACCCCCTGGAGTATGCCAAAACAAAGCGATGGTCCAATGGACCACACTAAAGAGCGTGTGGGATAGTTTTTGTTCAGGGAGGGAGGATCTAGGTATTTCTGTGAAGATTAAGCACATCTGATGTGTCAGAGTTGTCCATACACCTGTGATCCCTGCCACCTTAGAGGCTACTTTTTGCCATAAGTCCCTCAGAGCTATAGAACTCCAGAAAATATGCAAGTGAGTCCCTTTCTCAGGACAACCTCTGAAGCAGTTTTGGGAAACAGTGAGGAAAAATTTGTGTAACTTAGAGGGGGTATAGTACCATCTTGTCTGTAGTTTCACCACTGTTTCCTTCACCGCCACAGATTTTGTGCATTTATGCATATTAGAGATCCTGTCAGACCATTCTTCCGGAAAAGCCACCATCCCAGTCTCCACCTCCCAGCTGAGCATGGCTGTAGATTTTTCCGGAAGGCTGAGGCCGCCCAGGTAATTATATAATAGGGAGATTGTCCCCTTGTCTCTAGACGCGGGGCCACATAGGTCTTCGAATCTTGTAATGGGGTTAGTTACATTCCTGGAGTAGTGAGAAATGTTGAAGAAATGTCTGATTTGTAAATATCTGTAAAATTCTGTCTTGGGTAGAGAATGGGAAGATTGTAGGGTTATGAAAGAGCAGATTACCCTATTTTTCTGTAAAGAGTCTAGGGTAATAAGGTCTTTTGAGATCCATAGGGCAAAAGCATTAGGATTGACGAATGCTGAGTGAAATGTGGGGTCCCCAACATAGGAAGCCAACCTGGGGCTGGGAGGGAGTAGGGAGAATTTTTTCTTGTATAATGACCATAGGTGTAGGGATTGTCACACTACCACGTTTAACATGGATCATAAAAAAGAAAGAGAAGAGAGGAGCACTTAGGGAATAGTTCAGACAGATCTCCCAGTCCCTAGTAACATATATCATAAAAAAGAAAGAGAAGAGAGGAACACCCGTTTAACATGGAAATATCCTTGGGGAGAATTGCTGTAGCCCACAATAATCCGGGGAGAAAATATGGGGCTATTGAAATCTGCTCAAAGCGGAGCCAAGGGATTTCGTGTGGGGGGGTGTGCCAGTGTGCCAACTGTAATAGTCTGGCGGAAAGGTAGTATAGCCATAGGTTTGGTAAACGCAGCCCGCCCATGGCTCTCGGTCTATATATCATTTTCTTGCCAAGGCGGGGTATTTTATTCTGCCAAACAAATTTGCTTACATCACGCTGAATTAGGTTAATCGTCTGGCGTGACACATAATTGGGGAGGGCTCTAAAAAAAAAATAATAGTTTAGGGAGAATAGACATTTTCACTGCCTGGATTCTGCCTAAGAAAGAGATATGGTATGGGCTCCATGTATGCAGCAGTTACCTAATAGGAGTAAATGCTGGCGAGTAATTGGCGAGGAATAGTTTGTAGAGCGTAGGGGCTAATTTAATGCCTAGATAGGGTAAAGTCTGTCCATCCATGGAAAAGCCAAAGTTGGATTGGATAGAGGAGGTTATGTTTTGGGGGAAATTTATTGGAAGGGCAGAGCATTTGGCGAGGTTAACCCCTGGTCCCGAAATATCTTGGAAGGTGCGTAGAATGGAGATAACTTTGGGTATTATTATTAAAACATTATTATTAAACAGTATTTATATAGCGCCAATAGTTTGCGCAGAGCTTTATAACATGAGGGCAGACAGTAAACTTACAATACAAATCAATACAGGAGGAATCAGGGGGCCCTGCTTGTTAGAGCTTACAATCTAGAGGGTATTGAAACTATTGGGTCAGACAGGAACATAAGGACATCGTCCATGTATAAGCTAAGTTTGAACTCCTGGTCTCCTTTCGTATAATCCTTGATATTGGGATCTAGGCTGATTGAGCGGGCCAGGGGTTTGATGGAAATGGCAAATAAAAGTGGTGACAGGGGGCACCCCTGTCTTGTTCCTCTGCCTAATGTGAAGTATTCAGAATTACAGCCCAGAAGTCTAGTCCGTGTGCGTGGATGATGGTAAAGTTCCCGGAATCAGTGGACAAAGGCCCCCAAAAAGCCAAATTTCTCATGGGTTAGTTCGAGGTATGGCCATAGTACACTATTAAAAGCCTTGTGGATGTCAAGGCTTAGGAGTAGCACCCTGCGAGAATGTAAATCAGCGTCTTGTATGATGTTTGAAGCAAGTCTGATGTTGTCTGTGATTTGTCTGGTTGGGATAAAACCTGTTTGGTCTGGGGAGATTAAGGAAGTAATGATATTCGAGAGTTTGTCTGCTAATATGCGTCCAAAGATCTTCAAATCGGTGTTGATGACCAAAATTGGCCTATAGTTTTGGGGTAGGGAGTGGTCTTTGTTGGGTTTTGTGATCACAGACATGTTCGCCAGAAGCATGTCGTCTGGGAAAACGTTGCCCTTAAAAATGTGGTTAAAGAGAGATTTTAGATATGGGATTAAATTACCTTGGAATATCTTATAGTATGGGGCTGAGTATCCGTCTGGGCCAGGGGTTTTGGAGGGTTTTAAAGATTTGATGACACCAATTATTTCAGAGCCTGAGCAAGGGGTGTTCAGCTCCTGGAGGTGTTCTTGTGTTAGGGCAGGGAGAGGTAGGTCTTCTAGCCAAGTTGTGAGGGCAGGGTCAGGGGGCGAGGATGGAGGGGAGAGTAGTTCTGTGTAAAATTTAGAGAAAATCTACAGTACCTCTAAAGGGTCAGAGACTAAGTTACCGTTGGGATTTCTTAATTTGTAAGTGTGGGGGGGGGGGGGTGGAGTGCAGTGGTAGAGTCTGCGAGGAGTATAGGGGTACGAAACAGATAATCCAATCTGGAATAGCTGTCCAGCAAGATGTTGGGGGTATTGCGGAAAGCCCTAAGGATCTCCTCCTTCACTAGGTAATCCTTAAGGCATAAAATAATATCCCTGGGTGGTTTGTCGTCAGGTGGTTTGGGGCGAAGGGCTTTGTGAATCCTGCTGCATGCAAAAGCAGCTACTGGAGAAGCAGGCAGCAGGGACTGGAACAACTTGTGGATGGCCTGGGTTAAATCAGTGACCACCTCAGGGACCCCTCTGATCCTCAAGCTGTTCTGTCTATTTCTGTTGTCCAGGTCCTCCAAGTGGACCTGGAGCTGGGAGACAGATTCGGTAAGGGATTTGTGATTCCTGCGGAGGTCAGTGTATGCAAGTTGCAGTTCATCGTGCTTTGTCTCTAAGAGATCAGTTCTTCCTCCCAGAACTGCTATCTCTTGCTGCAGAGTATTAGTAGATTTGTGGAGTTCTGTCTGGAATTTCTCTGCAATCTTGGTGTACATGTACATCTAGGTCTGCCTTGGTGAGCTGCAGCGCGTACTAACCATCCCCAGACGAGTGCACCAGAGAGGCCGCTGGGCTGTGTGTAGGGGCTGAAGCGTGTTGTGGCTCGGCGCCATCTTGAGGCTTTCCTGCCATCTCACGGACCCTGAGGAGATTGTTAGGGACCTTTGTGCTGGTTTCCCGTGACGAGACCTGGAGGATGGCATGCACCGCTCGTTCCCCCGGGGGTGCAGGTAGTTTATAAGTCAGTTTGAAAAGTTTTTCGGCCCCAGAGAAGGCGCTGAAGTCCCCGCTGTGTCAGAGTTCCGCTCAGATGCGACCTTCCAGTTTCGTGCCGCACATGCGCCCCGTGTATGTAAAGTTTTGTTTAGAATGTTGAATGATTGGGATCTCTTTCAGGTTTTTGTTATCGTCTTTGTCCTTGCTGGGGAAATTCACCCTCTCCATTGGTCCTGGTGACCATTGTCTCCAGTACAGAAAGTGATAGGAAATCCATAATGTGAAATAGAGTACCAATTATGTCATATGCCAAAGGCATATGACATAATTGGACACGATTAATAAAGCAACCGATTTTTTGTCCAAGAAATTCTCCTCCTCCTGTACCTGGACTGGACTTGGGTCAAAGCAATAACTCCAAGGCCAACAATAAATAACACGTTATCTCCTCCAACAAGATGGCTGGTTGACGAACGGACGTTCAGAAACAAACTGAAAAGTGCGAAATGAAAAGTGCGAAATGTAAAGTGCGTAATGAAAAGCGCGAATCAACACTCACCAAACTTCTACTAACACGAAATTAGCAGAAGGAGCACAAAGGGTGGTGCCTGACAATTGAACGTCCTCTTTTACAGCTCGTAGTACGTCTAGTATGTCACTATGTTCGTGTTTGTTGGCCGACAATTGTGTACCGTTTGTATCCAAGACAAAATCCAGGCACACGCCTTCGGACAAAAGTCAGAGGTTTTGTCTGAGGAAAATCCGATCGTGTGTACGAGGCTTAAGATGCTTGGTTCTCAATTGCCCCATGACCACATAACTTTTTTTTATACTGGGACCTTCCTTTCCCACACCTCCTGATGACTATGAATAAACTTTTTTTTAAAATACAGTATACTAACAATTTAATGGAAACAAACTAACCCCCATCCAAACTTGAATTCCTTAATTGCATTCAAAAAGTGAAAACTATGGAGCTTCTATCAGCTAGAATATATGATAATCTAAGGAAACAAGGTTTGGAACCCCTGGGTTCAAATCTTTGCTTCTTCATAAAGAGAGCAGACACTGGGGATTTATTAAAACTGGAGAGTCCAAATGTGGTGCAGTTCTGCATAGAAACCAATCCGCTTGCGTGTTTTTTTTGTGAAGGCTTAATCAAACAAGCTGAAGTTGGAAGCTGATTGGCTACCATGCACAGCTGTACCAGGTTTTGCATTCTCCAGTTTTAGTGAATCAACCCCAGTACCTCTCTCCCACATGGTCAGCCCATGCCTCCCTTCCTATCTATATCTGTCACCCTTTCACTTTTCTTCCTCTTTATCTTCTTCTTTCTTCATTTGTTGCCCTCTTGGCTTGTTCTTAGTACAGTAATGCCCTGTACACACGTACGATGAGCCAAGAAAAATTAAATTCAATAGGAATTTACGACAACGGATTTTGTTATCGGAAAATTTGAGATCCAGACCTCAAATTTTGTGTGACGGAAACTCTGATGGAAAATGTCCGATGAAGCCTACACACGGTTGGAATTACCGACAACAAGCTCCGATAGCACATTTTCTGTCGGAAAATCCGACCGTGTGTACGGGACATAACAGAGCTTAAAGTACAACTAAAGGCAGCCTACATATTTTTAGTGTACTGTGACTAAAGCTCATGAAAGTGCCACATTTTAATAAGTACCATAAATAAAATCATAATTACCTCAGCATACACCCATATGCTTGCTCTAATCCCCCCCTCTGTATCACCGCTGCTGGATCCTGATAGTGATGGTGGGAGGAGTTTTGCAGAGCTAGCACGTTGTTGCCTTCCACTATCCTAGCATCTCCCACAATAAACGACATTTCCGATGGTTCATTTGGCAGTTGGTCAGTGGCATAGATGGGCCAGACGTGGGAAGTGGGCAGAGCCTCGGCGTGTCTTCAAAGAGGACTGAAACGCTAAGGGCTTTGTAAGTAAGGGAAGCAACGCCCCCAATGACGTCACGGTGCTGCGCTGAAGTTTCTTGAACAGCAAAACGCAAGAGGGGATAACGGAAAAGAGAGAAAGCTCCGTTGTCCCCAGAATAAAGGAAGCTGACAAGCTGGAGGGGGAGCAGGTACATTTCTCTATATCCTTGTATTTATATTACAAACAAAGACAGACATGTTTTACAGTCTGCTAAGTTCTCTCACATATTACAGTTTGTTTTTTGACCTTAGTTCTTCTTTAATCTATCACCATGCATACCTTTTTGGGGATTAGTGTAACTCTAAGGCCCTTGCACATGGGGCGGGCTCTGTCAGGAGTTCACCTGCTCAGCCTATAATCTGTCCGCTGACCCTCAGCTGAGCAGGCGGAGAGCTGGTCCATGTCCGCTCCGCTTATACAGAGTGAACACAGACACCACCCGCTCTCCTGTATGGACGGTCAGAAATTAAACGGACTGCCTGTCCATTTACAATGACTGCCATCTGATTCGTATCACTAGACGGATCCCCATCTGTCTGTTTTTAACGGATAGGATCAAATGTCGGCAGGGGTCAACAGACAGATGTCCGTTGACATCCGCCGCTCCATTGGAGGACAATAGATGGTCTGATCGAGTCCGTCTAAAAAATTGGCAGGAATACCCAATCGGTGGCCTCATGTGAAAGGGGCTTAAAGAGTATTTCAGACATGCCTATATGTTTTGAATTTAAACCACAGACATGAAATATGAACAAAACATATCCCTTTATAGTGTGTACTTGTCTCAATTAAGGCCACTAAGTGTAATTTCTGTCTGCTGCTTCATTCCCCTGCTATCAACATGAGTCACTTCTGACACGTTTTCCTGACACCAAGAGAAAAAAGGAGACAAGGGAGGGTCCTCCAGCTGATTGACAGCCTCAGCTCTCTTCTTGTGTGGTGTGTGAGGGGGTGTCCCTTTCCTCCAATCAGCTGTCAGAGATCTTTTCACTGAGTTCTGCAGAGTGTAATTTCAGCTCTCAGCCCCCTTTTTTCTGACACCTCAGACAAGCTGTATAATATCTGGACTTTCAACAGCTGTGTGAAGCAGAGCCTCAGCATATCGGCAAGATGTGGTGAGATCGTATACATGTCATTTGAGCACTTAGGTGCCTGCCACAGTACTACTCTTCAGTGTACTCTGTCTCTGTACCATTGGTTAATCAGCTGCAAATTATGGAGGATATCTACTGTTAGTAGACTGAACCTGGCTGATACATTGAGACAAAGAACTTGTAGAGACTGTAGGATCAGCAAGTCATGGCGCTATATGTGAATGCTTCTTCATTTTAAACTGGGATACTCCACCACTTTGATTTAAGGGTCCAATACCTGCCTCTTTGCCGTAAATTAACAATGAGTCCAGTAGAAAGGACTCACTTTCCATACCATTAGGCGTAGAGTTAGGCTGGACATACACTTGTGCACATATTCGATTAAAGAGGAGGTAAACTTCCCTGGTTTGTTTTTATCTATAGGTAAGCCTATAGTAGGGCTTAGCTATAGGTACTGTAAATATCTCCCAAACTTACACCCTTTAGGAGATATTTACGTGTACGCCACCATTGATGTCATTGACGCATGCACTCTGAAGGAACATCCACCAATGCCCTTCCTTCAGAACCCTGGTTGTTCCTTCAGAACCCTGTGCTGTGACTAGTGGCTCCCATGCGCATGCTCGGGAGTGACGTCACACGGCTCTGGACAGTCACAGAGCTGGAGTCCACAGACCCAGAAGGAAGAAGAGGGAGGATGGATGCGGTCAAATAAAAGAGGCAGCATTTACATCCTATTTAGGTATTAGGATTACCACCACCCAACTGCACATTGGCTCCAAGTGAGACTGTCCTCTTACATCCACATTAATACTAATATGGACTTCAGCATTGCTCTCTCTTTTAGCTGGCTCACATGGGTCCTTACCTTCCATCTGAGGGGGGAACCAGGGCTCTAGGAGGGATAGGTAGGGTGGAATGGGGTTTGGGGTCTTTGGAGTGGGGTGGCGGTTGGCTGGGGGGTGCTGAAGTGTAGGGGTGAGTTGTGGGTGGGGAGTGGTAGTGGGGGAATCCCCTTGGTGAGTTGCAGGTACGCACTGTTTGAATAGATTTTTTTACATCAATATCATTTAATAAACTTCTTTTGGTAGCCTTAGAGGTGCTTTATTCTTGTGTTGTTATTAAATTAAACTCAATGGATTTTTTGACTTAAACACTATTTGCTATACAGCAAAGTCACTGACTAATTTCTGGAAATGTCCCTTATGCCGCGTACACACGAGCGGACTTTACGGCGGACTTCGCCCGGCGGATTTTTCGACGTACTTTCCGACGGACTTTCTGAATGAACGGACTTGCCTACACACAATCCACCAAAGTCCGTCAAATTCATACGTGATGACGTACGACCGGACTAAAACAAGGAAGTTCATAGCCAGTAGCCAATAGCTGCCCTAGCGTGGCTTTTTAGTCCGTCGAACTAGCATACAGACGGCGGACTTTTCGACCGGACTCGATTTCAACGGATACATTTTAAACAAGTTTCAAATCTAATTCCGTCCAACTTTTGAGAAAACAAAGTCCGCTGGAGCCCACACACATCGAATTGTCCGACGAAATCCAGTCCGCCGGGCAAAGTCCGCCGTAAAGTCCGCTCGTGTGTACGCGGCACTAGAGTTTTGTGTGCATATATTTAACCATTTTTGTTTTGTGGACCTCTTTGTAGGACAAGTGGACCTGGCAGTGAACACAGAGCTCTGAAGTTGTCCCAAGAGTATACCTTTGTGTTGTCAAGTAAGCACCAACCAATCCTCCAATCTTCTGCAAAATGGAGCGTTCAACTCAGGAGCTTTTCCTCAACTTTATGATTGTCCTGATCACTGTCCTGCTCATGTGGGTTCTTGTGAAGTCTTACCAAAGTTAATAGACTACTATGGAGTAACACAACGGCCGTTGTTTATACGTAACTATGTGAAATTCCACGAGGGCTTACTGAACACCCATATAACAATGATTTTGTCTGCTCTCTGCCACCAAGGTCCTTGTTTTCACCGCCCCCCAATTAAGCCAATACCACCAGTACACATGGACCTGCCCATGATTGAAAACACGTTACACTAAGATTGATTAGCTGACTGTGATAAGGACATGAGGGAGTGAAATTTAAACACAGAAGATATGTTTAGTCTGGTGGAGGAAGCTGAGAGGAAAATGTCAAACTTCTGTCTTTAGAAATGAGAACTGGGAATGTTTTGATTATAAGTACAACGGAATATTTCAGTCCCATCTTTCCATCACAATAAAATCTTTCCCACCAAAAGTTGTTTTTAGATCATTTTGTGTTTTATTTGCTTTTTAATGCTAATATTTTATTCCTCAGCCGATTTATACTGTCTCTTTTAGACTCTTGATAGTTAAAAGAGAATGTCAATTCATGGATGATTCAGGTTTTCATGGTATAACAGTACCTAATTTAACTCCCTTTTTTCTTCCTGCTTTTCTAGCATAATGGCAGATGGGCAACCTAAAATAGTTCAAATGATAAAAATTCAAAATTGCACAATAGAATTGCAATAGTTTGTCTTTAGTTGTTGCTTGCTGATTTTGCCAGCCAAATTGATGTTTCTTCATTTCCTATAATATGATGACAAGCACTGACAAGACCACTACTTAATCCAGGACAGCAATGTCACCTTTGCATCCTTTGTGCCTGTTTCAATGTCATAACATGATGGGGGCACAACTATTAACCACTTGACCTCCGGAAGATTTACCACCCTTCATGACCAGGTCGATTTTTTGCGGTATGGCGTTGCGTTATTTTAACTGACAATGAGGCAGTCAAGCGATGCTGTACCCAAATAAATTTATGTCCTTTTTTCCCCCACAAATAGAGTTTTCTTTTGGTGGTATTTGATAACATCTGCAGTTTTTATTTTTTGCCCGATAAACAATAAAAGACAGACAATTTATAAACCCTATCCAATAAAAAAAATTGAAAAAAATCAAATTTCTTCATCAATTTAGGCTAATATGTAATCTGCTACATATTTTTGCTTTGAAAAATCCCAATAAACGTATATTGATTGGTTTGCACAAAAGTTATAGTGTCTACAAACTATGGGATATATTTATGGAATTTTTTTTTTTTTACTAGTAACGACGGCAATCAGCGACTTATAGCGGGAGAGTGATATTGCAGCACACAAATTGGACACCAACTGACACTTTGGGGACCAGTGACACTAATTCAGTGATCAGTGCTAAAAAATATGCACTGTCACTGTACTACTGACACTGTCTGGAAAGGGATTAACATCAGGAGCAATCAAAGGGTTAACTGTGTGCCTAACTGGTGTTTGTGTACTGTGGGGGAGGTGCTTTGCAGGAACACAGAATCAATGCTTTCCCTTCTGACAGAACGGCGATCTGCCTTGTTTACATGGGCAGATCACTGTTCTGGTTCTCTGCCTAATGATCGGCAGGTGTTGGCAAATATCAAGTCAGTCAGCAGCTGGCCATGCCAACCTGGATGGGCAAAGTAATGTACAATATAGGAGCTATAATTCACAATGAACAACATATTGCTTTTGAAGTCAGTTGTAGGTAAAACCTAAAGTTATGTACAGTAGATGCATAAAAATATTTAGTACTGTGTTTTAAGCAGGTGTGAAGAAATGCTGTAAAGTAAGAATGATTTCAAAAATATATATTTAGTAGTTTAAAGTGATTGTATAGGTTTGTTTCTTTTTTTTTTTTTGTTTCTTATTTTTAAAATAGCAAACATTATACTTACCTGCTCTGTGCAAGGATTTTGCACAGAGCGGCTCCGATCCTCCTTTTCTGGGGTCCCCCGGTGGCACCCCTGGCTCCTCCTCTTCTCGAGTGCCCCCAGGAAAGGCCGCATTCTATGGGGTTACCCGTGCAGGCCCTCTCCCGAGTCCTGCTGACACAGACAGCAGGACTCGGCCCTGCCCCTGGCTCCCATGTCACTGGATTTGCCAATAGCTCCTGCTGCTATCAATCTATTAAATGAGGACCCGAGACAGACACTGGAGCTGCTGGGCCTATGCTCGTCGCTGGAACGATCGGGTTCAGGTAAGAAAAAGGGGGGCTCTGGGGGGCAGCTGCAGCACAGAAGGTTTTTCACCTTAATGCATAGAATGCATTAAGGTGAAAAACCACAAGGCTTTACAACTCCCTTAATTGTATCCGTTTACAAAATGCAAAGTGAGCAAACAGAAGCAAAATCAAAATCAAATCATTATTTGAGGTGACTGCCCTGTGGCTTTAAACCAGCATCAATTCTTACACTTGCATACTTTGTACACTTGTACAAAGTCAGGGATTTTGAGTGATTAGAGTCAGATGTATGATTAACCAATTATAATAAGCAGGGGCTAATGATCATCAATTTCATATGTAGGTTGAAACACAGTCATTGACTAAAACAGAAACAGCTATACACCATACACCATGGCAAGACTGAGCACAGCAACAAGACGCATGGTAGTTATACTGCATTGACAAGGTCTCTCCTAGGCAAAGATTTCAAAGCTGTGTAAAGTTGGCACCCCATGTTTGTAAAACCTGAATAAAAATGGGGTGCCAACTTCACACAGCTAGATTTCAAAGCAGACTGGGGTTTCAAGATGTGCTTTTCAAGCTCTTTTGAAAAAGCACAAAGACACAGGCAAAATTGAGGATCTAAAACGCAGTGGTCGGCCAAGGAGACTTAATGCAGCAGGTGAAAGACACATCATGCTTATTTCACTTTGAAATCGAATGATGTCCAGCAGTGCCATCAGCACAGAACTGGTGGAGACCAGTGGGACCCAGGTACACCCATCTACTGTCCAGAGAAGTCTGGCCAGATGTGATGTTCATGGAAGAAAATGTCAGCAGGCGCTCTGGACTGATGGATTAAAATGTGAAATATTTAGTTGTAGCTGGAGAGCGGAACAATGAGTGTCTGCAGGCAACAGTGAAGCATGGTGGAGGTTCCTTGCAAGTTTGAGGCTGCACTTCTGCAATCTGGAGATTTGGTCAGGTTCCTTGCAAGATTTGGTTGGTAGCCTCAATGCTGAGAAATACAGGCAGATACTTATCCATGTGTGTCAATTACCAAAGATTGGCGTCCTATATAAAAATAATGAGCAATGATATAGTTGTCCCTTTAAAAAATGAAATGGTCACCTAATATTAGTAGTGCAAGTGTAAAGGTGGTGGCACTTATTGTGCTCATAAAATATATTAACCATGAAATCAATAAACATGAATGAATGCACCATTAATATCCAAAAATTATAGACACGTAGCAGCAATCATAAATATAAAATCAGTGACATAATATGCAAACATAAAGTCCATGGGTGATATATCCCAACACCAATCGAGTTGCTCTTATATACAGTATGGATAACTTCTAGTTCTTTCACCAAGGGTGCTCAGAGGAAAGGTGGCAACTCACCAGAGGTGTTTGACCTTTTTTTACAGGATGGTCAAAAAACGCATTTGGAAAGCCAGATTGGTTGCACTGCTGACACCACTCCACTCCAATGTTCCCTCAGGATGGAACTAGGATGTAAAAATGACTCCAATGTATATATGCCTGTATCCCTGCACTAGGTGTATACAGCATGTGCAGATATGGCTAGATGCTCTGCAAGCCTCGCTCTAGATGGTTAGCGTCTTCAGGAAGTGACATAACGCTTTTCCGGTTTGCATTTATGTGAATGGAAAGCTTTCTTTTGGTTGGGTTCCTCCAATATGGAGCAGTGGACAACTATATACTAAAGAATCTGCCTCTAAAAATGCCGATCTGCTCATGCTGACCACTCCGCTCAGTAGCAGCTATAAGTATACAATGCAACAATTGAAATATGAAGATGAAAATACATAAGAATAGTCTCCTACAATAAATATATATAAACATGTTCTAAGTGAAACGACCAATAGTACATAGCCAAAATAACTAATTTGGACATACCAATTATGGGACGTCTCTTGCTGTGGCGCCCTCTAGTAGGAACCAACTCCACTACATCCCCACATATAAGTGTGTATGCATAGTGGATAGGAAAACTTCCTAATTGATAGCCAATATGTGAGGTGAAACTGGGTGAAAAAATGGACAAGCAAATGGGCAAGATATAATGTCTAGTTGTGTAAAGACTAAAAAATGAACTAAAAAACAAGAATGCAATAAAATAGTAATAATCAGTGTGGGAATAAGTAAAACCCAATTGAAGTATATTATGTAAAATAGTTATAAAAACCCATATACTATGGAAATTGTATCACCAAGATATATAGATATGAAAAGAGGATCCCCCCATATTTGGTAAATCCAATCACAATCAGCACATTCTACAGAATGCAATGAAAATCAATCCGTAATAAAACTTTAAGATCAATATCTACAGTCAGTATCTCACAAAAGTGAGTACACCTCTCACATTTTTGTAAATATTTTATTATATCTTTTCATGTGACAACACTGAAGAAATTACACTTTGCTACAATGTAAAGTAGTGAGTGTACAGCTTGTATAACAGTGTAAATTTGCTGTCCCCTCAAAATAACTCAACACACAGCCATTAATGTCTAAACCGCTGGCAACAAAAGTGAGTACACCCCTAAATGAAAATGTACAAATTGGGCCCAAAGTGTCAATATTTTGTGTGGCCACCATTATTTTTCAGCATTATATAGATAGATCCCTAAAGGACCCACATAAATGTCAGAAATAAACACTGAAAATAACCTAAATGATATAGGAAAGAGATAAACAATAAAAAGTCACAGCAGTTAAATAAAGTCCAAATATAAAATCCCAGTGATATCCAATAAGGGTGCAATAAGGCTAACAAATCCTTCAGATGACACCATGTGAAAAATCCACCACCAGGTAAATTGAACGCTTACCAAAGGCAAGCGTTCCCTAGATGAGGTCTTTCTAAGACGAAACGTATGTCGGATGGTTGACACGCTGACGTCATCGCTGAGTATCTCATCTTGAACGGGTGTTCGTAGGCCGGCCGGCTGCTGTGTTTTTATCTCTGCATCCTTGCTTTTAAATTCCGTTTTTTACATAAGTGTAATCTTTATTTGAATAAATCGTAATTACCAACTGATTTGCGCTATGGAGAGCCGTCTTTTTACTCTTTTTGGGTCCTAGCTGATGTTTGCCTATTGATCCATCGGACGGAGCCATCCTGGTCTGCCTGGTCATCCTGGTCAGCCTTTCTCCACACTGTGAAGTTGTATCAGGATGGTATCACTGACCGTGCACCTGGTCTATTTACAAGCTGATTTACAGCTTGCCTTTGGTAAGCGTTCAATATACCTGGTGGTGGATTTTTCACATGGTGTCATCTGAAGGATTTGTTAGCCTTATTGCACCCTTATTGGATATCACTTGGATTTTATATTTGGACTTTATTTCACTGCTGGGACTTTTTATTGTTTATCTCTTTCCTATATCATTTAGATTATTTTCAGTGTTTATTTCTGAAATTTATGTGGGTCCTTTAGGGATCTATCTATATAATACTATACCTGTCTGCAGCGCGGTTCATGTTTATCTAATATCTTATTGATTGTGCATATCTCACAATTTTAGAACTGCAGCTATTTCTTTTTGTGTTAGCGTGGTATTTTTTTCTTTTTGATTTTTCAGCATTGAATTAACCCTCTTGGACATGGAGTTCACCGGAGCTTCACAGGTTGCCACTGGAGCCCTCTTCCACTCCTCCTTTACGGAGCTGGTGGATGTTAGAGACCTTGCACTCCTCCACCTTCCATTTAAGGATGCCCCACAGATGCTCAATAGGGTTTAGGTCTGGAGACATGCTTCACCAGTCCATCACCTTTACCCTCAGCTTCTTTAGCAAGGCAGTGCTTGTCTCAGAGGTGTGTTTGGGGCCGTTATCATGTTAGAAAACTGCCCTGCGGCCAAGTCTCCAAAGGGAGGGGGAGCAACAATTCTTTTTTTTCACATCCTCAGAGAGTTCTTTACCATGAGGTGCCATGTTGAACTTTCAGTGACCAGTAAGAGAGTGAGAGCAATAACACCAAATTTAGCACACCTGCTCCCCATTCACACCTTAGACCTTGTATCACTAACGAGTCACATGACACCGGGGAGGAAAACTGGCTAATTGGGCCCAATTTGGACATTTTCACTTAGGGGGTACTCACTTTTGTTGCCAGCGGTTTAGACATTAATGGCTGTGTGTTGAGTTATTTTGAGGGGACAGCAAATTTACACTGTTATACAAGCTGTACATGCACTACTTTACATTGAAGCAAAGTGTAATTTCTTCAGTGTTGTCACATATAATAAATATTTACAAAAATGTGAGGGGTGTACTCACTTTTGTGAGATAATGTATGTTTAATCCCAAAGGTTGTAAAGATTAAAGCCTAAAAATCCATTGTGTCTCCATTTGAGACATTTGTTTGGTCATGTCTGTGCCTCTCCAATGCTGGTGGACCCTATCTATACCCCAAAATCTAATAAGAGAAGGGTCCTAGTTGTGTACCAAACTGAAATGGCTGGAGACACTGTGATGTCTGAAGCCTTTCTTGATGCTATGTGTTCACCCACCCTCTTGGACAACGTTCTGGTGGTTCTGCCAACCAATTAAAATCTACATCGGCACATAAAAAGGTAGGTCACATATCTGGTATCACAGGTGATGAGCTGTCTGATATCAAATTGCTCACCTGTGATAGCAGAGGAAAAACTTGTGGTTTTCCTTGTCTTGTCACGAAAAGTTTTACATGCTTTGCATCTTTTGCATCTAAAAAGATCTCTATTTACTAATTAGGTGACTTCTGAAGGCAATTGGTTCCACTAGACTTTAGTTAGGGGTATCAGAGTAAAGAGGGCTGAATACACGTTTTTGGAAAAACATTTATCATTTTCCTTCTACTTCACAATTTTTTGTCACTTTGTGTTGGTCTATCACATAAAATGCCAATAAAATACATTTACATTTTTGGTTGTAACATGAAAAAATGTGAAGGGGTATGAATACTTTTTCAAGACACTGTATTTTCATCTTCTTATTTATTCGTTTATATAATGAACAGTGCAGCACTGAACATATATAAAAAAAATGCTATATCAATCAATCAAAGATAATGTTACAACAATCAATATTAGTGATGATGTGCCAATAAAATGCTGTGAGCAATCAGTAACAGTGATGGTCCACCAATATATTGCTACCAATCAATGGAAATTACGTGCTTATAAATTCCAAAATATAGTGGTAAGAATGTTCAAATAAAGAAAAAAAATAAAAAAAAATAAAAAAATATAATAAAAAATAAAAAGTGCAAAATCCAAGTTCAATTTTCCACTTGTTAGTGCCGCCCACCACCGGGTGAAAAAGATGGAGGCTTATCAAATGCGACCGCCCTTACTCAGAGGGGTCAAAACAGGCTTAGTAGAGATAGGGATAAGTAGATCACCGTGGATATCCTGCCAGGATTACAGCTGATGTCCCTCCGACCTCCTTCCAGGATAGCTTGTCTGCAGCAGCAGGGGACGCTCCAGAGAGTGTGGTCCCAGGGTGAGTCATGCAGCAAACACTTCAGCGAGAGTGAACCATATCATAAAGAAAAAGGAACTCCAATAGTGTAGAAAGCCAAGTTCCATTTATTAAAACAGCAGAAATAGACTGCATAAAATAGCATATATAATGCATATAAAAACCTAGCAGGGATATTGTAAAAAAACTCCACTGCCATTAGAAATGAAATCGCGCATGCGCGATGCGAGTTCCTGTTGTGACCCTACGGCCGTTTCGTCACAACTGACGTCATCAGGGGTACACGGCATCAGATAGCTCGACGCGTTTTTCATGTCTGGCTGTCCCCTTATGACACTCATTCTCACAATTCTTTGGCATCACCTCCTCATAGTTTCGCCTCGTTGTTTCCATGCCCGCCCAGTGGCTGTCCGTGTGGGTCATCCCCATTGAACCGTCCGCCATGGCCCCCGGTTGGAGATGTTCCCGGAGCTTGTTATGCCTGACCACCTTACGATCAACATACAAATCCATAGTAAGTCCTTACCTCTATGGTGGGGGGTTTACCCTTTACCCCCATACCTGTTTATTTTTACGTCTTATATACATAATTTTATTCTAGCTTTACCACTTGCATTCTCCTGATGAGTGGCCCGTAAGGCACGAAGCGCATCGAGCTATCTGATGCCGTGTACCCAATTTTCATCCTTCAACTTTTGACTACTATGCAACCCCTAATTATACAGGCTCAGCGAGGCCATAGGTCCTGCAGGCATTAATTATATCATGATTTTATACAACCGCATCTTGGGTGACCCTGCGAATTTGTTCAAATTTTCACCATGACATTTATTGTTGTCAGCGTATAAAATGATCTTAATCATGTATATTGTTTACCCTCCAACAGTGGTTACATCATGAGACTTTATGTTGTCATTTTGTCTATTGTTATCATATGTTTACCGTTTATTCTGATATCAATACTATTCATATGTGTATTATGTCTACCAATAAATTCTCAGTGTTCACCTATTTTACCTGTTTGCAACCAAGTGCTTCATATAAAGTCCCACCCTTCATGCTCCCCAATTCTGAACCAATACAAGGGATGGAAATGCATGACCTTACCGGGCCATGATTTCATTTAAAGTCCCAAGGGATAGAAATACATGACTTTACCAGGCTTTGGCTTCCTTAAAGTCCCTAATCCTTCTTTTTGTCTCCTCAACATAACCAGGGATGGAAGCACTTGGATATGCTCCTTAGGATACTCTTTTGTATATCAAATCTGCATATTATGACCTTATGTTTTCAGCCTCCCCTGTTTTACATTTTTATTTTACAAATTTATTTTTTGTTTTCATCAATAGTATCATTACTCTGCAGTTTCTACATTGCACCCTTCATGCTGGCTATGACTGCCAGTTATTGATGTTGTTGGTCCGGGTGTGTCCTGGCTGCCTTGTCGTCTGGTGTTCTCTCCATTTCCGGGGGCCGTGATGCGCCTTGTGGGCTTCCGCCCTGCCCCGCCTCTCCTGATCCCTGGGGGGGGCGGTTGCTCCGGCGATGCGCGTCGCCGTCACGCATTACAAGCTGGATGTGTGGCATCATCCTTTGGCACCGTTGCGTCCATGTTGTCGGCATCCCAATGTAGTGTGCACTAGTGGGGAGCTTGGTGCCGTTCAGCCGGATATGCCTTTCCGACGGATGGCGCCCCTCCCTTCCCCCACCCTCTGCCACACGGCGTGACGTTGGTGGGCGGTACGTGATGGCGCCTATATGGGGATCCCTCCCGGCGCGGTCTGGCATTCGAGGCTCACGGTTTACCTCACCATACCTCACGTGGAATTCCCCTTCCTCCTACTAGTTACCTCGCCTCATGGAGGTAATCCTGTATTCACTTACTCCTCACCCAGCTTCTCACTTTCACTCCCAGGCATTGGCTTGGGTCTGTGATTCACTCTTGTTCTTGTTTTCTTGGTATTTTACACAGCCACTTTTCCCGGTGTTCTGCCTTTTCCCCAGTTCTATTCCACCCTACTGCACGGGGCTTTCTCTTCCTATTTTCATGTCTGGCTGTCCCCTTATGACACTCATTCTCACAATTCTTTGGCATCACCTCCTCACAGTTTGGCCTCGTTGTTTCCATGCCCGCCCGGTGGCTGTCCGTGTGGGTCGCCCCCATTGAAGCGTCCACCATGGCCCCCGGTTGGAGATGTTCCCAGAGCTTGTTATGCCTGACCACCTTACCATCAACATACAAATCCATAGTAAGTTCTTACCTCTATGGTGGGGGGTTTACCCTTTACCCCCATACCTGTTGTTTATTTTTACGTCTTATATACATAATTTTATTCTAGCTATACCACGTGCATGCTCCTGAGTGGCCCGTAAGGTACGAAACGCGTCGAGCTATCTGATGCCGTGTACCCAATTTTCATCCTTCAACTTTTGACTACTATGCAACCCCTAATTATACAGGCTCAGCAAGGCCATAGGTCCTGCAGGCATTAATTATATCATGATTTTATACAACCGCATCTTGGTTGACCCTGGGAATTTGTTAAAATTTTTACCATGACATTTATTGTTGTCAGTGTATAAAATGATCTTAATCATGTATATTGTTTACCCTCCAACAGTGGTTACATCATGAGACTTTATGTTGTCATTTTGTCAATTGTTATCATATGTTTACTGTTTATTCTGATATGAATACTATTCATATGTGTATTATGTCTACCAATAAATTATCAGTGTTCACCTATTTTACCTGTTTGCAACCAAGTGCTTCATATAAAGTCCCACCCTTCGTGCTCCCCAATTCTGAACTTCCTGAAGATGCTCAGCACGGCGAAACATGCGCCTGAGAGGGGGATTCGTCAACTACGGGTCCTGTGAGAAAGCCATCTGGCTTAACCATCTAGAGCGAGGCTTGCACCACATGCCACAGCCGGAGGAAATAGCCATATCTGCACATGCTGTATACACCTAGTGCCGGGATATAGGCACATATACATTGGAGTCATTTTTACATCCTAGTTCTATCGTAGAGTGGTGTCAGCAGTGGAACCAGTCTGGCTTTCCAAATGCATTTTTTGACCATCCTGTAAAAAGGGGTCAAACACCTCTGGTGAGTTGCCACCTTTCCATTGAGCACCTGTGGTGAAAGAACTAGAAGTTATCCATATATAGGAGCAACTCGATTGGTGTTGGAATCTATCACCCATGGACTTTATGTTTGCATATTATGTCATTGATTTTTTTTATTTATGATTGCTGCTACATATCTATAATTATTGGATATTATGGTGCATTCATTCATTCTTATTGATTCAATGGTTCATATATTTTTATGAGCACAATAATAGATACTTATCCATCATGCCATGTCATTAGGGAGATGTGTGATTGGTCCCAAATTGATTCTGCAGCAGGACAACAAGCCCCAAAATACAGCCAATATCATTAACAATTATCTTCAGCCTAATGAGGAACAAGGAGTCCTGGAAGTGATGGTTTGGCATATAGAGCCCTGAACTCAGCATCATGGAGTATGTAGGGGATAACATAAAGAGACAGAAGGATTTGAGGCAGCCTACATCCACAGATGATCTGTGGTTAGTTCTCCAAGATATTTTGAACATCCTACCTGCTGAGTTTCTTCCAAAAACTGTATTCAAGTGTGCCTAGAAGAATTGATGCTGTTTTGAAGGCAAAGGGTGGTCACACAAAATATTGATTTGATTTGGATTCCTCTTCTGATCATTTACTTTGCTTTTTGTTAACTAAAAAAAAAAATTAACACTTCTTTCTCAATTTAAAGCATTTTTCACACCTGCCTAAAACTTTAGCACAGTAGTGTATGTCCTGAAAGTAACTAAATTCTGTCTGGAGCTAAATCTGAGGACAACAACAGGCCTGGGAGATAAATACAACAGCACTGCCTGATTAGCATAAGCTGACCATGTCTACTGCAGGCCAGCGTTTACATCCAATGGGCTGAGCAGGTTTTTGGGGGAGCAAACTAGACGACTGCTGAAAGTTTTTTTCCAAGGCTAGGCTTACTCAGTCACTAGGTGTAAAACTCTCAGTGCTTAAGTTTTCAACCTCCATCCAACCTGTGATGCTATTGCTATTCTGTTGACAGGAAAAGCCTATGACATGAGGCATTATCCTGGCTTCAACACTACATTCATCATTTAGGTTGGTGCATCATGATGCACAAGAAACACAAAAGAGCATACCAAGCAGTTTGAAGGCACTTTGCAAATATTGGGAAAATTCTGTGTGAAGACACCGAAGGCCCATTACACTATGTGTTGTGTTAAAGCAACCCACATTGTGCATTAATAACATGACCCTTTTTATGCAGCTTGTGACCCACCTTCCAGTAAGTTCATCTAAGGCTCAAAACCTAAAAGGGCTTTCCAGAAAGTTCCAGACATGGGAGGGGTGTAAGACCCACAACCCATGTTTAATGGCTCACTTATCACAACTTCTCACCACACCTTAACACAGACGTCGTCTCAGAGGGTGAGATCAATTCCCTCAGGACAGCCTCAGCAGTACATAGGTTGGTTTCCACAGTTCTCCCATACACAACCAGAGACCTATAATTGCTCCCACTTTGGCATGCGGCTTCTGTAATACAGTCCCTCAAAAATGCCAGTAGACCAAGCCATGAGTACCATGCTCAGCACTTAAATTACATCACAGAGGACATGGGACTGACACTAGATATTTCAGTCCTAACTACACAAGCAGACTCCGCAATGTTACCAAGCACCTACCTCTACAGTATCTCATGTTCATACTCTCTCTTTATCCCAGTACATTACAGACACATAATAACCAGCTGTGTTTGGATTGCATTTTAGCAGCTTTACTTTGACATAACCTGTCAGAAAGCAATCTAATGTTTATAAAAAAGCTCATCCAACATAGTGGCTTAAGACAAGTCTAAATAGTATAAATATCTCCCAGAACTTCAAGTGCTCGGGTGCTCACAGTGACACGCGTGCTCAGTTAGTCTCTTTATGGATGAAACTTCAGTCCTGTCTATTTCCAGAAGGTTTGGCGGCACTAAGGTAAAAGTTCTCCCCAGAAAAAAACACTATACAAATGTTATAAATTGAGTTCAGTGAGTAAAATAAGTATTTGATCCCCTACCAACCAACAATAATTCTGGCTCCCACAGACTGGCTACAGTATGTACTCATGTGCTACACAGATTAGTCCTGTCAATTTAAGAAGGTGCTCCTACCGTGTTTCCCCGAAAATAAGACATCCTCCGAAAATAAGGCCTACTTCCAGTTTTGCCTCTCGTTGTAATATAAGGCATCCCCCCGATAATAAGACCTCTCCGATAATAAGGCACCCCCCGATATTAAGGCATCCCCCGATAATAAGGCATCCACCGACAATAAGGCATCCACCGAACATAAGGCATCCCCTGAACATAAGGCATCTGACTCTGGACCGTAGCGGCAGGCACCGCCGCGCAGCTCACTGATTGGCTGCAGCTGTTCAGGCATTGCGAGGTCTCTTTAAATCAGTGAGCTGCGGCGGGCTCTCTGGATGACGAGTGATGTCCCTGATGTTGCGCAGGGGAACGTCGCCCGCCAGAGAGCCCGCGCCGCCGCTGCCAGACACAGGAGTCGGGCACATTGTGTGGAATCTCGCCGCCACAGGGGTGACCGAGGTGTGGGGGGGATGTCTGGTGAAGGTGGGAGGGGGGAGAGACTAAACTGTCCACTGGCACAGGGGTGGGGGGAGGGGGACTTAAAATGACTTAAAATGACACATGGTGGATTTGAGGGGGGGGGGAATCAAATCGGCACAGGAGGATCAGAAGGGGGGAATGAAAATGGCACAGGAGGTTCTAAAATGGTAATCCCCCCTCTGATCCTCCTGTGCCATTTTTATTGATTCCTCCCTCTGATCCCCCCATTTCAATCCCCCCCTCTGATCCAGTGTGTCACTTTAGGGGGTGACTGCTTTTCTGCTGATACAAGAAATACTGGTAAACAGTGCTGGTATATTTTTACCCCTAGACATGAGCGCAAAAAGAAAGAGCTACTCCATGGAGTACAAGCAAGGAATCGTGGAAGACTCTTGGGGCCAAAATCTTACTGCTTTCTGCAAAGAGAAGATGTTGAATATCCGATTGGTCCGAAAATGGCGAGCAGAGTACGGTAACCTCATTGAACAAGTGGACAAGGGAAATGCTAAAAAGCGCAAGTGTGGATCAGGTCGGCAACCATTATTTTCCGAGCTGGAAGACCTGATCTGTGAATGGGTTGTTGACTGGAGAGCAAAGGCTTTGGTTGTGAATAGGGCACAGATTCAAGAATTTGCCCTTGCAATGGCACCACAGTTTGACATAACCCCTGAAGACTTCAAAGCATCACAACACTGGCTGGATAATGTCCTTCAGCGAAGTGAACTGTCTTTAAGAAGATCCACAACACTGTTTAGGCTGGAAGATGCTCAAGTTATTAAGCGAGCACTTGCATTCAAGTCCTTTATTGATGATGCTGACTTCTCTAAATACAATCTTTCCAACATGATTGCTATGGATGAAACTGCAGTGTTTATGGGCCAATCATCTCAAACAACAATTGAACAGCGGGGTGTCTCCTCAGTGTACATTCCCTGCACTGCTTACGAAAGTGCACGTGTTACCTGTATTTTGGAAATTCGTCTGGATATCACTAAAATCCCACCTTTAATCATTTCTAAGGGCAAGAAGGAAAAGATTGAATGTGTTTCGGGCATTTTTATTCTTGAAACTGAAAAAGCTTGGGCCACACAAGCAGTTATAAGGAAGTGGGTTGATTTAATGCTGCCGCTTGTTATGCGAGGGAGCCAAAGAGGTCTGCTAGTCTGGGATGCAGCCAGCACTCACCGCGCTAAAGACATGAAGAAATTTCTGCACGAAAGAAAAATAGATCAAATAATGATTCCCGCAGGAATGACGGCCTATCTCCAGACTCTTGATATTGCAATAAACAAGCCATTCAAGGACAATTTGCGCATGGAAATTAACGATTACATTGAAAATAGAATGGAGAGAAATCAGCATGGAAACTTTGTGAAACCTAAACTGCAAGAGGTTGTGACTTGGGTGAAGAATTCATGGGAGAAAATCACTGACAATTGCATTGCAAATGCACTATGAGCAGGCTACCTTGACAAGAAGTACTCATTTAAGGACAGTGCTATTGCTAAACATGAGAGATTTGGTCCACTGATTCTGAAAGAAATGGAGTCACAAGAAATTCACCAGGAAATTCAGAGTTTGGATTGTTATGATGATGTTCCAGAAGATGATGACATGACTGTCATTGAATAAATCTTACTTTGTGTTCATACCAGTAAATATCAGTATCAGTAAATGTACCATAGATTGTTGTACATGGAAATGGTAGTAACAAGAAATTCTTGATACCGTAGGTTTCACAGTTTGTCTGGTTATGCTGGTTTGTGATGACCACTACTACCGTACCGTATACAGGTAATAAATTTCCTTTTTTTTGTTCAACAAAAAATGTGTACCAAATTCTTCTTCATTGAAAAATAAGACATAAGACATCCCCTGAAAATAAGACCTAGCGCATCTTTGGGAGCAAAAGTTAATATAAGACACTGTCTTATTTTCGGGGAAACAGGGTAACAACAACTCGTTATGTGTATAAAAGACATCTGTCCACAGAATCTTTCTTCCATTCAATGGACAAGACCAAAGAGTTATCAAAGGCAAGGCAGAAAAGAAATACCCTGCAATGGAGTAGCAACTATTATATGCACTTCAGACAAAAGAAACTCAAGAAACAAAAATAATGTTTTATATTTCTGTCTCTGGGATTTCTTTTGTCTGAAGTGCCTATAATAGTCCCTACTCCATTGGAGGGTACTTCTTTTTTGTCTAGACTCGGATTATGACACTCTCACAGCTCTCTACCATATATATTTCCAAAGAGCTGTCAAAGGATGTTATGGACAAGATTGTAGACCTACACAAGGCTGGAATGGCATACAAGACCATCAGCAAGAAGCTTGGTGAGGAGACAACTATTGGAGTGATTATTTGCAAATGGAAGAAATACAAGATAACCATCAATCGCCCTTAGTCTGGACCTCCATGCAAGATTTTGCCTCATGGGGTAATGATCGTGAGAAAAGTGAGGGATCAACCCAGAACTACACGGGAGGAGGTTGTGAATGATCTCAAGGCAGTTGGGAGCACAGTCACCAAACAAACCATTGGTAACACATAATGGGGCCATGGATTGAAATCCTGCAGCGCCCACAAGGTCCCCCTCCTCAGGAAGGCAAATATACAGGCCTCTCTGAAGTTTGCCAATGAATCTTTAAATGATTCAGAGAAGGGCTGAGAGAAAGTGCTGTGGTCAGATGAGGCCAAAATTTAGCTCTTTGGCATTAACTCGACTTTGACCCTAAGAACACTATCCATATAGTAAAGGACGGAGGTGGAAGCATTATGCTTTGGGGCTGTTTCTCTGCTAAAGGTACAGGTGGACTTTGCTGCATTGAGGGGCCAATGGACGGGGCCATGCATTGTAAAATCTTGGATGAGAACCTTTTTTCCTCAGCTAGAACACTGAAGATGGGTTGTGGATGGGTCTTCCAACATGACAATGATCCAAAACATACCGCCAAGGCAACAAAGAAGCACATTAAGGTCATGGATTAGCCTAGACAAGGGGTACTGAATTAAAATTCACGGGGGGTAAAGTTTTCTTCCAGCGGAGGTCCGAGTGTCATATTGGTGATGACTCGTCGCGTCATGATTCTTTTCTATTATAGATCTCTGCACAAGTGTGAACCAGCCCTTACATCAGTGCCCTCAGTCCCCCCTTCACAGCACATCTCTCCCTTTTACATCACAGTCCCCCATCAGAGACCGACCCATCAGAGACCCGCCAACCCATTACAGACCGTCCCATCACAGCGTGTTCCTTTAAAGATGCCCTCCATCACAGATCCCTCCCACCCCAATTACAGACCCCTCGACCCCCATCACAGATCCCCCAATCACAGATTCTCTCCAGCACAGACCCCCCTCCATCACAGATCCCCACTCCATCACAGATCCCCACCCCCCATCACAGATCCCCACCCCCCCATTACAGACCCCACTCCATCACAGATCCCCACCCCCATCACAGATCCCCCCCACATTACAGACCCCACTCCATCACAGATCCCCCCATTACAGACCCCACTCCATCACAAGCCCCCCCATTACAGACCCCACTATTACAGATCCCACTATTACAGACCCCGCTATCACAGATCCCCCCCCCATTACAGACCCCACTATCACAGATCCCCCTATCACAGATCCCATTACAGACCCCACTATCACAGATCCCCCCCATTACAGACCCCACTATCACAGATCCCCCCCATTACAAACCCCACTATCACAGATCCCATTACAGACCCCACTATCACAGATCCCCCCATTACAGACCCTACTATCACAGATCCCCCATTACAGACCCCACTATCACAGATCCCCCATTACAGACCCCACTATCACAGATCCCATCATTACAGACTCCACTATCACAGATCCCCCCATTACAGACCCCACTATCACAGATCCCTGCATTACAGACCCCACTATCACAAATCCCCCCATTACAGACCCCACTATCACAGATCCCCCCCATTACAGACCCCACTATCACAGATCCCATTACAGACCCCACTATCACAGATCCAATTACAGACCCCACTATCACAGATCCAATTTGCAGATCCCACTATCACATATCCCATCACTACAGACCCCACTATCACAGATCCCCCCATTACAGACCCCACTATCACAGACCTCACACCATTACAGACCCTCCAGACTTCCTCCATCACAGTCCTCCCTCGATATTACAGAGTCAGACTGTCCCTTTCATCAACACAGCATTCCCCCTTCCTTCCCCTCCCTGCATGGCAGATCCAGACAAAGGGCGGGACCTTTCAAGTTAAAGGCAGGTGATTGGTTGCTGGGACCGCCCCACTGTCTAGCAACCAATCACCTGCTTTGTAACTTGAAAAGTCCCGCCCTTTGTCTGGACCTGCAGCACTTCCAGGCTTGTGTGAATAAGGTAGGGCAGTGTGTGGAGGGGGAGGAAGGGGAGTGATGCGATGATGTAAAGGAGAGACCTGCCGTGCCTCTCACGTAAATCAAGGATGTTAGCAGCAGCGGCGGGCAGGCGAGCCGACAGAGGGGAGAGACCCTCAGGCAACCATCTGGCGAGGCTGCGGTCCGCCATTTAGTGATGCCTGGCCTTGACAGTCTCCAGACCTTAATCCTATAGAAAATGTATGGAGGGAGCTGAAAATTTGAGTTGCCAAGCGACAACCAAGAAACCTTAAGTATTTAGAAAAGATCTGTAAAGAGGAGTGGACCAAAATCCCCACCGAGATGTGTGTAAACCTGGTAACAAACTACAAGAAATGTTTTACCTCGGTGCTTGCCAACAAGGTTTTACTCCACCAAGTACTAAGTCATGTTTTGCTTGGGGATCTAATACTTATTTTACTCACTGAACTGCAACTCATTTGTATCATGTGTTATTTTTGGATTGTTGGTTGATATTCTGTCTCTATCATCATTTAAAATACAAAAAAAAAATAAAATTATAGACCCTTCATTTCTTTGTAAGTGGGAAGCTTACAAAATCTCCAGGGGATCAAACAATTATTTTCCTAACTGTATACATACAGTATATAGTATATATCATGTCTACAACACAAAACAGATGCCCACATTTTGCAGTATATCATGCCCTACAGTGACACACAGGTATAAATATTATTATTATCGTCCTGATTAAGCCAGAGAAGTGTAGGATTCCATGATAACAGACAAACATACTAACTTACCGTAGGTGGTTGAAGCATCAGTCTGATGCTTCAATTGTCCCCTGATGCCTCTTCAGCGAGCAGAGAGCCGGTGGCTGTTAGTCACCAGCTCTCTGCTCAGCCCCTCTAGTGTTTACCCAGACACTGTGCTGTGGAGGGGGCAAAACTGGCTGGCTCATTGGGAGGTCAAAGCGACAACACATCTCCCATCCCAGTGTATATAAATGAGATGTCAACCTGAGAGAACAGTCTATATGGTGATAAGGATGTGGCATAAACTCAGGCCAAAACCAAATTCATTAAAACGACTTGAGTACCGTTTTTTTTAGACAGAGCTGCCTTTCAGTGGAATTTAATAACCACTTGTCTTCTTTTTTTTTTTTTGATCATATAAAGGAAGAAAGGTCAGCAATTTAAAAAAAAAATGTTTCCCCTTACTTATTGGTAAAATACAAATTTCAAGACCGTGAAAACACCCTCAAAAGGACCTCTTTGTTCAAAGTAGACACCCAAAGGTGATCTCATTTTTGGCACACTTTTTTGAAAGTAAAGAAATGCTAGTTTTCAGGTGGTCAAAACATGCATTCCTGGCATTTACACATATGAACATATCAGGACAGTCTTACAATATGCGGGGCAACCTTGCTAATATGAACGGGAGAAGGCTGGCTCAGGTCTCTAGTGAATGAGAGCAATCAAGGTAGGTACAAGATGTGGTGACTCCTTTGATATTAATTAATGTGATTTGTCCTAGAGATGTACATGATATGAAATGTTAGTTTCTGCATTGAAATGGAGACCTGATCTATCTTGAAAGCTTGCTATTATAATGCACTGTATGGAAGTCTGCCATCTAGTGGTGACATCTAGTAATGAGGATTTTAACCTAACAATGGTACTTGTCCCCTGATCCTGCACCACAAAATGTGATATCTGCTGCAGGGGGGACCTCTACTCAGATGAATGGTGGATCCAGGCAGATAAATATAACATAAGTATGCAGTTTATTTTTTTTCTAATATATACACCACTATATCTGCAATTTACACTCTCAGAAAGGGTGGAAAGGGTAAAATACAATATGATTGAGCAGAATTTTTGCTACCATTGCTTCTGAAATTTCTGGTTACCTGGCTGTCATTTTGTTCCTGTGATTTTAACTGTGATGCCCTGTACACACGAGCAGACTTTTCAACCGGATTGGTCCGACGGACCGAATCCGGCGGACAATCCGACCGTGTGTGGGCTTCATCGGACCTTTAGCGGACTGTTTCTGTCGAAAACCTGACAGACTTTAGATTTGGAACATGTTTCAAATCTTTACGTCGGAACTCCGCCGGACCCAGTTCCTATCGAAAAATCAGCTCGTCTGTATGCTAGTTCGACGGACGAAAACCGACGCTAGGGCAACTATTGGCTACTGGCTATCAACTTTCTTATTTTAGTCCGGTGTACGTCATTACGTATGAATCCATCGGACTTTGGTGTGATCGTGTGGAGGCAAGTCCGTTCGTTCGAAAGTCCGTCGGAAGTCCGTCAAAAGTCCATCGAAAGACTGTTGGACCTTTGTTGCCGAAAAGTCCGCCTGTGTGTACAGGGCATTACTGACAAGTGCCGGGTTGCAAGTTTGCCCTGGGTTAATAAATCAGAAACAAAACAAAAATGAAATACATTGTATTTTACTAGTCCTTAGATGTGAGGGCTTCAATAGTTTTAATTTTTCAGGCTAAGCATATTTTCAGCAAGTACAGAAAATACCTGTTGATCTTGCCAGAAATGCAGTGCCCTTGTCTCTTCCTGTGAGCTGAAAAGAAAGCACAAACATACTTACCTTTGGTGTATAAACTACTAGTTCCATCAATCCCCCATGTAATGGAGATGAGCAATGACAGACATGTCTGATATTCAGCCTGTGTAACAACCATCCCTCCTCCTGAAAAAAAATAAATCCTGTGAATCCACTGTAAAGAACTCGCGAGCAAGGCTGAAAGTAAGTGTAATGCCGTGTACACACGACCGGACTGGTCCGACGGAAATTCGATCGTGTATGGGCTTCATCGGACCTTTTCTGTCGAAAAATCTGTCGGGCTTTAGAAATAGAACATGTTTCAAACTTTTCCAACGGACTCGAGTCTCATCAAAAAATCAGTTTGTCTGTATGCTAGTCCGACGGACAAAAAAGGACGCAAGGGCAGCTATTGGCTACTGGCTATGAACTTCCTTATTCTAGTCCGGTCATACGTCATCACGTTAGAAACTATTGGACTTTGGAGTGATCGTGTGTAGGCAAGTCCGTTTTGTTGGAACTCCGTCGGAACTCCGTCGAAAAGTCCTTAGGTGTCCAGTTCGACGAAAAGTCCGGTCGTGTGTACCCGGTATTAGATTGCCCTATATTTGGCTCCATCCATCTTCCCATCAACTATGAACAGCTTCCCTGTCCCTGCTGAAGAAAAGCATCCCCACAACATGATGCTGCCACCACCATGTTTCACAGTGGGGATGGTGTGTTCAGGGTGATGTGCAGTGTTAGTTTTCCGCCACACATAGTGCTTTGCTTTTAGGCCAAAAAGTTCAATTTTGGTCTCATCTGACCAGAGCACCTTTTTCCACATATTTGCTGTGTCTCCCACATGGCTTCTCGCAAACTGCAAACAGGACTTCTTATGGCTTTCTTTTAACAATAGCTTTCTTCTTGCTAATCTTCCATAAAGACCAGATGTGTGGAGTTCACAACTAATAGTTGTCCTGTGGACAGATTCTCCTACCTGAGCTGTAGATCTCTGCAGCTCCTCCAGAGTTACCATGGGCCTCTTAGCTGCTTCTCTGATTAATGCTCTCCTTGCCCGGCCTATCGGTTTAGGTGGACAGCCATGTCTTAGTAGGTTTGCAGTTGTGCCATAATCTTTCAATTTTCAAATGATGGCTTAAACAGTGCTTTGTGAGATCAAAGCTTGGGATATTTTTTTATAACCTAACCCTGCTTTAAACTTCTCCACAACTTTATCCCTTACTTGTCTGGTGTGTTCCTTGGCCTTCATAATGCTGTTTGATCACTAAAGTCCTCTAACAAATCTCTGAGGGCTTCACAGAACAGCTGTATTTATACTGAGATCAAATTACACACGGGTGGACTCTATTTACTAATTAAATGACTTCTGAAGGCAATTGGTTGCAATAGATTTTAGTTAGGGGTATCAGAGTAAAGGGGGCTGAATAAAAATGAAGCTACACTTTTCCGATATTTATTTATAAAAAATTTGGAAAACCATTTATCATTCTCCTTCCACTTCACAATTATGTGGCACTTTGTGTTGGTCTATCACAGTGATGGCAAACCATGACACTCCAGATGTTTTGGAACTACATTTCTCATGATGCTCAACTACACTGCAGAGTGCATGAGTATCATGGGAAATGTAGTTCCAAAACATCTGGGGTGCCAAGGTTCACCATCAATGGTCTTTCTCTTCTCACCTTTATCACCAGGGCCGGATAAAGAACATCATGGGCCTGGTGCTGAGGATTATGGTGGGGCTTTTTATAAACAAAAAATAAATAAAATAATTAAAATTGCAAACAATTTTTTGCTATAACAAATTAAATTAAATAGAGAGAGGAAGGATGAGAGAGAGAAAGGGGATGAGAGAGAGAGGTTAGGGGTGAGGGAGGGAAGATGAGAGAGAGAGAGGGGGATGAGAGAGAGCGAGGATGCGAATGAGCATGCGTGGAAGTGACAGCAACACAGCCCGGCCAAGGCAAGTGACCCAAGGCACAGAACCCGGAAGGAAGACAGGGTGAAGATGGAACAAAAGTGTGCCCATTCTAGAGTTGGTAACATTGAGGATATTCAATAAAATTTTAAAGAATTGTTTTTGTGTGTAAGAGGCATAGGGGAGGAGTATGGATGGTAAAAGTGGGAAGTATGTGCAGGTGAGGGAGAGGAATGTGGAGGGTATAACAGTGGGCACTATGTACAGGAGAGGAGTGTGGAGGGTATGCCAGTGGGCAGTATGTACAGGAGAGGCGTGTGGAGGGTATGATGTGGCAGTATGTACAGGAGAGGAGTGTGGAGGGTATGACAGTGAGCAGTATGCACAGGAGAGGAGTGTGGAAGGTATTATGAGGGCGGTATGTACAGGAGAAGAGTGTGGAAATAAAGATAGTTGGCAGTATGTACAGGAGAGCAGTGTGGAGGGTATCACAGTGGGCAGTATGTACAGGAGAGGAATGTGGAGGGTATGACCGTGAGCAGTATGCACAGGAGAGGAGTCTGAAGGGTTTGACAGTGGACAGTATGTACAGGAGATGTGTGTGGAGGGTATGACAGTGGGCAGTATATACAGGAGAGGAGTGTGGAGGGTATGACAGTAAGCAGTAAGTACAGGAGAGCAATGTGGAGGGTATGACAGTGAGCAGTATGTACAGGAGAGGAGTGTGGAGGATAAGACAGTGGGCACTATGTTTAGGAGAGAAGTGTGGAGGGTATGACAGTGGGCACTATGTATAGGAGAGAAGTGTGGAGGGTATGACAGTGGGCACTATGTATAGGAGAGGAGTGTGGAGGGTATGACAATGGGCACTATGTACAGGTGAGGAGGATGAAGAAATCTGGGAAGGAAAAATGTAAAGGTTTGTGGAAGGATGTTTAGGGACTGCGTAGTGGTTAAGTGGGCCATACATTAATTGAACTTAAGCCAATTAAGCAGAGACCAGCCATAGTCGATCTATGTATGGGCTAGCTGGTTGTACACAAGTCAATCTATTCATCCACTTGAGTACAACCAGCCTGTTGGGTTTTTCCCAAAACAATCAGTGCTGCCAGCTATAGTTAGCAACACTGATCATTGTATTCTGTGAGTTTGGAAGGCTCCCCACTGGCAGAGCACAATAACACTGCGGGAGTGATTCCCCCATCCACAGGTCAGCAGGTGAGAGTGTGTGTGGGGACAGGCTGGGGAGAAAGGTCTGTCAGCAGGGGGGTGTGAGGTGGTCATGGAGGGATATCGATCAGTGGGTGGGGGGAGTAACTGAGAGTGATATATTTTGGAGTAGGGTGTGTCATTTGCAGGTTGGGAAATGGTCACCTGTGATATAAGTTGAAGGGAGGTGGCTAACATGGGAAATGGCTGGGGACTGACCTGGTTGGTGGTAAGTGTGAAATGGATGATGTGTTTCAAGTTTCTTTCACATTTGCAGTAATGCTTACTGCCCTCTGAAAAGTGATCTGTGGTGTATTGCTTTTCAATGAGTGGTATAGCAGCAGCTGACAGGCGTTCATGAGGTGCTATGGCAGCTTTACATTGTTGGACTGTGCTGCTACTGCGAGCGAGTTTGACAGGCGGTGCTGCCTGTCAAACACTGCAGGCTCCAAGCTATCCATTGATCTCAGTGCCTCTGAAAAGAAGTGAGGAGAGGTACTGTGAGCTCATCCTCTCAGTCTGCTGCAAACAGAATGGGCCAGCTTGTATTTAAACTGGCCGCTCTGTATGTAGCTTCTGACAGGCTGTGCAAGGAGGCCTGTATCTCCAGGACCATAGGTGATAGGAGCCCCAAAATTTGGCCAGTAGTGGGGTAGACCTTTAGCTACCTACCCCCTAAATTTGGGCTCTATGTGACCCCTGGTGGCCAAGCCACGACCTTCAAAGTCAATTTTTTTTGTGATTTTTTAAAATTTTTATTTAAATGGGCCTATCTTAAGGTAAGGGGCCTGGAACTGCAGCTCCAATAGCCCCTATGTTAATCCGGCCCTGTTTATCACCCGTGGGTAAGTCCTAATTATCTACCTTTTCAACATCCCTTTTAAGTTTTTTTTTAGCTTACATAGTTACATAGTTTGGTTGAAAAAAGACACAAGTCCATCTAGTTCAACCAGCCTACTATCTTAATTGTGTACATGGATGGTTAAATAATCAAAAATTAGACCAATGGTAGTATGTGAGACTAACTACTTTTTTGTTGTAAATATTTGATAACCTTACCAGTCTACCTGGTTTTGCTGGTTGACAGAGAGAACAACGCTTCGTCATTTACCATGATGTATGAACATTGCTATTTTGTAGCCTGTTACGTGTGTTGTGCTGCCATTATTGAACTCATAGAGAATTAAAATCAATAAATGAATAAATAGCCTAATAAATGTAAAACTAAAAAATCAGCTTGTACTGCAATACACACCTTTGCGCCTACTGGGGTAGTATCAACATGCAGCCTAGGCTCAGAGTACTAGTACACCCAGCAGAGGACACACATCATTACACAAGTTCCACTCAACCCCTTTGATGCTTGAGGAGAAGAGGAAAGACCTGTGACTTTATTGAATCAATAAAAAGTGTCAATGCACTATATACATAATTATATATAGATATAGATATATACAGTAGATACAGTATCTCACAAAAGTGAGTACACCCCTCAGATTTTTGTAAATATTTTATTATATCTTTTCATGTGACATCCTGAATCTAGGATGGAAAAGGACCTGGGGGTCCTAGTAGATGATAGGCTCAGCAATGGCAGGCAATGCCAAGCTGCTGCTAACAAAGCAAACAGAATATTGGCATGCATTAAAAGGGGGATCAAGTCCAGAGATAAAACGATAATTCTCCCGCTCTACAAGACTCTGGTCCGGCCGCACCTGGAGTATGCTGTCCAGTTCTGGGCACCAGTCCTCAGGAAGGATGTACTGGAAATGGAGCGAGTACAAAGAAGGGCAACAAAGCTAATAAAGGGTCTGGAGGATCTTAGTTATGAGGAAAGGTTAAGAGCACTGAACTTATTCTCTCTGGAGAAGAGACGCTTGAGAGGGGATATGATTTCAATTTACAAATACCGGACTGGTGACCCCACAATAGGGATAAAACTTTTTCACAGAAGAGAGTTTACCAAGACTCGTGGCCACTCATTAAAATTAAAAGAAAAGAGGTTTAACCTTAAACTACGTAGAGGGTTCTTTACTGTAAGAGCGGCAAGGATGTGGAATTCCCTTCCACAGGCGGTGGTCTCAGCGGGGAGCATTGATAGCTTCAAGAAACTATTAGATAAGCACCTGAATGACCACAACATACAGGGATATACAATGCAATACTGACACATAATCACACACATAGGTTGGACTTGATGGACTTGTGTCTTTTTTCAACCTCACCTACTATGTAACTATGTAACACTGAAGAAATGACACTTTGCTACAATGTAAAGTAGTGAGTGTACAGCTTGTATAACAGTGTAATTTTTCTGTCCCCTCAAAATAACTCAACACACATTATGTCTAAACCGCTGGCAACAAAAGTGAGTACACCCCTACGTGAAAATGTACAAATTGGGCCCAAAGTGTGAATATTTTGTGTGGCCACCATTATTTTCCAGCACTGCCTTAACCCTCTTGGGCATGTTCACCAGAGCTTCACAGGTTGCCACTGGAGTCCTCTTCCACTACTCCATGATGACATCACAGAGCTGGTGGATGTTAGAGACCTTGCGCTCCTCCACCTTCCATTTCAGGATGCCCCACAGATGCTCAATAGGCTTTAGGTCTGGAGACATGCTTGGTCAGTCCATCACCTTTACCCTCAGCTTCTTTCACAAGGCAGTGGTCATCTTGGAGGTGCATTTGGCGTTATCATGTTGCAATAATGCCCTGCAGCCCAGTCTCCGAAGAGAGGGGATCATACTCTGCTTCAGTATATCACAGTACATGTTGGCATTCATGGTTCCCTCAGTGAACTGTAGCTCCCCAGTGCCGGCAGCACTCATGCAGCCCCAGACCATGACACTCCCACCACCATGCTTGACTGTAGGCAAGACACACTTGCCTTTGTACTCCTTACCTGGTTGCCGCCACACATGCTTGACACCATCTGAACCAAATACATGTATCTTCGTCTCATCAGACCACAGAACATGGTTCCAGTAATCCATGTCCTTAGTCTGCTTGTCTTTAGCAAACTGTTTGCGAGCTTTCTTGTGCATCATCTTTAGAAGAGGCTTCCTTCTGGGATGACAGCCATGCAGACCAATTTGATGCAGTGTGTAGCATATGGTCTGAGCACTGACAGGCTGACCCTCCCCACCCCTTCAACCTCTGCAGCAATACTGGCAGCACTCATACGTCTATTTCCCAAAGACAACCTTTGGATATGACGCTGAGCATGTGCACTCAGCTTCTTTGGTCGGCCATGGCGAGGCCTGTTCTGAGTGGAATCTGTCCTGTTAAACCGCTGTATGGTCTTGGCCATAGTGCTGCAGCTCAGTTTCAGGGTCTTGGCAATCTTCTTATAGCCTAGGTCATCTTTATGTAAAGCAACAATTCTTTTTTTCAGATTATCAGAGAGTTCTTTGCCATGAAGTGCCATGTTGAACTTCCAGTGACCAGTATGAGAGAGTGAGAGTGATAACACCAAATTTAACACACCTGGTCCCCATTCACTCCTGAGACTTTGTAACACTACTGAGTCATGACATGACACTGGGAAAGGGAAAATGGCTAATTGGGCCCAATATGGACATTTTCACTTGGGGTTTGCTCACTTTTGTTGCCAGCGTTTTAGACATTAATGGCTGTGTGTTGAGTTATTTTGAGGGGAGAGCAAATTTACAGCTGTACACTCACTACTTTACATTGTAGCAAAGTGTCATTTCTTCAGTGTTAAAAAGTAGATATTTGCCAGCACACCAAGGATCGGCACGAAGTGGCGTTCAAACAGGTAGTTTATTGCATGATCACAACACAAGAAAGGTGCAACGTTTCGGAGTCACGCAGGACCCCTTCGTCAAGCATGTGACTCCGAAACGTTGCACCTTTCTTGTGTTGTGATCATGCAATAAACTATCCGTTTGGACGCCACTTTGTGCCGATCCTTGGTGTGCTGGCAAATACCTACTTTGTGACTTGAACCAGTATCCAGCTGGTTGTTGCTGCAGCACCCAAATCTTGAGAGCTTATACCAGGAATGTGTGCGATGGGAATATGAATGATTTCTTCAGTGTTGTCACATGAAAAGATATGATAAAAGATTTACAAAATGTGAGGGGTGTACACACTTTTGTGAGATACTGTATATCTATCTATCTATATATATATATTTATAGGTATAGATAGATAGAGTCTCATTGAGCTCTAAGTTCAGGCTCATCAAACCTTAAATCCAGGAATGAGGATCCACGATCAGAAAGGAACTTTAAGGTATAAGAGAGAGGCTCCGAGTCCAGTACTTCTATGGAGTCTTGCTTCCAGTGGGATGGATCAGGTTGGAATACATCAATCAGCAGCCTTAATGAAAGTCAATGTGGGATATATTGCAGGAGAGGATGTGAGTGATGATGAGTGGATGGTGGCTCAGATTTTGGTGCAGCAGGGCTCATCAGGTCTGGGAATCCTCAATAAAGTAGAAAACAAAAGTGGCCACAGCGCAAACACCAATATGAGCATATATCATTTAATAAAAGCATAAAAGCACACTTACATATGGGTAAGCAAAGGGCTGCAAAACTGTGAAGATGGTGAAGAGCAGCACAGCCTGCCAGCACAAATAGCTGTCATACACAGACTCCAGGACTGCCAGAAGGGGCAGGCAGCATCTGCAGGCTAACTGGATCAAAGTAGCAACCATCGAGGGTGAAAAGGGGGCGTGTGCAATGCGTTTCAGAGGACCTACCTCCTATTTCAACCAGGGCCATCTTAAGAGCATTATAGGCCCCGGGCAATACAATGCACTGGGGCCCTGTCTACACTACACTATATCCACTGGCCACTACACTACACACCACACTGACCACTACACTACACACCACACTAACCTACCTGATTCCTATACTGACCACTACACTACACACAGACCACTACACTTCACACTGACCTTTACACACCACACCACCCTACCTGATTTCTATACTGACCACTACTACACAAACTACACTATCCACTGACCACTACACTACTACACAATACACTACCCACAGACCACTACACAATATACTACATACTGACCGGCGCTACACAATACTCTACCCACAGACCAATACACCCCATTCACACACACACACACACACAATACACAATACACTATACACCACACACACTACACTATACAATACACACACACACACAATACACTATACACTACACACAATACCTTATACACTACACACAACACATTACACTATACACTGACTTTATGGCTGCTCATTCTCCCCAGACCATATCTACTCCCCCCGGGCCAGCAACAAATCTCACGAGTGAGTCTCTTACCTTTTTTTCTTTCGTGATCTGCTCAGCCTTTGCGCCGCCTATCACACTGCCAGATTGCCTGCCCCGGCGGGGACATGATCGGTGACACGGAGAGGAGGAGGAGAGGAGGTGAAGAAGACATCGGGCACAGACTGCATCCCCCGGCGGGGACATGATCGGTGACCCGGAGAGGAGGAGGAGAAGACAGCGGCCACAGCTCACAGTGATGGCCAGCCCCACTCTCCCACGATTGAGGACAGGCCAGCCCCACCTGCCGCACATGACCCCTTTCGCCCAATCACAGGGCGCCAGGGGCCGGCCTGAGACTGGACATGGCGGCTGGAGCACGGGGTCACAGAAAACTGGAGCGAGGGTGACACATAGATGCTTGGCTGGGGTCGCTGGGCAGGTGGGGCCCCCCAGGCAAGTGGGGCCCCCGGGCAACTGCCCAGCGTGCCCAATGGAAAAGACGGAACAATCATTGGACAGGGATGTCTTTTATACCAGTAGTTCCAGCTACTGGTAATGCAGGTGGGAGAGTGAATTGATTATGACAGATTAAAATGGGCCGATCAACTGGCAGGGGATGGGGATCAGTGTATGGCAGTTAAAAAGCACACAATTAAAAAACACAACTAAAACTCAGTATAACTGAGAGAACCTGAAACAATGGAATAGGGGGAGATAATTGTAAACAGTGAGGAAGATGTCTGTAGATATTGTTACACCTGATTGGATAAGCCCATAGGAGATCTAAAAGCACACACCAGGAGAGCACACAGGAAAATATTCCCAGTGATCTCAGATCATTGTGGCTCCCATCAGGAATGCTAAGCAAGGGAGTACAAGGGCAGAGAACAAATGGGAGACATAACAGTATTAACAATGCATACTGGAGTGAATCCCTATCTGGTGTCAGTGAAAAGACCAAAAAATAATAATGAATAAAAGTGAAACTTTTAAGAAATCTGAATTATGTATGCAGGGACCCAGAGAAATTGTGTATGAATATTCACAAATTAAAAGGAAGGCAAGAAAAGATTACTCCAAATGCCTTACCTATAAAACCAGGACTCCCACACAGTTATATGAGTACATACATTTATACACTGTGTGTATACATATAAATGTGCTGATGCTGGACCATCAATGGCATTAAGAGTCATCTTTTCTTGCCTTCCTTTTATTGTGAATGTTCATACACAATTTCTCTGGGTCCCTGCATATATAATTAAGATTTCTAAAAGCTTCACTTTTATTAATTTATATTCAAATGTATTTTATTTATTATTATTTTTCAGTCTATTCACTGACACCTGATTGGGATTCACTCCAGTATGCATTGGTAGTATTTCTTTGTCTCCCATTTGTTCTCTGCCCTTGTGCTCCTTTTCTTAGCATCCCTCATGGGCGCCACAATGATCTCAGATCCATGGGAATATTTTATTGCGCTCTCTCCTGGCATTTTTACTTTTAGATCTCCTATGGACTTATCCAATCAGGTATAACAGTACCTACAAACATCTTCCTCACTGTTTACAATTATCTTACCCTATTCCATTGTTTCAGGTTCTCTCAGATATGCTGAGTTTTAGTTGTGTTTTTTAATTGTGTCCTTTTTAACTGCCGTGCACTGATCCCCATCCCCTGCCAGTTGATTGGCCCATTTTAATCTGTCATAATCAATTCACTCTCCCACCTGCATTACTAGCTTCCAGCTACAAGTATAAAATACATCCCCGTCCCATGATTGGGCATACTTGAAAAAGGAGGCCGGTCCTCCGAAACGCGTTGTACACGCCCCCCGATCCAGTTAGCCTGCAGACATTGCCTGCCCCTTCTGGCAGTCCTGGAGTCTGTGCATGACAGCTATTTGTGCTGGCAGGCTGTGCTGCTCTCCACCATTTTCACAGTTTTGCAGCCCTTTGCTTACCCATATGTGTGCTTTTATTAAATGATATATGCTCATACTGATGTGGCCACCTTTGTTTTCTACAATAAAAAAAAGGAATTTTAATACAGAAATGTTGGCTTACCTGGGCTTCCATAACACCTCAGCAGTGCCGCCTTCATGCCACACCGCATTGATGCAGTAATTTATGCAAAAGGAGCCCCAACCAAGTACTGAGTGGATACCATACTGTACATGGACATACTTTTCAGTAAGCCAACATATCTGTATTAACATTTTTTTTTTTTATTGGTCTTATATTATATTCTAATTTTCTGAGATACTGAATTTTGAGTTTTCACTAGTTGTAAGCCATAATCATCAAAATTACAAGAAAGAAATGCTTGAAATATATCACACTATGTAACGCACCTATATAAAATATATGAGTTTCACTTTTTGAATTTAATTATTAAAATAAATAAACTTTTTGATGATATTCTAATTTTATGAGATGCACCTATGTATATATATATATATATATATATATATATATATATATATATATATATATATATATATATATATATATATATATTTCCACGTGCTCATTTAAAGAACACAGAAAGAAAACCGAAAAATTCCATTGCACTTCCATTTAGAATTTAAACAGGTATTTCCTTTCAGGCTGGGGTCTTGGAAAACAATTGGTTAGAACTGGAGAAAAAATGACAATAACCTAACAATGTTATTATACCAGCGTCAGAACATTCCACTAATATCCATCATTCACGGTGTCTGTGTAAATATTATCCCCCCTGCAGAATAATCCTCATGTTTGTTCTCCGCTGTGTGAATTTATCTCTCTGAAGAAACACTCTACATGTAGCTGGATATGCTTTGTACTTTTAATTTTCTACAACTACAATTACAACTGGATATTACCATCCACATATGCAAGTGCAGGGGTAGGCAACCTTTTGAGCACAGTGTGCCGAAAAATGTTTTCAAAGAAATTAAGCGTGCCGATTTTTTAACAAAAACATTTCAATTTCACACTCTCAATCACGAAAAGGATTTTTTATAAAGTAAAAGCTGTAAACTACTTTAGTAGTGAGAAATTAATATCCTGCACTCTCATGCCTCAGATCACTGCCCCCCCTGCTCATCGCCCCCACCACTGTACATCTGCCCCACCACTGTACTACCTTACACATCTGCCCTACCACTGTACCCCCTGTACATCTGCCCCACCACTGTACCACCCTGCTCATCTGCCCCACCACTGTACCCCCCTGTACATCTGCCCCACCACTGTACTACCTTACACATCTGCCTCACCATTGTACCCCCCTGTACATCTGCCCCACCACTGTACCCCCCTGTACATCTGCCCCACCACTGTACCACCCTGCTCATCTGCCCCACCACTGTACCCCCCTGTACATCTGCCCCACCACTGTACCACCCTGCTCATCTGCCCCACCACTGTACCCCCCTGTACATCTGCCCCACCACTGTACTACCTTACACATCTGCCTCACCATTGTACCCCCTGTACATCTGCCCCACCACTGTACCACCCTGCTCATCTGCCCCACCAATGTACCCCCTTTCTCATCTGCCCCACCACTGTACCCCCCTGTACATCTGCCCCACCACTGTACCACCCTGCTCATCTGCCCCACCAATGTACCCCCTTTCTCATCTGCCCCACCACTGTACCCCCCTGTACATCTGCCCCACCACTGTACCACCCTGCTCATCTGCCCCACCAATGTACCCCCTTTCTCATCTGCCCCACCACTGTACCCCCCTGTACATCTGCCCCACCACTGTACTACCTTACACATCTGCCTCACCATTGTACCCCCTGTACATCTGCCCCACCACTGTACCCCCCTGTACATCTGCCCCACCACTGTACCACCCTGCTCATCTGCCCCACCAATGTACCCCCTTTCTCATCTGCCCCACCACTGTACCCCCCTGTACATCTGCCCCACCACTGTACTACCTTACACATCTGCCTCACCATTGTACCCCCCTGTACATCTGCCCCACCACTGTACCACCCTGCTCATCTGCCCCACCAATGTACCCCCTTTCTCATCTGCCCCACCACTGTAACCCCCTGCACATTTGCCCCACCACTGTACATCTGCCCCACCACTGTACTACAATGCACATGTGCCCCACCACTGTACCCCCTGCACATCTGCCCCACCACTGTACTACCCTGCACATCTGCCCCACCACTGTACCCCCCTGAACATCTGCCCCACCACTGTACATCTGCCCCACCACTGTACTACCTTGCACATCTGCCCCACCACTGTACCCCCCTGTACATCTGCCCCACCACTGTACTACCTTGCACATCTGCACCACCACTGTACCCCCCTGTACATCTGCCCCACCACTGTACCACCCTGCTCATCTGCCCCACCAATGTACCCCCTTTCTCATCTGCCCCACCACTGTAACCCCCTGCACATTTGCCCCACCACTGTAACCCCTCCCCCCGTACATCTGCCCCACCACTGTACCACCCTGCTCTTTTGTCCCACCACTGTACCACCCTGCTCATCTGCTCCACCACTGTAACCCCCCTGCTCATCTGCCCCACCACTGTACCCCCTGCACATCTGCCCCACCACTGTACTACCCTGCACATCTGCCCCACCACTGTACCCCCCTGAACATCTGCCCCACCACTGTACATCTGCCCCACCACTGTACTACCTTGCACATCTGCCCCACCACTGTACCCCCCTGTACATCTGCCCCACCACTGTACTACCTTGCACATCTGCACCACCACTGTACCCCCCTGTACATCTGCCCCACCACTGTACCACCCTGCTCATCTGCCCCACCAATGTACCCCCTTTCTCATCTGCCCCACCACTGTAACCCCCTGCACATTTGCCCCACCACTGTAACCCCCCCCCCCCCCCCGTACATCTGCCCCACCACTGTACCACCCTGCTCTTTTGTCCCACCACTGTACCACCCTGCTCATCTGCTCCACCACTGTAACCCCCCTGCTCATCTGCCCCACCACTGTAACCCCCCGTACATCTGCTCAGCCACTGTACCACCTTTCTCATCTGCCCCACTATTGTACTACCCTGCACATCTGCCCCACCACTATACTACCCTGCACATCTGCCCCACCTCTGTACCACCCTGGATCATCTGTCCCACCACTGTAACCCCCTGTGCATCTGCCCCACCACTGTACCACCCTGCTCATCTGCCCCATCAATGTTACCACTTTCTCATCTGCCACTGTACCTCCATGCACATCTGCTCCACCACTGAACCATCTTCTCATCTGTCCAAACACTGAACTTATCTGCTCATCTGCCCCACCAACGTGACCCCCTTTCTCATCTGCCCCATGACTGTACCTCCTGCACATCTGTCCCACCTCTGTTCCCCCTGCTCTTCTGCCCCACTACTGTAACCCCCTGCTCATGTGTTCCACCAATGTACCTCCTTTCTCCTCTGCACCCCTCTGCCCCACCACTGTACCCCCTGTACATCTTCCCCACCACTGTACTTCCCTGCACATCTGCCCCACTACTGCACTCCAATGTACATCTGCCCCACCACTGTACCACCCTGCTCATCTGTCCCACTAATGTACCCCCTTTCTCATCTGCCCCACCACTGTAACCCCCTGCACATCTGCCCCACCACTGCACCACAATGCACATCTGCCCCACCACTGTACCCCCTGCACATCTGCCCCACCACTGTACCACCCTGCTCTTCTGTCCCACCACTGTACCACCCTGCTCATCTGCTCCACCACTGTAACCCCCTGTACACCTGCCAGCCACTGTACCACCTTTCTCATCTGCCCCACCAATGTACCCCCATTCTCATCTGCCCCACTACTGTACTACCCTGCACATCTGCCCCATAACTGTACTACCGTGCACATCTGCCCCACCTCTGTACCCCCCTAGATCATCTGTCTCACCACTGTAACCCCCTGTTCATCTGCCCCATCAATGTTACCACTTTCTCATCTGCCCCACCACTGTACCTCCATGCACATCTGCTCCACTACTGGAGCAGATGTGAACCATCTTCTCATCTGTCATAACACTGAAATTATCTGCTCATATGCCCCACCACTGTGACACCCTTTCTCATCTTCCCCATGACTGTACCTCCTGCGCATCTGTCCCACCTCTGCTTCCCCTGCTCTTCTGCCCAACTACTGTAACCCTCTGCTCATGTGTTCCACCGATGTACTTCCTTTCTCCTCTGCACCCCTCTGCTCCACCGCTGTAACCCCCTGCTTATCTGTCCCACCAATGTACCTCCTTTCTCCTCTGCCCCAACACTGAACCCCCCTTGCTCATCTTTCTCACCACTGTAACCCGCTTCTCATCTGCCCCAACACTGAACCCCCCGCTCATCTGCCCCATTACTGTATCCCCCTGCTTTTCTGTCCCACCGCTGAACCCCCTTCTCAACCCTCCCAGCACTGTACCCCCTTGCTCTTCTGTCCCACCACTGTAACCCCCCTGCTTATCTGCCCCATCAATGTACCTCTTTTCTCATCTGCCACACCACTGTACCTCCCTGCACATCTGCTCCACCGCCGTATCCCCATGCTATTTTGTCTCACTACTGAATCACCTTCTCATCTGTCCTAACACTGAACCCATCTGCTCATCTGCCGCACCACTGTAACCCGCTTTATCATCTGCCCCACCAATGTGCCCCCTGCACATCTGTCTTATCCCCTGCTCTCCTGCACCACCGCTGTTCCCCCTGCTCCACCACGGTAACCTCCTGCTCATCTCCCCTGCCAATAAACCTCCTTTCACATTTGCCCCACTGCTCTACACCTCTGCTCACCTGGCCCATAACTGTACCCCCTGCTCTTCTGTCCCACTGCTGAACCCCCTTCTCACCTCTTCCACCACTGTACCTCCCTGCACATCTGCCCCACTGCTGTAGCCTCCCGCTTTTCTGTTCCACGTCTGAACCGCTTCTGCTCATCTGCTTAACCACTGTACCCTCTTCTCATCTATGATATGCGTGATATGCAGAGTGTTGAAAGGAAGCAGAGATGAGACACATCTACCTGTCCTGTCACACTTATCCTGCTGATCCACCTCGCATCCAGCCCACGTGCTTGTATGTGATGTATGAGATGTATGTGATGTATGGGATGTCACATACCAGCATATGGAATGGATGTGCAATGATGAGCTCACGTCAGGGGCATTTTCTGAAAGCATTGGGCCTGTGTGCAGGATCATAAGTTGGTCCCCCGCAGCTGGGAAAAAGTGGTTGGGTGTGATTTTCATTGTGATGAATACTGACTGTGGCTTAAAGGGACACAGAGTGCAGACGGGTTCAGTAGTAAGTGACGCAAAGGTTCAGGAATAATTTCAACAAAGTTCCCAGAAGCTCAACAGTAATTCCACAAACTGTCACCTGATTGTCATTTTCTCAATCACAGTGAAATCCCTTCTTCCTGAGATTGGTAGTGGCAACCAAGCGAGTCATCTTCCTCCAGATGGTGGGCGGAGCTAGCAGGACTGTAATTGGCTTTAGCAGTGGCCAATGACAGTCCTCCTCCTCCTGGAAACAGGGACCCCCCCTCCCCCCCAGCAGAACTGCACCCAATCTCTTCCCTATCACAAAATCTGACGATCGCAGCTACAGCAAAGTTAGAGAACCAAACAATGTTTCCCATCTTTTACAAAGTGTGGGGGCACAATGCCTCCCCCTCAGTGCAGCATGGGGAATTCCTAAATTGGAATGCATTAGTGTCTCACTGACACTTCCTTGCACTGCTCTGCTGATGGGAAGGGAGTCGAGTGCCGGCAAAAAGGCTTTGCGTGCTGCTTGCGGCACCAGTGCTGGGGTTGCCTACCCCTGTGTTAGTGTAAGCTGCGGCATCAGTACTTGCTTATTCCATCACTATGTAAATCAGGGGTCCTCAAACTTTTTAGACAGGGGGCCAGTTCACGGTCCCTCAGACTGTTGGGGGGCCGCACTATAGTTTAAAAAAAATATGAACTAATTCCTAAATTCCTATGCACACATCTTTTTTGTAGTGCAAAAGAATAAAAGAATGAATAATAAATAATAATATATATAGGGGATGGACAGGGGGACAGAGGGATGGACAGAGGGGTGGACAGGGGGACAGAGGGACAGAGGGGTGGACAGGGGGACAGTGGGGTGGACAGGGGGACAGAGGGATGGACAGGGGACAGAGGGATGGACAGGGGGACAGAGGGATGGACAGGGGGACAGGGGGTGGACAGGGGGACAGTGGGGTGGACAGAGGGGGGGGACAGTGGAGTGGACAGGGGGACAGTGGGATGGACAGAGGGGTGGACAGGGGGACAGAGGGATGGACAGGGGGATAGTGGGGTGGACAGGGGGACAGTGGGGTGGACAGGGGGACAGAGGGGTGGACAGGGGGACAGTGGGGTGGACAGGGGGACAGTGGGGTGGACAGGGGGACAGAGGGGTGGACAGAGGGGGGGGCAGGGGGACAGTGGGGTGGACAGGGGGACAGAGGGGTGGACAGAGGGGGGGACAGGGGGACAGTGGGGTGGACAGGGGGACAGAGGGGTGGACAGAGGGGTGGACAGGGGGACAGAGGGGTGGACAGCGGGACAGAGGGGTGGACAGGGGGACAGTGGGGTGGACAGGGGGACAGTGGGGTGGACAGGGGGACAGAGGGGTGGACAGGGGGACAGAGGGGTGGACAGAGGGACAGAGGGGTGGACAGAGGGGGGGGGGGCAGGGGGACAGTGGGGTGGACAGGGGGACAGTGGGGTGGACAGGGGGACAGAGGGGTGGACAGGGGGACAGAGGGGTGGACAGAGGGGGGGGGGCAGGGGGACAGTGGGGTGGACAGGGGGACAGTGGGGTGGACAGGGGGACAGAGGGGTGGACAGTGGGGTCCTCACTTGTTAGTAGGCTGTTGCTTGAAGCCTCCGCTCGCGCTGTCACTCTTCGCGCCTCCTGTCTCCGTGCGGGACTGTGCTGGGAACTACACTTCCCAGCATGCAGCGCGGCACACGGAGCCCTCCATTACTGGGGTGGGGGAGGCGGCTTGAGCGGAGCGGAGCGGATATGCTCCCTGCCGAAGCCGAGCCGACCTGGCCCTGGCCCGAGCCTGGATTGTCGGGAATCCGGCCCTGGGTGGATTGGGCCGGATAAATGTCCTCGGCGGGCCGCATGTGGCCCGCGGGCCGTAGTTTGAGGACCCCTGATGTAAATGATCGGTGTAATGAGTGCACAGGTTTTTAGCCTCAGAATCAGACCTTTCTTGTCTAGCCATGTAATTAAAGGCTTTGATGGCAAACACAAAGGGATTTCATGTTAATGAAATGGAAGAAATTAAAGAATTATGTTTTATGCTCAGAAAAATCCTCCCAGCATGACAGCCAGTTGGAGCCCTGATGGTTATAAATACTCTTCTTATTCTGCAGGTGAACAAGAAGACTGGCCAAGAGTGATGTGCAAAATGCCAAAGTCCATGGTATACTATCAATAATCACCTCTCAATATTCTGACAACAGTAAACTGACCCGTTATCTTTTCCTTCTTTTCTTCACTGTTGCTTCCTTCCCCTCTACCTTCCTTCTCTCCATCTCCTTTACTCTTTTCTTCCCTACTCATTAGCTTCCCTCCCTCACTTTTTTATTACTTCTTTCTCTCCTTTCTTTATTGTTTCCTTCCCCACTCCCTTTTCTCCTTTATTTCTTCCTTTCTTCTCTATCTGTCATCTTACTTCCTTTTTTCCCTTTTTCCCAACCTTCCTTTCTATCTCCTTTCCTTCTCTACCCGTTTCTTCCTCCATTCTTTTCACTGAGTGCAATATTTTTTAGGTTGGAGCCCCAGCTTATTTTGTGACTTTTAGATATACACTATGGGGGTTATTTACTAATGGAAAATCCACTTTGCACTGCAAGTGCACTTGGGAGTAAAGTCGCTGTAGATCCGAGGGGGACATGCAAGAAAAATAAAAAACAGCATTTTAGCTTGTACACGATCGGAGGATAAAATCAGCAGAGCTTCCCCTAATTTCAGATCTACCCCTTAGATTTAGAGCAACTGCACTTCCAAGTGCACTTTCAGTGCAAAGTGGATTTGCCTTTTGTAAATAACCCCCTATATTACTAAAAGTATTGGGACGCCTGCCTTTACAGGCACATGAACTTTAATGGCATCCGAGTCTTCGTCCGTAGAGTTCAATATTGATTTGGCCCATCCTTTCCAGCTATAACAGCTTCAACTCTTCTGGGAAGGCTGTCCACAAGGTTTAGGAGTGTGTCTATGGGAATGTTTGACTATTCTTCCAGAAGCGCATTTGTGAGGTCAGTTACTGATGTTGGAGGAGAAGGCCTGGCTCGCAGTCTCCGCTCTAATTCATCCCAAAAGTATTCTATTGGGTTGAGGTCAGGACTCTGTGCAGGCCAGTCAAGTTCCTCCACCCCAAACTTGAACTCCATCAATGCCTGACCTCACAATTGCACTTCTGGAAGAATGGTCAAACATTCCCATAGACACACTCCTAAACCTTGTGGACAGCCTTCCCAGAAGAGTTGAAGCTGTTATAGCTGCAAAGGGTGGGCCAACTCAATATTGAACCCTATGGACTAAGACTGGGATGCCATTAAAGTTCATGTGTGTGTAAAGGCAGGCGTCCCAAAACTTTTGGTAATATAGTGTATATTTGAACTTGGCTTAGGGCAGGCATGTCCAAAGTCTGGCCCGTGGGCCAATTGCGGCCCCTGGTCCGGTTTCATGCGGCCCCACTGGTAATTTGCAAATATATATCTTTTGTGGCCCCCAACGAATCCCCGAGCACCACAATGGCGCTCGGGAATTCGTTGGGGGGGGGGGCACAAAAGATATATACTGTATTTATCGTTATAACGGGTGCCGTCAGATTACATACACGAGAATCTCCTGTTTACTCAGCGGCCTCTGTAATAGGAAGTCCCGTCTCCTGGGCTGGCATTGGATGACTGTTCTATCTATCATAGGAGGTGGGACTTTGTATTAAAAAGGCCGCTGAGTAAACAGGAGATTCTCCTGTATGTAATCTGTTGGCGCTCCTCCCGCCCCCCTCCCTGTCAACTCCATGGCTGCAGATGGGCATGGTGAGGCTGCATTCATGGCACTTGTGAAGCTGCATTCATGGCAATGGTGAGGCTGCATTCATGGCAATTGTGAGGCTGTAGATGGGCACTGATTAGGCTGCATTGATGGGCACTGACCCTTATTTTGCTTCACAGTTCTTTATTTAAAATTTGAGTTTTTTCCTGAAACTTCTCTCTAAAAGTGAAGGTGCATGTTATATGCCGATAAATACAGTATATCCAAATAACACGCCCGAGCTCATCCTTAGACCCTTCACCACACACACAGCCACAAGGGCAAGAGAATTCTTGTTGGGCATTGTATTAGTTAATTTGCATTTAATTTTATTGGTTCAAAGAATGTCAGGCAAAATGGTCGGCCCTCACACATGTTTATATCATCAAATCTGGCCCTCTTTGAAAAAAGTTTGGACACCCCTAGTTTAGGGAGATGATCATACATTGTTGAGCTACTCTAACCAATGTCCTTTTGTAGGTATTGTCTTATTATTGCTTGAGAGTCTAGCTCAAGTAACTCTAGTAAGATTTATTGTGACATTGCATCTCCCAAAAAATATGCCATAAGTCTGTCAGTTAACAGCCCCCCCCCAATCCAAAGCAAGGATTGGTTTATTGGATTCACCTTGGAGGCAAAAATAAGCAATTTTGACATTGGAAGACATAATTTCCACTAACAGAAGTTCCAGTTTGTTAGAACACTGTGAACTGCAAACATTTTTATTGTCAGGCAGATGGTGCAGAATCATAATGCAAATGAGGAAAGGCAGATGTTTCTCTATTCACCACTGTTGGGGTGACCATTTCCCAGCTATGGCCAACACAAAAATGTTATGTTTGTAATTACCCAAAAAGCAAATATACGGTTATTAATACACAGGCCAATATAAATACCGTATATGCAATTTTGCATAAAGTGTTTAAATTCATATGTAAACCGAAAGTGATGTATGAAATGGACTTATAGAGAGTAATGCCGCGTACACACGGTCGGATTTTCCGACGGGAAATGTTGGATGTGAGTTTGTTGGCGGAAAGTCCGACTGTGTGTATGCTCCATCGAACATTTGTTGTAGGATCTTCTGCCAACAAATGTTGGCTAGCGGGTTCTCAAATTTTACTCCAACAAAACTTTGTTGTCGGACGTTCCAATCGTGTGTACACAAGTCCATCGCACAAAAGTTCACGCATGCTCGGAATCAAGTACGAGCCGGAAGCGCTCGGTCTTGTAAAACTAGCGTTCGTAATGGAGGTATCACGTACGTCACTACGTTCGTAATTGTTGGCCAACATTTGTGTGACCTCGTGTATGCAAGACAAGTTGGAGCCAACAACCATCGAATAAAAATCCACGGTTTGTTGTCGGAAAGTCTGATCATGTGTACGGGGCATAAGACTTTATCAAGCATTACTTGACATTTTAGCAGGTATCTGTGCTGATGATGGATGAGCAAAATCTGCTGCAATGGATTCTGTGTGGTGATGATGGTGTTGTACAATAACAGATGACTTCAGGGAATTGAAATGGTTTTTTACTGTTCATAGCTAATGCTGTTTGATAAATCACTTACAGGTCCAGCAGCCCATGAAATACGCTGCAAAGCATCGCCGGGCAACCAAATGTCTGACATAGCAGGAGCCAACTACATAATCAAAGAGCAAAAGTGAAAAGGACAGACTGAAGAGCTGCTTTATTCATTTTTTTTGATAGTGAGAACTATGAAGCTGCATCTTCAAAAATGAAGATTAATGGATACAATTACCTTTGTTAGATCATATTAACCACTTACGGCCCGGAAGGAATTACCCACTTCCTGACCAGGCCATTTTTTGCGATACACACTGCGCCGCTTCAACTGACAAATGCTCGGTCGTGGGACGTTGTACACAAACAAAATTGGTATCCTTTTTTCCCCACAAATAGAGCTTTCTTTTGGTGGTGTTTGACCTCTGCGTTTTTGGGGGTTTTTTTGCGCTATAAACAATAAGAGCGACAATTTTGAAAAAAAAATAAATATTTTTTACTTTTGCTATAGTAAATATCGAAAAAAAAATGTAAAAAAAAATTTCTTCCTCAGTTTAGGCCAATATGTTTTCTTCTACATATTTTTGGTAAAAGAAAAAAAAATCTATATAAGTATATTGTTTGGTTTGCACCAAAGTTAAAGCGTCTACAAAATAGGGAATAGATTTATGGCATTTTAATTTTTTTATACTAGTAATGGCGGCGATCAGTGATTTTTAGTGGGACTGCGACATTGTGGCAGACAGATCGGACACCTAACTGACATTTTTGGCACTCTTTTGGGAACCGGTGACATTATTACAGTAATCAGTGCTATAAATATGCACTGTTATTGTACTAATGACACTGGCAGGGAAGGGGTTAACATCAGGGGCGATCAAGGGTTTAAATGTGTTCCCTCACTGTGTGTTCTAACTGTATGGGGGACTGTGTGACTGGGGAAACACATATATCCATCTTCCTGCTTAGCAGAAAGACAGGATTTGTGTGATCTCACCTGCCAGGATGGAGATTTGCCTTGTTTACACTGGCAGATCCCCATTCTGTCACTGCGGGGAACGATTGCAGGTGGCCAGCGGACAATGAGTCCGCTGGACCCGTTGACTGGCTTCCCCCCTGGCTGGAGATCCCGCACATACTTACCGTTCTTGTCCCATCAACCTACCATGTACCTGAGATGAACAACGGCTAATTTGTTTGAAGTGCAGCCTGTGTGACAATTCTTTCATAGATACGGTGGAGAAATGAGTGTAGCCAGGAAGAGTTGGGAAATGTGATAAGCACAGGATTACAAGGTGCTAATAAGGGAATAAACCCTGACATTTTAAAATGAATGCAGCCACCACATCTAAGAACTTGTAAACTTGTATATTACATGTTTGTTTTTGGGGTTAGATATACTTTAAGTAGCTACTCTTAGGGTGTGGAGCCTGGCTAGGAGGCAGTTTCTCTCCCCCAACCGGTGGTCCCCTTTTTGCCTGTTGTGGGGAAACCCATCGTTCCCACACTTTTGGACAATCCCTGACCCGCAAATTTGGGCCCGGTATAATATTAAAATACTAAAGGATATTGTGGCGGCTGGATCTCTTTGATCCTTTCAGGAGCTGGCTGGTAAACATGATCTCCCTGCATGGATGCTATTCCGTTACCATCAGTTGCAACATGCATTTCAGGCACAGTTTCCAACACCACCAGATCTTGAATCGGATGTAGTTGAGGATTTACTGGCCCAGGAATCTTTAGCTAAACCTCTGTCCACGATATATCTAACCCTCATTCGAAAAGATTCTCCAAAGATGGACGCACTCTAGACCAAGTGGGGGGCTGAGATTCCAACCCTCGATAGGGAAACATGGGAGGAGTGTTTTGAGGACAGTTCTAGACTGGTGATATCCTCTAGAGATAAACTCATACAAACAAAATTCTTACACAGAATATACCTTACGCCTCAGAGACTGCATAGAATATACCCACAGAGGACCCCAAATTGTCCCCGCTGTCAGTCTCCCGACAGCTCCTACATTCACATGTTTTGGGCCTGTCCCAGACTTTCCCTTTATTGGTCTGCCATAATGGAGGTCATTAATGTCTGTCTGCAACTAGAAATACCCCTGACACCTGAATTAGCCTTGCTGGGCATACATGATGATGACCAGAGGCCTAGATATACTAAGTTGCTTGTTTCGCTGTTGCTTTTTTATGCAAAAAAAGAGATCCTAATAAAATGGAATTCTCATAGGTCTCCCACAGTAAGGGCTTGGGAGAACTCAGTCAATGCTGTCTTACCTATGTACAAATTGACTTATATGAGTAGAGGATGCCCCCAGAAGTACATGAGAGTGTGGCAACCCTGGACTGATTCCATATGAGGTCTCGCGCACTGCATCCTAGCACCTCTCTTTCTTTTGATCGCCCTATTATCTACTGTGGTGGCCCCCCTCCTCCCCCCTCCCCTCATTGCCCTCATGGACCAGTTATTCTAATTCTATTCTGCTTGTTGCTCCTGATCTATAAAGATTATGGACTGCCTATGTACCCACTCTAATGTTTTCGAAATGTTTTGTATTGTGTACCATCTTTTCTTAAATAAAGACCAACCTTGTTGTTAAAAAAAAAGATATGCTTTAAGTGGTCTACCATTAAAAAGATTTTGGTGGTAGACCACTAACTTTCTGGGCATCCATAAACTTTCTTTTGTTTAGATGAGTATAGGGCATCCATGACCATAGTGCTAAAGTCTAGGACATGGGCATTTAGCTAAAGTCCAGGACAACCATGGCAATGGCAATTAGGTTAACATCTAGGAAAACTATGGACACGGCTGAATGCATTATCAAATCTATTTTAAACAATCATTTCTCTTTTGAAATTACATAACCTGGAATCCAATATATCACCTCTCCAATAGCCCTTTGGACCTTAACCTTTATCTAATAGTGAAATGTCCAAAATACAACAAAGAAATCCAATATCATGGGATCTATTTATAAATGTATAGAACTTTACAGCAGTCATCTCAAGAGTGTCTCATCTCAAATTTCACACGCCCATGCTTAATTAAAAGGCCCATACTCATAACGCCCCTTAACCCCTTTTCCTTCACTAATCAGCGTGTACTCCCTTATCTATGTTTTAATAGTGCTGTAAGTAGATAACACCACTTAATGCAAAATGTTATTAAAGTTACATTAACAAGCCTGATAAAGTAAAAAAATTATTTATGTAAAAATATCCAGATATTGTAGGATATGCCTATACAGTCAGTTGCTCTAGCTGAGATACAAATAGACATGACACAACAGTTGCCCAGTTCCATAGTATTTGGTAGACTGGTCGATCATCTCATGTCACACTAAAATATGTTATGGAACCCTTTCTTGCTATTGTTGCCCCAATATAGGTTGTTGTCTGCAGCATCTTGTTCTCTCATGTTATGTTATTTTGGAAGGGTTGGTTGAGGCACATAGTTATGTCTAGCTGGCTTTCTTTAGGCTGGCCATAGTTGCCATGTTAGAAAAGTTGATTTTGCTATTATGTTGGTATTGCTTGAGAAATCTGCTGCATATCCCCCACTACTTGAAACCTTCATATATTTATGTAATAAAAACTTTATGACAATACCATTTATGCAGTTCTTTGCTTTCCGCCTCATGGAAAGCTGCTGAAACCTAATGGTGGGTCTACTTGGGTTCTACCCGCCTTTCTCCTCCTCCCCTTTTCTCGTACCCCTCCTTTTTTTATCTCTTACCCAGGCAAGTGTTCTTAATTCAGCCCCTCCCCCCCCCATTTTTTATTATTATTACTAGGGTTGTCCCGATACCACTTTTCTAAGACCGAGTACAAGTACCGATACTTTTTTTCAAGTACTCGCCGATACCGATTACCGATACTTTTTTTAATGTCATGTAGCACTAATGGGCACTGATAGGTGGCACACACTAATGGGCACTGATAGGTGGCACACACTGATGGCTTGCACTGCTAGATGGCGCTGACTGATGAGCACTAATAGGTGGCACTGATTATGCAGCACTGATGAGCACTGATAGGTGGCATGCACTGATAGGTGGCACACACTAATGGGCACTGATATGTGGCACACACTGATGGCTGGCACTGCTAGATGGCGCTGACTGATGAGCACTAATAGGTGGCACTGATTATGCAGCACTGATGAGCACTGATAGGTGACATGCACTGATAGGTGGCACGCACTGATGGGCACTGATAGGTGGCACGCACTGATGGGCACTGATAGGTGGCACGCACTACTGATGGGCACTGATAGGTGGCACGCACTGATGGGCACTGATAGGTGGCACGCACTGATGGCTGGCACGCACTGATGGCTGGCACTGACTGATGGCTGGCAGTGGCACTGGCTGAATGGGCACTGATGGATGGCAGTAACAGATGTCACTGATGAGAACTGGTTGGTGGCTGACACTTATGGGCACAAGAGGATTCATTTTTTTTATGCTGCCTCTGCGACGCCCATCTTGGTACACCTTGCACTTGGCCTCACTAAAGCAGCAGCGGACATCTTGTTACACCCAGCCCGAACTATATGGGCTGGGTGTAACAAGATGTCCGCTGCTGGCATACTGTGTCCGAGTGCAGGGTGTACTAAGATGGGCGTCGGGATTTTCAGTTACACTGATGGTGTAACTGCAACACGGAGCGTCACTTCCATTACCGATGGATGAGGCAGCTGTGCCCTGCACTCTGTACTACTTACTTGAAGACTCGAAAAACTCGCTCTCCGCTCTGCTCCCAGCTCCGCCCTCCGCTCCGCCTTCTGACTCCGCCCGCTGACTTCCTGTCTCTCCCATCCCAGCCAGGTATCGGCTAAGGCATCGGGAGCATTTGCCCGAGTACAAGTACTCGCGCAAATGCTCGGTATCGGTCCCGGTATCGGGACAACCCTAATTATTACATTTTCTTTTCCCTTTGGAGTCCCTTTTAGGGATGTTTAGTGTTGCCAGCGAAGAGAAAGCTTCCTCATGAATGGGGTACTACTTTGGATCTTTGTAACCCGTACATTCGCCAGTTTGTTGTCCTTTTATAGTTGGTAGCTGCTGGTGCCCTTACTGCTCAATGTACCCATATTATGTGAGCACCACTATGCTCTTGTTTGTATCATTTCCAAGGTTACTGCTTTTTGTTTGCTTTTTTGTTACTGCATGTTTCTTTTTAAACTGTAAAACCTTTCATGAATATTTTGTAAGAGGAAGTTTTTCAATAAATATTATTGTACCAGAAAATACCATTTATGTAGAATGGCCACGTAGTCAATAGACAGTTTAAAGAGCAGCTCTAATGTGCAGTTTCCCCTCCTCACTCCTAATAAGTGTACAGTAAAATAAAGTATTTGTTTGTATTTATTGTAGAGAGAACAGTAGATCATGTACGTGATGTGGATGTTACTATTGGGAATGCATTTCTAGACAAGTAACTGTGTTGTCTCTGAGCATCTGTATGTGGCTGTGAGGTCAGTCCACCCCTTCCACATCTCTCAACAGATTTGCAGATTTCCCATCACTTCCTGTTTGGTGAAACCATACTCATACAGTGATAGTAAGCGAGGGGAAATCTCTTTTCCAGTAACAAAATGAGACCAAAACTTTTCTGGAATGTCATGATATTTATTCACATGATTTCACAATCAAAAGCCTGATATCCAAAAAATGAGATTACACACAGCAAAATGACAGCATATTCAAAAACAGATGCAACATTCAGTAGAAAAGCAAACTGTGAGTGACGTATGGAGCAGTTCTTCATATCACGGAGAAGCCTCTGAGCTGTGTCAGCCACTGTCACTTTACATTCACAGTTCAAAATTTCTAGGTTAAAAAGGAGGAATTAGATTTTAGCTCGGGGAACAAGCTACAGGGGATCCTCAATTTTCATATATGATTCATTTACTTAAATTGGCCTCCAAATTTTATTAACTTTGCTTCTTATCCTCCTGGCTTTTATCTGTGATTTTCAACAAAGCATTTACAGCTTTAAAAAGCATCTATATTCTAAAAATGGTGGTTGACGTATACCATGATATTACCTTTAACAGTCAACTCCACTTGGGCTTATCCCATTTTTGGCCAAGAGTGGTAGATTTCAACCTCCTGTCTGGTCCTCCCTGTTGTCCACTAACAGACAGATCGCAACCACTTTGACCCCTAACAGGCAGAACCTTGCCTTGGAATTATTAACCTATTCCTATAAGAACTACACAGGATGCAGTCCTCTAAGATATATTCTACAGGATTATACTGAGACTATACACTCCAGCAACAAGTATCATGGCTGAAGATCTGAGCAATTACCACATCAAAAACTTGTAGGAAGTGTGGGAGATCTCCACTTGGACACCTAGGTGGAGCCTTTACCTGATAATCTCTATGTTAGTGCTACCTAAATGTTTAGTAGCTCAGTCACGCTAAATTGTTAGCGATTAATCTTTGAAGTTAGCCACGCTTATGGCAATCTGATAGAATGGGCAAAGTTTTGATTTCATTTGTTTTAAAATGAAGGCATAACAGTGTGGTTGTGATAGACCACAAGGAGATGGAATCAAAGCTGTCCCACAAAAACCTGGTGGAAAATTCTGCTCACTTTCAATGAAATTGCCATTGTTTTTTCCTTTTGATTTGATCTTTCAACAATTCATTTATTGAAAGAAATTGAATTCAATTTATTGTCAAGTTGCAACTTTACAGGTAATTAAATTCTGGTGGTCGATTGGATTCATGAGTGGTATATTGCCTGGTTTCTGGAGATATCTTGTCACTGTATGTGTATATTCTTTTGATGGAAACTAATTGAAATTTATTGAAAATTGCCATATCAATGGGCAGCTTTAGGCTTAGACTACACTGGCAATGAAATTGCTTTGCTACTTAGAGATTTAACTATCTGTTGGTAGACAACTCATTTGTAGCAGATTGAATTTAGTGGCGTGCTAATGGGATAACTGCCAATAAGCAGTTTAATCGCACATTACCAAAAATATTTAACCACCTGTGTAGCCTTAGCTCAATGGCATCAATGGCTACACAGATGGACAAATTGTTCTCTGTGGTGTAAGCTATACATGTAGCGTGCAGCAGCATTTAGTAGCCATTTGTTGCACACAACTGGACCATTGTGTGTTAATAAGAGATCAATCACTAAAATATGCTACTTGTGTAGTTTACACCACAAGGGGTCATTTGTTTCATCTTTGTATTGATTGATCACTACACTTAGAGAATAATTGCTAATGATTTACCTGCAAAAGTAGGCTCATAAAAATTCCCAGTGTAACTCTAGAATTAAAAGAGAAATCTGTTCTGGATGGACTCGGCCCTAAATGACTTTAAGCGTGATAACATATATTGAAATCAGAGAATAGCCACATCTGGCTCTGTGGGATAGCCAAGTATACAGTTTAGCTAGCATGCTCCAAATCACAGTACTAGTAAGTCTGCGTGCTCAGCAGAGATACCTATTCCTCTCACTTATTACATCAGTGAGAGTCTAGAGGAGATTCTCAGTGGAGCAACATCATAGTGGAGAATAGGTCTGCCATCATGTTCTAGTATCAACTGCGATAATCGACTAATGGACCCTAGAGGTACAAAGGTTCCCTTAGGTTAATTTCTTCTTTACTGCTTTTGATAATAAATGTGTTATTTTTTAGCTTTTTTTAATCCCCCAAACCACACAGGGGTTGAGTTACTAAAGGCAAATAGACCGTGCACTTTGCAAAGTGCAGTTACACTCTGGAAGTGTAGTTGCTCCAGAGCTTAGTAAATAAGCAGAAATGTTGCTGACTTCCACCATCCAATCATGTGCAAACAAAAATGCTTGTATTCGTGGTATTCTGTGCAAAGTGAAGCTTTACCTCACTTACTATATCTGGAGCAACTGCACAAAGTGCACAGTCTATTTGCCTTGAGTAAATCAACCCCACTGGAGTCTCTAACAAAGCTTTCTAGCATAATACTGTGTTCAGCTGTTTGCTTAACCTGCCAAGGCTTATTCTGCAGCTTATAAACAAAAGATAAATATTTATGTGCAATAGGCAAATATCAAATGGCTCATAAAAATGTAGATTTGACTGCAAAATATATTGCTTTTTACTTATGAAGAATTTCATCCTTGATAAAATAGATTTTTTTCATTGAGAAAATGAGAATATCGATAGTACAGTATACAGTGATGGGTCTGGGTATAGTGCCTTTTGTGATATCCTACTTTGATATCCTCGTATCATCCAACTGGTTTATGCAATTTACCTGCTGTCTTTGTTCATTGGAATCTTCTGTTCAATAATATGAAGTAAGAACAGTTTGCTTTACCTACAGCCACAAACCAATCATTTATATTCCAGCTGACAGATTATGAAACTTCCAATGTAATTGGGGGCTGATAACTACAAAGAAAGTTTTTGTTGCACCTGTAAAAATTTTAACACTTTTGTATTCAAAAAATGAATACAGTAACACTGCTGTTTAAAACAGACGTTCTGGATTTTTTTTTAAAAGAAGCATACCTTACCTTGTGGATGCAGCATCGGTCTGCTGCTTTATTTGTCCCCCACCGGCTCTAAGACTGAGAACCAATCTATCAAACATTACTGATCACTCAGTTCTCAGAGCTCCATTAGAGAGCGGGTGACTGTCAGTCAAGGCTCTCTGCTCTGCCCCCCTCGTGCTCACTGGAGCGCTGGGCTGTGAAGGGGTGGGAGCAGCTGGCTCAGTCTCCCAGCGGCTTGCTAGGAGGCTGAGCCCAGTGTCGGTCCAAGCTCCTAGCCAATGAGATTTTCAATAGGGGAGGAGCAATGATTTAGAAATGTCAAAGGCCCTATTCAGTATGTGTCCTGATTGGGTGGCATTGCTGGCTTAATACAAAACAACACAGCAAAAGCTCTTGTAGACCTTGTGGTATCTGCATTTAAACAACATTGTTATTTTACAAACCTGATGTGTTTACTTTAATATTGTACTCTTTCTATGCCCTTTATTGTCTTTTATATCTTTGCTAATTCATAATGTATTAAAAACTCCTTCCATACAAGAAAGCAATGACTGTTTAAGTAATCATGCCACTGTTTCATATAGGTTGTGTAGGGATCACTGGCATTGTTGCTGTGACTGGAACCACACTTCTGTTGGGCCCCCCACAAAATAATAATTGGTATCCAACATTACTTTCCAATACCACTAGAATGAAAGCTAAACCTAACTGTGAAATGGGGAAATGTGAGAAGCCCGCATTGCCCTGTCTAAGAGTGGTACACATAATTTCTGCTTCAGGGACAGGGGGAAACTGCTGCTACTCTGTGTCATAGGATATAAAGGCAGGTAGAAAAAAAGATTTTCTAGAAGGAGGTAAATATAACATTTTTCAGGGGGACCCTGTGGTTTCTGGTGGTAGTACAGTACAGCAGACAGCCCTCAAGGGGCCCATCATACTGAAAGTCAATGATGCAAAAGATAAGTGCTCCGAAGCCTACATGTAACACACCAGTAACTTATGTGTAGACAGTGGACTGCAGTGAAGCACATTATATACAATATAAATATATTAAGACATTTGAGCTAAGTATATGTATCATCTGGTCTGTAGAAATATTAGGGATCATAAAAGGTGTACAGTACAAGAGCTTATTCAGACACCCACCTAAACGTGACAAAATACAACTCTTCAATGTTCAGCTATGAGAAAAACAAAACCTAAAAAAATAGAAAACTCTCATGTCAGATGAAAATATAACACTGCGTAATCCGCAATATGCGTATGAGAAAATCCCGCGGCGTACACGGAGCTCCGAAGGGATTCATAGTAAAAACGGAGATGAGTACTTTACCAAAAAAGCATGCATACAATCGCTGTGGTCGTACAACACGGCCGCCATGATCATGAACACAACAGTGAGGCAGTGGTCTGGAATCGGAAAAATGGAGATGGTTAGACGTTGACTAAGCTTTCTGAGGCCGCAAAGTGGGGACACAACGCCATGTCCGTCTTCTGGAGCTGCTTCAGGATCTGTTTGTGGAACTTGTTGCGCACCCGGTTGAATTCCATGATGTCCACGGGGTCTATTTCGATCCAGAACTTGTGGAACTCGTGCATCAGAAAGCCTGAAAAGATGCGTGTAAGATTGTTAAACCTGCAAGATTAGTCTTGTGTTGAAACTATCTCAATGTAATCTTCTAATGTAGTAATAAACATAATGCTGTAAAAAAGAAGATTAAAGGGAATTAAACAAATCACTTAATTTTTCCAATGATGAAAGCTATCAGGTATAAAAGGAACTTGATCTGGTCCAAAACCCTTCTACAACGATGGGTAGAAGTGCAGAACCTTGTGGGGCCTGCAGGTATGTTGATCAGTCTTTAGATCAATCCATGGGTCTCTGTGGATCTCTTTGGATCCTAGGCCCAGGCTTTACCCTCAATCCTGTTCTGGAGAAAAGCCCAACTTTAACAACTTGCCAACCAGCGACGGACCCATACGTCGATCGACTTATTAGAGCTGACAGTCATCTCTCTTGTAAAAGCAATCCTAGCGTCTAAGCAGCGGTAGGGGATGTTCCTCCACTCCTGCCGCCTTCTGCGGTTTTACCGGGTTCTCCCGTCCCACCGGGAGTCCTGATTGACCAGCCAGCACTTCCACCGACTGATCACAGAGCCGAACAAGACTGGATTGGCTTTATTTGGCTCTATGATATAGTAGGAAAAAACAAAAATGGGTCTGGAAACCAAACTAAACAATGAAAAACAACAGACAATCATCTACTCACCTTGATGATGGGTGGGGTTCAGTGGCTAACCATGCAAAGAAAAAGGGGAAGCTACACCAAAAGGAGAAAGGCGTAGAGAAGATACCACATATAGAACCACAGAGATATAGTGTCTGAAAAAATAACTAATGAATTATAACAAAATAGAAATTTATTGTATGTATAAATACACAGTAGTTGACTACATAAAGTATAAAATCAATAACATCCACCATTAACTATCCAATGACAAGGTTGTCAATGACCAGACAAATACAGACAAACTAACAGACTGACAAACATATAAGGGAACATCTTCACTACATGTGCATAAATATATGGGTCAATAAAATGCTATATATATTTAAGCAATGTAGCAGCATCAACCGTGAAACCAGGTAATCCTTTGATGAAAAAAATGGCAGCAAAAAATAATATAACTCAGAGTCATTCAAAATCGTTCGATTGAAAATTGTAAATAAAGTGGGCTGTGTGAAGCTGTTAAATGTAAATAGAAAAAGGGTATTGGAATATTTGATTATAGCAGATGGATATCCATTCGGTGAGCACAAAAATATATATATTGCAGTCCACAGGACACAGGAAAAATAGCCTTCACAGCGATCGTTAGTAGCAGAAACCAAACAGTCTAAGAAACAGAAGTATAGCGTGTAGGTATATGGTATGATCTACCTTACCCGAGATGTAGACAGTGATATGCTGCAGGTAATTTGCCGCAGTCTGCTGTGTTCAGTAGTCCCTTCTACTTACGATGGAAAAGCAATGGTGTTCACATAAAGGTGGATATCAAACAGTTGAGCGAGGAAACACCTTGTGTATCAATCAGTATCTCTATGCCACAGTATTCACTTATGTCCAGAGTTGTGAATTCAAATATCCAAGGTGGATAAAGGATGAATGATGAAATGGCTGTTTAGAGTGTCAGCTGGATAGAATTTACCAGGCAAGCCGTGTCCCCCATTATATGCCAATAAACAGTCGTGCCATGGATCCTGAACGCTGATGCACAATGCTCTGAGTGACAGACGTTCACATGGAGGGGGAGTGATGTCAACTAGTTTCACAGGGAAACTCCCGCTTCTTGGGGACTAGCGCCCCCTGGCCCTTATATGCGTGCCTGCACCTTGGGATGTGGGAGGAGCAAGAGGTCTATAAGTCTGACCTCTTTAATGCACTGGTGGGGTCTTGCATTAGGTATATTGATGATATCTTGGTGGTCAGGAAGGGAACCGAGGCAGAACTTCATATAACTGTTGATGAACTTAATAATAACGATCGCAATTGTTTCAGATCCTGACTCGATTTCCTTCCTTGACCTCATGATCACAAAAAAGGACAGTAAATTAATGACCAGCGGCTAAAACCCTCCTTCAGGCGGATAGTTTTTACCCTAGATCTTTGGTGAATGGTATCCCAACAGGTCAATTTCTACGCATCAGAAGGAACTGTACAAGTGAAAACCAATTCAAAAAAGAGGCCCATGAAATGTAGGCTACAGTCACAAGGTGTTGAGGACAGCTAAGAAAAGGGCGATGAGTAAGGACAGATCTTCACTTTTAAAACAGGGTCAGGTTTTGTCTTCTTCTCCTATCTCTAAACAGAGTGGACAACAAGAACCCATAAGATTTATTACACAATATGGCTCACAATGGCCACTAGTAAGGGAGATTCTAAACAAACATTGGTCCACTCTCTCCCCGTGAACACCATTGCTTTTCCATCGTAAGTAGAAGGAACTACTGAACACAGCAGACTGCGGCAAATTACCTGCAGCATATCACTGTCTACATCTCGGGTAAGGTAGATCATACCATATACCTACCCACTATACTTCTGTTACTTAGACTGTTTGGTTTCTGCTACTAACGATCGATGTGAAGGCTATTTTCCTGTGTCCTATGGACTGCAATATATAGTTTTTTGTGCTCACCAAATGGATATCCATCTGCTATAATCCAATATGCCAATACCCTTTTGCCGTTTACCCTTAACAGCTTCATACAGCCCACTTTATTTACAATTTGAAATCAAACGATTTTGAATGACTCTGAGTTATATTATTTTTTGCTGCCATTTTTTTTATAAAAGGATTACCTTTATGGTTGATGCTGCTACATTGCTTAAATTTGCATAGCATTTCTATGGCCCATATATTTATTCACATGTAGTGAAGAGGTTATTGATTTTATACTTTATGTAGTCAATTACTGTGTATTTATACATACAATAAATTTCTATTTTGTTATAATTCATTAGTTATTTTTTCAGGCAGTGATGTGATGACCTTACATCACTTCCGATTTACCCAGATGTAAACCGTGGCATTTTTAAAAATGAAAAGCATTTGATCACACTGATATTGGTGTGATTAAATGCTTTCAAGGGCAGAGGAGGGATCTGGGGTCTTACAGACCCTAGATCTCACCATAAAGAGAACCTGTCCCATGTATATTGCTGTCACAAGGGATGTTTGAAAGGGATAGTGGTAAAACAGTGTAAAAAATAAAATAAATAAATATATTTGTAAAAATGTTTGCACGGGCACCCCTGTGCAAATGCGAATGCACTCATCAGTCTTGCACGAAAAATCATCCCACACATGTGAAGTATTACCATAAATGTCAGATCATGGGCAGTAATTCTAGCACTACACTTCCTGTGTAAATCTAAAATGGTAACCTGTAAAGACTAAAAGAGTCACCTATGGATAGCCAAATTGATGTTTCTCTCCGTTGCATGGGCATGCGCAATTTTAAAGCGTGACATGTTTGGTATCTCTTTGCTCAGCATAACATCATCTTTAACATTTTACCATCAATTTGGGCTATGTTGTGTTTTTTTGCATTAAAATTCACAAAAATTTTGTTTTTCCAAATAAACTGCGTTTGAAAAACTGCTGTGCAAATACCGAGTGACAAAAAAAATTTGCAAAATCCAGCAATTTCTTCTCTAGGGCCTCTGCTTTAAAAAATATATAATGTTTGGGGGTTCTAAGAAATTTCCTAGCAAAAAATACTAAATGTTAAATTGTTACAAGCAAAAAGTGTCAGAAAAGGCCTGGAGGTAAAGTAGTTAAAGTTACATAGTAGGTGAGGTTGAAAAAAGACACAAGTCTATCAAGTCCAACCTATGTGTGTGATTATATGTCAGCATTACCCTGTATATCCTTGTATGTTGTGGCCGTTCAGGTGCTTATCTAATAGTTCTTTTAGACTATCGATGCTACCCGCTGAGACCACCGCATGTGAAAGGGAATTCCACATCCTTGCCGCTCTTACAGTAAAGAACCCTCTACGTAGTTTAAGGTTGAAACTCTTTTCTTCTAATTTTAATGAATGTCCACGTGTATTGTTAAACTCCCTTCCATGAAAAAGTTTATATTGTGGGGTCACCAGTACAGTATTTGTATATTGAAATCATATCCCCTCTCAAGCGTCTCTTCTCCAGAGAGAATAAGTTCAGTGCTCGCAACCTTTCCTCATAACTAATATCCTCCAGACCCTTTATTAGCTTTGTTGCCCTTCTTTGTACTCGCTTTGTTGCCATTTCCAGTACATCCTTCCTGAGGACTGGTGCCCAGAACTGGACAGCATACTCCAGGTGCGGCCGGACCAGAGTCTTGTAGAGTGGGAGAATTGTCGTTTTATCTCTGGAGTTGATCCCCTTTTAATACATGCCAATAATATTCTGTTTGCTTTGTTAGCAGCAGCATAGCATTACATGCCATTGCTGAGCCTATCATCTACTAGGACCCCCAGGTTCTTTTCCATCCTAGATTCCCCCAGAGGTTCTCCCCCCAGTGTATAGATTGCATTCATATTTTTGCCACCCAAATGCATTATTTTACATTTTTCTACATTAAACCTCATTTTCCAAGTAGTTGTACACCCAGTTAATTTGTTTAGATCTTTTTGCAAGGTTTCCACATCCTGCGGAGAAGTTATTGCCCTGCTTAGCTTAGTATCATCCGCAAATACAGAGATTGAACTGTTTACCCCATCCTCCAGGTCGTTTATGAATAAAATAAATAGGATTGGTCCCAGCACAGAACCCCCGTGGGACCCCACTACCCACCCCTGACCGTTCCGAGTACTCCCCACCCTCTGAACTCGCCCTTGTAGCCAGTTTTCAATCCATGTACTCACCCTATTGTCCATGCCAATGGACCTTACTTTGTACAATAAACCTTTATGGGGTTCTGTGTTAAATGCTTTTGCAAAATCCAGGCACACTACGTCTACGGGCCTTCCTTTATCTAGATGGCAACTCACCACCTCATAGAAGGTTAATAGATTGGTTTGGCAAGAACGATTCTTCATGAATCCATGATGATTACTGGTAATGATACAGTTCTCATTACTAAAATCTTGTATATAGTCCCTTATCAACCCCTCCAAGAGCTTGCATACTATTGTTATTAGGCTAACTAGTCTGTAATTCCCAGGGATGTATTTTGGGCCCTTTTTAAATATTGGTGCTACATTGGCTTTTCTCCAATCAGCTGCTACTATTCCAGTCAGTAGGCTGTCAGTAAAAATGAGCAATTACTTGACTGAGTTCCCTAAGTACCCATGGATGCAAGCCATCTGGTCCCGGTGATTTATTAATGTTAAGTTTCCCAAGTCTAATTTTAATTCTGTCCTCTGTTAACCATAGAGGTGCTTCCTGTGTTGTGTCATGAGGATAAACACTGCAGTTTTGGTTACTGAAGCCCCCCACTTCCCTTGTGAAGATTGAGGAGAAGAATAAATTCAATACCTTCGCCATCTCCCCAGCCTCTGTTTTCTTCAAATATAGATTTTATTTATTTTAGATATTTTAGAAAAAGCCCAACATGGGCTTAAACCAGGGCTCGACAAACCCCGGGCGCCAGGTCGCATTTGCGACTAGAATTAGCGACCTGGCACCTGGGGCGGCACAGCTGGGGTATCCTGTGTCCGTTCGACACCCCCCCCCCTCCCGGCGCGATCGCGTTGGGCCACGCCGGTAATTGAGGCCCCGGCTTTGCGGCCTACTGCAGTCCTATGGTTCCTTCTGCAATTGGGCGCCCTCTGGTGGTGGCCGTTGGTATGACAAGACATCCACCAATGCTAATGGAGCTTCCCCTACCTGTTTTCACTGCCTGCTCATCTCCTTCCCTTTACTTAGAACCCCCAAACATTATATATATTTTTTATTCTAACACTCTAGAGAATAAAATGGCGGTCATTGCAATACTTTCTGTCACACCGTATTTGCGCAGCGGACTTACAAGCGCACTTTTTTTGGGAAAAAATACTTTTTTTAATTAAAAAATAAGAAAACAGTAAAGTTAGCCCAATTTCTTTTATATTGTGAAAGATAATGTTACGCCGAGTAAATTGATTCCCAACATGTCACGCTTCAAAATTTCGTCCGCTCGTGGAATGGCGACAAACTTTTACCCTTTAAAATCCCCATAGGCGTTGTTTAAAAAATTCTACAGGTTACATGTTTTGAGTTACAGAGGAGGTCTAAGGCTAGAATTATTGCTCTCGCTCTAACGATCGTGGCGATACCTCATGTGTGGTTTGAACACCGCTTTCATATGCGGGTGCTACTCACATATGCGTTCGCTTCTGCAAGCGAGCTCGGCGGGACGGGGCGCATTTAAAAAAATATTATTTTTTCTTATATATTTTACTTTTTATTTTTACACTGTTTTTAAAAAAAAATAAAAATTGTGTCACTTTTATTTCTATTACAAGGGATGGGGCACATTTGAATTTTTTTTTTTTTCCTTATTTATTTTAACTTTTATTTTTTCACGGTTCTTTTTTTTTTTTTTTTAAAGTCACTTTTATTCCTATTACAAGGAATGTAAAAATCCCTTGTAATAGAAAAAAAGCATGACAGGTCCTCTTAAATATGAGATCTGGGGTCAAAAAGGCCTCAGATCTCATATTTACACTAAAATGCATTAAAAAAAAAAGAAAAGAAAAAATTGTCATTTGAAAAAAATAAAATAAAATGTCCCTTCAAGAGCTATGGGTGGAAGTGACAATTTGACGTCGCTTCCGCCCTGCAATGACTTGGAGATGGGCCATCTTCCTCTCACTTGTCTCCATGTCAGGCCAGGGACAGATCCGGATCGCCTCCGCCGTTACCGACGGCCACGGTAAGCGGTGAAGGGCACCGGAAAGCGGCGGTAGGGGGGGCCCTCTCCTGCTGCCGATAAAAGTGATCTCGCTGCGAATCTGCTGCAGAGACCACTTTTATCTGAAAGAGAACCGCCGGCTCTTAAAGAAGATACCGGGGTTATGGTAGCTAGCTGCTCAGGACGACCCGGAATTTTGGTCTCATCAAGAGGTTCTAAGAGCGGTACCTTCCGAAGAAAAAATAAACTGGCGCCAAAGTGCCCAAGTCTTATTATATTTTTCCTGTTGGTGTCTCACAGAAAGCACCAAATCTTCCATTTTACTAATGTCTTCTACTCTCCGGATCCAAGATGCCACTGATGGAGGTGTTTGGTTTTTCCATTGGAGTGGGATACAGGATTTAGCAGCATTTACCAAATGACGTATCACAGACTTTTTGTATCTCTTAGTGGCTATTGTGTTTACGTGTAGGAGAAAGAAGGCCGGATCATCTGGAATATTGTATTACGTGAACTTCTGGATAATTGTCCTGACCGTAGACCAGAAATAGGATAACTTTGAAAAAGACCAAAACACATGCAACAGTGTCCCCCTCTCCCCATCCTTTGTAACCAGATGTCAGTCCTCATTCTTTATGGGGCCAATATGGTCTGTCCTCCCTTTTTTGCTGTTTACATACTTAAAGAATTTCTTGGGATTTTTTTCGCTCTCCTCTGCTATGTGTCTTTCGTGTTCTACCTTAGCCGCCCTAATTGCACCCTTACATTTCTTGTTGCATTCTTTATAAAGTCTGAATGCTGATGATGATCCCACAATTTTGTATTTTTGAAAGGCCTTCTCCTTTGCTTTTATATGCATTTTTACATTGGAGTTAAGCCACCTAGGACTTTTGTTCGCTCTTTTAAATTTATTACCCAATGGGATGCATTGGCTAATGCTCTTATTTAATATGCTCTTAAAGGAAACCCATCTCTCCTCCGTGTTCTTTGTTCCTAAGATTTTATCCAAATTCATGCAATTCATTCAATTCTTCTAGCAATGTTCGTAGTTTAGGGAAGTTGGCTCTTTTGAAATTCAGTGTCTGATATGAAAAAAAAGGTGATGGGGAGGGAGCTCCAATACACAGTCTGTGATTGACAGCCTCAGCTCTGTTCCAGTGTGCTTTGTGAAGGGGGGGTGTCTCTTTCCTCCAATCAGCTTTCAAACTCTGTGCTCTACAGAGTGCAACTTCCTGTCTCCATCCCCTTTTTTTCTGACAGGTCAGACAAGCTTTATCTAGGCTATAGGCTGCACCGCTTCGTGAGCCTATGGGTATCTCAAGTTCCCTCATTAGTCCCTCCCTCCTGACATCGCTTTAGGAGTCCTGGCCTGCAAGTCTACTATGTGGGAGGGCATCGCAAGGTGGACCAAAGTAGTGCTGGAACCTTTTCTGAAGTTGCAGCAACTTCGGTAGTATTAATAGGAATGGCTCTCATAAAAATACACTGAAATACACTTTCAAATGTCCTGCAACTTAGGGTCTCAAAAGTCAGACCCAAGTCACAGAAGTGTGAAAGGAGCCTAAAACAGGTCACATTGACTGGACTGTTTGTGGTCTATCCAGAAAATTTTGCAAAGTTGCAAGGGGGGTAGAGGACAACACGAATGATAAGAGAGAGGAAGGAGGGAATTAGTAAATAGGGCTGCGATCAGACCTCACCTAAAGCCCTCGGAGGCCTGCATCAGAGTCTGGAGGAAGAGAATATGTGAACCAAAGGTACCAGAAGCTGAGAACTTCTCCATTGTGTCAGACAGCCTAGTCCCCACTTTCTCATGGTACAAAATCTGTTTGATTCTAGACCTTGTTTCAGCTAATGAAAGAGTGGTGGTTTTCCAAGATCTACTGATTGTCTGCTTAGTAGCAGTGGGGCTAAGAACCATAAGTTGAAATTGAGCCTTGAGAAGATCTGTGTCCCATCAACATGGTGAGAAGTGAAAATATATCCACCCAGTATTGCTGAGCCACCGGGCATGTCTACCAGATGTGATAAAAGGTAAATAAATACTTACAGAATGTTTGCTGGAAATGATGCAATGATGGAGCCTCAGGGGCCACATTGTACATATGAGTCTTGAGGGCCCCACTTATCAGCAGGTTGTAGGCCAGGTCAGTAATGTTAATCCCAACTATGGCAAATGAATAACTGCAAAAAAACATACAGTTAAATAAAAAATAAGTGTTGGGGCTCATATATATAAGTGCAGGGTACACAGAGCTTTAACTTTTACAAAATCTGACCCATCTTCAAGACTCGGTGGAACCAAACAATAGAACAAAATAAGATCCTTTTATATGGATGTTACAAGTCACATTTAATATAGAGCGTAACAGTGGGAGCTATCCTGGCCAGGAGAGCACACAGTGATTATTGCTAGCGGCTGTAATAGCTGCTGGCAATAATCGCATGAAAAATTGGACAGGCTGGTTGTACCTAAGTTGATTGATCAGTCAACTTGGGTACAATCAGTCTGCCCATACATGGTTCAAATCTCGGCTGGTCCCTGCTAAACTGACCCAGATTCGAGCCGTCTACGGCTGGCTTTCGATTAATTTTCCCTAGAGCTTAGTGAATGTGGTGGAGCTCTGCTGCTTTCCATCATCCAATCACATGCAAGCAAAAATGACATTTTTTATTTTCCTTGTACATGATTGGATATTCTTTAGAAAGTAAAGCTTCACAACATTCACTAAGCTCTGGGGAAAATTAGTGGAACTGCACTTGCAAAGCGCACAGTCTATTTGCCTTTGGAAAATCAATCCCATTATATAGACCCCTGACTTGTGTTATTTTTTATGGTTTGTGTGAGCCATGTTGATACTCGTAGACTATATCAACAGCCCCAACTCACAGTTAATTGTGGACTTCTAGCAACTAGGGATTTGCGTTTTCCTGAAGCTCCTGCCAATTTATTGTACAGTTCTTATATTCTACAGTGTATCACACATTTGTTACTTTCTTTAACACCTTCAACAAAGGGTCAGTACATAGAATATTGATATTTCACCAGAGAAGTTTTTTTCTGTCAAAGCTAAAGTTAGAAGCTGATTGGCTACCATACACAGCTTTAACAGATTTTGCCTTCTCTAGTTTTAATTAGTAAATCAACCCCCTTATGTTGCCTCCTCACCACCTGTTTTAATCCCTTGCATTGCACATAGTTGCGGTATGGCCCCATTCACTTGAATAGTTTGCGTTCAGCGTTAAGCAGGTTCCCTGCTTAATGTCCACCGCACGTGACTGTGGAGATCACTTTTGACAAGGCCACAGAATGCCTTTGCAGCATTAGGAGGAGTGGCAAAAGTATTGTTCATCCAAAGGTTTTTAGCCATCTCCAAACCGCAAATGTAAACTAAAACCGGCCATACATGGATCAAAATTTGACCGGTTCAGCAGAGACGGGCTGAAAGAAGTTGTAAACCCTCGTTTTTGTTTTTTTTTCGTAAAAATAACAAACATGCCTATACTTACCATCTCTGTGCAATAGTTTTGCACAGAGCAGCCCCGATCCTCTTCTAGGGTGCCCTGCTGGCACGCCAGTCCCCTCATCTTCAACATGTGCCTCCATGGAAAGCAGCTTTTATGGAGTCACCCATACAGGCTCGCTCCCATGTCCTGCTGCTGCATCCATTGACACAGACAGCAGGACTCGGCCCCGCCCCTGGCTCCCGTGTTACCGAATTTGATTGGCTCCTGCTGCTATCAATCTGTGCAATGAGGAGAGAGGCTGGTGCCACATCTCTGGGGGGGGGGGGGGGGCTGCAACACAGAAGGTTTTTCCCCTTAATGCATAGAATGCATTATGGGGAAAAACCTTGAGGCTTTACAACCACCTGAATTTCAAACCATGTATGGGTAGGGAGGTTGTACAGAAGTCGACTTCTGCACAACCACCTTGTTGGATTTTCCCTGCTTGATCAGCGCTGCAGGCTATAGCCAGCAATGCTCATCAGAACATTTTAATTGCCGGGAAGTCCCCCCACTGTCAGAATACAATAGCTCAGTGAGAAGGATTCCCACATTCACATTCAGTGTACGGATGGGGGGGGGGGGGGGGGTGATCAAGTCAGTTTTTTTGTTCAACTCGTAGGTTAAATGAAAAAAACTGTATCATCTATGGGCTGCCTATGCCTTAGTGATTCAGATCATCAGTATTCACCCATAATCAAATTATCAATTGTGGATGGATCAACATTTTACAAAACAGTAAAAAAAAATAAAGTTTGTTCTCAGTAGTTCACATACCCAATGGCCTTGTCAAACTTTTTCATTTCCCATTCTGTTTTGCTGACTTTACTGCAAAAGAATATAATATTTAGTGCATTTCAGACATACATATGTGAAGATAAGAATGAACACACATCAAAGGAAAAACACAGAAGAGTTGTGTCCATGCAATGATAGTTCTCACAAGACCGCTAGCCAGAAACAACTTACAAGACAAAAAGACACAACATTGTTTAATAATACTTTAAATTCTTTATCACAGCTGTCCACCATCACACTTTGTCACTCTGGATCTCATCATCATTTCCTATGCTCTGGGGGAACAACACCAGCGGCTGCCCCCGTTTTCCCGTTGCATGATCAAAGCCCCTCCCTACCAAAAGCCAATTGGATAGGTTGGGGGGTGTAATAATGTAAAGGCATGTGCACACTCAGGAATCTGTGCAGTCACATGTATGCAAGTATGCAGCTTATAGTGCACATAGGGAGCACACAGGTAAGGGTGACAACATGGCAGTTGAATTCAGTAAGAGTTGTCACCCCAGAAAAAGCCTGTGGGTACACCTTGCACGTAGAATCACCAGGGATGATTTGAAAGCAAGAAATATAAATGAGATGAAAGTTTTTGGCATTACAGGAACATACACTATGAGGAGTATATAGGGACCAGCCGGACTGAAAGGGGCTTGTCCCCAAAGTTGTCTCACGTCAGCGCTTGATTAAGAATGAGACTATCCTGACAAGGAATGAGTCTATACCCCCCCGAGGATTTATGGGTCTGGTTGAGGAGGTTTGGTCAAACATTGTGTCCCCTAATAATGGTTGAGGATGATAGAGGAATCTGGACGGGTGGCCGGTCAGTGTCAATCAGGTTGAGTGTGTGTGGGAATGAGGTTCAGCATTTGCCCTCCTCTGCCTTTATTGGTAGAGATAGGATTACTGTCTTCTACCCTGGTCAACCTAAGCTGTGCCATAAATGTGGAGTCAAGGGACATTACTCCTCTAAATGTCCAGAACAGAAGTGTTCTTTGTGTCAGGAACTGGGGCATCTGGCCAGGGACTGTAACATCATTAAATGTAACCTATGTGATAAGGTTGGTCACCCTTATAGCTGGTGCCCTGAGGCTTTGCACAATAAGCCAGAGTTAGTGGAGGAATTTTTCCGTCTGGATAGAGAAGAGTCTGAGTTGGCAGAGGTTGTACCAGGGGATCCTAGTGTCTCTGTCCCATCAGAATCTGTGTCTGTGAGGCCCTCTGTGGTGTCAGTGTCCCCCCAGTCTGTGGTTCCCCAGTCAGTGTCAGAAAGTGTGGTTGTCAAGTCTGTGTCTGCACCTATTGTTTCTCCTAGTGTAGTGAAGGCAGCGGAGGGTGCTGAACCAGCGTGTATGGTGGTGCCAACCCCTCCTGCTCGGCGTAGCAGAAGTCCTGGTGGAGTGTGTGGGAATGTGTGGAGTGAGGGATGGATTGGATGATGGTGGAGGGGGAGGTGGGAAGGGCATGATGGTGGTTGCTGCAGAATGCAAGGTGAATGATGTGGAAGTCGGGGTGAATGATGTGGAAATCTGGGTGAATGATGTGGAAGTTGGGGTGAATGATGTGGGGGAAGGGGTTAATGGGAGGGTTTTGGAATCACATCCTGATGGCGATTAAATCTCAAAATGTTTCTTAGCCTGGATTGTGTTTAAGTTGAGATTCGGGGCTTGTAGTTGTCATCAAAATATGTTTCTTTCTATGTAATCTTGTCAGGAAACGTTTTTTTTACTTGCTGATGTAAGCACGCTTGTTTTTGTTTAGTAGTTGTTTATTTTTGTGTAAATATGTTTTTATTAATGAACTGTATGTTTGTGTGATTTTTTTAATAAAAAAAATGTACACTATGAGGTTATTTACTAAAACCGGAGAGTGCAAAATCTGGTGCAGCTGTGCATGGTAGCCAATCAGCTTTTAACTTCAGCTTGTTCATTTAGGCTTTGGCAAAAAAAAACCCCTGGAAACTGATTGGTTTCTATGCAGAGCGGCACCAGATTTAGTACTCTGCAGTTTTAGTAAATCAACCCCTATATGTTCACAAACCTTTGGCTATAGTGTACATCTTATATTGCTACTATACGTTAGCGTCAGACCACGCATTTATGATTTTTCCCCTTCACTGCTGAATACATCTTGCCGCTTTTTAATACCACTAGATTTGACCAATGTAGTGAACAAGCAAACCACAAGCAGGTGTATTTAAGTGCTGATAATGCTGGGTAAGGCTAGCAGGTTTCATTACTGTCTTTTATTTCTTTAATTGTTATGCCTTGATTGATGGCAGTCGCAGCGAGCCGCTGAGATGGCCTCTCCCTACCCCTCCACAGCTCATCGCTCCAATGAGCGTGGGGAAGCAGACCAGTAGCGATGCTGACTGACTCCTCGGGGAGGAGTGAGAACCGAGCCATCGGCGATGTTCGGTGTCTCGATTCTCAGTGCAGAGACCCCGGGGGACAGCTGCAGCATCGGTCTGATGCTCCATCCACCGTAGTAAGTATGATTAGCAAGTAAAAAAAAAACAATACTTTTTGTTTAAATCCTGTATGTAGTCTTCTATCCAGCCAGCAGGTGGAGCTCTTTTCACATAGCACAGCATCCAATTTTTCTGTGCTGAAAGAAGCCCTTTGCTTATAGGACTCAACAGGGTTGATTTACTGACAACATATTTGCAAAGCACAGTTGCTCCAGAGCTCAGACATTCTGCTGACTTCCATCAACCAATCATGTGCAAGCAAAATTTATTTTTTTTGCACGTTATTGGGTATTCTTTGTAAAGTGAAACTTCACCTCATTTACTAAGCTCTGGAGCAACTGCACTTGCAGAATGTAACTGCACTTTGCAAAGTGCACAGTCAATTTGCCTTTAGTAAATCAACCCCAACAAGTCTTCAGAGCCCATTGCTGATCAGAAGTTTGGTTTACAAGGGGTTGTAAAGTTTTTTTTTTTAACAAACATGTCATACTTACCTGCTCTGTGCAGGGGTTTTGGCCTCGATCCTCCTCTTCTGGGGTCCCCCAGTGGCGCTCCTGGCTCCTCCCCGCATCGAGTGCCCCCTCAAAGAGGCGCATTCCATGGGGACACCCGTGCGGGCGCACTGCCAAGTCCTGCTGCTGTGTCCATTGACACAGACAGCAGGACTTGGCCCTGTCCCCGGCGTCCATGTATTTGATTGACAGCAGCAGGAGCCAATGGCTGTGCTGCTATCAATCTATCCAATGAGGACCCAAGACAGTGGCTGGAGCTGCTGTGCTCGTCACCGTCCATGGAACAATCGGGTTCAGGTAAGTAAAAGGGGGGGGGGGGGGGGGCGACGACTGGGGGGGGGGGGGGTTGAGAAGGTTCCCGCTGCTATCAGAAGGTTTTTCACCTTAACCACTTGACGACCGCCTCACGCCGATGTACGTCGGCAAGGTGGCACGGACAGGCAAAATCACGTACAGTGTACGTGATTTGCTTTCCGCGGGTGGGGGGTCCGATCGGTCCCCCCCCCGGTGCCCGAGGCGGTCGCCATTTCTTCCCGGGCGATGAAAGGTCAGGGGGAGGCCATCCATTGTTGGCCACCCCCTCCCAATCGCTCCCGGCGAATGAAAATGCTTCCTTTCCCTCTGTAATGTAAACAGAGGGAAAGGAAGTGATGTCATCTCTCCTCGAGCCGGTCTTTTCGTCGCCGCGCCGAGGAGAGAAGACATCAAGTAAGTCTGCACAACACTACACATTCAGTAGAACACGCCAGGCACACTTGTCACCCCCGATCACCCCCCGATCACCCCCTGATCACCCCCCTGTACCCCCTGTCACTCTGACACCAATAGCATTTTTTTTTTTTTTTGCATTGGTGTCAGTTTGTGTCAGTTAAAAGTTTTAGGGCAGTTAGGTTAGCCCCCTTTAGGTCTAGGGTACCCCCCCTTAGGTCCAGGGTACCCCCCTAACCCCCCCTAATAAAAGTTAACCCCTTGATTATCCCCCGTCACCAGTGTCGCTAAGCGATCGTTTTTCTGATCGCTGTATTAGTGACACAGGTGACGCTAGTTAGGGAGGTAAGTATATAGGTTCGCTGTCAGTGTTTTATAGCGACAGGGACCCCCATATACTACCTGCTAAAGGTTTTAACCCCCTGATTGCCCCCTAGTTAACCCTTTCACCAGCGATCACCGTATAAGTGTTACGGGTGACGCTGGTTAGCTAGTTTGTTTTTTGTAGTTTATTACAGTTTATTACAGTTTATTATAGTTTTAGGGCACCCGCCGTTTATTACCCTATAAAGGTTTAACCCCCTAATTGCCCGGCGGTGATAGAAGTTAAGTTTTTAGGATCAGATAAGGTCTGCGTCGCCCCAGGCAGCGTCAGGCTAGCGCCAGTACAGCTAAAACCCGTGCACGCAGCATACACCTCCCTTAGTGCTATAGTATCTGAGCGGATCGATATCTGATCCGATCAGATCTATACTCCCCAGCAGTTTAGGGTTCCCTGAAACGCAGTGTTAGCGGGATCAGCCCAGATACCTGCTAGCACCTGCGTTTTGCTCCTCGGCCCAGCCCTGCCCAGCCCACCCAAGTGCAGTATCGATCGATAACTGTCACTTACAAAACACTAAGCACACATAACTGCAGCGGTCGCAGAGTCAGGCCTGATCCCTGCGATCGCTAACAGTTTTTTGGTAGCGTTTTGATACAGTCGCCAACAGTCAGGAGCTTTTTTGCCTGTGAGTCTCACTAGTGTACCCCTAAATTTAGAGCCCAAAATGGCAAATAGAAGGTACACTAGTGAAGAGGCCTACAGGATTCTGAGTATGACAGATAGTGAAGAGGAAGTCACTCATCTGTCAAGTTCAGGCTCAGAATACGAACCTGTAGAGGACAGCGGCTCCATGACAGATAGCTCTGACGACAGAGTTGTGGTCCCTGCTAGGGTCAGGCGTACCAGACCCCGAACTTATGCTGTCCTTGAAGTGCAAGAACCGCAGGACTCTCGTATGGAGCAGAGCAGTACTAGCGCCGCTATTCCTTCTGGTGAACTGGCAAGCACCAGCGGCCTAGTACACCCTGGTCGTACATCCAGCACTGCAGTATCACGTGGTGACGTGGCGAGTCCCATAAGTGCAGTTCAAGCTGGCGAGGTGGCAAGCAGTAGTAGTGTCCCGCTGCCACCAAGAAGACAAAGACAGGCCCGTCGTGCCCATAGTGCCCTTCCTGCTGCATTGGCCAATCCGAATTGGGAACCTTCCACTTCTGCAGCACCCGTACTTCCCCCTTTCACTGGCCAACCCGGAATTCAGGTGGAAACAGTTGACTTTATGCCACTGGATTTTTATTCACTGTTTTTCACCGAAGATCTCTATAGATCTATTGTGGACCAAAGCAATTTGTACGCTGGTCAACACATCGCCGCTAATCCCCAGTCCTCCCTTGCCAGAGATTGGAGACCAATTACGGTCTCCGAATTTAAGACCTTTCTGGGCCTTTCCCTCCTCATGGGGTTGAATAAAAAGAGTAAGTTGCGGTCATATTGGTCCACTGACCCAATTTACCATTCACCCTTGTTCTCTGCTTCCATGGCCAGGGCACGATACGAGCAGATTTTGAGGTTCATGCACTTCAACGACAATGAACTCTGTCGTCCTCGTGGAGACCCTGCATACGATCGGCTCTACAAAATTCGGCCCCTCGTAAACCACTTCAACCAACGTTTTGCAGACTTGTTTACCCCCCATCAAGTTGTCTGCGTTGATGAGTCCCTTATTAAGTTTTCTGGCCGCTTGTCATTCAAACAGTACCTTCCCAGCAAGCGTGCCAGATACGGGGTCAAGATGTATAAGCTCTGTGACAGGGCCACAGGCTATACATGTAGATTTATGGTTTACGAGGGAAGAGATAGTCACGTAGAGCCGACAAACTGCCCTGACTACATAGGAAGCGCTGGCAAGATAGTGTGGGACTTGGTGTCACCCTTATTCGGAAAGGGGTACCACTTGTACGTGGACAATTATTATACGAGCGTGCCACTTTTTAGTCACTTGTTTGATCAGCAGATTGGAGCATGTGGCACCGTGCGACCTAATCGCCGGGGCTTTCCCCAGCGGCTTGTAGATTCCCGTCTTAGGCTGGGGGAGAGAGCCTGCTTGAAGTATAATAATTTGCTCGCTATGAAGTGGAGGGATAAGAAGAATGTTTTCGTTCTCACCTCCCTTCATGCAGACACGACGACCCAAATTTCTACGGCGACTGGTGTTGTGGAGAAACCCCTCTGTGTCCACGAATACAACCTTAATATGGGAGGGGTGGACCTCAACGACCAGTTGTTGGCGCCGTACTTAGTTGCCCGTAAGGCCAGACGCTGGTACAAAAAAGTGTCTGTATACTTATTTCAATTGGCTTTGCTGAATGCTCATGTGCTATACAGAGCTTCAGGACAGACTGGATCCTTCCTTAAATTCCAGGAAGAGATCGTCAGAGCCCTTCTGTTTCCAGACGGTGCTCTACCTCACCTTCCCCAACCAAATGCAGTAAGCCGGCTGCATGAGCGGCATTTTCTTTATGCCATCCCGAGTACCCCTACCCAACGAGCCCCCCAAAAAAGATGTCGTGTCTGCAGCAAGCGCGGATTTAGGCGTGACACCCGGACTTATTGTCCCCTCTGTCCTGGCAATCCTGGTCTTTGCATGGGTGAATGCTTTGAACGCTACCATACATTAGTTGAGTATTAGCGTAGGGTTCAGCACTGCACAGACTAGGCACACTAACACAGGGTCTCCCAAGATGCCATTGCATTTTGAGAGACCCAAACCTGGAACAAAAGTTACAAAAGTTAAAAGTTACTAAAAAAAAGTGTAAAAAAATAAAATAAAAAAAAATTAAAAAAAATAAAAACACAAAAAAAAATATAAAATAAAAAAACCAAAAATAGTTGTTGTTTTATTGTTCTCTCTCTCTCTATTCTCTCTCTATTGTTCTTCTCTTTTTTACTCTATTCTATTCTGCAATGTTTTATTGTTATTATGTTTTACCATGTTTCCTTTTCAGATTTTGCATACTTTACCGTTTACTGTGTTTTGTTGGTAACCATTTTATTGTTTTCAGGTACGCCATTCAGTTGCAGCGCGGATTTATTTATCTTGACAGCAACAGCGTTTGCTCCCACGATATATAAAGCCGTGACTCCAACGCTGTCGGAGGTGATTTCACCACCACAGTTACATACTTCAGCATATATGCCGAAGCATGGGGGCAGAAGTGGGTGGAGGAGCGATTTGCTCCTGCCTTTTGCGGGAGGATGCCCCCATGCTTCGGCATATATATATTTTAGGCACAGGTTGCGTTAAATGTTTTATTTTTTACTATTTTTTTTTTGTATTTGCTTTGCAGGTATGGTAAGTCTTACTGTTATACTGTAATGTTGCTTTGTTTTATTGTTAACCATCATTTGCTTAGCAGGTACGCCATTCAGTTGCAGCGCGGATTTATTTATCTTGACAGCAACAGCGTTTGCTCCCACGATATATAAAGCCGTGACTCCAACGCTGTCGGAGGTGATTTCACCACCACAGTTACATACTTCAGCATATATGCCGAAGCGTGGGGGCAGCAGTGGGTGGAGGAGCAATTTGCTCCTGCCTTTTGCGGGAGGATGCCCCCATGCTTCGGCATATATAAATGGTGCATGTATGCCCATCATTAGAAGTGGGTGGATGAAGGGAGGTATTCTAATGGTGGGCATACCCACCGATCAATATCTTTTTTTCGTTCAGCCCACAGGCTGCATGAAAAAAAAGTTTACAATATATGCCTAACAAGGACCAGCAACGTACTGGTATGTTGCTGGACTTTGAGTGGTTATACCAGAATGATGCCTGCAGGTTTAGGTATCATCTTGGTATCATTCTTTTCAGCCAGCGGTCGGCTTTCATGTAAAAGCAATCCTAGCGGCTAATTAGCCTCTAGACTGCTTTTGCAAGCAGTGGGAGGGAATGCCCCCCCCTCCCCCACCGTTTTCCATGTTTTTCTCTGGCTTTCCTGTCCCAACAGGGAACCTGAAAATGCAGCCGGTGATTCAGCCAGCTGACCATAGAGCTGATCAGAGACCAGAATGGCTCCAAACATCTCTATGGCCTAAGAAACCGGAAGCTACGAGCATTTCATGACTTAGATTTCGCCGAATGTAAACAGCGCCAATGGGAAATTGGGAAAGCATTTTATCACACCGATCTTGGTGTGGTCAGATGCTTTGAGGGCAGAGGAGAGATCTAGGGTCTAATAGAGCCCAATTTTTAAAAAAAAGAGTACCTGTCACTACCTATTGCTATCATAGGGGATATTTACATTCCCTGAGATAACAATAAAATTAATTAAAAAAAAATAAAAATGAAAGGAACAGTTTAAAAATAAGATAAAAAAGCAAAAAAATAATAAAGAAAAAAAAAAAAAAAAAAAAAAAGCACCCCTGTCCCCCCCTGCTCTCGCGCAAAGGCGAACGCAAGCGTCGGTCTGGCGTCAAATGTAAACAGCAATTGCACCATGCATGTGAGGTATCACCGCGAAGGACAGAACGAGGGCAGTAATTTTAGCAGTAGACCTCCTCTGTAAATCTAAAGTGGTAACCTGTAAAGGCTTTTAAAGGCTTTTAAAAATGTATTTATTTTGTCGCCGCTGCGCGTTTGTGCGCAATTTTAAAGCATGTCATGTTTGGTATCCATGTACTCGGCCTAAGATCATCTTTTTTATTTCATCAAACATTTGGGCAATATAGTGTGTTTTAGTGCATTAAAATTTAAAAAAGTGTGTTTTTTCCCCAAAAAATGCGTTTGAAAAATCGCTGCGCAAATACTGTGTGAAAAAAAAAAATGAAACACCCACCATTTTAATCTGTAGGGCATTTGCTTTAAAAAAAATATATAATGTTTGGGGGTTCAAAGTAATTTTCTTGCAAAAAAAAATTATTTTTTTCATGTAATCAAAAAGTGTCAGAAAGGGCTTTGTCTTCAAGTGGTTAGAAGAGTGGGTGATGTGTGACATAAGCTTCTAAATGTTGTGCATAAAATGCCAGGACAGTTCAAACCCCCCCCAAATGACCCCATTTTGGAAAGTAGACACCCCAAGCTATTTGCTGAGAGGCATGTCGAGTCCATGGAATATTTTATATTGTGACACAAGTTGCGGGAAAGAGACAAATCTTTTTTTTTTTTTTTTTTTTTTTGCACAAAGATGTCACTAAATGATATATTGCTCAAACATGCCATGGGAATATGTGAAATTATACCCCAAAATACATTCTGTTGCTTCTCCTGAGTATGGGGATACCACATGTGTGGGACTTTTTGGGAGCCTAGCCGCGCACGGGACCCCGAAAACCAAGCCCCGCCTTCAGGCTTTCTAAGGGCGTAAATTTTTGATTTCACTCTTCACTGCCTAGCACAGTTTCGGAGGCCATGGAATGCCCAGATGGCACAACCCCCCCCCAAATGACCCCATTTTGGAAAATAGACACCCCAAGCTATTTGCTGAGAGGTATAGTGAGTATTTTGCAGACCTCACTTTTTGTCACAAACTTTCGAAAATTGAAAAAAGAAAAAAAAAATACATTTTTCTTGCCTTTCTTCATTTTCAAAAACAAATGAGAGCTGCAAAATACTCACCATGCCTCTCAGCAAATAGCTTGGGGTGTCTACTTTCCAAAATGGGGTCATTTGGGGGGGGTTTTTGCCATCTTGGCATTTTATGGCCTTCAAAACTGTGATAGGTAGTGAGGAGTGGAATCACAACTTAACGCCCTTAGAAATCCTGAAGCCGGTGCTTGGTTTTCGGGGCCCCGTATGAGGCTAGGCTCCCAAAAAGTCCCACACATGTGGTATCCCCATACTCAGGAGAAGCAGCAGAATATATTTTGGGGTGTAATTCCACATATGCCCATGGCATGTTTGAGCAATATATCATTTAGTGACAACTTTGTGCAAAAAAAAAAAAAAAATAAATAAAATTGTCACTTTCCCGCAACTTGTGTCAAAAAATAAAATATTCCATGGACTCAACATGCCTCTCAGCAATTACCTTGGGGTGTCTACTTTCCAAAATGGGGTCATTTGGGGGGGTTTTGTGCCATCTTGGCATTTTATGGCCTTCAAAACTGTGATAGGTAGTGAGGAGTCAAATCACAACATTATGCCCTTAGAAATCCTGAAGGCGGTGCTTGGTTTTCGGGGCCCCGTATGCGGCTAGGCTCCCAAAAAGTCCCACACATGTGGTATCCCCATACTCAGGAGAAGCAGCTAAATGTATTTTGGGGTGCAATTCCACATATGCCCATGGCCTGTGTGAGAAATATATCATTTAGTGACAACTTTGTGCAAAAAAAAAAAAAATTGTCACTTTCCCGCAACTTGTGTCAAAAAAGAAAGTATTCCATGGACTCAACATGCCTCTCAGCAAATAGCTTGGAGTGTCTACTTTCCAAAATGGGGTCATTTGGGGGGGTTTTGTGCCATCTGGGCATTTTATGGCCTTCAAAACTGTGATAGGTAGTGAGGAATGAAATCAAAAATTTATGCCCTTAGAAATCCTGAAGGCGGTGATTGGTTTTCGGGGCCCCGTACGCGGCTAGGCTCCCAAAAAGTCCTAAACATGTGGTATCCCCATACTCAGGAGAAGCAGCAGAATGTATTTTGGGGTGTAATTCCACATATGCCCATGGCATGTTTGAGCAATATATCATTTAGTGACAACTTTGTGCAAAAAAAAAAAAAAAAAAAAAAAAAAGTGTTACTTTCCCGCAACTTGTGTCAAAATATAAAATATTCCATGGACTCAACATGCCTCTCAGCAAATAGTTTGGGGTGTCTACTTTCCAAAATGGGGTCATTTGGGGGGGTTTTGTGCTATCTTGGCATTTTATGGCCTTCAAAACTGTGATAGGTAGTGAGGAGTCAAATCACAACATTATGCCCTTAGAAATCCTGAAGGCGGTGCTTGGTTTTCGGGGCCCCGTATGCGGCTAGGCTCCCAAAAAGTCCCACACATGTGGTATCCCCATACTCAGGAGAAGCAGCTAAATGTATTTTGGGGTGCAATTCCACATATGCCCATGGCCTGTGTGAGAAATATATCATTTAGTGACAACTTTGTGCAAAAAAAAAAAAAATTGTCACTTTCCCGCAACTTGTGTCAAAAAAGAAAGTATTCCATGGACTCAACATGCCTCTCAGCAAATAGCTTGGAGTGTCTACTTTCCAAAATGGGGTCATTTGGGGGGGTTTTGTGCCATCTGGGCATTTTATGGCCTTCAAAACTGTGATAGGTAGTGAGGAATGAAATCAAAAATTTATGCCCTTAGAAATCCTGAAGGCGGTGATTGGTTTTCGGGGCCCCGTACGTGGCTAGGCTCCCAAAAAGTCCCACACATGTGGTATCCCCATACTCAGGAGAAGCAGCTGAATGTATTTTGGGGTGCAATTCCACATAGGCCCATGGCCTGTGTGAGCAATATATCATTTAGTGACAACTTTTTGTAAATATTTTTTTTTTTTTTTTTTTTTGTCATTATTCAATCACTTGGGACAAAAAAAATAAATATTCAATGGGTTCAACATGCCTCTCAGCAATTTCCTTGGGGTGTCTACTTTCCAAAATGGGGTCATTTGGGGGGGTTTTGTACTGCCCTGCCATTTTAGCACCTCATGAAATGACATAGGCAGTCATAAACTAAAAGCTGTGTAAATTCCAGAAAATGTACCCTAGTTTGTAGACGCTATAACTTTTGCGCAAACCAATAAATATACGCTTATTAACTTTTTTTTTACCAAAGACATGTGGCCGAATACATTTTGGCCTAAATGTATGACTAAAATTGAGTTTATTGGATTTTTTTTATAACAAAAAGTAGAAAATATCATTTTTTTTCAAAATTTTCGGTCTTTTTCCGTTTATAGCGCAAAAAATAAAAACGGCAGAGGTGATCAAATACCATCAAAAGAAAGCTCTATTTGTGGGAAGAAAAGGACGCAAATTTCGTTTGGGTACAGCATTGCATGACCGCGCAATTAGCAGTTAAAGCGACGCAGTGCCAAATTGGAAAAAGACCTCTGGTCCTTAGGCAGCATAAAGGTCCGGGGCTCAAGTGGTTAATGCATAAAATGCATTAAGGTGAAAAGCCTTAAGGGTTTACAACCCCTTTAAATGAGACAAATGAATCCTGAAAGCATACTGCTCTGCTGTGTCTTTGGATAACCCAAAGTGTTCTGGGGATATTTTGTCATATATGAAATGTTTATTAGTAAAGCAAAGATCATTTATCTAAGGAAACAGATATAAAATCACAGTTTAAAAACATTTACCAAAAAAAAAAAAAAATCTAAAATGGGCAATTACAAGCACTTTACTGGCAGGCATGGAACAGCATTTATTGAAAGAAACAACATACTTGGATGCCTATGTGTAAAAGGTTTGCTGAATGAATGTGACATACATCCACACAGCCGCAACAAAACTTGCCAAATTCTGTGTAATATCATTATCTTGTATGATTGTAAGCACCATCTAGTGGTCATAATGTAGTATTTGCTTTTAAATATTGAAATTAGGAAAAAAAACAATTTTTTGTGATTTTAGTTCCCCTTTATGTTCTGGTAATTATACTATTTACATTAACCACTTCAGCCCCGGGAAGATTTTATCCCCTTCCTGACTAGAGCACTTTTTGCGATTCGCCACTGCGTCACTTTAACTGACAATTGCGCGGTCTTGCGAAGTTGTACCGGAACAAAATTGATGTCCTTTTTTTCCCACAGAAAGAGGTTTCTTTTGGTGGTATTTAATCGCCTCTGCTGTTTTTATTTTTTGCGCTATAAACAAAAAAAGAGCGACAATTTTGATTTAAAAAAAATGCATTATTTTTAATTTTTGCTATAATAAATATCCCCAAAAATATATAAAAAAACATTTTTTTTTCCTCAGTTTAGGCCGATATGTATTCTTATACATATTTTAAAAAAAAACAAAAAATCGCAATAAGCATATATTGATTTGCTTGCGCAAAAATTATAGCGTCTACAAAATAGGGGATAGATTTATAGCATTTTTATTATTATTATTATTATTATTTTTTTTTACTAGTAATGGCGGTGATCTGCGATTTTTATCATGACTGCGACATTATGGCGGACACATCGGACAATTTTGACACATTTTTTGAACCATTGGCATTAATACAGCGATCAGTGCGATTAAAAATGCATTGTTTACTGTAAAAATGTCACTGGCAGTAAAGGGGTTAACACTAGGGGGCGGTGAAGGGGTTAACTGTGTTCCCTGGGAGGTGATTCTAGCTGAAGGGGGAGGGACTAACTAAAGGAAGTGACAGATCATGGTTCCTAGCTAATAGGAACACACGATCTGTCACTCCTGTCAGAACAGAACAGGGAAGTGTGTGATTACACATTTGTTCTGTGTCTCCAGGACACGATCGCTCGTGGCCGGCAGTCATCACTGCACCTATTTTCCTCTCAGAAAATAGGTGCAGGAACTCAACCATGCCTTCCCCTGCTGAATGGGATTGAACGGTGGGTGTGGCCAATCAGTGGGAGGCTCTTAAAAGGGCAATAAATAGGGGTTGCGCTAGGTATATATAGTGCAGAATTCAGGTGTGCGGTACGTATATAGTGTAGAGTTCAGGCGTGCGCTATGTATATAGTGCAGAGTTCAGGTGTGTGCTACGTATATAGTGCAGGGTTCAGGTGTTCGCTATGTATATAGTGCAGAGTTCAGGTGTAAGCTACGTATAGAGTGTAGAGTTCAGGCGTGCGCTACGTATAGAGTGTAGAGTTCAGGCGTGTGCTATGTATATAGTGCAGGGTTCAGGCATGCGCTACGTATATAGTGCAGAGTTCAGGCGTGCACTATGTATATAGTGTAGAGTTCAGGCGTGTGCTATGTATATAGTGTAGCGTTCAGGCATGTGCTACGTATATAGTGCAGAGATCAGGCGTGCGCTACGTATACATACTGTAGAGTTCAGGCGCGCGCTACGTATATAGTGCAGAGTTCAGGCGTGCGACACGTATGTAGTGTAGAGTTCAGGCGTGCGCTACGTATATAGTGTAGAGTTCAGGCGTGCGCTATGTATATAGTGTAGAGTTCAGGGGTGCGCTACATATATAATGCAGAGTTCAGGCGTACACTATGTATATAGTGTAGAGTTCAGGCTTGCGCTACGTATATAGTGCAGAGTTCATGCATGCGCTATGTATATAGTGTAGCGTTCAGGCGTGCGCTATGTATATAGTGCAGAGTTTAGGCATGTGCTTTGTATATAGTGCAGAGTTCAGATGTGCGCTACATATATAGTGAAGAGTTTAGGAGTGCCCTATGTACAGCAGTTTCAGGGATGCCCTATGCACAGAATGCAGAGATCATGGGTGTGCTACGAACAGTGTGCAGAGTTCAGGCGTGCGCTATGTACAGAGTGTAGTTTCAGGGGTGCCCTACATACAGCAGTTTCATGGGTGCCCTATGCATAGAGTGCAGAGTTCATGGGTGTGCTACATACAGGGTGCAGAGTTCAGGGGTGCACTGTGTACAGAGTGCACGGTTGAGGAGTGCGCTACATACAAAGTGCAGGGTTTAGCCTCTTTTACAGGATGTCTAAATCCCTCCTCCTCGGCTCTGACCTCATCACTCTCCTTATCCCCCACCTATGCACACACCTCCTTCCACAGCCTCCCCCCAAAAAAAGCTTCCTCACATCTCCCCTACTCAGCCCGGATCTAGTACCTCCCAGCAGTGTAGGTGGCCCCCCCTCTTTCTCACTTGCAGGGAGATCATTGGTTGGCACCACCACGTTCCAGCTGAAAAAAAAGCCCTTGATGCCACATGAAATGGCCTGGCGGGCCAGATTTGGCCTGCGGGCCTTATGTTTGACACGTGTTCTAAAGAGTCTATCCACATAAAAATTAAATATCAGCAACCATCATATCCTATTATATCTCTGAAATTCTAACAGCCTAAAAGTCCCCCGCTGTATTAAAAGTAAACTGACTTCATTAAGAAATTATACACAAAATCCAAATGGGAGCATGTAACAACCACAATGGTTGCTGCAGGTAAGAAGCATTGGAAGTTTAAGGATCAATGAAATCTTCAGTGATATAGAAGGATTCCGTTCATCAGAACCCACCCAAAACTAAAATGTCAGGCTTATCCTTTTTATGGGAAGCAGCAGTCGGTAACATTTCAAAGGCACTCTTCAAAGTTGTGGTAGAGCTTCAAGAAATATTCACATCTCAAAAGTCTGCAAATAAGTGCACAGTTATGTGTCTGCGGCAGTTCTGTTCATTGTACAGGGTTGCGTTGCTGAAGGGCATTTATCCCAGATCTTCTGTATCAAAGTCATTCCAGGCACTCACACTGTGCACTACTTCACTTAGTTAAAGCTGAATGGGGACATAGGCTTCCTGAAACTGCATCTCAGACAAGCTAATAGCTTGTAATTTATTCCTCGTTTATTCAATGTACTGAACATTAGCTGTGGGCGGATGGTCTGACATTTGCTATCAGCAGCAATTCACTAGGAGTTCTATTTAATATACCCATCTTTTCTACACTTGAGCTTGGCTGAACTTGAGTCACCGGGGTTCATGAATGTATGATCAGCTTTTTTTTTTTTTGCTTTTTTTTGTTACATATTTTCATGTTTTTATTATTCAGATGAGTATGGCAATAATTCTAAAAGCATACAGACCAATCACAAAAAGGTCACTTGCAGTCTAAAATGATAAGCAATAACAAAAGACAGTTGGAGATTTGTCTTTTAGGAGATGTGTGGGATGCTGGTGCTGGTCTCCTCCTGCTAGTTGTCTAGCTGTCATGCCAATACTTTGACTTCAATACTTTCTTTATGAGGTCATTCACCCAGAACAAGCGAGTAATATATAAAGTAAGAACACCTGAGCATATTTGTTTCAAATCAGTTATCTAGCACAGTGGTCGCTAACCTTTTTTGGACCTCACAGACCACTAAACTCACAAATTTGAATCCTGCAGACCACTAACATGAATTTTACATGCCTTATACACCCAATGCCCTTGCTCTCTGACCCCCCCTCCACATTCTGCATCACACTGCTGCCTTAGACTCATTGGATCTCACCTCCTTATCCAGCCATGTTACATAGTTACATAGAAGTCGGGGTTGATAAGAGACACAAGTCCATTAAGTCCAACCTAAAGGTGATACTCGAAAAATTAGAATATCGTGCAAAAGTTCATTTATTTCACTAATGCAACTTAAAAGGTGAAACTAATATATGAGATAGACTCAACCACAATCTCAGAAAATTAGAATATTGTGAAAAGGTGCAATATTCTAGGCTCAAAGTGTCCCACTCTAATCAGCTAATTAAGCCATAACACTTGCAAAGGGTTCCTGAGCCTTTAGAGCCCATTCACACAGGGGCAACTTTGGATCCGACTTCAAGTTGCCCCAAGTCGCGCTACATGAAAAAATCAATGTAAGTGAATGGATCAGTCTTAATGCACACTACTGCAGTCGCTCCGACTTCAGAAAAGGTTCCTGTACTACTTCAGTCCAACTAGAAGGCGACTTGTACCCATTGATTTCAATGGAAGTTGCCTCCAAGTCTGATCACTGTTCATAGTGAGGCAACTTTACAGGAAGCAGAAAGGAAACAGAAAGTAATTTACTCCACTAAACAGCCAGCCCCCTCCTTCTCACACACAGCTGATAAGCTCTGATTGGCCACTTGTAAAGTTCCCTGTCCTGGAGGCGACTTCAAGTTGTGTTGTAAGTTGCCCCAAGTCGCGCTCTGATTCATACTCAAGTCGTGTCCAAGTTGCCTCCCAAAGTCACGCTGGAAGTCGTGTTGCCCCTGTGTGAATGGGCTCTAAAATGGTCTCTAAGTCTGGTTCAGTAGGAATCACAATCATGGGAAAGGCTGCTGACCTGACAGTTGTGCAGAAAACCATCATTGACACCCTCCATAAGAAGGGAAAGCCTCAAAAGGTAATTGCAAAAGAAGTTGGATGTTCCCAAAGTGCTGTGTCAAAGCACATTAAAAGAAAGTTATGTGGAAGAGAAAAGTGTGGAAGAAAAAGTTGCACAAGCAGCAGGGATGACCGCAGCCTGGAGAGGATTTGTCAGGAAAAGGCCATTCAAAAGTGTTGGGGACTTTCACAAGGAGTGGACTGAGGCTGGAGTCAGTGTATCAAGAGCCACCACACACAGACGGATCCTGGACATGCGCTACAAATGTCGTATTCCTCTTGTCAAGCTACTCCTGAACAACAAACAATGTCAGAAGCGTTTTACCTGGGCTAAAGCAAAACAGACCTGGTCTGTTGCTCAGTGGTCCAAAGTCCTCTTTTCTGATGAGAGCAAATTTTGCATCTCATTTGGAAACCAGGGACCCAGAGTATGGAGGAGGAATGGATAGGCACACACTGCAAGATGCTTGAAGTCCAGTGTGAAGTTTTCACAGTCTGTGTTGATTTGGGGAGCCATGTCATCTGTTGGTGTTGGTCCACTGTGCTTCATTAAGTCCAGGATCAACGCAGCCGTCTACCAGGAGATTTTGGAGCACTTCATGCTTCCTTCCGCAGATAAGCTCTATGGGGATGCTGACTTCATTTTCCAGCAGGCCCACACTGCCAAAAGCACCAAAACCTGGTTCATTGACCATGGGATTACTGTGCTTGATTGGCCAGCAAACTTGCCTTACCTGAACCCCGAAGAGAATCTATGGGGCATTGCCAAGAGAAAGATAAAAAACATGAGAACGAACAATGCAGAAGAGCTGAAGGCCGCTATTGAAGCATCCTGGTCTTCCATAACACCTCAGCAGTGCCACAGGCTGATAGCTTCCATGCCACGCCGCATTGAGGCAGTAATTGCTGCAAAAGGGGCCCAAACCAAGTACTGTGTACATATGCATGCTTATACTTTTCAGAGGTCCGATATTGTTCTATGTACAATCCTTGTTTTATTGATTGCATGTAATATTCTAATTTTCTGAGATTGTGGATTTGGGGTTTTCATGAGCTGTAAGCCATAATCATCACAATTATGACAAATCACGGCTTGAACTATCTTGCTTTGCATGTAATGAGTCTCATATATTAGTTTCACCTTTTAAGTTGCAATAGTGAAATAAATGAACTTTTGCACGATATTCAAATTTTTCGAGTATCACCTGTATGTGTGTAATTATATGGCAGTATTACATTGTATATCCCTGTAGGTTGTGGCCGTTCAGGTGCTTATCTAATAGTTTTTTGAAACTATTGATGCCCCCTGCTGAAACCACTGCCTGTGGAAGAGAATTCCACATCCTAACCGATCATACAGTAAAGAACCCTCTACGCAGTTTAAGGTTAAACCGCTTTTCTTCTAATTTTAGTGAATGTCTTATTAAATTCCTTTACCCGGAAAAGTTTTATCCCTATCGTGGGGTCACCAGTAAGGTATTTGTACACTGAAATCACATCCCCTCTCAAGCGTCTCTTCTCCAGAGAGAACAAGTTCAGTGCTCGTAACCTTTCCTCATAACTAATATCCTCCAGACCCTTTATTAGTTTTGTTGCCCTTCTCTGGATTTTCTCCAGTTCCAGTACATCCATCCTGAGGAATGGTGCCTAGAACTGGACAGCATACCCCAGGTGTGGCCAGATCAGAGTCTTGTAGAGTGGGAGAATGATAGTTTTATCTCTGGAGTTAATCCCCTTTTTAATGCATGCCAATATTCTGTTTGCTTTGCTTGTAGCAGCTTGGCATTGCATGCCATTGCTCAGTCTGTCATCTACTAGGACCCCCAGGTACTTCTCCATCTTAGATTCCCCCAGAGGTTCTCCCCCCAGGGAGCAGATTGCATCCATATTTTTGCCACCCAAATGCATTTTTAAACATTTTCCACATTAAACCTCATTTGTCATGTAGTTGCCCATCCCATTAATTTGTTCAGATCTTTTTGCGAGGTTTCCACATCCTGTGGAGAAGTTATTTCCCTGCTTAGCTTAGTATCATCCGCAAATACAGGGATTGAACTGTTTATCCCATCCTCCAGGTTGTTTATGAATAAATTAAATAGGATTGGTCTCAGGACAGAACCCTGGGGGACCCCACTTTCCACCCCTGCCCATTCCAAGTACCCCCCATTTATCACTACCCTCTGAACTTCCCCCTGTAGCCAGTTTTTAATCCATGTACTCACCCTATGGTTCATGGCAATGGACAGTAAAGTTTTATGGGGAACTGTGTCAAATGCTTTTGCAAAATTCAGATACACCACGCCTACGGGCCTTCCTTTATCCAGATGGCAGCTTACCTCCTCATAGAAGGTTACTAGATTGGTTTGACAAGAACGATTCTTCATGAATCCATGCTGATTACTGCTAATGATACCGTTGTCATTACTAAAATCTTGTACATAGTCTCTTATCATCCGCTCAAAAGTGCTTGCATACAATTGATGTTAAGCTAACTGGTCTGTAATTCCTAGGGATGTAACTTGGCCCTTTTTTAACCTCCCTGGCGGTATGATTATGTCAGATTGTTGATGCTGAAAGCAGTACATTGTATGGAAATTTGGCGTTTTATATTGTAGGCCTGTAATTCTTAGGAATAACACACTTAAATCTGTCCAAACAAGAGTCTAGTAGACATCCCATGTATGATAAAGATTGAAACACAAAATCATAAATTATAATATAATAAATAACTATAAATAATTATAACAAATAATAATTTATTAATAGTAAAATTTATTCAATAATGTAATCAAATCAAAAACACTGAAATTTGCTCAGTTGCAGATTGTCGCTGTCATTACTTTCAGTGTTTGATAACGAATTTCCCCACGAATCACTATCGCTCAATTCTGTAAGTGATTATAATTTATTATCGCTGTTTTCTAGCTGGTCTAAAACCTCTTTTGACGTAAAGGGATACTTTTTGGTTGCTATGGACATTGTCAAGTTTCCAGGCAGACTATATTAAATAAAACTGCATACACGGTACTGAACAAAGCATTAGGGACAAAAGGGATGTAAAATAATTTGATACAGTAATGTCATCTGTAAGATTACAGTATACTGTATGCGTTTTTCACTTTTTGAATTTGGCGCCGGGCTCCGTCCCCATGCGTTGCGGCGCTCGCAGGGTATGGAGCCCGGCACTGTGATAAAGCAAGTGGAGGACACAGCCCGCACACACAGGGGGGAGACATCCCAGGATCCTGGGGACAAGGTAAGTAACATTGCCTGGATCCTGCAATGCAATCCCGAGTGTGGCTCGGGGTTACCGCTTTTGGTAATGTAAATTCAGCTCGAGCCACACTTAGGATTAATGTTAGGGAGGTTAAATATTGGTGCTACATTTGCTTTTCTCCAATCAGCTGGTACCAGTGGCGTCACTAGGGGGTGGCTTTTGGGGCTATAGCCCTGAATTTGGGGCCCATAGACCTGAGTCTCTCAGAGATGGCCGTGGCCTCTCTGCAGCTAAGCCGCGAGTGCGGCGGGCAGCACCGGAGAGTGGGCAGGCAGCACGGAGAGCCGGGCGGGCGAGAGAGCAGAGAGATTACATCATCTCTCGCCGCCCGCATTGCATCACCGCTGTTCCGCTCTCACTGTGTAGCCACGGGCAGCAGAGAGATGACATCATCTCTCACTGCCCACCCTCTCTCTGGTGACCCTGATGAACGGAGGGACTCTCTGGGAACTTTGAGCAAAGGGGGGGCTCTCTGGGGACCCTGATGTAAGGGGGAGGCTCTCTGGGGACCCTGAAGTAAGGGGGAGGGACTCTGGAGACCCTGAAGCAAGGGGAAGGCTCTCTGGGGACTCTGAGGTAACGGGGAGGCTCTCTGGGGACCCTGATGTACTGAAGCAAGGGGGAGGCACTCTGGGGACTCTGATGTAAGGGGGAGGCTCTCTGGAGACCCTGATGTAAGGAGGGGCTCTCTGGGGACTCTGAAGCAAGGGGGGGGGGCTCTCTGGGGACCCTGAAGCAAGGGGGAGGCTCTCTAAAGTAAGAAGGAGGCTCTCTGGAGACCCTGATGTAAGGAGGGGCTCTCTGGGGACCCTGAAGCAAGAGGGAGGCTCTCTGGGGACCCTGAAGCAAGGGGGAGGCTCTCTGGGGACCCTGATGTAAGGGGGGGCTCTCTGGGGACTCTGTTTTATGGGGGAGTCTCTCTGGGGACCCTGATGTAATGATAATATATATATAATATATAATGTAATATACATGTGTATGCCCTCCCAAGAGTATAACTTTTTTACTTTGCTGCTATGGGCTCTAGCCCCAGATCTTTTGTAGACCTAGCAATGCCCCTGGCTGGTACCATTCCAGTCAGTAGACTGTTCGTAAAAATTAGGAGCAATGGTCTGGCATTTACCTGACTGAGTTCCTCAAGGACCCTCAGGTGCAAGCTATCTGGTCCCTGTGACTTATTAATGTTAAGTTTTTCAAGTCTATTTCTAATTCTGTCCTCTGTTAGCCATGAGGGTGCTTCCTGTGACGTGTCATGAGGATAAACATTGCAGTTTTGGTTACTGAAGCCCCCGATTCCCTCGTGAAGACTGAGGAGAAGAATAAATTCAATACCTTCGCCATCTCGATCCTTAGTAATCAGATTCCCTTCATCATTCTTTATGGGACCAATATGATCTGACCTCCCTTTCTTACTATTTATGTACTTAAAGAATTTCTTTGGATTTTTCTTACTCTCCACCGCTATGTGTCTTTTTTGTTCTATCTTAGCCACCCCGATTACAACCTTACATTTCTTCTTGTATTCTTTGTAAAGTTGGAATGCTGATGATGATCCCTCAGCCTTGTATTTTTTGAAGGCCTTCTCCTTTGCTTTTAAATGCATTTTTACATTGGAGTTAAGCCACCCATGACTTTTATTAGCTCTTTTAAATGTATTTCCCATTGGGATGCACTGGCTAATGCCCTTATTTAATATGCTCCTAAAGCATGCTCATTTCTCCTCCGTGTTCTTTGTTCCTAAGATTTTTTCCCAATTTGTATCTTTTAGCAAGGCTCATAGTTTAGGGAAGTTGGCACTTTTGAAATTCAGTGTCTTTGTATTCCTCTTATGTTTCCTATTAGTTTGATTTATACTGAAACTAATTGACCTGTGATTGCTATTTTCTAAATTGCCCCACATTTCTACATTCGCGATCAAGTCTGTACTATTGGTAATCAGTAGGTCTAGTAAAGCTTTGTTTCTAGTTGGTCTAGTTAACAACTGACCGATGAAATTGTACTGCAAGACATTTTTGAACTGGCGATCCTTAGATGAATGCGCATTTCCTTCCACCCAGTCTATGTCTGGATAATTAAAATCCCCCATTATGATGACACTTCCCATCCTTGCCGCTAATCCAAATTGTGATAGAAGGTACGCCTCGGCCTCCTCCCTCTGGTTACATCATTTTTGATATACAGGCATACCCCTCACCCTCTCTATCCCTGCAATATAAGGAATACCCTTGAATGGTTGCCAGCCAATCATGAGAGCTGTTGAAACAAGTCTCTGAAATTTCTACAAAATCAAAATCCTCCTCGAACAACAGTAGCTCTAGTTCTCCCATCTTGACCGCCAGACTCATGGCAATGGTGGACATGACACCTAGTTTAGTTTGTCTCCCTATTGGGTGTTCTGGGGTTGCAAATAGGACTTGTTTCTATACTTACCTCGGGTTTTAGGTGCTTTAGTCAACCTAACACTAATGCCCCCATTACTACCCTCTGGAATATGTTCCGTGCTGACTATCTCTACCTCTGGACCCTCCCATGTGCTTGAGCTCCCCGCTCCCTCCCACAAGCTGATCAGTGCATGCCATTGGAAGTCCCCTCCTTTTTCACTTCCCACTCTCTGCACTACTATTGGTGCCTCCCACTCTCTGCACTACTATTGGTGCCTCCCACAGCAACCTGTTTACTGGAACCGTAATGCAAAGATGCCGGGTATCAATGCACAGTAACAGTATTGACTGTCAGCGCGCATTGAGAACAACACTGGAAACAACAATGGGCGGTATACATCCCCCACAATGTTGATTTGCGGCAAAACCCCTGCAGACCACCAATATTTTCTTGTGGACCATCAGTGGTCCACAGACTACTGGCTGGCGACCACTGATCTAGAAAGAGCCAAAGGCAGAGAATCATCATGAAAGCTAGGCAAGAGTGCACCAGAAGGTCAGCAAGCCCACACAGTTCTCTGATGTTGTGCATACCTCCTATAGTCTCAGTTTTTGGACACCAAAAGTTAGTGGAGATGAGTTAAAAGTGTCAGAATGCACTAAATCAATGGAAAATTTTGCAACATGTCCTTTCAAAATCTGTCAATTATACAATCAATTTCTGTGGAGCAGGGGAGGCCTTACACTGATCGTAATTTAGATGGTCCCTGCTGGACCAATCCTAATTTAATGAATGTAAGGCTAGTTAAAGGACTTCTTCACATGGCCGTACAACAGCGTACGTCCATGCAAGCAGTCCCCTTCATGTCAATTGGGACACAGCAGCTGCGCAGACACAGCCGCTGCTTCCACTTTGACATCTGTGTGGGTGCGGAAGCCCTAAATGCACACTGTCAAATTGGGAGCAGCGACTATGTCTGTACAGCTGCTGCATCGCAACAGACATCAATGGGACCCCCTGCATGGGGATGCACGGAACATCTATGCATCCCTGTGTGGGATAACACAGCCCTCGCAAGGGTGTACGCTGTAGTAGGCCAGTGTGTCCTTGGGGCCCTTGGAAGACTGTCCACCTCTGGCAGGACCTAAAGCTTCCATACTTTCCATCTGTAACATTTTTTTGTGTGTCTTCTTCATTTTCAAAATTACATTTAATTACTTTTCCTTCCTCCTCAGTCAATTATATTTACAATATATAGTTCACAAATCAATTACAGAAACAGCACTGCAAAACTACAATAAGTAACACAAAACAGCTCAACAAACAAAAGCACAAATCTTTTAAAAGAGCGATTTGAAAGATGCATTCCTCTTGAGACACTGTGAAATACAAACTACAACAATCTCTTTGAACAGTATTGATGGAATGTAATTAAAATGAAGACAGTAAAGCCGCGTACACACGGGCGGACTTTTCGACCAGACTGGTCCGACGGACTTTCAATGGACTTTTGATGGACTTCCGACGGACTTTTGAACGAACGGACTTGCCTTCACACGATCACACCAAAGTCCGACGGATTTGTACGTGATGACGTACACCGGACTAAAATAAGGAAGTTGATAGCCAGTAGCCAATAGCTGCCCTAGCGTCGGTTTTTGTCTGTCGGACTAGCATACAGACGAGCGGATTTCTGGGTCCGGCGGAGTTACGACGTAAAGATTTGAAGCATGTTCCAAATCTGAAGTCCGTCACATTTTCGACTGGAAAAGTCCGCTGAAGGTCCCATGAAGCCCACACACGATCGGATTGTTCGACCGTGTGTACGCTGCATAACACTTTAAAATGTATATATAACCCAAATTTATTTTTAAAAAATAAATACATTTTGTGCACCTACTGGGTTGATTCATCCTCTCGATTTGTCCTGGCAATACTGTGACCAAGATAGATAGTGATGGGAAATCCAAACTTTTACAGTTGTTGCCGGAACAAAAGATGAGGGTTAGGGCCATTTGCATGGGCCTTTTGCCACACAACTAATCCCAGCGGCAGGAATCTACTGATTTCTTGCTGCTGCTGGGACTGACAGCTGTGTGCGTCCAGCCACAATGGCTTTGCGAACAGGCATGAATAGCTGTGGCGTCGGTGGTAAAGTGCCCCTAGTTTTAGCGGCACTTTACCGTTGTTTTTGCGGCACTTTTCAGGGGCTAGCGGGGCTCCTTTAACCCCTGCTAGCGGCCGATTAAAGGGTTAAAAGCACTGCTGAGGCACTTGGCTTCAGTGGCGCTGCCCATTGATTTCAATGGGCAGGGGCGCTTTAGGAGCGGAGTATACACCGCTCCTAAAGCGCTGCAAAGAAGCTGCTTGAAGGGACTTTTTTTTTACGTCCTGCCAGCGCAGCGCCCCACAACCCCAGACCCCCCCCCCCCCCCCCTAGGCTGTGTCAAGGCTATTCTTTTTTTCCTGTAAAGATGCAGGCCAACCATAAGCTGGCTTCTTCTTATATGCATTATAGGACTGGAAGAGTGTATATGAGGTTATCACTGAAATTCATTTTCATTTTCAGTAGCAGTGTAGAGACAAGGAATAGGAGGAAGGGGAAGGAAAATTCTGTGGGCCAGGAAGTGATTTATCTGGACCTGAAAACCTGACACCTGAGAAAAGAGTCAATCCATGTCACCTGGAAAGTAAGTCATGCCCTATCACCTAGGGGGCAATCTCACTACATCACCCTTGATACTTGAGTGGAGAGTCTCACCGTAATATGTGATAGGAGAGTCTCGCTCTGTTAACTGGGAGGACAATCCAACTCTATCACCTGGGAAGAGAGATTCACCCTGTTATTAGGTAGAGAGTCTCACCCTGTTAGCTTTCAGGAGAGTCTCATACTGTCACCTTTAAGAAGAGTTTGACCCTATTACATGAGAGAAGAGTCTGGTCCTGTCACTTTGGAGGAGAGTCTCTGTCAGGACCGGGGTCTGAACCTGCAACCTCTGCTGTGTCTGGAAATGGCTCCTCTTGCTGAGCCACCTGGGATGCTGGACAGCATCCTGGACAATTCCTTCAATGATCCTGCCTTGAAACTTGTTTCTCTTGGACTTTGAATCCTTTTCTTCTCCCATGAACTTCCTACTTAAGCAATGCCTTTGCACTTCCATTTTGCCAAATTATTGTGCTCACTTCAGCCAATATCTTGTTCTTGTCTCTCCTGCTGCCATCTGTATCTCTGCTACCACTCATTACCGACCTTTGCCTTGTTCCTTGACTAGGCTTCTGCTTGATCCCAACCTGCAACCACTTGTTATTGACCTTTGGCCTATTTACTGAGTACGCTTCTGCTTGATCCCTACCTGCTATATCTGCTGGACCCTGGCTTGCTCACCTCCTGGTGAGGCGATCCTGAGGGTCGAAACCTGATACTAACACACAGAAAAACCTCCATCAGGAGCTCTGGTGAATACCAGTAAGTGCTTGGACGCCACACCTCAGGTGTGCCTTCATCATCTGCCAGGGTGATCTGCTTTTGTATTTATCATGCCCCCGACAGTGATAGTCTCATCCTGTCATTAGGAAGAAAATCTCACTTAGATACTACAGAGGAGAATCTCCCCCCATCATAGGAAAAAGTTTCACTCTGTCAACTGGGGAAAAAGTCTTGCTTGGCTACCTGAAAGGATGTCTTATCATGTCACTAAAAAAGACAGTCCCATCATGTTACCTGGGAAAAAAAGTCTTGCTCCGCCACTTGGGAAGATGTCTCACCCTGTCACCTAGAAGGACAGTCTCATCCTGTCACCTGAGAAGATAGTATCGCCCTGTCACCTCGGTGGAGAGTCTCATCCGTCACCTAGAAATAAAGTGTCGCCCCTGTCACTTGGGAGTAGGGTATCGCATTGAAACCTGGAAAGAGAGTCTAACTTTGCCTTTTGAAAGGGACGCCACAGCATTTTGCTCTTTTGTTCAAATTTGTGGATAGCAAACTCCTGAGATATCTACATGTTATACAATTTTTGAAGTCTGAGCGGGGCTTTGCATCTAAGCTATTAAGATTGTTACTAGTATCACAAGTGTCAAAAAAAAGGGAATGCATCTTAAAAATAAGTCAGCAAAAGAGAACAAAAATCAAAGCAAAACTGAAATTATACCTGACTTCTTCTTTACTGATATCCCTTTAATCGAGAAATATAACACAGAAAATAATAAAGCAACCAAAATAATTTGTAAAACAAAAATAATAACTAAATAAATGGCTACATAATTTTAGCATGAAAAAATTAACAGGAAATAATCAAAGTGTATGTAAACTATAATAACAAATTTCTCTTATTTGCTCCCTTTTGGTCTGTTAAACACACTATTGAAAGCCTTTTCCTTTTATGTGTTTGATACCTTCAAAGAAATACCTGTTGAACCTGCCAGAAATGCTGTGAGCTGATAACTTGTGCTGTGCTCTTATCAGTTACATTATTCCCAGCCATCTCTGGGCACTACAAAACACCTCCCCTATGCTATGGAAGGTGGCGAGCAGGGTGGATATAAATCAATGATTTAAAAAAAAAAAAATCTGATTTTTTTTTTATTTAGATCTGATTTTTTTTTATTTAAATCAAATCTATTTTAATAAAATGCCTTTGGAGTAAAAATCTATCTAAAGATAGTTTTCTATTTAAGATTAATAATTTAGTTTATTCAGCATGAAATGGAGCTTTGTTATGTAGCATAAGGCTGTATATTCTGCAATATTTACATTTTTTGGTAAACTGATTCAATAAATCCAAGCTCTGCAAGCTGAGATAACATGCACTCACACAATGTCACAGTAACCATGAGATAAACCAAATTTCAGGAATATTCCTTTATCCCATCGTTTTGCAAATCTATGTACACTGTATGATTGAATCGGTTCCTTATTATTCTAAATAGGAAACATTTGTTTTGTTTGCAAATATTAAAGATTCTAACTACCAGCAAGAATGAGTCCTTACATTTAAAGAGCACCTGTCATTTCAGATCCATCATAACCTGCTTCCGCCACGTCCCTCACCTTGTTGTGTCACTGCCGCATCACCAGCCGTCCCATTAAAGTGAATGGGAGTGAATGGGACTGTCGGTGACTCAACCGGTCTGAGGAGGATCTGTTGCGGGACAGAAGTTGCTCTTTAAAAATTATGATTTAAAGCAAGTCAAGCCTTTTTACTAGTGGTTTAAATCATGATTTAAATCAACTTGACTTAAATCAAATCCACCCTGGTGGCGAGGGCTTCTGTAGTCTGGTCATAGGGTAACTACGCTGCTCCTCCATAAACACAGTACAGTGAATAAGTGTTGTCACCCTAGAACAGGAAGTGTGTTACTGGCAGGATTATCTGGTGAAAAAAAAAAAGACTGAAAGAAAAGAAAATAATGCAGCCGGCATCTTAGAACGGATAAGCTGCAAATTAAATTTTTGTTCTTGGTGTAAAAAAAAATTATATGGAGCTATAAGCAAATAATTAAGCTCAAGATGCCTTTCAGGTTGAACAATAACAATATAGCAAATATGTTGTTATATAAAATCATAGTACAAATATTATAGATATATATAGTGCCTTGAAAAAGTATTTATACCCCTTGAAAATTTTCCACATTTTGTCATGTTACAACCAAAAACGTAAATGTATTTTATTAGGATTTTATGTGATAGACCAACACAAAGTAGCACATAAGTGAAGTGAAAAAGAAAATGATAAATGGTTTTTATTTATTTATTTTTTTTTACACATAAATATTTGAAAAGTGTGGCGTGCACTTATATTCAGCCCCCTTTACTCTGATACCCCTAACTATAGGGGTGCAACGGATCAAAAATCTCACGGATTGGATCGATCCTCGGATCAGCATAAAAAACAAAAAACAAAACAAAAAACAAAACACACAAATCTTGTTACACCCACCGGAGTTTTAGATTTAAAAGCTATTTTCAACACAAAACCGAGCTTATATGCATAAATACAGTATTTGTGCATATAAGCTCAGTTTTGTGTTGAAAATGGCTTTTAAATTTAAAACTCCGGTGGGTGTAACAAGATGTCCGCTTGCCCCCTTCTCACTCTATCATTATTGTACTGTGCAGGAGTGTGGGGTGTAGCAAGATGGCGGCGACGAAACGTCACTTCCTGTCGAGACAGCGACCACTTCCGGGTGTACCAAGATGGCCGCCGCTCCGGAGCTAGGCCGAAGCCGGGGCCTTTCCTATTGCTGAGGCCGAAAAGTGCTCCGCGGATCGCGGGTGTGCCGATCCGCGGAGGTTAATCCGTACGGATCACGGATCGGCAACGATCCGTTGCACCCCTACCTAACTAAAATCTAATTGAACCAATTGCCTTCAGAAGTCACCTGATTAGTAAATAGAGTCCACCTGTGTGTAATTTAATCTCAGTATAAAAAATGCTGTTCTGTGAAGCCCTCAAATGTTTGTTAGAGAACCTTAGTGAACAAACAGCATCATGAAGGTAAAGGAACACACTAGATAAAGTTGTGGAGACGTTTAAAGCAGGGTCAGGTTATAAAAAAATATCCACAGCTTTGAACATCTCATGGAGCACTGTTCAATCCATCATCCGAAAATGGAAAGAGTATGGCACAACTGCAAACCTACCAAGATATGACCGTCCACCTAACCCGACAGGCGTAAGGAGAGCATTCATCAGAGAAGCAGCCAAGAAGCCCATGGTAACTCTGGAGGAGCTGCAGAGATCCACAGCTCAGGAATCTGTTCACAGGACAACTATTAGTCATGCAATCCACAAATCTGGCCTTTATGGAAGAGTGGCAAGAAGAAAGCCATAAGAAGTCCTGTTTGCAGTTCACGAGGAGCCATGTGTGGGACACAGCAAACATGTGGAAGAAGGTGCTCCCATCAGATGAGACCAAAATTGAACTTTTTGGCCTAAAAGCAAAACAATATGTGTGGCGGAAAACTAACACTGCACATAACCCTGAATACACCATCCCCACCGTGAAACATGGTGGTGGCAGCATCATGTTGGGGATGCTTTTCTTCAGCAGGGACAGGGAAGCTGGTCAGAGTTGATGGGAATATGAATGGAGCCAAATACAGGGCAACCTTAGAAGAAAACCTGTTAGAGTCTGCAAAAGACTTGAGACTGGGGAGGAGGTTCACCTTTCGGTAGGACAACGGCCCTAAACATACAGCCAGAGCTACAATGGAATGGTTTGGATCAAAGCATATACATGTTCTAGAATGGCCCAGTCAAAGTCCAGACCTAAATCCAATAGAGAATTGGTGGCAAGACTTGTAAATTGCTGTTCACAGACGCTCTCCATCCAGTCTGACAGAGCTTGAGCTATTTTGCAAAGAAGAATGGGCAAAAATGTGACTCTCTAAATGTGCAAAGCTGGTAGAGACATCCCCAAAAAGACTTGCAGCTGTAATTGCAGCGAAAGGTGGTTCTACAAAGAATTGACTCATGGGGGCTGAATACAAATGCACGCCACACTTTTCACTATTTATAATTTTCCTTCCACTTCACAACTTCCACTTTGTGTTGGTCTATCACATAAAATCCCAATAAAATAGATTTACATTTTTGATTGTAACATGACAAAATGTGGAAAATTTCAAGAGGTATGAATACTTTTTCAAAGCACTGTATAGTCCCTTTATAAAGTATTCAGACCCCCTTTACTTTTTTCACATTTGTAATGTTGCAGCGTGATACAACAGTTATTAAAATTTATTTTTTTTTTCTCGTAATCTACACTCATATCTACACCCAATAATGACAAAGCGAAGACATAATTTTATAAATGTCTACGAATTCATTAACAAGAAAACACAAAAATATCACATGTACTTAAGTATTCAGACCTTTTACTGAGTACTTTGTTGAAGCACCTTTGGCAGCAATTACAGCCATGAGTCTTTTTGGGTATGAGGTGATAAGCTTTGCACACCTGGATTGGAGGAATTTCTGCCATTCTTCTTTGCAAATCCTCTTAAGCGCATTCAGGTTGGATGGGGCCCGTCGATGGACAGCTATTTTCAGGTCTCTCCAGAAATGCTCAACAGGGTTCAAGACAGGGCTCTGGCTGGGCCACTCTAGGACATTCACTGAAATGTCCCTAAGCCACTCCTGTGTTGTCTTTGCTGTGTGCTTTGGATCGTTGTCATGTTGGGAGCTGGTTCTTTGGCCGAGTCAAAGGTCCTGAATGCTGTGAAACAGCATTCAGGATATCTCTGTACTTTGCTCCATTCAGCTTTCCCTTAACCCTGACCAGTCTTCTAGACCCTGTTGCTGAAAAACACCCCCACAGCATGATGCTGCCACTAGGTGATGAGCAGTGCCTGGTTTTCTCCAGCCATAACATTTTAGAATTGAGGCAAAACAGTTCAATCTTGGTATCATCAGATCCTAATTCTTATGCCGCGTACACACGATTGGATTTTCCAACAACAAATGTTGTGAGCTTGTTGGCGAGATGTCAGACCGTGTGTATGCTCCATCGAACATTTGTTGTCGGACTTTCCGCCAACAAATGTTGGCTAGCAGGTTCTCAAATTTTCCGCCAACAAATTTTTGTTGTCGGACTTTCCGATCCGATTGTCCGTCGTACAAAAGTCCATGCATGCTCGGAATCAATGCTCACCAAAGACAACACTAGCAGAAGGAACCCAAAGAGTGGCGCATGACTATTGAACTTCCTTTTTATCGGCTCACCGTATGTCTTGTACGTCACTACGTTGGTAATTGTTGGCCAACATTTGTGTGACCGTGTGTATGCAAGACAAGTTGGAGCCAACAACCGTCAAACAAAATTCCACGGTTTTGTTGTCGGAAAGTCCGATCGTGTGTACGGGGCATTACAGTCTGAGAGTCCTTCAGGTGTTTTTTGTTTTGCAAACTCCATGTGGGATTTCATGTGTTTTGCACTGAGGAGAGGCTTCCGTCTAACCACTCTGCCATAAAGCCCAGATCGGTGGAGGGCTGCAGTGATGGTTGTCGTTCTGGAACTTTGTCCCATCTCCACACAGGATCTCTGGAGCTCAGTCAGAGTGATCATTTGGTTATTGGTCCCCTCTCTTTTACGAAGGCCCTTCTTCCCCGATTGCTAAATTTGGCCGGGTGACCAGCTCTTGGAAGAGTCTTGGTTGTGCCAAATTTCTTCCATTAGGAATTATGGAAGCCACAGTGTTCCTGGGAATCTTCAGTGCAGCAGATTTTTTTTTTTTTTTGTAGCATTCCCTAGATCTGTGCCTTGCAAAAATCATGTCTCTGAGCTCTGCAGGCAGTTCCTTTGGCCTCCATGGCTTTTGCTCTGATACAGTAAGCATTGTCAGCTGTGAGGCCTTTTATAAAGAGGTGTGTGCCAATGTCATATTTTTCCTTTTTCATACATTTGCAAATATTTCTAAAAATCAGTTTTTACTTTGTCATTATGGGGTACTGAGTAAAGATTGATAAGAAAAAAAATATGAATTTAAACAACTGTAGTATCAGGCTGCAACATAACAAAATTGAAAATAGTGAAGGGGGTCTGAATACTTTATGAACTTTATGAATATATATCAAAGCACTCCTGTAAATAAGTGTATCTGTATTACATAACCACTAAAATAGTTATGGTATAGTTATTTATGAGTAAAGCAGGAAAACTTTTTAATTTGAGCAGAAAACTTTGGCTTGCTTTATGTCCTAAAATGTGTGCATCATCACCAAGCCAAGCTAAGAACCTTGTACAATTTCATATTTTGAATAGGATGTAGGCTTTAGAGCAGCCTTTCTCAACCAGGGTTACTTCTGAAATTGCTAGTGGTTCCTTAAGCAGTAGTAAACAGTATAAGAAGGCATACCTTCTACTGATCAACATTGTACTCTAATGCCCCATACACACGGTCGGACATTGATCGGACATTCCGACAACAAAATCCTAGGATTTTTTCCGACGGATGTTGGCTCAAACTTGTCTTGCATACACACACGGTCACACAAAGTTGTCGGAAAATCCGATCATTCTGAATGCGGTGACGTAAAACACGTACGTCGGGACTATAAACGGGGCAGTAGCCAATAGCTTTCATCTCTTTATTTATTCTGAGCATGCGTGGCACTTGTGTCTGATTTGTGTACACATGATCGGATATTCCGACAACAGATTTTGTTGTCGGAAAATTTTAAAGCCTGCTCTCAAACCTTGTGTGTCGGAAAATCTGATGGAAAATGTGTGATGGAGCCTACACACGGTCGGAATTTCCGACAACAAGGTCCTATCACACATTTTCCGTCGGAAAATCTGACCATGTGTACGGGGCATTAATGTTCAACTCCCCTGCTACCACCAGTGTAAGGAGACACCTATCCTGCTGACCACCATTGTACAGGGAAACGTTTTATCTATGATTTTCAATGTATTGGACCACTTTTTCACTGCCCACTCCATTGACCACCACTGGCAACTAGTGCAAGGGGGTATCTCTCTGATGGCCAAGACCAATGTACCATCAGTTGTTGATATAATAATTTTTAAGTAGGGGTTCCCTGAAATCCATACTTCAAGGGTTCCCCCATGTTAAAAAAGGCTGAGAAATATGGAAGCATCCATTGCTGACCTACATCTGAAAATACATGACTGTCTGTCTCTGGCTCAAGTACTTGTCACTGACCCAGAACATGCCTTTGTCAACCAAAGTCACAATAAAGTTAGAACTTCTGATCAAAGTACATACCTGTTTGGAGTCAGTCACTTACAATACAGGCATACCCCACTTTTAAGTACACAATGGGGTTTATTTACTAAAGCTGGAAAGTGCAAAATCAGGCTCACTTCTGCATAGAAACCGATGAGCTTCTAACCATGGCTTGTTCAATTAAGCTTTGGTAATAAAACCTGGAGGCTCATTGGTTTCTATGCAGAAGTGAGTCTGATTTTGCACTTTCCAGCTTTAGTAAATAAACCCCATTGTGTACTTAAAAGTGGGGTATGCCTGTATACTGAAGGCACTGGATCTGCATAAGCCAGGGGACTATGGGGTTGATTTACTAAAGGCAAATCCACTTTGCACTACAAGTGCATTTGTAAGTGCAGTCGCTGTAGATCGCTGTAGATCTGAGGGGAAGCTCTGAAATGAGGTGAAGCTTTGCTGATTTTATCATCCAATCATGTGCAAGCTAATATGCTGTTTTTTATTTTCCTTACATGTCCCCCTCGGATCTACAGCGACTTTACTTCCAAGTGCACTTCCAGTGCACTTTCAAGTGTACTTGCAGTGCACTTGTAGTACAAAGTGGATTTGCCTTTAGTAAATAACCCCCTATGCGGTTTTTTAGATGGAAGCATCAGCGATAGCGTAGCTCTTTAGAAAAAGGTTTTCTTTTACAGTCATTAGTATTAACCACTGGCAGGTTAGAAGGAACGATTTTCGCTTTATCCACACAATACAAAAATGCAGAAATAAGATACACACCTGCACTTGGGTTGAAGAGAATCAGATAATATTTGAAGAGCTGTAGCGGGATCTTTCTCTGCAAAATATCTAAAATAGAACAATACAAAAAGCACCAATTTAATCATAAAGTATACCTAGTCCAACAGAGATAATGAAATACAGCACCTTGCTGGGTTATATGTTAATACATTTACATAATTGTGACTTTACATATTAGCTTACTGTCTCTCCGAAATTCCAAGTGCCAATAATAGAGAAGAAACATTTTTTATCTAAAAATACAACTGACACCATGAAAGCTTTCTCTATGTTTAATTGTAGCATTATCATTATAATTACCACACCAGCCTTTATTTATTAGGACACAGTAGGCATTTTCTGTTATCCAGCAATACCATGAGGTTTTCTGCTCTGAACACCAGGATGAACAAATATTATCTAAACACATAAGGCATTCATATTCTTACTTGAATCTTGATGTGATGTGTATATTTCTTCCAGATCTGTGCAGTAATCCAGTGTAAAGCTTCTTCCCTGTGCAGGAGCTTCCTGTAATAAAGACTGCTCACGGCTACCATCTATGGTTGCCACCTCATCCCTTTAAACCCAAACACATATTAATTACACAGGTTCTGTGGCGGATTAAGGTGGTAATTAAACTCACTTGGTGCCTTATCTGCATTTAATTAGCCTCAGAACCTGTGTAATTCAAAGGTGTTCGGGATTTAAAGGGATGAGGTGGCAACTCTACTACCGTTTCTCCTTGAGCAGGGTGAAGGGGCTTGTCTCCAACCCTTCCTGTGGTCTTCTGCAGGCAGCATTGGGTGGAGTCCCTCCCATGACTATGCTGTCTGCACAGGCTATGTACAGCACAGTGATGATGTCTCTGTTACTTTTATAAAGGTAATGTCTGGGTTTGCAAAGGCGTTTGGTGCGCACATTTATATCCACAGGAAAATATTTAAATGAAAGCTTTTGTGCCTAGAGTTCAGCATTAATGTGCAGTGAACAGTGCCATTGTTTCTGAGCTGTTCAGTAGGGGGAGCTTCACCCCTGTGCATGTGACATACAGCAATTCTTATTTACTTCCAGAGCAACCCCGAGAGTCATCAGATCTGGAGGGAAGCCAATTATTTCAAGCTATATTGGAAACTATGGTTTCATATGGGATGTCTGATCGGGTCCACCTGTCAGTTTTTCAGGTAGACCTGATCGGACCATTCATATCTCTCTATGGCATCCAATCCAATCCTGTCTGCCAAAAACAGAGAATCAAATCGGATGACAGTCAGATGGAATCAGACAGGAGACAGGTGGTCTGTTTCCACCTGACAGCCCCATAGAAAACGGTGGGGCTGTGTCCGTGTCCGCTCTGCATAGAAGGAAAATTCAAGACAAATCCACCAGAAATGACAGCGCTCAGGACCTCTGACTGTCTCTCAGATGTCCTGAGTGCTGTCATTTCTGGTGGTTTTGTCCAAGGTAGTGTCTCCCTACTTGCCAGAAATGTCCTTTGTGGACTTGGGCAGCAGGGTGAGCAGTGCTAGAGCACTGTGTGTAGTGACCACACTGCGTGTTTTTGATCTATTTGTAACAGGCAGAGCAGTTACCAATCACAGCTCCACAATGCTGCCTGCCCCTGCTGCCCAGAACAACAGATGTTTAGAGCTCTTTCATTCTGGAAGCACTGATCAGTACAGAGGGCCTTTCCCATCAGTCTGAAATGCGGAAGTGGTGTGTGCAACCAGCCTATTTAATCAATGACAGGCTGATGGCTGCATGGATCTTTACGTACATCCCAGAGCATGCATTCGTGCGTGACCAATATACGGCTCCAAGCACAATCTGTCTGCATTCGGAATCATGCATCGATCCCAAAAAAATGTACACCCAGGGATGTGCATGTTTGTTTCAATTTGTTTTTTGGTTTAAAAACTGTGTCACCCACGGAGGAGCTAATTGCAAACATGGGAAACACTGCACAGAATAATGGAAAGTTTGGGATGGTAGAAAACAAACAATAGGTTATCAAGGTTCAGTATAAGGAGTATTTTGGTTACTAGGGAAAGAATGATTGCGGGCAGTGTGGGTAATACTGATGAGTGTGGGCAATACTGGGGACTTAGGTGTAAGGATAGAAATTAGGGTGTAAAATGGGGTGTCCCCCGAGGAACAGGGACATAGAGCAAAAAAACCCAAAAAACAAGGTCTATAGATAACTGGGAATGGATGGTTTCATACAGGCATGCACATAACAGAACCAAGGTTCCCAGACTTTGAGGAACTCTGTCTGTGCGTCAATGAAGACACTAGAAAGCTTTTCATTAACTATCAGTGTATTCAAACATGCTTTTACTTCTTGTGTATCGACTCCCGACTCCTACCAGCTTTGGCTATAATCTGTTTATTTGCTATAAAAAAAAGTAGCAGGCTTTTGCTGGGGAGTGGTGAGGCCTAGGGCGTCGGAGAGCTATCCTGGGATCTTTTAACATCTTACTAACATGGAACCGAGTTTGGCTACAGCCTCATACACACTAGTATATTTTTTTGTTCAATCCAGTGGATTGAACGAAAAAAACCTGACAGCTCAGGTGGGAGCCACTGTACTAACAATCCGATGTTAGTACAGCGATCTCCCCTGTTGTGCAATTGTGTTCTGTGTTCTGCCCCCCACCAGCACCACCACCACCACCACAACACTCCGGACAGTGCCCTCAGCCATTGGCTGAGAGCGATGATTGGAAGCCGGTTGACAGACCTTTTTCGGTCATGGCCCTTCGACAGAAGCTGGCCAAACGCAGTACACACGTTTCTTTTGAACCGGCTGATGCCGCCCGACATTCCGCCCGGGTGTACTAGGCTTAAGACTGAAGATTTTGGACCATAATGATATTAGATTCAGACAGGACCACCTTTGTGCAATTCTTGAGAGTCCATATGCTTCTGTGGACAGGTGTCTTTTATACAAGTAACAAGCTGTGATTAGGAACACTTCCTTTAACCACTTAAGGACCGCCTCGCGCCGATTTACGTCGGCAGAATGGCAGGGGCAGGCAGAATCACGTACATATACGTGATCTGCCTCCTGCGGGCGGGGGATCGGATCGGACCCCCCCCCCCCCGGTTCCCCAAGCGGTCCGCTTCTAACCAGCGGCGATCAGAGATGAGGGGGAGACCATCCGTTCGTGGCCCCCCCCTCGCGATCGCCGCCGGCCAATCAAATCATTCCTTTGCTGCTGTATGCTAAACAGCAGCAAAGGAAATGATGTCATCTCTCCTCGGCTCGGTATTTTCCGTTCCGGCGCCGAGGAGAGAAGACTTCAATGTGAGTGCACAATACACACACACACATTAGAACATGCCAGGCACACACAAAACACCCCCCTTTACCCCCCGATCGCCCCCTAATCACCCCCCCTGTCACACTGACACCAAGCAGTTTTTCTATTTATTTATTTATTTATTTTTCTGATTACTGCACGGTGTCAGTTTGTGACAGTCACTGTGTTAGGGCAGTTAGTGTTAGCCCCCTTTAGGTCTAGGATACCCCCCTAACCCCCCCTAATAAAGTTTTAACCCCTTGATCACCCCCCGTCACCAGTGTCACTAAGCGATCATTTTTCTGATCGCTGTATTAGTGTCGCTGGTGACGCTAGTTAGGGAGGTAAATATTTAGGTTCGCCGTCAGCGTTTTATAGCGACAGGGACCCCCATATACTACCTAATAAATGTTTTAACCCCTTGATTGCCCCCTAGCTAACCCTTTCACCACTGATCACCCTGATCACCGTATAACTGTTACGGGTGACGCTGGTTAGTTCGTTTATTTTTTATAGTGTCAGGGCACCCGCCGTTTATTACCGAATAAAGGTTTAGCCCCCTGATCGCCTGGCGGTGATATGCGTCGCCCCAGGCAGCGTCAGATTAGCGCCAGTACCGCTAACACCCACGCACGCAGCATACGCCTCCCTTAGTGGTATAGTATCTGAACGGATCAATATCTGATCTGATCAGATCTATACTAGCGTCCCCAGCAGTTTAGGGTTCCCAAAAACGCAGTGTTAGCAGGATCAGCCCAGATACCTGCTAGCACCTGCGTTTTGCCCCTCCGCCCGTCCCAGCCCAGCCCACCCAAGTGCAGTATCGATCGATCACTGTCACTTCCAAAACTCTAAACACATAACTGCAGCGTTCGCAGAGTCAAGCCTGATCCCTGCGATCGCTAACAGTTTTTTTTGTAGCATTTTGGTGAACTGGCAAGCACCAGCCCCAGGCAGCGTCAGTTTAGCGCCAGTACCGCTAACACCCACGCACGCACCGTACACCTCCCTTAGTTTCTATAGTATCTGATCTGATCAATATCTGATCCGATCAGATCTATACTAGCGTCCCCAGCAGTTTAGGGTTTCCAAAAACGCAGTGTTAGTGGGATCAGCCCAGATACCTGCTAGCACCTGCGTTTTGCCCCTCCGCCCAGCCCACCCAAGTGCAGTATCGATCGATCACTGTCACTTACAAAACACTAAACACATAACTGCAGCGTTCGCAGAGTCAGGCCTGATCACTGCGATCGCTAACAGTTTTTTTGGTAGCGTTTTGGTGAACTGGCAAGCACCAGCCCCAGGCAGCGTCAGGTTAGCGCCAGTACCGCTAACACCCACGGACGCAGCATACGCCTCCCTTAGTGGTATAGTATCTGAACGGATCAATATCTGATCCGATCAGATCTATACTAGCGTCCCCAGCAGTTTAGGGTTCCCAAAAACGCAGTGTTAGCGGGATCAGCCCAGATACCTGCTAGCACCTGCGTTTTGCCCCTCCGCCCAGCCCACCCAAGTGCAGTATCGATCGATCACTGTCACTTACAAAACACTAAACGCATAACTGCAGCTTTCGCAGAGTCAGGCCTGATCCATGCGATCGCTAACAGGTTTTTTGGTAGCGTTTTGGTGAACTGGCAAGCGCCAGCGGCCTAGTACACCCCGGTCGTAGTCAAACCAGCACTGCAGTAACACTTGGTGACGTGGCGAGTCCCATAAGAGCAGTTCAAGCTGGTGAGGTGGCAAGCACAAGTAGTGTCCCGCTGCCACCAAGAAGAAGACAAACACAGGCCCGTCGTGCCCATAGTGCCCTTCCTGCTGCATTCGCCAATCCTAATTGGGAACCCACCACTTCTGCAGCGCCTGTACTTCCCCCATTCACATCCCCAACCAAATGCAGTCGGCTGCATGAGAGGCATTTTTATGTCCTCCCGAGTACCCCTACCCAACGAACCCCCCCAAAAAAGATGTTGTGTCTGCAGCAAGCGTGGATATAGGCATGACACCCGCTATTATTGTCCCTCCTGTCCTGACAATCCTGGTCTTTGCATTGGTGAATGTTTTGAACGCTACCATTCACTAGTTGAGTATTAGCGTAGGGTACAGCATTGCACAGACTAGGCACACTTTCACAGGTCCTCCCAAGATGCCATCGCATTTTGAGAGACCCGAACCTGGAACCGGTTACAGTTATAAAAGTTAGTTACAAAAAAAAGTGTAAAAAAAAAAAATATATATAAAATTAAAAAAATAGTTGTCGTTTTATTGTTTTCTCTCTCTGTCTATTGTTCTGCTCTTTTTTACTGTATTCTATTCTGCAATGTTTTATTGTTATTATGTTTTATCATGTTTTGCATTTCAGGTATGCAATTTTTTATACTTTACCGTTTACTGTGTTTTATTGTTAACCATTTTTTTGTCTTCAGGTACGCCATTCACGACTTTGAGTGGTTATACCAGAATGATGCCTGCAGGTTTAGGTATCATCTTGGTATCATTCTTTTCAGCCAGTGGTCGGCTTTCATGTAAAAGCAATCCTAGCGGCTAATTAGCCTCTAGACTGCTTTTACAAGCCGTGGGAGGGAATGCCCCCCCCACCGTCTTCCGTGTTTTTCTCTGGCTCTCCTGTCTCAACAGGGAACCTGAGAATGCAGCCGGTGATTCAGCCAGCTGACCATAGAGCTGATCAGAGACCAGAGTGGCTCCAAACATCTCTATGGCCTAAGAAACCGGAAGCTACAAGCATTTCATGACTTAGATTGCTTTGAGGGCAGAGGAGAGATCTAGGGTCTAATAGACCCCAATTTTTTCAAAAAAGAGTACCTGTCACTACCTATTGCTATCATAGGGGATATTTACATTCCCTGAGATAACAATAAAAATGATTAAAAAAAAAAAAAATGAAAGGAACAGTTTAAAAATAAGATAAAAAAGCAAAAAAATAATAAAGAAAAAAGAAAAAAAAAAAAGCACCCCTGTCACCCCCTGCTCTCGCGCTAAGGCGAACGCAAGCGGCGGTCTGTCGTCAAACGTAAACAGCAATTGCACCATGCATGTGAGGTATCACCGCGAAGGTCAGATCGAGGGCAGTAATTTTAGCAGTAGACCTCCTCTGTAAATCTAAAGTGGTAACCTGTAAAGGCTTTTAAAGGCTTTTAAAAATGTATTTATTTTGTTGCCACTGCACGTTTGTGCGCAATTGTAAAGCATGTCATGTTTGGTATCCATGTACTCGGCCTAAGATCATCTTTTTTATTTCATCAAACATTTGGGCAATATAGTGTGTTTTAGTGCATTAAAATTTAAAAAAGTGTGCTTTTTCCCCAGAAAATGCGTTTGAAAAATCGCTGCGCAAATACTGTGTGAAAAAAAAATGAAACACCCCCCATTTTAATCTGTAGGGCATTTGTTTTAAAAAAGTATATAATGTTTGGGGGTTCAAAGTAATTTTCTTGCAAAAAAAAATTTTTTTTCATGTAAACAAAAAGTGTCAGAAAGGGCTTTGTCTTCAAGTGGTTAGAAGAGTGGGTGATGTGTGACATAAGCTTCTAAATGTTGTGCATAAAATGCCAGGACAGTTCAAACCCCCCCCCCCCCAAATGACCCCATTTTGGAAAGTAGACACCCCAAGCTATTTGCTGAGAGTCATGTCGAGTCCATGGAATATTTTATATTGTGACACAAGTTGCAGGAAAGAGACAAATTTTTTTTTTTGCACAAAGTTGTCACTAAATGATATATTGCTCAAACATGCCATGGGAATATGTGAAATTACACCCCAAAATACATTCTGCTTCTTCTCCTGAGTACGGGGATACCACATGTGTGAGACTTTTTGGGAGCCTAGCCGCGTACGGGACCCCGAAAACCAAGCAGTGCCATCAGGCTTTCTAAGGGCGTAAATTTTTGATTTCACTCTTCACTGCCTATCACAGTTTCGGAGGCCATGGAATGCCCAGGTGGCACAAACCCCCCCCCCCCCCCAAATGACCCCATTTTGGAAAGTAGACACCCCAAGCTATTTGCTGAGAGGTATAGTGAGTATTTTGCAGACCTCACTTTTTGTCACAAAGTTTTAAAAATTGAAAAAAGAAAATAAAAATGTTTTTTCTTGTCTTTCTTCATTTTCAAAAACAAATGAGAGCTGCAAAATACTCACAATGCCTCTCAGCAAATAGCTTGGGGTGTCTACTTTCCAAAATGGGGTCATTTGGAGGGGTTTTGTGCCACCTGGGCATTCCATGGCCTCCGAAACTGTGATAGGCAGTGAAGAGTGAAATCAAAAATTTACACCCTTAGAAATCCTGAAGGCGGTGATTGGTTTCCGGGGCCCCGTACGCGGCTAGGCTCCCAAAAAGTCCCACACATGTGGTATCCCCATACTCAGGAGAAGCAGCTAAATGTATTTTGGGGTGCAATTCCACATATGCCCATGGCCTGTGTGAGCAATATATAATTTAGTGACAACTTTGTGCAAAAAAAAAAAATGTGTCACTTTCCCGCAACTTGTGTCAAAATATAAAATATTCCATGGACTCAACATGCCTCTCAGCAAATAGCTTGGGGTGTCTACTTTCCAAAAAGGGGTCATTGGGGGGGGGGGGGGGGGGTTGTGCCATCTGGGCATTTTATGGCCTTCAAAACTGTGATAGGTAGTGAGGAGTGAAATCAAAAATTTACGCCCTTAGAAATCCTGAAGGCGGTGATTGGTTTTCGGGCCCCCGTACGTGGCTAGGCTCCCAAAAAGTCCCACACATGTGGTATCCCCATACTCAGGAGAAGCAGATGAATGTATTTTGGGGTGCAACTCCACATATGCCCATGGCCTGTGTGAGCAATATATCATTTAGTGACAACTTTTTGTAAATTTCTTTTTTTTTTGTCATTATTCAATCACTTGGGACAAAAAAAAAAAATATTCAATGGGTTCAACATGCCTCTCAGCAATTTCCTTGGGGTGTCTACTTTCCAAAATGGGGTTATTTTGGGGGGTTTTGTAATGCCCTGCCATTTTAGCACCTCAAGAAATGACATAGGCAGTCATAAACTAAAAGCTGTGTAAATTCCAGAAAATGTACCCTAGTTTGTAGACGCTATAACTTTTGCGCAAACCAATAAATATACGCTTATTGACATTTTTTTTACCAAAGACATGTGGCCGAATACATTTTGGCCTAAATGTACGACTAAAATTTAGTTTATTGGATTTTTTTTATAACAAAAAGTAGAAAATATCATTTTTTTTCAAAATTTTCGGTCTTTTTCCGTTTATAGCGCAAAAAATAAAAACGGCAGAGGTGATCAAATACCATCAAAAGAAAGCTCTATTTGTGGGAAGAAAAGGACGCAAATTTCATTTGGGAAAAGCATTGCATGACCGCGCAATTAGCAGTTAAAGCGACGCAGTGCCAAATTGGAAAAAGTCCTCTGGTCCTTATGCAGCATAATCTGTCTGGGGCTAAAGTGGTTAAGAGAGTGTTCCTAATCTCAGCTCGTTACCTGTATAGAAGACACCTGGGAGCCACAAATCTTGCTGATTGATAGGGGATAAAATACTTATTTTACTCATTAAAATGCAAATCAATTTATAACTTTTTGAAATGCGTTACCAGTTAGTAGGCCATTGGTGAGTTTTACTAGGGCATCAGTGATAGGGATCAGCGACTTATAATGGGACTGCGATAGTGCAGCGGGCAATCTCACACTGTCAGTTAGTTAATCTCACACTGTCAGTCAGTTAGTTCCCCTACAACTGGCGCTGTAGGGGAACTAACTACCCGCCACTGACATCCCCAGTGACAATAAAACAGTGATCAGTGCTAAAAATTTACAATGTCACTGTACTAACACGGGCTGGGGAGGTATTAACATCTAGGGCGATGAAAGGGGTTAAATGTGTGCCTAACAATGTATAATGTGTGTATTATATGTTGATTTTTACTAAATGTCTTTTTGTTTGTTATCCCTGCTTTGTTTTACAGGGATAAGAAACAGAGAGCTCATCCCCTCTGTACAGAGCCCTGTGTTGATTGTTGCTCTGGGCTGTGATTGTACATTGTAGCCAATCAGCAGGTCCTGCCCATGAATCATTGGCCAACTGACTCCTGCTGTGTACAATCACTGTGGGTGTCAGCGGGAGGGGGAGGGTGTCACATGGCAATATACAACACCGCAGCATACCGCAATGCTGTATATTTCCATGAATTAAGTGTATGTTTTGTACACTTCAAATAAAGTTAGCACAAAACCAAAAACTAAAAAAAGGGAGCCGTGTGATGCGCTGAATTGTGCACCACATTGCCCCCTGCTGCAGCTGGCAATGGAGAGCTGTCGAGCTGTTCACCGCTGCGGCAGTTCTACATTACTATGTGAATACAGCCTAAATGCTATGTAACTGTTGGGCTGCGGTTTGTTATGCTTTTTAAAAGTCCTGCTTGCTGTATCTTCAGTGAAAAACACACCAAAAACGCAACTCGAGTGCATTTTTTTGAGTCACATGGACATTTTTCCCAGGTGACTAGGGACAAAATGCATGCAAAACATATGAAAAACGCAGTATTCTCTGCGTTTAATTTCAATGCAAGAGAATGTAATGAGAACGATCGGAAAATAAATCATGCATTTATCTTGTATGGCCACAGTAAGACAGAACAGCACTCCTGATCTGTTTATATATAAACGAGTTCCTTTAAAAATTGTGTTTTCATGTTTTTCCTGCAAAACCCTTTTAACAAACATGAAATGTCAGTGCACACAATGTTTCAGAGCTGCCTGTAACGATTATTATCTTAGGGCTCGTTCAGACTAACTGCTGCACTGCAAGGCAGCGGCTGGTGTGCTGTGCGATGGAACTAGTGCAACTCACGGTTCATTTTATTTTTTTATTGAAATGTTACAATGTGACATTTCATAGACTTCTATTGGCCAGTGTGCGATGACCTGCGCTACAGTAGTGTGACTGGCCACACCAAAGACAAGGATTTTTTCCCTGTCTTGCCGTGGAGGTGGCGTGGGACTGTGCTGGAATAATGCAGCCCCACAGCACCTGGTATGGTTTAACTTCCAGGAGGGGGCGCACGCCGCTTGCACGCTGCTTCTGCTGTGATTTGTTCGCCGGCACCCGCCGATCGTTGGGAAGACACACAGAATGGAGCTCTGCTTGTAAACAAGGCAGACCTCCATTCTGATGCAAAGCACGGAAAGAAAATCCATCACACCTCATAGTAAAAGCACCTCACACAGTACACAAAAACACAGGCTAGGCACACAGTTAACCTTTAGATCGCCTTAGATGTTTAACCCATTCCAATCCAGTGTCATTAGTACAGTGACAGTGCATATTTTTAGCACTGATCACTGTATTAGTGTCACTGGTTCCCACAAAGTGCCAAAGTGTCAGTTAGTGTCCAATAGTCTGCCGCAATCCCGCTATAAGTTGCTGATCGCCGCCATTACTAGTATAAAAAAATAACCAAAAATTCCAGTGTATATCCCATCGTTTGTAGACGCTGTAATGCCCCGTACACACGGTCGGATTTTCCGATGGAAAATGTGTGATAGGACCTTGTTGTCGGAAATTCCGACCGTGTGTAGGCTCCATCACACATTTTCCATCGGATTTTCCGACACACAAAGTTTGAGAGCAGGATATAAAATTTTCCGACAACAAAATCCGTTGTCGGAAATTCCAATTGTGTGTACACAAATCCGACGCACAAAGTGCCACGCATGCTCAGAATAAATAAAGAGATGAAAGCTATTGGCTACTGCCCCGTTTATAGTCCCGACGTACGTGTTTTACGTCACCGCGTTCAGAGCGATCGGATTTTCCGACAACTTTGTGTGACTGTGTGTATGCAAGACAAGTTTGAGCCAACATCCGTCAGAAAAAATCCTAGGATTTTGTTGTCGGAATGTCCGAACAAAGTCCGACCGGGCATAACTGTTGCGCAAACCAATCAATATACGCTTATTGGGATTTATTTTTTACCAAAAATATGTAGCAGAATACATTTTGGCATAAATTTATGAAGAAATTAGATTTTTTTAATGGATATTTTTTAGCAGAAAGTAAAAAGATATTGTTTTGCTTTTTTAAATTGTCAGTCTTTTTTGTTTATAGCGCAAAAAATAAAAAAAACACAGTGGTGGTCAAATGCCAACAAAAGAAAGCTCTATTTTTGGGGGGAAAAAATGACATAAATTTTATTTGGGTACAGCGTTGCATGACCACGCAATTGTCAGTTAAAGTAACGCAGTGCCGTATTGCAAAAAATGGCCTGGTTATGAAGGGGGTAAACCTTCCGGAGGTCAAGTGGTTAAGGTACTGTAATAAAAAAGGGGTTCATTGAAAAAGGCGCAGCAACCAAATACAGCTTACCAATGTGATGTCAGCAAATGGTGCATTCAACCCCCCCAAAAAAGAAAAACAATACAGATTAAAGAATAACTGACGTTCTAGTTTCAGCATATATTGCACAGCTATCTACAAGTTGCACATATACTTACACCAAATTGTAAAGTCCCAAGAGACCCATTCCTCTAAAATCTGTTTTTGGGTCATCTCCTTGGAAACCGATTTCACACCATTGCTTAGAGACCCGCGCATCCAGCGGAACGCCAGGTTTCAGCATTTTCCACAGCTGTAAATGACAGATGAATCATATCACAAGATGTTGCTATGCTTCTTATCCAGAGCACATGCATTAAATAAAACATTTATTCCAATGCAATCCACGGCCATCAAAAGGAATAACAAGCAGCTAATGAATAACATTTATCTTAACCCAGAAACAAAAGTTTAATATATTGCAGCCTACTAATCTTTAGTTGTGGTGGCTAAATACATTTTTTTGTTTCTAATCTTTATTCCCCTTTGTTTTTGTTTGTTAATCCTGCCAGTAACACACTTCCAGTCCCAGGGTGACAACACTCACTTATTTACTTGTACTGTATCTATAGAGTTGTCACAGAAATTGTGGTAGGATTACAGATCACCTCCCACTCCTCTCCCTGACTCCACAACATGAAGGGGGGGAGTTGTTCCACAGTGCTTTGAAGTTTTCTAAGACAGCTTTGCTTTTTGCACATTGCAGCTTGAAAAAGCTCAGTACAGCTTTTTTTTTTTTTTACTGAGCTAAAATACAGCCCATTAATTGTAATGTGCCTATAAATACAGGCGCGTAAGCAAGCGCCGTGCATTCCTCAGTAACAAAAATAAAATGGAAAAATCAGCATTTTTGGCCAGTAATTTACGCCTCATGAGCACAAATGTGCGCAAATGCCCATTTACATATTGTGCAGATCAAGAACGCAAGAATACGTTTTCACATATTTGCGCAAAATTGTGCAAATGCATATACGTGAAAATACATAAAAAAAAAAAAAACAGAAAAAATAAATAACCAAAATGCCAAAGATAAATACTAATAACAAAAATCCAGTTTTACAAAAAAAAAAATGCCTGAAACTTAGATGCTCAAACAGGAGTATCGTTTGCAAGAGGCCTAAAAGAGGAGTATGTTTTTATTTTATTTTTTTCAGAATCATACTTACCTAGGTGGATGCTGTATCTGTCCCCCGCCAGCTCTAACACTGAGAACCGAGCCATCAAACACCGCTGATCGCTCAATTTTCAGAGCTCCCTGGGCTTTCTGCTCTACCCCCTGCACTCACTGGAGCACTGGGCTGTGGAGGGGGCGGGAGCAGTCGGCTCGGGCTCTCTGCGGATCACTGAGAGGCTGAGCCAGGTGTCGGTCCAGGCATGTGGGTAGATCCCAACTTCATTGTCGTGATCTCTCCTGAGCCTGGACTGGCTCTGTGACATCAGCTGACAGTGGGCTTGAGCCCACTCTCTGCTGAAAACAGGTCACAGGAGCGCAGAACAAACTGCACTCCTGTGATCCGTAGAAGTACAGCCAAACAAGCTTTGGCTGTACTTCTCCTTTAAGATAGTACTGCAGAGAGCATAGGGCAGCACTGATTTCTTACATGAGCAAGAGGTATTTCAGTGCATTTATTGACCGAAACAATACATTTTCAATGGTACATTTAAAGTACCAAAATGGAGCCAATAAGCGAAGCCTGTTGTCAGGTTTTACATACATTTTTAAGACCAACTCTGGGAAACTTGAAAATCCTCCCTTGCAGTGGGTTGCACCAGTACATCAAGGATTAATTGCTTGTTTAGTCTGGGGAAGAGTAAAATCCCCTTTGCAACCCCAGCAGGCGGAGGTCCCACACATTCCACCAGTGAGCTGTCCTTCTGCTTAGTCTGGGGAAGAGTAAAATCCCCTTTGCAACCCCAGCAGGCGGAGGTCCCACACATTCCACCGGTGAGTTGTCCTTCTGCGTCATTGCTATGGACTCTATATCAGTCTTGAAGATGTCAGGACCTTAGGCTGCTGGAGTGTAGGGAAGAAGACACTGCAGGGACTGGTCTAGCAGCGCAGAGGAGCAGAAGATCTAATAGGTAAATCTACTTTAACAAGTCATCTAGATCTAATTGAGCAATTAACCCTTACAGCAGTGGCGGCCACTCATGCAGGGTGCACAGGCGCCACCCCCTCAATCCATGTACCCGGCCCCCTAACCTACATGAAGGGTGCCGGACGCATGGATTTCTATGGATTTTTTTTTTCTTTAGAAGCACATAATTAGAGCCTGTGGGTCTAATTGGCTTCAAAAAGAGTGGGTTTAGGGTGCAGAGCACTGCGCCCGGAGCCCACCCTGTTGCGTGACATTAGTGAATTATTATTCGCTAATGTCTTCCTGTTTCTCCTCTCAATCCAATCAGGAAGCGGCTCAGGAAGTGAGACCCCATTGGCCGGGAGTCCTAAGACCCCATTGGCCAGGAGTCCGAAGACCCGATTGGAGGAAAAGTGACGGCCAGGACACGGAGGAAACGGACAGGGGAAGCCACCGTAGCCGTGACCTGCACGTGGTAAGTGTTGGGCTGACGGGAGCCTGGAGGGCGAGAGGACGAGCCGGGGACCAGCGGGGTGCAGTGGCGGGCTGGAGCGACGGGGGGGGTCTGTGGTTAGGTCTGTCTGACGCCCCCCCCCCCGACCGATGGAGCATCAGCCACCACTGCCTTATGCCCCGTACACACGGTCGGATTTTCCGATGGAAAATGTCCGATCAGAGCGTGTTGTCGGAAATTCCGACCGTGTGTGGGCTCCATCGGACATTTTCCATCGGATTTTCCGACACACAAAGTTGGAGAGCAGGAGATAAAATTTTCCGACAACAAAATCCGTTGTCGGAAATTCCGATCGTGTGTACACAAATCCGACGGACAAAGTGCCACGCATGCTCAGAATAAATAAAGAGATGAAAGCTATTGGCCACTGCCCCGTTTATAGTCCCGACGTACGTGTTTTACGTCACCGCGTTTAGAACGATCGGATTTTCCGACAACTTTGTGCGACCGTGTGTAGACAAAACAAGTTTGAGCCAACATCCGTCGGAAAAAATCCTAGGATTTTGTTGTCGGAATCATGTCCGAACAAAGTCCGACCGTGTGTACGCCCTATTACAGTATGGGCGCAGCTCTACTGCAAAGAGATCATTTTCAAGTGTCCTGGAGTTGAGCTTTAAGTAAATCTATCTCTTGTTAGGCCTTGTTCATATATGGTGTACTAAAGTGCATGCCTGTGGAGGGCTGTGTTTACCCACAAGAGGATGCATAGGTGTTCTGTGCATCCCTGTGCGGGCAGTTCTGTTCATGTCAATTGGGATGCAGCAGCTGCAAGGACACAGACCATGTGTTTTTTTTTATGCTTTTTGCAGAAACGCACTACAGTCCATTTAACATGGTTTCCTATGGGACACGTTCACATGTATGCTTTTATCAGCTGCTGTGTTTTTAGAAAGGGTCAGGGACTTTTTTTAAAGCAAAATGCGTTTTTGGTTCAATTTCAATAGACCTTAATGGAGAAGATGCAGAAAAGCAAGCAGTGCATTTTTGCAGCAACTTGCGTTTTTTTTAATCCACTAAACAACAACAAAAAAGTATAATTAAAGTGAGAAAAATGCGTCCAAAATGTGTGTGCAAAAACGCAAAATGCACTGCAAAAAGCACCGCAAAAACGAATCAAAAGCAAACGGCATAGATGTGAACAGAATACAGAAGGCTTTTTACCTTAATGTAGTATGCAATAGGTAAAAAAACCTTCTACCTTTAGAACCACTTTAACTTATAAATTTAATTTATTCCAAAGCAATCCACCGCCCTTAAGAGGAAAAAAAATACCATAATAAAAGGAATAAAAAGCAGCTAATGATTAAGTACCGTAAATCGATCACTTCTTACAAGTGACAGAAGAATGACAGCTCCCACAGGAGAATACAAAACACTAAAAGGTAAAATCAGGCAACATATAATAATAATGTATATTGCAGAATAATAAAGGGTTAAGATGTATATGAAAAAGTTAACTCAATGAAGCATAATCTGTATCTAAAATTGTCACCAAGCATAACCCCATCATACTATGTATTAAGGACAAAATCCAAGACAATCTAATAACAAAATGATTTTTTATGGTACCGTTGTCTGTAGCTTCAATCTCCCACCCACACATATAGAAATGTCTAAATTTGTGTCATGGTGGCAGTGCACATCGTACTCCAATGTATAATACAAGCTTTCAATGATTTGTTTGTCTTATGTTGTCAGCCAGCATAAGGAGTCTTTCACCCTTGTGTCCAGTGGGCGGTAAAAACAGGGGATCGAACCGGACAGGGCTGTACACATGTCATGACTGCGATTTTCTGTTTTGCCGTCTGTTGCATTTTTAACTCGCACTGCATGGTTTGAGAGGCGGCTCTGACTGTGAAACTCGCCCACTAAGATCAACCCCCACTCGCCCACTGGAGGTGCAACTCAACTGCGAGCCAAACGCTGGGCTCAAAATTGGGGTACGGTCCTGTAACATCCGGCCAATAAAAACAAAAAAAAAGGAAGTAAAAAAAATACCCCAAAAAACAAGGCCCGGGAGGTTGCAGTAGCACCACCGCAGATCACTTTTCAGAGAATAATAACCATTACCACCAGTGTGAAAGAACACAGATATAATTGGTGAACACAAACACCAATGCTGGCCATATACCTGTAAGATTTTTGCTCGACCTTTCGTACAGAAATTTGTTCACCAGAGCATTCAATCTTGCCATCACTGTGCCAATTCATTTCTTTTGAAAGCCCTTAAAATTGTATCCAGACCTACTATTTGAATGGAATCCCAGACCTATTAAACAGGTTTTTTTTTTGTATGTAGAACAGTGATCTCCACATTTTTCAAAACAAAGGGCCAGTTTACTATCCGTCAGATTTTAAGGGGCCGGACAGTGACAGAAAATGTCTTGGTGTCAGTGGGAGTAAACAATGCCCAATTATTAGTATTGGGGGGAATAGTAGTGCTCCATCATTGATATCAATGGAAGGAATAGTGCCCTATCATTGGTGTCAATGGAAGGAATAGTGCCCTATCATTGGTGTCAATGGGAGGAATAGTGCCCTATCATTGGTGTCAGTGAGATAGTGCCCCATCATTGGCATCAATAGGAGGAATAGCGCCCCATCATCAATGTCAGTGGGAGGAATTGTGCCCCATCATTGATATCAATGGGAGAAATAGTTCTCCATCATTGGTATCAATGGGAGAAATAGTTCTCCATCATTGATATCAATGGGAGAAATAGTTCCCCATCATTAGTATCAATGGGAGAAATAGTTCCCCATCATTGGTATCAATCGGATAAATAGTGCCCCATCATTGGTATCAATGGAAGGAATAGTGCCCCATCATTGGTCTCAATAGGAGGAATAGCGCCCCATCATCAATGTCAGCAGGAGATATAGTACCCCATCAATGGTATCGATGGGAGGAATAGTGTCCCACCATTGGTATCAATGGGAGGAATAGTGCCCTATCATTGGTCTCAATAGGAGGAATAGTGCCCCATCATCAATGTCAGCAGGTGGAATAGTACCCCATCATTGGTATCGATGGGAAGAATAGTGCCCCCTCATTGGTGTCAGTGAGAGGACTATATTGCCCCATCATTGGTGTCAGTGAGAGGACTAGTGCCTCATTGTTGGTATCAGTGGCAGGAACTATGCCCCACTGTTGCTGACAGTGGGGGAAACAATGCCCCAAGGACCAAAAAGCAGTCAAAGGCCTACATTTGGCCCCTGGCCGCAGTTTGGAAACCAGTGATCTAGAACAGAAGCATTACAACATGTATGGTTTTTCCCAAAGGAAAACCACATTCACAGTTAGAATTTTTGAGAAAGATTTTCCACCCTGCTCCTTCAAAATTTTATCATCACTGGTACAAAATAATCGTTGATTGGGCCACACTATTACTAATTTGAATGAACTTTCCGAAAAGAATTAAAGAATATAAGATCTTGGATGAAAGTTGTGTGAATCTTGTGTTAAAATTTATAAAAAGACTCCTAAGGGCCTGATTTACTAAAGCCTAAGGAAGGGGGCAACTAGAAATCACAGGGCACCATAGAAAAACACACACAGAAGGAAATAATCTTCCGCCACTCCTCTCACCTTCATCAGCATATCTTCATGCTGTGAGTTCTCTGAATCGTATGCCTCCCGGCGCAGCTTCTCCACCTCCACGGTTAAATTTCTGTACCCCACAATCTGCAGAAGGCAAGCCTGAAGGGACACAGCCAACCTACAAAGAGAAAAAGGTATACAATAAGGTTTAATTTACATTTTGGATAAAAATCCCTAGAGACCACTCAACCATCACCTTATGTCCCAGATCCGGCAAGGCAAAATCAGAGGCCTTTTTTTGTACCTAATAAAATTCTGGATTAAAATGATAAACTTACTCACGCTGATCACTAGTAATATTCTTGTTTTTATGGTAACCAATGGCTGGGACTATATTTGTGCAATAAACATAACAGTGACGCAAACTCTACATTAAAGTGACACTAAACTCTGATTTAAAAGAAAAGAAATTGTATTCATTTTATGTATGTCTGACTCAGAAAAGTCCCTCCTTTTGTTCTCAGCCTCCTCCAAATTCGTTTTTTTTTTTGCTGCTGTGATCTGACTTCCTATTAGAGGGTGGCTGCGTTTGTTCTCCATTATCCCACTGTATGTAGGAACGTAGCTACCCTCTCTTGCTCACTCCCAATATGGACTATGGGATTTGTTTGTTACAACCATTTTAAAGTGATTGTAAATGTTTTATTTTTTTTAGATTAAAATAACAAAGATGTCATACTTACCTGCTCAGTGCAATGGTTTTGCACAGAGCAGCCCATATCCTCTTCTTCTTGGGTCCCCCAGTGGCTCTCCTGGCTCCACCCCTCACTGGTTGTGATTGACAGCAGCTGGAGCCAATGGCTCCCGCTTCTGAACCAATAAGGATAGAGAGAGCCTCTGCTTTTGTGCACTTCGCTGGATCGAGATTGGCTGGGGGGGGGGGGGGGGGGCGGCTGCATGCAGAAGGTTTTTCACCTTAACATGGTTGTAAACACTTACATATTCCCAGTATAGTGCCTGACCTCAGAGACGAAACAAATCTTCCCACATAAGTTGTACCTGTCTATCTACAGCCGTCTTTCCTACATCCATTCAAAGTGGATCTCTCAGATCTAAAAAGCAGTGGTGGAGAGCTGAAGTTACATCAATGAAGAGAGCTCTGAGATAGGAGGGAAGGGACACCCCTCTTTTTCACACAGTAACAGAGGTGAGGCTGTCAATCACAGACTGTTCCCTCCCCTGTCACCAATTTAGGTTCTGGCTGTATATGGATTATTTTGGTAGAATGGAGATATGGTTTAGGGTCACTTTGACCCTAGGCTTCATGTTTTGCTGAGACAGTCTTTGTTTTGTGCTCTATCAATGAACGATTAGTGTTCCTCTGTCTAACCCATGATTTCCTCTCTGATGAGATCACACTTATTGATACTGAGATACTCTCATTGCATAAAGAGATAGCAGACCTTCTCATAGTTTACCACCCACAGAAGGATTTGTACCACATTATAGGCTACACTTGAAAAAACACTTTCATAAACATTTGACAATTTTTTTTCTACAGAAAAGTATTAATCAATACACACTGTACATGAACTGAACTTTTCACTTTTTATGGCAATTTTCACAGTTACTTTAGTCCAGCTTGGACCGATTTAAATATGATACCATACCTGTGGGGTCCCTGTGGAAGCTGGAAATCTCTGTAGTAGACACCACTACTACGGTCGTCTCCACTTGTATTCGAGCGGCTGCCCTGTTGCATTGTGAACACAGGAGGTTGCTCGCTTGGCACGGGTGCCATTCCAGGAACACTTAGCATTTTCTAAATGAATGCAGAGCAATCTCTGAGTGGACGAGGTGGAGAGGCAGGGCATCATGTGTTGTCACAATCTCCACCTTGTCCAATAATAAAACACAATGGGGGAGATTTACTAAAACTGGAACACTCAGAATCTGATGCAGCTGTGTTTTTGTAGCCATCAGCTTCTAACTTCAGCTTGTTCAATTAAAGTGGTATTAAAGCTTTGGTTTAAAAAACAAAAAAACTAAAATGTTATACCGTATATACTCGAGTATAAGCCGAGTTTTTCAGCACATTTTTTTTGTGCTGAAAATGCTCCCTCGGCTTATACTCGAGTTAATCACTTTTCTGCCTCAGAGAATGACATTTTCCGAACCGACTTTGGGGCCTCGTATCTCGGGACCACTTGGGCTAGGAACCCCGAATTTGGTGTGCAAACCCAGTGGAACTAGCAATACAACATATCCAAAGCTGGGGTTCCTAGCACCAAGTGGCTCCAAGATACGGGGCCCCAAAGTCAGTTCAGAAAATGTCATTCTCTGCTGCAGAAAAGTGCTTGACATTTTCGGAACTGATTTTGGGACCCCGTATCTCTGGGCCACTTGGTGCTAGGAACCCCAGCTTTGGATATGTTGTAGTGCTAGTTCCACTGGGGTTGCACACCAAATTTCCTAGCACCAAGTGGCCCTGAGATACGGGGCCCCAAAGTCGGTCAACTGTGTCCATCTGCAGCAATGTCATTTCGGGACCCTTTGGGTCCATAGACCCCAAATTTTGGCTGCATCTAGGAACCCTTAACTACCGAGTTTGAAGGGGACCTATGGCTGCAAATGGGCACAGTGAGGCACGCAAATGGGCACAGTGAGGCACGCAAATGGGCACAGTGAGGCTGCAAATGGGCACAGTGAGGCTGCAAATGAGCATTGTTGACCCTCTTTTCTACTTACAGTAGCTGTGCATTTCTCACCCTAGGCTTATACTCGAGTCAATAAGTTTTCCCAGTTTTTTGTGGTAAAATTAGGTGCCTTGGCTTATATTCAGGTCTGCTTATACTCGAGTATATACGGTACTTATCTGCTCTGTGCAATGGTTTTGCACCAAGCGGAACCCCCGATCCTCCTCTTCTCTGGATCCCCCACCAACACTCCTGGCCCTCCTGCCAAGTGCTCCCACAGCAAGCAGCTTGCTATGGGGGCACCCAAGCAGGCTCGCTCCCAAGCCGCTGCTCAGCTCTGCCCCCTCTCTCAGTGGCCAATGGCTGCCACTGCTGTCTCAGCCAATGTGCTCTCGTGCACATCGCTGGATCACGATGGGGCTCAGGTAAGTATTTGGGGAGGCTGTGGGGGCTGCTGCACACAAAAGGTTTTTTACCTTCATGCATAGAATGCATGAAGGTAAAAAAAATTGAGCCTTGAGAACCACTTTAAGCTTCACCAGATTTTGTACACTCCAGTCTTAGTAAATCCCCACTTTGCATTCATTAAGAAAATAGTAAGTGTTCCCTGAATGGCGCCTGTGCCAAGCGGCTGACCTCCTGTGTTCAGTTAGCTGCAAAGCACCTGCTCGGCACAGGACCCGGAAGCAAGTAGAGATCACTGGAGTGACAGTGCCTATTAAAATGCTTTCCACCTTCCATAGCAATCCCACAGGTATGGCACATACAAATTTATACTGGTCCAAGCTGGACCAATGTAAAGATGTAAAAAGTGGCATATCTAAACTTCAGATTTGATGCAACAGTGAATAATGCCTTACTGGGGATTGGTGTCCACGTTGACCTTCTTCAGAGTCAGGATATCTTCTACAGACTTCTCAATAGCATCGGGGTGCACGGCTATAGCACTCTGCAAAAGCTAAAACACAAGCAAAGGACAATGAGTCTGTTGTCACCCATAGAGGCCAAACATGAGGTGACTATAGAAGCTGGAGATACCTGCACAGTCATTGCTGACACGGTACCAGTACAATTCACCAACTGGTCTTATTACATACAAGTCGTTTGAAGTTTTATAACTGAAGGCCAAACTTAACATAGTTTTGGATAGAGTGAAGAGGGATTAGAAAGAGCACAGTCAGGTTTTTATTGCTGTGTGCCTGTTAGGGAGATTCACCGCCTCTAAGTGTCCTGTAACCGTTACCACTGGAAGTGGAAGAAATTCCCAAATTTTGAGGGGTCACTAGAACAGGAATAGAAGGGAAATTAGTGGGGACATTGGTCCTGGTGACTTAGGTGACTGCCAGGGATTTTCTCACTTTTTGTTGCAGCTTTGGGACAGGAAGTGAAAAGAAATTTCCTAAATGGGACAGAGATGCCAGAAAAAACTAAAACATGACAGGTGTTATAACTCTCCCTTACTTTACAGGAACAGACTGGTTGATTGGATATAATAGATGTTATATCTGTGCAAAAAATACCTGTTTATCTTGTCAGAAATTCAGAGCTGTCCTGTGTAATGTGAACATTTTGTTATCTAACGGAATGTAATTAGATCTTCTAGTTCTTGTGTTGGGGTGCAGAAGAGTCAGTCCCTATGTTGTGGAGATGAGGACAGTGGGTGGGATTCAGTAGTTTAGCAAAATACAACCGGGCAGGGCTGACACCACTCTGCATGCACAGCTCAGTTTACATTCTGGAACACTGCCTATGTGCTGGTATGACTGCACTCATGTGATATCATCCTTTGCCATTCAAGGTGGCTGAAGACCAGCATCTGAAAGAGGCCTTGGAGAAGATGCCAGCAATGGACTTCACAGGTGTTGGAACAGAGGTAGGCATTTTTATCTTTAGTTCCCATTTAAAATGGACACGGGACATAATTATATGGATTTAGCCATGCCTACTGAGCCATGCTAAACCACATTTATTTTGCATGTTTTTAGGGTGCTGTAACATCCCTCCCCCTTCCCCCTTCATTCCTCATTCCTAACACTCACATACATATAAAAGGCAAATCAGCGTGGCTCTGTATTCATAAATACAGCAACAAATTATTATTATTTTTTAATCCAAGTAGTGTAATTGCCTTAATCTGCCTTGGCATACGCCTCTTGCAATCCACTCTACAACAGAGCTCAGACTTGGGGAGCAGGGCAGCACAAGGAGTCAGTTATGCTGCAGTGCCCATGTGCTAACAAGGAGCATGCTGATAGGAGGAGAAAGAAGAGCGACTGACATATGCGCTCATCAGTTTTCTGTTTCTTTTTACTGTTCAGACACAGTTTAGGGGAGGGCCAAGACCTGTAATTGCTACCTAAAGTGGAACTTCACCTAAAGGGAAAGTCCTCCTTAACCAACAATCCCCCCACAAACCCTTAACACCCCCCAGCCCAACCGCCACATCAGGAATTTTTTTTTTTGGGGGGGGGGGGTTGACAGACAGGTATCCTAACAGGCTCCTAGTTCTGCTCAGAATGATCCGAGTGGAAGTTCTCCTTCTCCTCCTCCCTGTCTACAGCCTTCTGGGACATGTTATAGGTGCCAGAAGGCTGCTGGACCATTCACAAAGTGCAGCATGGTTCACGCATGTGCAGTGGGCAGCTGGCTGTGGAGCCGCAAGAAGTCACAGCCGGATGCCCACAGTTAAGATGCCTGCGCCAGGGACCTCGAAGATCAGTGAAGAATTGGTCTGAGTGATGATGGACAGGCAAGTGTCTATTTATTAAAAGCCGGCAGCTACAGTTTTTGTAGCTGCTGACTTTTGTTTTTGGCACATATGACTGAAGATCCTCCTTAACTGTAGCAGTTAAAAAATCAAGTCTCCTGCTCTGCCAGACATGGTTGTACTGTGTGACAGACTGTGTAAATCGTAAGACTGGTTAGAGAGAAATCCAAATCCTTGAGGGTCCGTTCACACCAGGTATGGTGGGACTGCATTGGGTGACTATTCCAGCGCAGTGCCACTGCAACCCCACCGCAAGACAAGGAAAAATGCCTAGTCTCCGTTGTGGCCGGTTTACACCACTGCAAGTTGTGTGCGGGCGGTGTCCCCTGAAAAAAGTACTGACAGACGTACTTTTTAGCAGTGAAGCAGGGGTCACTGCACGCCAGCCAATAGAACTATATGAAATGTCACTGTGTGATTGCAAAATCTGGTGCAGCTCTGCATAGAAACCAATCAGCTTCCAGGTTTTATTGTCAAAGCTTAAAAGAACAAGCTGAAGTTAGAAGCTGATTGGCTACAATGCACAGCTGTTCCAGATTTTGCACCCTCCAGTTTTCGTAAATGTGACATTTCAATTAAGGTAATAAAAAAAAAAAGAGTGAAGTGAACAGTGCGATGTGCCAGTATCAGCGATACAACACTGCACTAGTCTGGCTGGACTGCACTGCACACCAGCCTCAGCATTGCAATGCAGCGGCTGGTATGAACAAGCCCTTGTATATATTTTATCTGTGTATTTAGCTAGTTGACTGGCATCTGGCTTCAAGCAAGGTGAACCTGGCAGCCATGAAGAGGTTAGAAAGTGACCTTTCCTGTCTAATTAAGTGTCATAAAACGGGGATGCATTTCAGTACGAGGCTACGGAATAATTCCTTATTTCTCAGCATTAATATCGCTTAAGAAGGAAGCTGCCGCTGGGAGAACAGGCTCTACTACTGAGCTAAGGCTTAACCAGCGGCAATCGATTCATTTCCATTTTTTTTATAGAATCATTGCCGTGGTTTCTTTAAGCCACTTGACAATGTCACCAGAGGTAATCAGCTCTGCTTTGCTGGAAGGGCATTAGAGAAACTAATCTGCAAAGCTTACCACATCTTCTTACACAGCAATGGTTTTAGAAAGCAGCTTGCCTGTTACCATGCGGCCTATTGTAGAATCAAACAAAAACCTTATTTGTGCTTTTTATACCTCAATAGCTGGGGTGAAAAGTAGGGCCGTGCAATGCATGTATGTGATCGTGGGCAGGAATGCACCCTAAATTAGTAACTTACTCAATTCTTTGTATTTGTATTCAAGTCCCCAAAATCTGCTTATCACATGGGCAAATTAGCTATGCACCTAGCTTACCGCTGCAAATGGGAAATAGTGTTACAATAGCTGCATTCACTGTTTACCATTTAATGCATTATCACACATTATCACACATTATGCTAAAGCAGTCTATTCACCACAATGCACAGTGCAGTACATTGAAACATAGGTGTATTGGGGTGCCATTGAAACGGAATAGCATTGCATGTACCTAATATTTTTTACCTTAGCATATTGATGCGAAGAGGCCCATGGGGCTCCAGCATAAAATGCCTTACTGCAACTCATAATCAAGTATATTATTCCCATCGCACACATTCCTGGAGATGTGCTTTGTAATGAGTGGGCAACTGCCAACTGGGAACCGGTATCAACCAGTGGTGACCCGTCCATTAGGGGGGCACGGGCGCCGCCTCCTCTATCCATGCGTCCGGCCCCCTGATCTACATGCAGGGCACCGGACCATGGATTCCAATGGCGGGGTATTTTTTTTTAAGCACGTGATTAGAGCCAGAGGCTCTAATAGGCTTCAAAAAAGGGTAAGCTTGGGGTGCAGGAGCTGCTGCCCATCACCTGCTGTCACAGGAGCTGCTGTCCGTCGCCTGCCGTCACAGAAGCCGCTGCTTGCCCACAACTTAGATGGGGTAAGTGCTGGGTTGGATGTCCAGCCGATCGACCGACCGGGGGCGGGGGGGACCTGACTGCTGACCTAGAGCAGGCCGGGGTGGGTGTGTGTGTGTGTGTGTGGATGTTTGCCGACCCCCCCCCCCCCCAAAAAAAAAAAAAAAACACCAGCCGCCACTGGTATCAACACAAAGTTAATAAACTTAAGGCAAAACTTTTTTTTAAGTTTTGGATAGAGTGGATAGGGATTAGAACTCTTGTAAGGTTTTTATCACTGTCTGTATCCCCGCTAGAGAGAGTCACCCTTTCTATTTGCCCTGTTTACTGCTATCATCAAACTTGAAAGCAAGAGAAAATCCCACAACAGGAAAAGAGGGGAAATCCTGTAATGGGGACAATGGTTTTGGTGACCCTGGCGACAGCCTGGGATTCCCTCACTTTAGAGCAGCTATTCTCAACTTTTACACCCCCAGGGAACCCTTTAAAACTATTTTAGGTCCAGTGGAACCCCTGCTTTACCAATTTATCAGGGGCAGTGGGAAAAATGCCCTTTACGTAGTCAGTGGGAGGAATGTCCCCTTATGCCGCGTACACACGGTCGGACTTTTCACCTGCAAAAGTCCGACGGACGCCGCCGGACCAAGTCCGGCGGAAAATCCGACCGTGTGTGGTCTCCATCGGACTTCCGACGGACCGTTTCGGGCGGAAATCCGACGTACTTTAGATTTGAAGCCTGCTTCAAATCTTTACGTCGTACCTCCGCCGGACTCAGTTCCTGACGGAAAGCCCGTTCGTCTGTATGCTGGTCCGAAGGACCAGATACGACGGAGGAGCAGGTTACTGCATCTCGCGCTCGCTGCAATAGGAAAAACAAATTTTCCCATTGCGGCGAGCGCGGGGGGCATCCCAGGCCCTTAGGTCTGGTATGGAACTTTAAGGAGAACCCCCCTACGCCGAAAAAACGGCGTGGGGGTCCCCCCAAAATCCATACCAGACCCCGATCCGAGCACGCAGCCCGGCCGGTCAGGAAAGGGGGTGGAGCCAAACGGTGCCCCCCCACCACAAAGCACCTTGTCCCCATGTTGATGAGGACAAGGGCCTCTTCCCGACAACCCTGGCCGTTGGTTGTCGGGGTCTGCGGGCGGGGGGCTTATCGGAATCCGGGAGCCCCCTATAATAAGAGGGCCCCCAGATCCCGGCCCCCCCACCCTATGTGAATGAATAAGGGGTCGACCACGCCCCCTAAAACGTCACAGTCCCAGCATGCCCAGGGCCTGTGACATCATATGGGGGCGGGGTCTCCGCCTATATAAGTCACAACGCAGCCCTCAGAGACCAGTCCAGCCGGAGAGAGCGTCGTGTCAACATCTGGGGGAAGAGAAGAGAAGAGAAGAGAAGACAAGAAGCCCAGCAGCTCAGAAGTCTGGACCTCTGCTGGCAAGAGAGCTACCTGAACACAGCAGAGGAGCCGGCCGAAGAACTGGAACACTGGGTGAAGAGAGCGGAGAAGAACCAACCGGACGCCGGGAGAAGATGAAGCGGAGGGACCCCCGAAGACGGAAGAAGACCCCCCCCGGAGCAGTTTAATAAATTATTTTAAAAACCTGTGTTGTGTTTTATTATTAACACTTTTTACCTAGGTGAATGGGTAGGGGTACCATGTACCCCATATTCATTCACATAGGGTGGGGGGGCCGGGATCTGGGGGCCCTCTTATTATAGGGGGCTCCCGGATTCCGATAAGCCCCCCGCCCGCAGACCCCGACAACCAACGGCCAGGGTTGTCGGGAAGAGGCCCTTGTCCTCATCAACATGGGGACAAGGTGCTTTGTGGTGGGGGGGCACCGTAAGGCGCCCCCTCCCCCAAAGCACCCCCCCATGTTGAGGGCATGCGGCCTGGTACGGTTCAGGAGGGGGGGGCGCTCGCTCGTCCCCACCCCCTTTCCTGACCGGCCGGGCTGCGTGCTCGGATCGGGGTCTGGTATGGATTTTGGGGGGGGCCCCCACGCCGGTTTTTCGGCGTAGGGGGTTCCCCTTAAAGTTCCATACCAGACCTAAGGGCCTGCGACGGGGCTCGCAAGGTTTCAATCTCGCCAAAAAAAGCGGCGAGATTGAATTCCTTTTCTAGTCCCGTCGTACCCGAGTCACGTTCAAAATGAACGGACTTGTCAGTGTGTGGGAAAGTCCGTTCATTCTGAAAGTCCGGCGGAAGTCCGTCGGGAAGACCGGATTCCGGAAAGTCCGGCCGTGTGTAGGCAAGTCCGGCCGTTCAGAAAGTCCGGCGGTAGTCCGCCGGAAGTCTGGCGGCAAGTACGTCGGACCTAGCTTTCTAGAAAGTCCGACCGTGTGTACGCGGCATTACAGTGCTGGTCAATGAGAAGACTGCCCCCCCTTACTTTGGTGGCTAGTGGGAAGAATGCTTCTAATAGTGGTAGTCAGCAGTGGCGGTGCGTCCATAGAGGGCGCAGGAGCGCCGCCCCCTCTCTCCTGCACCCGTCAATCTCCAATAGATAGATTCATGCATTGCATGAATCTATCTATTGTCGCCGCTGCCGCCCCCTATTCATCAGGCGCCGGGCATCTGAATTACAGCGGCGGGGGTGTTTTGGAAGTGCCTGATTAGAGCCGTCAGCTCTAATAGGCGTCCTGGGCATCCATGGGCTCCAAAAGGCTTCCAAATTGGTAAACAGCGGGCGCACTGCTGTGCGTTCGCTGCTTGCGTAGTGCTGTGTTAGGGAATCAAATAAATCGCTTCCCTAACACTGACCCGCCTCTCAGCCAATCAGGTGCACCGGGTCTGGTTACCTGTCACCTGATTGGCTGAAGCGACAGGCGCTGTGATTGGACGCCAGGTGTCCAATCATAGCAGAAGAGGACGGGAGAAGACATCGAGGACTCGGAGGGAGCGTGGAGGACAGTGCTAACCCGAGACAGGTAAGTGCCAGGCGGGGGGCATACTGGCAGCAATTGATGGGGCAAACTGGCGGCAATTGATGGGGCAAACTGGCGGCAATTGATGGGGCACACTGGCAGCAATTGATGGGGCACACTGGCAGCAAGTGATGGTTACAGTAGCTGCGTTTGATGGCACAGTGGCGGCAATTTATGGGTGCAGTGGCTGCGTTTGATGGCACAGTGTCTGCGCTTGATGGGCACAGTGGCTGCAATTTCTGGGTACAGTGGCTGCGTTTGATGGCACAGTGGCGGCGCTTGATGGGCACAGTGAGGCTGCAATTGATGTTTTTTTTTTTGTTTGTTTGCGCCCCCCTAAAAATTTTGAGCACTAGCCGCCACTGGTAGTCAGACTGCCACCCTTCAGACAGCTTAAAAGGTCATTGGTGTCTTACCATTTGCTCCTTCAAGTGGCGTTGACCACTGAACTATGTAGGCACAATCAAATAGGAGGTTATTCAAACACAGCTCAAGGAACCCCTAGCAACCTCTGGAGGAACCCTGAGAATGGCTGATTTGGAGAGATTATCTCACTTTTTGTTTTGGCGAAGAGACAGGAAGTAAAAGGAAATCTCCCTAATGGGACACAGTTCATTAACGCGATCACATCACATCACAGCAAAGAATTGCAACGTTTCGGGGTCGTGCAGGGCCCTTCATCAGGAATGTGACAGGCTAGATGAAGGGGTCCTGAGTGGTCCTGAAAAACATGATAATTCTTTGCTCTGATGTGACTTCTGTAAAAAAAAACCCTTGGACGTTATTTTGAAGATCCATGTTGTACTGCTGATATATTGTATGCTTTAACTTACTGCAACACATAGTAAAACACTTTGGCTGTGCATTGTCATTCCAAGTTAATTCCAAAGCGCACGCGTTATATCACACAGCAGTGCATATGATGCATATGCTTTGTGTTTTACACCGGTAAAATAATGCAGGACCTATTTCTTCATATGTTGAGGTGTGCCAACAGCCTTTCAAAAAGAATGGACTGACTAAAGCCACACAATCAGAAAATTGGAAGAAAACTACCACTTTCGAAGCAATCGTATGATAATCTGATCATTAGTAAACAGCTTTCTAGAGCCGATCATGACAGTTCCTCTGAAATTATCCATAGGGACAAACACGAAAATTTTTCTCGTACAATTACCAGATTGTACAATTTTTGTGTGATCAGTACAGTTTTCATCCGAAAATACAATACATGACATCACTTCTGAATTTGTATTCTGTCGTACGAGAATTTTCGTAACTTTAGTAACCTCTTCATTTTTGATATGGAGACTAGCATGCAAAAGAAAATGGATGATCATTCATCCGATAATCTCATCGTGTGTACCAGGCTTAACACAACATGCTGCAATGCATGATAATGGAAGTGTTGTAGCACACTGCGCCAAGGTGTGAATGAGCCCTAATAGGGTCAACCCAGACAAGCTGAATCCCTCGCTGGTGGAGATTTAATTCTCTGACTTCAGTGGCGAGATCTCTGCTATAGCTACGATGAGCAAAGTTTAGCAGGAGACTATCATAGCTTTCTATCAGTTGCCCATGGTGGTTCTTGTCATAAGGACTGTAGTTCCATTGGAGTTGAAAAAATGTAAGAAACAGTGGAGATTCAGCTTACTCAGATCTGAAATACAGTTTTTGTATGATATATCTAAATATTTCACAAAAAGAGAAGACTAGGTGACCAAATATATTGTAAATATTAGGTCCTTCGGCTCCCTTTGCGCTATAAGGTGGGCGTCTGGCACACGCTTTTAGCTGATAATCGCCATGGTGAGCATTTTATCTAGCAGGTGATGGATGATTGATGATTGATAAAAGTCATGCTTTTAAGTCTGCAATTTCCAGTCAAACTTATTTGCCTGGGTCATACAATAAAATATTTTATCGTATAATTTAATAATAGTATTTCTTAAGCGCTTCTAGCTAAGGATGCAAAGCATTTAAAAAAATGGGTAAAGGGTATTAATACCATAGGATTAAATAAAGAAGTGTGCTATTATTCTCTTAAATATAAAATATAAAAATGAAGAGCCTTCCGGCTACTGTGATGTGTTCAAAATAGTCTACTATAAGACCAAAAATGTAAAAAGTACTGTAAAAAAGAAAGCAACCACCATAAAATTGTGGAAAAATAATCAAAGTGCGTAATGTGCAATTAAAGTGCAATCGAATACAATAAGACGCCGTCTGCAGCAGGATCTAACAGCGTTCACATCACACTCATAAATAAATCAATCAAATAATGATCCCACGCTACAGCAATTAAAAAAATAAAGTGCAAAAAGTGCCCAATAAATACGGTTAATAAATGGTGTACAATTGGTTAATTAATGAACTGGTACATCAATCCAGGGGCATTAATAAAATAAATAAAAGTCAATGTGGTGATTATTTCCTATTCAGGCATTTTTCTAATTAATGTCCAAAATGCTCCTTCAAAATAGGTTTAAACAAACCGCACATCTTAAGAGTGAGAGGTATAAAATCCCATCAATGAGCTCACATGATCCCCTGATAAAGTCACGTGATGACGTAACGCGTAGGGTGTGGCCAGAGGTTGAGTAAATATCGGAAGTGATGTGAGAACGGCGTTCAAACGCCACGCGATCTGATTTTTAAGCTTATTATTGTTTTTATCGATGTAAGGGTCCAGCTTGTCTATTGAATAAAAGCATTTTACATTTTGAACATACTACACCATTGGAGTTCTCTTTTTCTCCCATCGCTTCCCTACTCTCTCCCCCCCCCCCCCCCCCCGGGAGTACGAGAACACATTACGAGGATGTGGATTTGAAGCTTCCATTTAAGTATAACATTATTGGAACGGAGGACTCCCTGGTGGTAGATGTCGGAATAGCGGAACAGATTCTTTTACACAATTATATGCTGTTCATTCAAGAAATTAAGGTGAGAGTTCTGTGAGCTCATTGATGGGATTTTATACCTCTCACCCTTAAGATGTGCAGTTTGTTTAAACCTATTTTGAAGGAGCATTTTGGACATTAATTAGAAAAATGCCTGAATAGGAGATAATCACCACATTGACTTTTATTTATTTTATTAATGCCCCTGAATCGATGTACCAGTTCATTAATTAACCAATTGTACACCATTTATTAACCGTATTTATTGGGCACTTTTTGCACTTTATTTTTATTGCTGTAGCGCGGGATCATTATTTGATTGATTTATTCTCTTAAATATGTCCTGGATGGAGTCGGTGGAGGTAAGAGTGATGGAGCTGCGTCTGAGAAGCTCTTTGCAGCATGTGGTTTAAGGTGGATATTGGAAATGTCCTGTTCTTTTTTCATTCTGAGGCATGGAGGAAGCAAATTGGTATAGATGGCTTTAGTAGATCCTTTTCATGTATTACGCCAAGGTTACTCAGTGCTTACAAAGTCAGCAGACCAATGTGAAATTCATAGGCTACAAGTGTCAGCAGTCTTGTTGCTGTAAGTAACTGCGATGGTTGCAGGACCTTTTCTGATAGCCCTACAATGGTTTCTGGTTTCTGTAGATGAGGAACATGCTACTCTTATGCCCACCACACACCTTAACTTCAGCTCTGATAGCTAGGATTGAACTTTAGACCAGAGAGGCAGGAAGAACAAGGTCTGGTGGACAAGACATACATGAATATTTAACTCTTTAATTTTGCAGCAAATCATACACAGATACAGTATAGATAGCCTGTTGTGATTAAATGCTGATGTGGGGCCAATAGCAGGGTTTTCTGCATGATAGGCATTTATGTTTACCACGTTGCAATAATGATTGATCAGGACAGGGAAGAGGTTATTCATTTTGGTAAGCCTTATTCAGGGTTGTAGGACTCATTGTGCTTGTATATGACCTACATTATTGGAAGACGGGTCAGTTTTCAAATATAATTTATATTTTGCTTGATCAATGGTGGAGAAGGATCTGGGGGTTTTGGTAGATCATAAGCTTAATAATATCATGCAATGCCAAGCTGCGGTTTTCAAAGTTCTTTCTTGTATTAAGAGAGGTATGGACTCCAGAGAGAGAGAGTTAATTTTGCCCCTGAACAAATCATTAGTAAGACCTCATCTGGAATATACAGTTCAGTTTTGGGCACCAGTTCTCAAAAAGGATATCAGGGAACTGGAGAAAGTGCAGAGAAAGGCAACCAAACTGATAAGAGGCATGGAGGAGCTCAGCTATGAGGAAACATTAGAGGAACTGAATTTATTCTCTTGAGAAGATGAGATTAAGGGGGGATATGATATATATATATATATATATATATATATATGTATATATATATTATTTATATTTGAACATATTCAAATACATAATTGGTCCATATAGTGTACTTGGTGTTGAGTTATTCAAATCACAGAGGACAAGGGGGCACTCATTACGTCTAGAGAAAAAAAAAAATCATCTTTAAATACGGAAAGGTTTTTTCACAGTAAGAACTGTGAAAATGTGGAATAGACTCCCTCCAGAGGTGGTTCTGGCTAGCTCAGTAGATTGCTTTAAAAAAGGCCTGGATTATTTCCTAAATGTACATAATATAACTGGATGCTAACATTTATAGGTACAGTTGATCCAGGGAAAATCCGATTGCCTCTTGGGGGATCAGGAAGGAATTTTTTCCCCTGCTGTAGCAAATTGGATCATGCTTTGCCGGGGTTTTTCGCCTTCCTCTGGATCAACTGTGGGTGAAGCATTGTGTATATGGGATTGTATTTTTTAGTTGAACTAGATGGACTTGTGCCATTTTTCAACCTGACTAATTATGTTACTATGTAACTATTCAGTCGGGAGAGTACAAGTGTGTGCATACATTTTCGTAGTTTTTTTAGTTGGGATAAGTTGCTTGATAAGGATTTTATGACAGTTGACATTTGGGGATTGATGTACTAAAGGCAAATAGACTGTGCAGTTGCTCCAGAGCTCAGTAAATGAGGTAAAGCTTCACTTTGTAAAGAATACCCAATCATGTGCAAGGAAGATAAAAAAACAGCATTTTTGCTTGCACATGATTGGATGATGGAAGTCAGCAGAGCTTCTGCTCATTTTCTAAGCTCTAGAGCAGTTGCACTTTGCCAAAGGTGCACAGTCTATTTGCCTTTACTAAAGTTTAGGAAAACCCAAAACCTTTTTTCTGACTGTTGGTGAGGATAACACACTACTCAGACAAATGTTGGGTTGGGTTTGTCATCTACTTTTTTTCTTTTTATATCTAAAAAGAAAAAAAAAAGATGACAAACCCAACCCAACATTTGTCTATAGCTCCTCTTTAATTCTTTGTGTGAAATAATGATCTACTTTTTTTTCTTTTTATATCTAAAAAGAAAAAAAAAACTATAGTTCCTCTTTAAATCTTTGTGTGAAATAGTGTCACTGGCGCAAAAATCACCATACATGTATATCAACAAAATAATTTTAAAGTAGATCTGATGCAGACAAAATGTCCTATAACATGTAAAGTATAGGAAGTATAGGAAAAAAGTATCAAAAATAGTGTGACTGCGCTAATCCATATAAGTGCATATATGCATAGTATTACCACTGATACAGTATATCTACCTTTTGGTTCCAACTTAATTCCATTAAAGTGCAACGTGACAACATAAAAATAAGTATAAATAAATGAATATAAATAAATTTATTTTATGTTTTCACGTTGCACTTTATTGGAATTAAGTTGGAACCAAAAGGTTGACATGCTGTATCAGTGGTAATAATATGGATATATGCACTTATATGGATTACCTCTTTAATATATAGATTACCTCTTTAATTCTTATATATTAATAATTCTTATATTTATAATATAATTCTTAAATAGGAACTGTTTTTCCATGATTCACAATCAAGTGAGCCCACCCTCATGGTAGTCAGGAGGCAGAAACCCCTCTCTGAGTGGACTGGTTCTCCTAAGACTCTCATCTTGCACTGCTCTTCTCAATATGAACATATCAGAGCAGGGAAGATGGCCGCAGCTCGTGTTTGTGAACCGAAGTGGAGTTCGCGTACCGAAGCAAATTTTTGTGAACTCTTCTGTTCGCAGTAATGTTCGTGAACCGAGGTATCACTGTATAATGAACCAAAGATTACACCCTCCCCCAATTAGAATCAATAATTTGTACATTGAATGGAACCACATAACTCTTATATTAAACATAAAGTGCTGTCGATGTCTTTTTATGTGTATGCTGCAACTTAGTGATCTCTTAAGTGGCATATAATAACACAGCATTCCTGTGATCAACCCCCCATTTAGTTATTATTTATTTATTACAGGTACTTATATAGCGCCATCAATTTACACAGCGCTTTACATATTTTGTATACATTGACATCAATCCCTGCCCCCCAAGGACACATTGCAATATTGTTTACAGCAGGTTCCAGCAGTGCATTCCCCTTCACAATATGTGTATGCTCTTCTGTCATAGACATCCTTCTGTGTCGATCACACTCCCCACACAGTAGACAGATTATCATCTATAGTGCTTTACGCCCCTAAAGGTTAATGATATAGAGATATATTGCTCAGTATGTACATGTTTCCAATATACTGCAGCACAAAAAAGAGAATATAAGCAAAGACCATAGTGCTTTCCATAAAATCAACAGCTTCTATATTAAAACAATGCAGTATGTAGTACTGTGCGCTCAATACTATGCATTTACTGCTTGGGATGCAGAGTCCGAGTGTTGCCGATGCCATATTTCCAGATGAGGACGATGGCTCCTCCTACTTCAATGACATCACTTAAGCTCTGCCCTATGCGCTACGTCCCTTGACTTTGTGCTTAACCCTCCAATTAAATGGAGAGTTGATCACAGTAATGCTGTGTTATAATATGTCACTAAAGACACTAAATCCAAAATTACTTACCTCTGTTCCAATGGTCGGAAGCCCATGAGGCCCCTAGATGGCCCCGGCATCTTCTTCCCGTATTCAGCCATCTTGTTGGCGTGGCAAGACATCACTTCCGTGCATGTATAGGACTGCAGTCATCCTGGCACACAAGCATTGTGATGGAATGTAAACTGAGGTGCGCATGCACAGGTCAATGTATATTCCACAGAGGATTGCAGGTATATGTATTTTATAGCAGAAGAGACATTGGGATTGACTTACTAAAACTGGAAAGTACAAAATCTGGTGCAGCTCTAGATAGAAACCAATCAGTTTCTAGGTTTTATTGTTAAAGCTTAATTGAACAAGCTGAAATTAGAAGCTGACTGGCTACCATGTACAGCTGCACCAGATTTTGCACTCTCTAGTTTTAGTAAATCAAACCCATTGCATGTCTCTTCTGCAATAAAGAGCCTGTCTGTTCTCAAATTAATTTTTTTATATTTAGTTCCGCTTTAAGACCCCTTTCACACTGGAGGCATTTTTCAGGCGCTTTAGAGCTAAAAATAGCGCCTGTAAAGCACCTGAAAAAAGCCTCAGCTGCAAACCCAGTGTGAAAGCCCGACTGCTTTCACACTGGGGCGCTGCGCTGGCAGGGCGTCACAAAAAGTCCTGCAAGCAGCTTCTTTGCAGCGCTATAGGAGCGGTAAATACACTGCTGCTATATCGCCCCTGCCCATTGAAATCAATGAGCAGCGCCGCCGTACCGCCGGCAAACCGCCGCTGCAGCGGCAATTTGCGGGCGGTTTTAACCCTTTTTCGGCCGCTAGCGGGGGTTAAGACCGTCCCGCTAGTGGCCAAATAGCGCCGCTAAAATGACGGTAAAGCGGCGCCAAAAATAGCCCGGGCGCTTTCAGTGTGAAAGGGCTCTAAGTGATTACTAAGTTGCAGTATACAGCTGATGGGCACATAAGAGGATGCAGCTGAAGTAACTTCCTATGCACTTTATTAAAGCATTAGCATTTTTGTATGTGTATATACAGTATGTATTAGGTAATTATGACTAAATCAATATGATAAAAGTGTTTTGTTTTTATAATATATAGATAGGTAGTTATAGTGCTGCACTTGTTTTTAGTGTATAAAATAGGTATTGTGCACAACACGTTGGAGTGCCAGCAAGTTTAAATGGGGGAATTCATTTTGTAAGTGCAGAAGTTATTTTTCAAATTCACATTTAAACTCTGAGAATAGAACAGGTCTAAAGACAAGACTATCCTCATGATAGAGGCAGATACATCAGATGGCCCTATGATACATTTCTCAGCATATATAACAATCCTACTCCTTGCATGTCCTCACAGAAATTAGTAATGTACATGTAATCAGGTGCTGAAATAATACTTATAACTTATAATACTAATAACAGTGTATGGAAGGACTGAGTTCCATTGTTGAAGAAGCCGGGATTCGTTCTGCTGGCTGTCGCATCCTCTGATGATGACTGGAAGGAATCACACGGAGCCACTCATCTCAGTCTATAGCTGCATTCTTGATGAACATAGAATCTGACATATACACACAGGCTGCATGTTCTGCCAGACAGCAATAACTAGAACTAGATCATAATGATAGCTATAGAAAGACTTACCTTGCTTTTAGAGGATTTCAGCGACGTTTCTGCAAAACAAGATGTGTAAATTGTATCACTCTCTAATACATAAATGACATTTATCCATATATAGGTAAAAAGTGGAACTATGAGCAAAATAAAAAAATGACACACACAATGCAGGCTATCACTACCATTAATACAGTAGTTTTTGTTTTCCCAAGCCCCCCCCCCCCCCCCCCCCCCACCGTTATATAGCTTTATTACTCCTGATTCTGCCATGTATCTGTTATTTTTCTTTAACCGCTTCAGCCCCGGAAGATTTTAACCCCTTCCTGACCAGAGCACTTTTTACATTTCAGCACTTTACTAACAATTGAGCGGTCGTGCGACATTACACCAAAACACAATTGACATCCTTTTTTTCCCCACAAATAGAGCTTTCTTTTGGTGGTATTTGATCACCTCTGTGGTTTTTATTTTTTGCGCTTTAAACAAAAAAACTGCGACAATTTTGAAAAAAAAAGGAATATTTTTACCTTTTTTCTATAATAAATATCCCCAAAAAATATGTGTATTCTTCTACATATTTGTGGTAAAAAAAAATCTCAATAAGCGTATATTGATTGGTTTGCGCAAAAGTTATAGTGTCTACAAAATAGGGGATAGATTTATGGCATTTTTATTATTAATTTTTTTTTATTAGTAATGGCGGCGATCTGTGATTTTTATCATGACTACGACATTATGGCGGACACATCGGACACTTTTGACACTATTTTGGGACCATTGTCATTTATACAGCGATCAGTGCTATAAAAATGCATTGATTACTGTGTAAATGACACTGGCAGGGAAGGAGTTAAACACTAGGGGGCGATCAAGGGGTTAAGTGTGTCCTATGGAGTGATTCTAACTTTGGGGGGATGGGCTACCACTGACATGACAGAGATCACTGATCCCAATGACAGAGATCAGTAGATCCATGTCATGTCGCTATGCAGAACAGGGAAATGCCTTGTTTACAAAGGCATCTCCCCGTTCTGCCTCTCCGTGACACGATTGTGGGACACCGGCGGACATCGCGCACGCCCACTAGCCCCGCAAATTAAAGGGGACGTACAGGCATGCCCATTTGCCCACTGCTGCCATTGTGCCGACGTATATCGGCGTGCGGTGGTCGGCAAGTGGATAAAAAGGGTGACAACACTATACAGGGTGGTCTTAAGCCTCATACACACGATGAGTTTATCAGGCGACTAATCTTTTTTTGCTGCATGCTAGTCTCATATAGAAAGTGGAAGGTTACTCAACTTAGGAAAATTCTCGTGGCGACAGAATATAACTTCGGAAGTGATGTCATGTGTTAAATTGTTTTGTAATGTATTTCGTTTCCGAGCATGCGTAGTCTTGCTCTTACAATTTTTTTCTAACGAAAACTGTACTAATTAAACAATAATCAGACGTTGTGTTCGCGTACGTTAAAATTTTTATAGCATGCACCTTCGGTTTTTGTCGCTCGACAAGTCGGAATCGGCTGTCAAAAGCACTATACTAACAATCAGATAATCTGCCGATTGCTCGTCATTCAAAACTTTACTTCCGATTTTCTTATCGTGTGTATGGGCCTTTAGAGGTACATGCAATTTTAAATGGACTTTTACAAAAAGATAAACACAAAAATCACAATAAAGACCACTTTTTAAGCAGTTAGGTCTGTTTCGGCTTCAGCTTGTACAAAAACTGAGTAAACAGCAAACTTTGACAAAGCATTTTCAGATTTTTTTAGCAGGCTTCGTTGAAGTACCATTCAGTTCCAGTTTGTAAATTTTGAACACAGATCCTAATGGGACCCACGCTGTGTGTGCCTATGGACGCACAAAGCCCAGCTTGAGAGCACAGCCACACATATGACTCCATAGCACATGGCTTGTTATTGGGGCACCCTGAAGGAAGAGATGAGGGACCCCAGAAGTGGAGGCAAGGGTCAGCTTTGTGCAATACCACAGCACAAAGCAGGGAAGTTTAACGTCTTTTTTATTTTCATTAACCACTTCCGGACCGCCTGCTGTCATTATACATTGCTACTTTGACGTTGAATACCGTTGTTAAGGCAGCAGATGCCATAACCTCAGGATGTTCTTAAACGGCGGGCGGTCCGCTTTCAGATAAAAGTGGTCTTCACTAGGGGTGCAACGGATCGTCACCGATCCGTGATCCGAACGGGCCAGGCTGTTCGGACCGGCACACCCGCGATCCGCGGAACGCTCCGCGGCCTGGGGTTTTAGGAAAGGCCGCGGCTTCGGCCTAGCTCCGGAGCCGCGGCCATCTTGGTACACCCGGCGGCGCTCAGCTGCGTGCTGACGTCATCACCCCACCCTCAACTCGTGGGTCCGGCGGCTGGCTTGGCGGCGCCGGTTTCTCTTAACGCTGTCAGACTAACAGCACTGTAATGTATACAGTGCGGGGGGACATGTGGCTGTATTACAGTGGAGGGGGGGCGTGTGGCTGTATTACAGTGGAGGGGGGGGCGTGTGGCTGTATTACAGTGGAGGGGGGGCGTGTGGCTGTATTACAGTGGAGGGGGGGGGGGCGTGTGGCTGTATTACAGTGGAGGGGGGGGGGCGCGTGGATGTATTACAATGGGGGGGTGTGGCTGTATTACAGTGGAGGGGGGGGCGTGTGGCTGTATTACAGTGGGGGGACATGTGGATGTATTACAGTGGGGGGACATGTGGATGTATTACAGTGGGGGGGACATGTGGATGTATTACAGTGGGGGGGACATGTGGATGTATTACAGTGGGGGGGACATGTGGATGTATTACAGTGGGGGGGGACATGTGGATGTATTACAGTGGGGCAGACATGTGGATGTATTACAGTGGGGGGGAGATGTGGATATATATATTTTTTTTGATCCGAAATTGATCCGATCCGTGACTCTGATCCGAGGAACGATCCGAACCGTGAGTTTTTTGATCCGTTGCACCCCTAGTCTTCACTGTGAATTCGCCGTGAGATCACTTTTATCGGCGGCAGGAGAGGTGCCCAGCCCCCTCCCGCTGTTTTTCGGTCATATCGGAGCCCTCGGTAGCGGCGGAGATGATCCGATCCTTTCGCCATCCAACGTCTCAATGACGTTAGATGGCGGAAGCAACGTCAAACGTCATTTCTGCCCAACGGCCTTAAAGGGACATTTTTTTTTATTGAAAAAAAAAAGACTATTTTTTATTGCACTTACTGTTATGCCCCATACACACGATAGGATTTTCCGATGGAAAATGTGTGATAGGACCTTGTTGTCGGAAATTCCGACCGTGTGTGGGCTCCATCACACATTTTCCATAGGAATTTCCGACACACAAAGTTTGAGAGATTGCTATAAAATTTTCCGACAACAAAATCCGTTGTCGGAAATTCCGATCGTGTGTACACAAATCCGACGCACAAAGTGCCACGCATGCTCAGAATAAATTAAGAGACGAAAGCTATTGGCTACTGCCCCGTTTATAGTCCCGACGTACGTGTTTTACGTCACCGCGTTCAGAATGATCGGATTTTCCGACAACTTCGTGTGACCGTGTGTATGCAAGACAAGTTTGAGCCAACATCCGTCGGAAAAAATCCATGGATTTTGTTGTTGGAATGTCGGATCAATGTCTGACCGTGTGTATAGGGCATAAGTGTAAATGTGAGATGTGAAGTCTTTTTGACCCCAGATCTCACAGGTCCTGTCATGATTTTTTTCTTAGTTGTGGGATTACATTCCTTGTAATAGGAATAAAAGTGATCCACATTTTTTTTTTTTTAACGGGACAGTGTAAAAATAAAAAATAAGAAGTAAAATAAAGAAGAAACAAATAAAAAATTTAAAACGCCCCATCCATTCGTGCTTGCGCGCAGAAGCGAACACATACGTACGTCGCTCCCGCATATGTAAACAGTGTTCAAACCATGCATATGAGGTATTGTCGCAATCGTTAGAGCGAGAGCAATAATTTTAGCAAAAGATATTCTCAAAACTGGTAACCTGTAGAAATTTTTAAACATCGCCTATGGAGATTTTTAAGGGTCAAAGTTTGCCGCCATTTCACGAATGGGTGCAATTGTGAGGCATGACATGTTGGGTATCAATTTACTTGGCGTAATATTATCTTTCACAATATAAAAAAAAATTGGACTAAGGTTACTGTTTTCTTATTTTTTTATTAAAAAAAGTGTATTTTTTCCCAAAAAATTGCATTTATAAGACCACCATTTTTTCTCTAGGGCAGTGATGGCAAACCTTGGCACCCCAGATGTTTTGGAACTACATTTCCCATGATGCTCATGCACTCTGCAGTGTAGTTAAGCATCGTGTATGTAGTTCCAAAACATCTGGGGTGCCAAGGTTCGCCATCACTGCTCTAGGGTGTCTGAAAAATATATATAATGTTTGGGGGTTCTAAGTAATTTTCTAGCAAAAAAAAAAAGATTTTAACTTGTAAACAACAAGTTTGAAAAATAGGCCTGGTCCTTAAGTGGTTAAAAAAAAATATGAAGGTTTACAACCGCTTTAATGAATAGTTTTATAGCGGTCCCCCAACATACCTAACTTTAATGTCCTCCCAGCACCTGGCTTGTTCTTGTAGCAGATTCTCTGCAGTTCGCAGCGGCCAGTCAGCTTCCTCAAGATAAACTTGAAGCAACGCCAGAGACAAATGCAGTAGAAGTATAGCCACACCTGAACCACCATTCTGCAGACAAATGGAGAAAACATGTTACTTTCAGCTACAGAATACAACAATTATATGGACACTTGTTAAGATTAAAGAACTCTGGTCTAAATAAACAATGTGGTTAAAGTGAAGGTTTACCAGAATGAGGAGGCCTATAAAAGACAACTTTGCTCGGCTGTGCTTTAACGAGACACTATATTACTTGAACACAAAAATCCAGGTAAAGGGACCTTGCAAAAAATGAAGGGTTACACTTACCTCTCCAATGGGCACAGACCTGTTTTGTAGCCTTTTTGCAGAGCTAGAAGTACCTCTGCTATCCAATATTTCTGGGTGTTGGACAGGGTGGGTATTTATTGGGCACTGTGGTTCCTCACAGTGGCTGCTATGTCACCACTGCGCGCAATGATGTATATAGGTGGGCAGAAACAAACACAGCGTTCAGCAGAGGATGTGCTATGCAACACATGTGGAAGTATCAATTGGAATTGGTAAGCTGCGATATAATAAATATTTGCCTTTGGGTGTAAGGGGCAGGTCTCACCTGAATCGCACAGGAATGTGGTCCGTGTTCCTGGGCAATTCTTGTGCGGTTCGATTTTCAGCCCATTCATTTTAATAGGCTGAAATTACACTGGATCACACCAAAAGTAGAGCATGCAGTACTTTTCAAAAAAGCACTGTATCGGATCACGGTACCATGGGATCCGATGCAGGCAAGCTCGCTATGTTTTTTGTGTTGTTACGATTATAGTGACACCCGCAGCAGATCGCACACCCAGTGCGTTTTGAACAACTCACAGGAAAGGTGCATGAAACGCGTAGTTTTCCACACCATGTTCCTTTGTGAACGAGCCCTGATACCTCTTTAAAGCAGAATTCCACCGACATGTTTTTTTTTTGTTTTTTTTTAAAGCCAAACTTTGGATCCTAACATACATTAATGCCACTCACGTTTTAAAGAAATACACATATTTGATAAAAAAAAATACCTTATATTTTGCTGTGTATGAAGTTCTCATATTGCTTGTGGGCATGTGAAGCCCACAAGCATGTATTTTCGGGATATGGTGCAGCTGAATGTCCAGCATGCACCGCCCATTCTCGCGCATGCGCAGTGTGAGACGCTCGCAGCGCTGGAAACTTATTACGTTGCCATCACAACGGGCGTCGTCGTCGGAAGTGTCTGCCCTGTTGTGAACATCAACACGTGACTGGCGTCATCACGTCACTTCCGGTTTCAGAATATCGCGATAACGAGTTGCGGCCATCCACACTGACTCCTGGGAATTATAACACATAGCTCCCAGGAGACAGTGTGCCGCCGGATATGGCGGACATATCCGCGGTTGCCAGAGACAGGAAACTCGATTAACTGTACTATCCAGGTAAGCTGTCAGAATGCTTTTGATGATAAGTTCTAAAAGTGGGTGGAACTCCACTTTAAAACCCCACCAAGCACTATATACATCTAAACTGATGACATAATATACTCCTTTCTGTAAAAAACAGACTTGGTATGGCTTCTCTATGTTTCCAACAGTCAAACTAATGTGGAAAATGTTAAAGAGTAACTCCACTTTTGTTGAGAAAAAAAAAACATTCCACTCGGAGTGATCTTGGTACATTGTAAGGATTTTAACCACTTTAGCCCCGGAAGAATTTACCCCCTTCCTGACCAGAGCACTTTTTGTAATTCGGCACTGCGTCGCTTTAACTGACAATTGCGCGGTCATGCGACGTTCTACCCAAACAAAATTGACATCCTTTTTTTCCCCAATACCTTGGTGGTATTTGATCGCCTCTGCGGTTTTTGATTTTTTGCGCTATACACAAAAAAAGAGCGACAATGTAAAAAAAAAAAACGCATTATTTTCTACTTTTTGCTATAATAAATATCCCAAAAAATATATAAAAAAACTGCTTTTTTCCTCAGTTTAGGCCGAAATGTATTCTTCTACATATTTTTGGTAAAAAAAAAATCGCAATAAGTGTATATTGATTGGTTTGAGCAAAAGTTATAGCGTCTACAAAATAGGCAATAGATTTATGGCATTTTTATTATTGTTATTTTTTTTTTTACTAGTAATGGCGGTGATCTGCGATTTTTATCGTGACTGCGACATTATGGCAGACACATCGGACAATTTTGACACATTTTTTGAACCATTGGCATTAATACAGCGATCGGTGCGATTAAAAATGCATTCATTACTGTAAAAATGTCACTGGCAGTGAAGGGCTTAACACTAGGGGGCGGTGAAGGGGTTAACTGTGTTCCCTGGGAGGTGATTGTAACTGAAGGGGGAGGGACTAACTACAGGAAGTGACAGATTGTGGTTCCTAGCTAATAGGAACACACGATCTGTCACTCCTGTCAGAACAGAACAGGGAAGTGTGTGTTTACACACACCTGTCCCTGTTCTGTGTCTCCAGCTCACGATTGCTCGTGGCCGGTGGTCATCGCAACCGCCGGCCACGAGCATCGGCACCCCCGCTGTGCAGTGGACATGCGCCTGCTATCCGGACCCCGCGAGCCCACGTACAATAACATGGTTTCGTGCAGGGGAGCCAACCTGCTGCAGTAAAACTGCGGCGGCTGGTCCAGAAGCGGTTAACAAACTGTTGCAGATTCTGACCTTTTGTTATGCTGAAGAAATAGCTGTTTGTTTGTCTGTGTCCATATCCAGAGTGAATTTGTATGGGGGTGGTTTTATAATTATTAATCACCTGCTGCACATGCAGGGCTCTATTGAGGAAAGTAGCAGGGTCTGCATCCCTTCAGACGTGATTTCTCTTTGGGGGTATCTCACCAAAATGACATTTTTGTTTCAGGGGGTTTCTGATATCTGACTTGTACCTTAGTGCAGACTTCTGGGAAAATCAGTAAGCCAATCACACAAGCAGGAAATTACATGTCTGTGTACAGAACACCTCCAGGTTGCCATATTGCATTTTATAGAAAATGACTGAGCTGCAGATTGAAAAGGAAAGGTAATTTTAAATAACATTCAATTACAATATTATTTATTATTATTTAAGGTACTTATATAGCGCCGTCAATTTACACAGCGCTTTACATATACATTATACATTCACATCAGTCCCTGCCCTCAAAGAGCTTACAATCTAAGGTCCCTAACACACATTCATATATGACTTGTGTCGCAATTGTATATGCTATATTATTATTATTTTTTTTTTATTTGCTATTTTTTTTTCCCCATGAAAGTGGAGTTACCCTTTAAATTAGGAATTGTGTATTACTTGCATTAATCTTAGAAAGGGACATGCAAAAAACCATTGACAATTCAAGGCATCTGATTTAGGGGAAACACGAGTTTGCAAATCAGCAGCCCTCGCACGTTCAAAAACTGGGAATAAATTACTAACTGGTTACATTTAGCAATCTGGATATCTCTATTAAAAAAATACATATATTTAGTTTTTTAAATGCAGATTCTGTAACGTAAAACTAAAAGAGGTAAATTAAAATAGTCCAAGAAGTGTTAGAATAGTGAATGCCAGAGAGGAAAAGATGTGAACAATTAGTAAGACAGTGAAGTGATATATCTTGTATTACACATAAGGGCCTTTGAGAGCTTCTCTGTGCCAAAAAGTAGTTGGAGCTGAGAAGAATCCAGACGCGCTTGTTACAAATGCAATTAATCTTTATTAATAGAAAACCGTCAGCAGAGCAGAATGGGTGAGATTATAATGCACACCTCCTTTATGAGCCATGAAGCAGTGCTGTGTACTTATAGAGCAGCCTATTCTAGGCGACATTTATGAAACCAGCATTTTTTTTCTTTGCTTTTACAAAAATATACAATACTGACACTTATTTTTTCCACAAAATAGTAGAAAATAATATATTTCCTATAAATGGTTTGCACGCCAGGAAAACATACATACTTTTGAAATAAAGACAAAAATGGCTTTACATTAGCTCTCTATGTTTATGTTCATAATACAAGGGGAACAAATTGAAGTATTACTAAACCCAGGACCCTGTATTCACTATATCTGGTCTCCCACAGTACACAGAACATGGACATGCAATTATTTTAGTAAATATAAACTGCTAAATACCTTTTCTCATCAGCTGTATATAGCAGTCTTGTGACTTCTATCAGTGTCTGCTTAAAGCTTGTAGGTGGAGTTTTGATTCTCCTCTGACTGTCCTATGAGGCTGCATGACCCCTGACCCTCTGTCTGGACAGTGCTGATTGGCCCTGTGCTGATCACATGCACCCTCCCAAAAAATAAATAAAAAATAAACTCTCTAGCAATACACACCAAACTGAGCATGTGCAGCGTGCCCCCAAGGCTCTGAGCAATCAGCAGATGGTTTGGGGACAGTAAAAGAAGGGGAGGTTTAGAGAAGACAGGATAAAACTGCTTTTTTACACAATGCGGAGTATTAACCCCTTAGGTTCCACAGTGGGTATAACAAGCATGCTTTACTGCATATACAGACTGGTTTTACTGTTATGGGTTTAGTAACACTTTAAAATGCCTTCTACACTTGCACCAACTATGTGACGTATATAGCATCCACCATGCCTCAACTAGGGACTATATGTTATACTGCCAGAAGTATAACGTATAGTCTCTTCTTCTCTAATACATCTATTGAAAACATAACATTTGTTGCAAGTGCCTCTATCTAACTGGAATTCTATCTCCCTGAATGACATAATACTGAGAAACACTGGCGCTTTAACAAAAACCTTCTCTAGGTTATGGAAGATGTACACTCACAACCTAAGGGGGGGGGTCATTTTTATTTTAACCCTTTCTTATCTAGTTTGCTGTGTGGAGCTATAATAGCATACACGCCCATCCAGAGAATCCAGTGCTGTCCAGTCGCACCCCAACAAAAGCCACCACACGCTGGGTCCCGTCATACCATCTTCTTTGTGACATCATCAGGAAGCCAGGTGTACCTATTTGTTCCTAGCAGCCTGCCTCCTGATGATGCTGCATTGTGCATGCGCAGTGTGCTCTACAAAACCCTTGACTATCCCAAAGCGATTTGGACAGGGGGGACATCATTAGCGCCTAAGTGAAAAAAGGAGGAATTGCTGGCTTTGTTCCAATGAAAATAGTTACTCCACCCCCCCCCCCCCTCCAAAAAATGTTGCAAGGAGGGAGCGGTATAGAAAAAAATGCAAAAATAAATGAAGTTTAACTTTACAGTGTAATTAAAAACATCCATCATTACCCTGCCTTCTTTCTTCTCCATCACAATACATTTCCGAGGAAGACTTGAAAGAATAAGTACTTCTTCACCTATTTAACCCAGTCAGGAAATGCATTCCTGCTCCCAAGACAAAGTGGTGTGCCATAGCAGACATACTGGTATACTCAGTGGTGGCTGGTGGGTTCTTCTCTTTGGGGGGGGGGGGGCGGCCTCTTCCACCAAACCCCTAGGCACCCAATAGGATCGCCTGATGCTTTGGCCAATCGGGGAACAGGTCTCACCACCTGCCTCCTGATTGGCAGGGAGGAACTTTAGTGTGAAAATAGAGAAAATTCATTCGCTATTGTCACACAACTGGGTGGGCTTGAAGTGCAATGCTCTCTACTCCAAGGCCACCCTTTTTTGAAGCCTATTAGAGCCTCTGGCTCTAATCAGGTGCTTCAAAAAAAAACCCCTCATTGGAATCCATAGTCTGGTGCCCTGATATGTAGATCAGGGGGCCGACCACATGGATAGGGGAGGCGGGCACCTGTGCGCCCTCTATGGACGGGCCGCCACTGGTAAAACTTATGTTAGAACTCACCTCCACTATTAAGGGAATAAAGGAGATTTTCCAATAGAGATGGTTTCATAAATTCCCATTTACAATGAAATACACCTTCTAGCTAGCAGTGTCCCAGGTTGAGGTCGCCTGAACAAAAGGGGCAATCTCCCCAACAGGGCCACAGCCAGGTCTAAGCCAGTGTTTCTCAAACTTTTTTGTCTTGCGGTGCACCAAAAAGATCTAAAAATTTTCACGGCACACCTGAAAAGATTTAACAATTTTTATGGTGAAGAACTTATTTATTTTTACATATATATTTAGTTTTACTTTTGCTTGCTTCCTTGCTTTTCATTTACCAGTTTCTCTTTCAGAGTTCCAGACGTGATTAAGTATTTCTCTATGGCTAAACAATGAACAAACTTTATTTATAAGCATCATAGTTGGAATGGAACGGTCTCTATAATTATAATATAATTAGAGCGATCGAGTTCTCCTGAGATCTCGCACAAGTCTCAGGTTACGAAAGGAACCAATGAATGACAGACTGACAGAGATTGCGTTTTTATATATGTTACTTTTTAACTTTTGCGACATTGATTTACCATTTAATCTTTCGATATGTTCAAGGTTTCAAAACGCTAGAAATTTTACATATTTTTCAAAACTCCCAAGGCACACCTGCAAGTCTCACTACCGCAGCACACATATTGAGATTCACTGGTCTAAGCCTTCCCCACTCTATCAAAACCTAAAAAAAAAAGGTTCCCTTTACAGACATATTAAAGGAGAAGTACAGCTCGTTTGGTTGTACTTCTCCTGTGGATGACAGAAGCGCAGTTTGTTCTGCACTCCTGTGACCTGTTTTCAGCAGACAACGGGCTGAAGCCTGATGTTGGCTGGGCTGACATAACAGAGCCAGTCAAGGCTCAGGCAAGATCGCAACAATAAAGTCGGGATTTGCCCACATGCCTGGACCAGCAACCGACTCAACCTCTTATCGAGCCGCTGAGGAACTGAGCCAACTTTTCCCCACCCCTCTACAGTCCCGCGCTCCAGTGAGTGCAGGGTTGGGATGCGGGGAGTCAGAGCAGAGAGCTGCTGACTGACTGTCAGCAGCTCTCTGCTCAGGGAGCTGTCAGAACTGAGCGATCGGCAGTGCTAGATTGCTCGGTTCTCAGTCTTAGAAGTGCTGGGGAACAGATACAACATCGGACTGATGCTGCATACACCTAGGTAAGTATGATTCTTAAAAAAAAAAACCCATACATCTCTTTTAATGTATCTTACGTGTTTGATAAGCTAACACACATCGGGGTTGATTTACTAAAAACGGAGAATGCTAAATCTGGTGCATCTCTGCATAGAAACCAATCAGCTTCCAGGTTTTATTATCAAAGCTTAATTGGACAAGCTGAAGTTAGAAGCTGATTGGCTACCGTGCACAGCTGCACCACATTTAGGATTCTCCTGTATTAGTAAATCAACCCAAATGATACTAATTTGCCATTGTTTTTGTAGCAACAAGGGTCGGTAAGTTGCACAGTGAGTTGGAAGCACTTTGACCACGAGCAGAATCTCTTTTTGACATTATACGCAAACATGAAATAATCTTTTCATGTGAGCTGGCTCTTTAGCCATGTTTTCACACCTGCTTTGGCAGTTATTTGTACTAGTGCTGTTTTAAAGCCCTTCTCCAGATTTCTTGACACCTCTCACCCCCCCCCCCCCCCCCCCGATCCTCTGTTTTCTTGCTTGTTTGTTTCCTCTTTGGAGCCCCAACACCACTATTTTTTAAAGAACATTTATGCATATATATCTTTTCTGGCATAGTTCGTTGGTCTGGTCACATGACATCGTTGGTTTTCTTTTTCTTTTAGAATTGGACGGACCCTGAATTCTTGATGCACGGTAATGACAAATTATCCTGTGAGTGCAGGGTGGCTTCATGACGTACCATGAGAAGTTGGGTCCTTGAATCCTTGGGCTTAGAGGAGGTGGGTTGAATTATACTGCGCATCATATAGGCCAGAAGATGATCGGGCCGAGTGACTGGAGCAGTGAGTCTTCTAGGGACAGCTCTAGAGAAGAGGTGAGTATGGCAGTGAACACATTCTTTTTAACTGGGGTTGACAGTGTCTGGTATCAATGACTCTGCTGGGTATCAGCGGGCTTCATTCTAGAACTGCTGTCTGCCGGTTGAAATTAAGTAGTAGTCCAGGAGCTGAATAAACCAGGTTTATCCTGGCCCTCAATCACTAACAACGCTGTTTTCTTTATGCTATGATAGCACACTAGCACCGATCATTGGCAATTAACAAATGAAATCTATGTGAATGTGATAAAGGACTATAGCCTTTAATTTCCTGTGACAGTTACAGATGAAGGTATTAAGAGTTGAAAGGACCCGTACAGTCATAAATAGGCTACTCTTCTGCAGTGCTAAATGTAAATTATGCCTGATGGTATGAACCTGGCTGTGCAAAAGGGCAGGCAGGCACAGGCAAGGATGGGATGGCATGCAAGGCAGCAATGGAGAGCCTGCCAAATATCTCAAGGAACCTAAAAAGGCACAGACACTTTCTGACAAATGTTTGCAAATCTTAGCACTGGGCGAACCAGATCAAACCCTGGTCTGCATGAATCGGTCCACTCATCTCTATTCACCAGGCACAGAGACTTGTGTAATGTGTACACAAAAAAAGCAGATCCTTTTATGAAACAGGATTAACATATTTGTTTTGTCCATGTAATCCTTCCGATTTGCAAACTGGCAGCAATGCAAAATCTGCTTTCTGAAAGAACAGCACTTTGCAGTGACCTATTTGCTATTTCAGCCTACTATAGCACACTCGGTCTTCCACACTTAAAATGCCTCGGGTATGCTTTTTTCCTTTAACATCTCAATAGACCATTAAAACCATTGACTTCCAGATGTCATCACAGTTCATGGACAGGTTAAATGAATAATGGATCACCTTGCACAGCATAGCAATAAAGAAGTATCAACCAGCAGAAATACAAGAACTATGTCATGAAATAGAATGCTTTTATAAAAACTGCTGGAGATCTCCAAACATAGCTGGGTTAACCTTATAGTGAAATTAAAGTGGAAACCACCCCTAAGTAAGTTTTCACTTACTAAATACGGCATAGAGTAAATACAAGAGTGTCCGCCAATGCACTATTTTCCCATACTAATGCTCTGTTGTTGATAGTTTTTTATGCGTCCTTTTGCCTGTAAAAATCTCTATTTTTAACTGAGTGCCTTTTTTTCTCCAAGTATGTGCAGGCAGATTTTTTGCTACGGTCTCTATTCCCTTCCTTCTTTCCTTTTAGTAAAATAGCTTGTAAATTAGCGTCACTAAGCATGTTCATACCATGTGTGGGATAAAATAATTGAAATAAATGAGTTCTTCAATTGCAGCTCGATAGGAGTGGTATACGTGGCTCAGTGGCTGAATGCCCATATATAATTCTGTAAGTGGGAAAAACGATGTGACAACTCAGAAGGGTCCTATACCATATTGGTGATATAACCCCAAAAAAGGATAGACCTCTCCTGCTCCATATGTGGAGAGACATGGTGGCAAGGTGGATGGCCTAACATTTTGGGGCTACAGACTGGGCTCCTAGAGAGGGTGACCTTTTAATTTCATACGGAGGCAAGATGTATTTGTGCGTTAGATTCAATAAACCCACACGGTCTGAATGAAGATTGTACCAACCTTCCATTTATATAAAAATCATGCATGTATAAAGAAAACTTTTGCCGTAAGAAAAGAAAAATAAAGTGAAAAATTGATTTAAGGAATGGGAGGTACCATATTGGTCCCTTGAAAAAAAATATGGGCCAATATGGTGGAATGTAAGAAATAGTTTTCTATGGCCAAGAATGATATCAAAATTCAGAAGGAAATGTACTGTATTGTTTTGCAGTATTTAGTAAAATAGGTAAGATAGACGTAAGATATAACGTATTAGTAAATACAAATACAGTGCCTTGGAAAAGTATTCATACCCCTTGAAATTTTCCACATTTTGTCATGTTACAACCAAAAACGTAAATGTATTTTATTGGGATTTTATGTGATAGACCAACACAAAGTGGCACATAATTGTGAAGTGGAAGGGAAATAATATATGTTTTTCAATTTTTTTTTTACAAATAAATATGTGAAAAGTGTGGCGTTCATTTGTATTCAGCCCCCTTTACTCTGATACCCCTAACTAAAATCAAGTGGAACCAAATGCCTTCAAAAGCCATCTAATTAGTAAATAAGAGTCCACCTGTGTGTAATTTAATCTCAGTATAAATACAGCTGTTCTGTGAAGCCCTCAGAGGTTATTTAGAGAACCTTAGTGAACAAACAGCATCATGAAGGCCAAGGAACACACCAGACAGGTCAGAGATAATGTTGTGGAGAAGTTTAAAGCAGGGTTATGTTATAAAAAAAATCTCCCAAGCTTTGAACATCTCACGGAGCACTGTTCAATTCATCATCAGAAAATGTGAAGAGTATGGCACAACTGCAAACCTACCAAGACATGGCCGTCCACCTAAACTGACAGGCTGGGCAAGGAGAGCATTAATCAGAGAAGCAGCCAAGAGGCCCATGGTAACTCTGGAGGAGCTGCAGAGATCAACAGCTCAGGTGGGAGAATCTGTCCACACGATAACTATTAGTCGTGCACTCCACAAATCTGTCCTTTATGGAAGAGTGGCAAGAAGAAAGCCATTGTTGAAAGAAAGCCATAAGAAGTCCAGTTTGCAGTTTGCGAGAAGCCATGTGGGAGACACAGCAAACATGTGGAAGAAGGTGCTCTGGTCAAATGAGACCAAAATTGAACGTTTTGGTCTAAAAGCAAAACGTTATGTGTGGCGGAAAACTAACACTGCAAATCACCCTGAACACACCATCCCCACTGTGAAACATGGTGGTGGCAGCATCATATTGTGGGGATGCTTTTCTTCAGTAGGGACAAAGAAGCTGGTCAGAGTTAATGGGAAGATGAATTGAGCCAAATATAGGGCAATCTTAGAAGGAAACCCATTAGAGTCTGCAAAAGACTTGAGACTGGGGCGGAGGTTCACCTTCCAGCAGGACAACGACCCTAAACATACAACCAGAGCTACAATGGAATGGTTTAGATCAAAGCATATTTGTGTGTTAGAATGGCCCAGTCAAAGTCCAGATCTAAATTCAATTGAGAATCTGTGGCAAGACTTGAAAATTGCTGTTCACAGACGCTCTCCATCCAATCTGACAGAGCTTGAGCTATTTTGCAAAGAAGAATGGGCAAAAATGTCACTCTCTAGATGTGCAAAGCTGGTAGAGACATCCCCAAAAAGACTTGCAGCTGTAATTGCAGTGAAAGGTGGTTATACAAAGTATTGACTCAGGGGGGCTGAATACAAATACACGTAACACTTTTCACATATTTATTTGTAAAACATTTTGAAAACCATTTATTATTTTCCTTTCACTTCACAATTATATGCCACTTTGTATTGGTCTATCACATAAAATCCCAATAAAATACATTGACGTTTTTGGATGTAAAATGACAAAATGTGGAAAATTTCAAGGGGTATGAATACTTTTTTAAGGAGCTGTAAAAGGTACCAATAACTGTTAAAAGTATGTAATTTTAGCATTAGAGAGATGAATACTACGCATGTGCAGCAATCTGATGGGTGTAATGACATCATACGTTACCACTGTGTGCTTGATAATGTCATGAAGCATGCATTATGACACACATGATGCACACGCTGATGGCATTGTTAGGCTCCAAAAGAAAGTCTATAAAGGCAGATAGGCCACATAGCCATGGTGGACTATGCATATTTGTTTACTTTGATTTCTATAGCTTTTTGGGGGCAATTAGCACTTGGGCACTTTTACTTTGGACAATCCTGATAAAGCCATAATGTATATGGTGAAACATGTTGAGTGAGGGGGTTTGTTTATATATTTGGGTGCTCCTTTACCTTGGAAGGTGGTTTTGGAGATCAGTTGAGATATTAGCTATAAGGTGAGATAGTAGTCTTCTAGATATATATGAGAGGAAATGGACTAGAGTCTAAATTAGGGATACATCCTAATAGATAACAATTCAGGCATTAGTATTACAATTAAGTTGCAAAGGAGGATCTCCTCTTTTCTCTAGGAGGCCAGAATGTATTTTTAATTTAGTTACATCTCTAGTGGTAGTAGTGAAATATAACTATTCAGAACAGTACCATAGGCTAGGTTCACATCTATACAGCTCTGCAAGCCGCAGTTGTGCAGGCACGGCAGCCTATTCATTTGAATGGGCTGCCGTACCATTTCATGCAGGAAAAAGGTTCCTGCATCTTTTTTTAAAAAGCAGCTGGAGTGAAATCACATGGTGCTTTTACATCATGCGATCTCCTCCAACCAAAAACGCGTGTTTTCAGATGCGTGGGGGTGCCATTAGGGCCTCATGCACACTTGACGTGTTTTCTGCTGCTTTTCTGCTTCTCCTCTGTGTTTGGTGTTTTTTTTCCTGCCTTTAAACGTTCCTGCATGTTAGCCTATGTGCCCATGCACACACAGATGTATACAGGAGTTTAGAGGCAGAAAAAAGCCAACACAGCCAATGTGTCCAGAAGCAGCAGAGCTTGAGCAGAAAAAATGCTTGTTGCGCCAAAACGTGTGTAAAGGCGTCTAAATGCGCCTAAGAGCTAGGCACATTTAACACTTGAGCATTAATTCACTTCAATGGCCAGAATAAATTATTATTCTGGCCAATGAAATGAATTAACAGCCAAGAGCTTGACACGCCTTAACACTTTTCACGAGTTTACAAACGTTATGCATTTTTTCTGCTAAAACTCTGCTGCCAGGAGGAAAGGAGTCTAGGAGAGTTAGCAAAATGTCCACTGTGCATAAGGCCTAAGAATGAATGAGTCTGCAAAGGAGCAGCGCAGTTTGGCTGCGGGTGGTTGCAGGAACAGGTGTGATTTACCCGCTGTCCTGCACCCGCAACCAAGCGCACAAGTGTGAACCTAGCCCTATGTAATAGAAATAGATTTTTATGGTATGTAGATCATTATTAGTAACAACTTGATATGGCTACAGTTGCTTTTGTAATAGAATAATTCTGAGCTCCAGCCTCTTTCCAAAATTGTGAATATACAATCATAAAAATGAATAAACATACACTCCACAACTTTTTTTTTTTAAATAAAGTTTGAGACTCTAATGGGAAATCATATGCATAAGAAGCTGTATGTCAGACTTTGTATGCAAAACTTTCTAAGAATAAATCCTTAGGTATAGAGTCAACCTTTCAAGAAATAAATCTCACTTCTAGTCTATAATTTATGTCACCATTACCATTCTGGGCAAAAATAAGTGCATGATGGGGAGTCTTCTAGTATGTCTTCTAATTTTAAACACTGATCATTTACAGTAATTACCTAATATACTATTTTTCTAGAGATTAGTATAAAGTATTAAAGCATGTTAACTAATTGTAAAGAGAATACAGTTTTAGAAGGAGACAGGACAGGGTCTTACTACCTACAGTTACCTGTATGTTATTCAACTGTTTCCCTTGGTCTATAGTTGTTTGCATCAAATATGAACGGAGCCAGCACTCTATGGAAAGAAATAGTTATGAAGCAATTATGCTTATTTTTTTTTCCATGTAAGGTATTTGTTAACAATCTAATGTAGTACCAGTTATATGACTGCCATGAAACCATTAAATGGAGGAAAAGCTAATGTCCACCATCTAATAAAACCTGGTGGCTTATTTTCTGTATCATAATGCCTACTTTTGAATACAAACAAAACCCATTTAAAGTGATTGTAGGGTCTAGGTTTTTTATTCTATAAAAATAACAAACATGTTATACTTACCCACCCTGTTGCAGTGGTTTTGCATAGAGCAGCCCGGATCCTCCTCTTCTCAGGTCCCTCTTCTGTGCTCTTGGCCCCTCCCTCCCTGTTGAGTGCCCCCACAACAAGCAGCTTGCTATGGGGGCACCTGAGCCAAGCTGCAGCTCTGAATATCTATTCAGAAATGGAGCTGTGGTTCGGCCCCGCCCCTTTCTCTCCTGACTGGTTAACCAACTTTGATTGACAGCAGTGGGAGCCAATGGCACTGCTGCTGTGTCTCAGCCAATTAGGAGGGAGAATCCTGGATGGCTGAGACATTCGTGGACATCGCTGGACAGAGATGGGGCTCTGGTAAGTATTAGTGGGGCTGCTAAACACAGAAGGCTTTTTCTAAAAGATAAAAAACCTTCTGACTTTATAACCACTTTAAAACTCTCTGAATACATCATAGGAATAAACTAGGCTTCACTTTCTTTGCATTATTGCTTAAAGAGCACCTGTACTATGGAAGTTGTACACCAAAAAAGAAGAAATAATCACTGATATTTCCTGTAGTTTCTCTGCAGCTGATTTTTTACTCTTTACTGGTTTGCCATTCTTTGTTTTAGCAGTGTGTTTCTATGTGGTAGAAATAAAGATAAATAAGAGCCAGAGGCTTGTAGTGCCTCCGACACTGCAGATATACGGCTATGCAGCTGTATGAACAGGAGTGCCTAGGCACATATACCAGAAGTGCACTCTTATTTTTCCAAGAGGAATTCAAGACAAAAGGCCCACATTTTAGGGTACTGCTTAGCCACAACTAACATTTCTAGATGTTTTCTTTAAGATAGCAACTTTTCTCCTATTGGGTTCAGGTCCACTTTAAAAGGCCTGGATTTCAATGAAATGTGAAGAACAACCTATTTGCTGCAATTATAACTAAATACGGTAACTTTTTTTCGATGCACCTCATATATGTAAAGTGTAACCTCCATGAAATTAAATGTTAGCAATTACTTGTATTACACCAATGCAGGTTACCATATACACTATATTGACAAAAGTATTGGGACACCTGCCTTTACACGCACATGAACTTTAATGGCATCCCAGTCTTAGTTCATAGAGTTTAATATTGAGTTGGCCCACCCTTTGCAGCTATAACAGCTTCAACTCTTCTGGGAAGGCTGTCCACAAGGTTTAGGAGTGTGTCTATGGGAATTAGACCATTCTACCAGAAGCACATTTGTGAGGTCAGGCACTAATGTTGGACGAGAAGGCCTGGCTCGCAGTCTCCGCTCTAATTCATTCCAAGGGTGTTCTATCAGGTTGAGGTCAGAACTCTGTGCATGCCAGTCAAGTTCCTCCACCCCAAACTCGTTCACCCATGTCTTTATGGACCTTGCTTTGTGTACTAGTCCAAATCATTTGGTGGAGGGGGATTATGGTGTGGGGTTGTTTTTCAATGGTTGGACTTCGCCCCTTAGTTCCACTGAAGTGAACTCTTAAGGCATCAGCATACCAAGACATTTTGGACAATTTCATGCTCCCAACTTTGTGGGAACAGTTTGGGGATGGCCTCTTCCTGTTCCAATATGGCTTTGCACCAGTGCACAAAGCAAGGATTTATTTTGGATTGATTTTAGAGTTGGTATTTTACCCAGACTGAGCACCTGAGAGATATTCTTTTTGTGTATATGTGTACACCCACAAGTACATTTAATACATTTATATTTTCGTCATTTTACACTGGACAACCCAGGGCAGCGGTGAGAATTTTTGTTTGTTTCCACAAATCCAGGCCTGGCTATAGTAAAAACAATTAATTTATATCTAGGAAAATATATGATAGCAAGAGTTAATTGTTTGTGTCACCCATACCAACTAGCCAGCTAATCAATCAGATTCCAGCTACCACTTTCCTAGCACAAGTTGGAAGTTGAAGAACAAAATGGTTGTTCATTTTTAGTATCAATGGGAATCCTCTTTTTAGGGCATTCCCATTGGACCATTGGACCAACTATTAGTGTAGTAGTCTTATGCCGCGTACACACGGCCGGACTTGCCAATGGACTAAACTCTGTCGGCATTTCCGACGGAAAGATTTAGAACATGTTCTATATCTGAGTCCGTCGGAAATGCCGTTAGAAAAAGTCAGATGGGGCATACACACGGTCGGAATGTCCGACTGAAAGCTCCCATCGGACTTTTTCTGTCGGGAAGTCTGGCCATGTGTACGTGGCATTAGATTAAACACCAAAGGTCTATACTATCTATCAATGTAATACTCATCAAGGCAAAGCGGAAACACCAAGTTTTTCCCCAGTCATGTTCCCAGAAATAGATAGACAATGATTAAATATAATAAACAATAAGTCTGGAAATCAAAACCAACGTGTCCAATCTTTGATTTGTTAAACCTATTGAGGCAGCGCTACGTGTCCGATATTAAAAAACACTGTATATAGACCCAATGTTTCAAAGACAGGAAAGTTCATAATCAAAGATGCAGACTGTGGATGTGAGGGTGAACTTGGAAATTCTTTCACCAGTAGCAGTCACCGCGTGAGGGGGTCACCCCCCGTGAGATTGCACTCACCACAATGTCTATAACCACAAGCCTTTGAGAGATGATCTTTAAATCTTTAAATCTTTGCCGTCTCCTTGCTTCAGCCACCAGGTGGTGCAAGACCCTCACGGTATGTACAGCATGGGGAGAAATGAAATGCCAGATAGTGTAATATTGCTACAAGCAGTTTATTAAACACTTCCTAAAATTACATTCCCCAAATAAAATATGCGTACCAGATAAATAAAAACATTGAGCATTGAAAGGTGCACTGTGCCTGTATTGGTGTTCCCGGGAGGAATTCCTAGATGCGAACCGTCCTCAACGATACCGTTCGCTTCCTGGTTCCCTTCCGTGGAACGCAAACGTCACTTCCGGTTGATTACGACCCTGACGCGTTTCGTCACTTCCGGACGTCATCTGAGGGCGTAATCAACCACTCACAAGGCCGGCTTTTTATACTGATGACAGTTTTACCCAGCGAATCAGGGAGACAGAAAAACGAACCACTCCTACTGCTCTACTCCAGCTCTCAACACTGTCAGCAAAGGAGGGCTCTGGCTTACGACTCGCTGGCACTATTTTAAACTGAACCAGCCAACGGCATTAAGAAACCAGTGACTTATGCAACTTATCTGAACTCCATCTAGGATACTGCTATCCCCAGTGGAATTCAAATATTTTTACTGACTATGAGTCGAATACACAAATATGTAACAGATATACTGGATGTATGTACATACTTGATGGTGGGAACAATCAAAAAATTGTAAGTGAAGGTGCAGCTAAAACGAACCCCAGAATAGTGAGGGGAATGACACAAGGAATGAAATGCAAACTCTCGAATGACACACGTCTTTCTTATTTACGTGGACGGGTATCGTTGAGGACGGTTCGCATCTAGGAATTCCTCCCGGGAACACCAATACAGGCACAGTGCACCTTTCAATGCTCAATGTTTTTATTTATCTGGTACGCATATTTTATTTGGGGAATGTAATTTTAGGAAGTGTTTAATAAACTGCTTGTAGCAATATTACACTATCTGGCATTTCATTTCTCCCCATGCTGTACATACCGTGAGGGTCTTGCACCACCTGGTGGCTGAAGCAAGGAGACGGCAAAGATTTAAAGATTTAAAGATCATCTCTCAAAGGCTTGTGGTTATAGACATTGTGGTGAGTGCAATCTCACGGGGGGTGACCCCCTCACGCGGTGACTGCTACTGGTGAAAGAATTTCCAAGTTCACCCTCACATCCACAGTCTGCATCTTTGATTATGAACTTTCCTGTCTTTGAAACATTGGGTCTATATACAGTGTTTTTTAATATCGGACACGTAGCGCTGCCTCAATAGGTTTAACAAATCAAAGATTGGACACGTTGGTTTTGATTTCCAGACTTATTGTTTATTATATGTTTTCACTTTAAGGCAGCTGCTTGGTTCTATTGCATCTAATAGCTGAGTGATTCCGAGGCGCGGATTGATGTGAGGCATAGGCATTTTATTTTTTCATTGTCCCCACATTTTTAGACAATGATTAAAGCCTGACACAAATTAAAGTTGATATTTAAGTTTTGGATAGGCATTGGTAAGTTCAGTCACCCCCAAGTGCAGAGGTTTTCCTATAGTGGTTTGTCAGTCTATCCCATTCCTCAAAGCCTTAATAAGGGTGTTACGCTCTTGTAGTTGGACTTGCATATAGTTTGTTTATTATACTTTATAGAGAATCAACCAGGGGAGCCAGGCACTATCATTTGGTTTCCTAATAGCCACAGAATTTGGCTGGGTCTGAGAATTCTGCTGGAAAAATAAAGGACATCGGCTTAACGTTCAAATTGAAATAAAGCATACATAGCAGAATGTTCAGTTTCAGAAAATGCTTTTATATACCTGCTTTTAAAGGTATATACTGTAAGTGCAGTGGCGGCCCGTCCATAAGGGCGCATGGGCGTCGCCCCCTCTCTCCAGCCACCCCCCCTATTACCAATAGATAGATTCATGCATTGCATGAATCTATCCACGACCACTGCTGCCATGCTGCCACCCCCTATTCAGGCGCCCGGCCCCTTTTCGGGCTCTGGGCGCCTAAATTACAGCGGCGCGGGTGTTTTTGAAGCACCTGATTAGAGCCATAGGCTTTAATAGGCGTCAAAAAAGGTGACCTGCGAGCGACATCGAGGACATGGAGGAACATGGAGGACACCGCTCGCCGCCTGCCGCCATCACAAGCTGCCCCACCGTGACAGGGTAAGTGCTGGGCAGACAGTGAGCGGGCGGGCGGGAGGGGGGACAGCGGCAGCATCCGATGGGCACAGTAGCTGCATCCGATGGGCACAGTAGCTGCATTTGATGGGCACGGTGGGAGCATTTGATGGCACAGTGGCAGCAATTGATGGGCACAGTGGCAGCGCTTGATGGGCACAGTGACTGCGTTTGATGGCACAGTGGCTGCGTTTAAATGGGCACAGTGAGACTGCAATTGATGGGGTTTTTTTCAGAATTTTTCAGCTTGTTTGTGCCCCCCCAAAAAATTTTGAGCACCAGCCGCCACTGGTAGCATTTACCAATCCTCTCCCTTCCTCTATGATTTTATTCCATCTGTATAGTACCACAGAGGAGTCACCACTTTCTATAGTCCTTTGGAAAAAAACAGGGTCTCAATCTTCTGTTACATAACTTAGCAGTGTAAAGTCTAAAGAGAAAAAAATAAGGTATTCAACTAGAATATTACATATAATAGGATGAATTATGATTTCTGAGTCACCCATAAAGGGAGGTGTAATCGGAGTCTGTAGTTCTTTGTGTTCTTGATAATAGTACAGTGAGTGCAAGGCACTGTATGCTGCAGGGGTTAATTTAATACATTTGGGGGTGATGTCAGTTTTATGAAAATCTTCTTTTGGTACAGAAGGGTGAATGATTATCAAAAAAAAAAAAGAAAACTTGTCCGTACCGATGAAGGAAGTCAGCTCCCATGAAGCCTTGGCAATCAGAAGTAACAGGTAATATAAAGAGTTTATTGGATGTTGACTTGTGTACCAAGTGTTAAATTGAATTATAGGCAAAAGTTTTTGTTTTTCTTTCATTTTTGGATAGAGCAAGGGAGGGTCATAACTCCTGTCAGGTTTTTTTTTTTCACCATCTGTATCCTATTATGGAGATTTGCCTTCACTTGTTGCCCTATAGCCAAACAGGAAGTGGGAGGAAATCCCTGAAAATTAAGGGAATTCCTTGGGGACCCCCGGGTCACCAGAAATAGTGTCCCCATTGGAAGATGTCCCCTCTATTACTTTTCTGGGGACAATCCAAAATTATTTAATTTTTTTTTCTTTCACTGATAATGGTAAACAGGACAAATATATACAGTCAGGTCCATAAATATTGGGACATCAACACAATTCTCATCTTTTTGGCTCTATACACCACCACAATGGATTTGAAATGAAACAAACAAGATGTGCCTTAACTGCAGACTTTCAGCTTTAATTTGAGGGTATTTACATCCAAATCAGGTGAACGGTGTAGGAATTACAACAGTTTGTATATGTGCCTTCCACTTTTTAAGTAACCAAAAGTAATGGGACAGATTAACAATCATCCATCAAACTTTCACTTTTTAATACTTGGTTGCAAATCCTTTGCAGTCAATTACACCCTGAAGTCTGGAACACATAGACATCACCAGACGCTGGGTTTCACCCCTGGTGATGCTCTGCCAGGCCTCTACTGCAACTGTCTTCAGTTCCTGCTTGTTCTTGGGGCATTTTCCCTTCAGTTTTGTCTTCAGCAAGTGAAATGCATGCTCAATCGGATTCAGGTCAGGTGATTGACTTGGCAATTGCATAACATTCCACTTCTTTCCCTTAAAAAACTCTTTGGTAGCTTTCATAGTATGCTTTGGGTCATTGTCCATCTGAACTGCGAAGTGCCGTCCAATGAGTTCTGAAGCATTTTGCTGAATATGAGCAGATAATATTGCCCGAAACACTTCAGAATTCATCCTGCTGCTTTAGTCAGCAGTCACATCATCAATAAATACAAGAGAACCAGTTCCATTGGCAGCCATACATGCCCACGCCATGACACTAGCACCACCATGCTTCACTGATGAGGTGGTATGCTTTGGATCATGAGCAGTTCCTTTCCTTCTCCATACTCTTCTCTTCCCATCACTCTGGTACAAGTTGATCTTGGTCTCATCTGTCCATAGGATGTTGTTCCAGAACTGTGAAGGCTTTTTTAGATGTTGTTTGGCAAACTCTAATCAGGCCTTCCTGTTTTTGAGGCTCACCAATGGTTTACATCTTGTGGTGAACCCTCTGTATTCACTCTGGTGAAGTCTTCTCTTGATTGTTGACTTTGACACACATACACCCACCTCCTGGAGAGTGTTCTTGATCTGGCCGACTGTTGTGGAGGGTGTTTCCTTCACCAGGGAAAGAATTCTTCGGTCATTCATCACAGCCGTTTTCCGTGGTTTTCCAGGTCTTTTGGTGTTGCTGAGCTCAGTGGTGCATTCTTTCTTTTTAAGGATGTTCCAAACAGTTCATTTGGCCACACCTAATGTTTTTGCTATCTCTCTGATGGGTTTGTTTTGTTTTGTTCAGCCTAATGATGGCTTGCTTCACTGATAGTGACAGCTCTTTGGATCTCATATTGAGAGTTGACAGCAACAGATTCCAAATGCAAATAGCACACTTGAAATGAACTCTGGACCTTTTATCTGCTCCTTGTAAATGGGATAATGAGGGAATAACACACACCTGGCTATGGAACAACTGAGCAGCCAATTGTCTCATTACTTTTGGTCCCTTAAAAAGTGGGAGGCACATATACAAACTGTTGTAATTCCTACAGCGGTCACCTGATTTGGATGTAAATACCCTCAAATTAAAGCTGAAAGTCTGCAGTTAAAGCACATCTTCTTTGTTTCATTTCAAATCCATTGTGGTGGTGTATAGAGCCAAAAAGATTAGCATTGTGTCGATGTCCCAATATTTATGGACCTGACTGTATTGTACATTCACATCAGTCCCTGCCCTCAAGAAGCTGACCATTTAAAGCGGAGTTCCACACAGTTTTTAGTTTATTAAAAGTAGGCAGCTACAAAAAGTGTAGCTACTGAGTTTTATTAAACAGACACTTACCTGTCCCACTGTCCAGCGCTGTGGGCGCCCGGAGCCTCGCTCCTCTCCCCCTCTTCTCTGTGGCGCTGTCATAGCAACTGTGGGCACCCGGTTGTGATAGCTTACGGCTTCACGGCCGGGCACGCACTGCGCATGTGCAAGTCGCGCTGCGCTCTGCTATTGGGCAGGCAATCTTCTGGGACCTGTGACGTGTCCCAGAAGATTGCTGGCAGGGAGGGGCCACCTAGGGCGAGAGGAGGAGTCGCCTAGGCGGCCGAGAAGAGGAAGGAGGAAGTGGGACAGGAAGTCCCACTAAAAAAGAGGTACCCACTGCCCCCCCCCCAAAAAAAAAAACTACATGCCAAAAAGCAGAAGTTCCACTTTAGGACCCTAACTCACATTTATACATACACATTAGGGCCAATTTAGACAAGATCCAATTAAGCTACTAGCATGTCTTTGGAGTGTGGGAGGAAACCTACACAGGCACAGGGAGAACATGCAAACTCCAGGCAGGTAGTGCCATGGTTGGGATTCAAACTGACAGCCATATCGCCTTGCCACTTTGCTGCCTCTGCCCCAAATAGAGAGGGTGAACAGACAGTAATAAAAACTGACAAGCGTTCTATTCCCTCGTCACTCTATCCAAAACGAAAATTTTGCCTTCAGTTATACTTTAACTTGGTGGCTTATTTATTTGTGCTTGCAATGGAGCTCACAGTGGAAGCAAACAAACCTGCTAACGTCAGTCAGAGTTCCTAGAGGGAAGAGGCGCTTACTAGCACACAGCCAACTTTCAGAAATGTTGCACAGGTACTTATATAACGCCAACCATTTATGCAGTGCTTTACATATCTATTGTACAGTCACATCAGTCTGTGCCCTCAAGGAGCTTACAATCTAAGGTCCCTAACTCACATTCATACATGCACATACTAGGGCCTATTTAGACAGGAGCCAATTAACCTACCAGCATGTCTTTTTGAGTGTAGGAGGAAACTCACGGTGGCACATGTAGACCATGTAAACTCCAGACAGGTATTGCCGTGGTTGGGATTCAAACCAATGACCCTTGTGCTGTCTGGCAGAAGTGTTAACTACAGAGCCACTATGCTGGCCACTTAGTCCCTGTGTACATTATGTAGCAAGAAACAAAAAAGATATGCAACTTGAAGAAGTGTGTGATATTATTGGGGACAGAAAAGTGCAGGCAACAGAAGGAGATGTGCTGCTTCCCATAGGGGAAGATGTACTCATGGGAATAGGTAAGGCTTTACTGCAAGGGGAGATGCATTACAAAGAGACAAAGGACATATGTAATGATAGAAACAGGGAAGATATACTGCAAGGGACCTACTCTACTCTACTTTCTTGTGAGCAAGCCCATTGGGATGAAACGTGTTTTAAGGAGTGTGATTTCCGGGTGGAGACTATATGTATTCAGATATTTTATCATAACAGAATTGAATATCAAGTGTGCGACTCTTCATCTTCAGATATTTTGAAGAGATAGCGCCAGCTATACTGGGCCAGGGAAAGATGTTTTACTGGGAACAGGAGGAGTACGGGGGTAGACAAAAATATGCAAACGCTAGGTAAAAGAACAAAATTGTTACCTGAAATGGTGTTGGACCGCCTTTGGCATCCAAGATGGCCTGAATTCTCTTGAGAATTGATAAATATAAATCTTGGATGGTGGATAATTGAATCTGATACCACTCTTCATGCAAAAATCGTTCCAGTTTTTTCAGAGAGGCGGAAAACGAGCCTGAACCTTGTTCTCCAAGATTGACAATAATGGCTCTATGATATTGATGTCCGGCGACTGATTGACCTGACCCCCAAAAACATTCCAGAAATTCCCATGACCCATATTAAGGCAGGAGGCTGAGGGGGGTCTTAGCCAGTCGCCAGAGGAATATTTGAAGGGTGCCCCACTGATTTTGTTTACAGTTTTAAAGTATTTATTGATTAAAAGAGTAATGCCCCGTACACACGGTCGGACTTTGTTCGGACATTCCGACAACAAAATCCTAGGATTTTTTCCGACGGATGTTGGCTCAAACTTGTCTTGCATACACACGGTCACACAAAGTTGTCGGAAAATCCGATCGTTCTAAACGCGGTGACGTAAAACACGTACGTCGGGACTATAAGCGGGGCAGTGGCCAATAGCTTTCATAGCTATTGGCCATATAGCTATATAGCTTTCATCTCTTTATTTATTCTGAGCACTTTGTCCGTCGGATTTGTGTACACACGATCGGAATTTCCGACAACGGATTTTGTTGTCGGAAAATTTTATATCCTGCTCTCAAACTTTGTGTGTCGGAAAATCCGATGGAAAATGTCCGATGGAGCCCACACACGGTCGGAATTTCCGACAACACGCTCCAATCGGACATTTTCCATCGGAAAATCCGACCGTGTGTACGGGGCATAAGGCTGCTTTCACACTAAAAGCGACGGCTGTTAGCGATAAAGCGGCTGCTAGCGGGGCGCTTTTAACCTCAAAAAAGGGGTTCAAAACTCCCATGTTGCGGCGCTTCCGATTCACTGCAATGGGGAGGGGCGTTTTGGGAGCGCTGTATACAGCGCTCCCAAACTGCCCCAAAGATGCTGCTTGCAGGATTTTTCTGAACGTCCCGCAAGCGCACCTCCCGGGTGTGAAAGCACCCATTGTAATGAATGGGAGGCAGTTTTCAGGCACTTTACAGGCTCTTTTTCTAGCGCTAAAACGCCTGAAAACTGCCTCAGTGTGAAAGGGGTCTAATGGTGAATTGGTAATATTTGTGAAAAACAATAAACACGGCCGTTATTAATCCAGTTTGGTGTGTTTATTGTTCTTTCTATGTTTGGAGTTTATGCCGCCTACTGTCCCACATTACATCACTTCCGCTTTCAATGCAAAACATGTCGCCACTTTAACACCTGGAAATCATGTAGTGTTTCCATATTTTGTCCAACCCCTGTATGTTGCTGAGGACAAGAGCTATGTTCCTTGGAAGAGGGGAAGTTAGGGATCACTATACTGCAGGAGGATACTTTATGTCCACATTAATTATAGGTATCATCAGCAATCATCAGCACCGTCACTACAATCATTATCCAGACACTGCTGTGTGCTGCGTAGGGGGGGGGGGGGCAGGATCACTTTTTTGTTATGGGGCCCTGTGATCTGTAATTATGATTTTGTGGAGAATTACAGACAACTATTTAATAAGACAGTGGAATGTACAATGACAATGTACAATTGTCTGCAGCAACAAGATTTACCTTTTATTCCTTTAGAGCAGGGATATGCAATTAGCGGACCTCCAGCTGTTGCAGAACTACAAGTCCCATGAGGCATAGCAAGACTCTGACAGCCACAAGCATGACACCCAGAGGCATGATGGGACTTGTAGTTTTGCAACAGCTGGAGGTCCGCTAATTGCACATCCCTGCCTTAGAGAATTCAGATCAGTATAAAGCGCCTATTGTTTGCTATAGGTTTGCAGGTTACTTTTAGAATTCTGTATGATATTTAAATGATGGTAACAAGGACCAGCTACTGTTCATAGGCTTTAGAATCAAACTAATATTTGAATTAGTACTTTACTTTTATTACTCTGTACAGGTCAATATGAATTCATAGCATGTACATCTCTAACTTTCATATACATTAGCCCTTAAGAGTTCATCTTTGTCATCTCATTCTGAAGGTATGTAAGATACTAGTAATTCAACCTAACAAGAAATATCTATTTTGGGCTGACAACCCTTGGTGTCAATTTTTTTAGAGTTTTGGCCAAACCAAATATATAGATTACACTGGTAGCTATCTCAGAATCGGAAAGCCCTCATCTTTTCGGAAGATATTAAATAAAGCAACACACACAAGATTTATTTGAGAGGACGGAAACTTCCATTTACTGCCATACCTGATTTACAACATTTGTGACATTATTGTATTTTCCGCCTGCAGAGATTCCTGTTCTCCTCACAGATGGCGGCCCGTAATCCAAGTGCAATGTATGCTGTATCAGCCACAGACTGAAATGACGATGGGCAATATCCACTATCTACTCTTATATAACATGCTATAAAGGTATCAACACACAGACATGACACAGATGATGCCAAACATTTCAGACAACTGGCAATGTATGTTTGTCCAAATGTCAGATTACAGCACAAACGGTTGTTAAACACAGAAGTCTTGTCCTACACTTTTAATTTACACAATATACGCTAGGACGGCATAAGGAGATTAAAGTGGAGTTCCACCCAAAAATGGAACTTCCACTTTTTGGATTCCCCCCCCCCTCCGGTGTCAAATTTGGCACCTATCAGGGGGGAGGAGGGAGCAGATACCTGTCTAATACAGGTATTTGCTCCCACTTCCTGGCATAGATCACCGCGGCGCTTGCGGTGATCTATGCCACTTCCGGCGCCTACCCCGTCCTCCCCCGCTGTATTCTGGGAGACACACAGGTCCCAGAACACAGCAGGGACCTAAGAGGACGCGCAGTGTGACTCGCACATGCGCAGTAGGGAGCCAGGAAGTGAAGCCGCACGGCTTCACTTCCTTATTCCCTTACCGAGGATGGCAGCGGCAGCAGCCGAGAGCCGATGGACGGATCGGCTTCGGCTGCCGACATCGCGGGCACCCTGGACAGGTAAGTGTCCATATATTTAAAATTCCGCAGCTGCAGTATTTGTAGCTGCTGGCTTTTAATATATTTTTTTCAGCGAACCTCCGCTTTAAGTGCAGAAATGAGAACAGAAATGACAAATAACATCCCTCTGTTTATTATGGCAAGGTGGATTCCTTCTCTCCTGAGCCCCTGCTCTCCCACTGTCCGGAGGAATACTTGCCAAATGCTGGCCAGTTTCTGCAGGAATGCTCATTTTTGACACTACTCTTGTGAGTGCAACTTGTTTTTAATTGTCATGCAGTCACTCAATAAAATTGTATTGCACAAGGAGCCGCTGCGTTCTGCCTTTTTTTTCTGTTTATTAGCGCCAACTGGCATATATATACAGTGAGAGAAAAAAGTATTTGATCCTGCTGATTTTTGTATGTTTGCCCACTGACAAAGAACTGATCAGTCTATAATTTTAATGGTAGGTTTATTTTAACAGTGAGAGACAGAATGACAACAAAAATATCCAGAAAAATGCATTTCAAAAAAGTTAAAAATTGATTTGCATTTTAATGAGTGTAATAATAGGATTTTTTAAAACAGCTTACCTGTAAAATCCTTTTCTTTCGAAGGACATCACGGGACACAGAGCCACAGTAATTACTGATGGGTTATATAGGTATCACTGGTGATTGGACACTGGCACACCCTATCAGGAAGTTCAACCCCCTATATAATCCCTCCCCCTTGCAGGGGTACCTCAGTTTTGTAGCCAAGCAATATAGTGTATTAGAAGAGGGGCGGGACCTCTGTGTCCCGTGATGTCCTTTGAAAGAAAAGGATTTTACAGGTAAGCTGTTTTAAAAAATCCTATTTTCTTTCTCGAACATCACGGGACACAGAGCCACAGTAATTACTGATGGGATGTTCCAGAGCAATGCTACCTGAGGGGGGGGAACCACGACCAAGTAGGGTGCAATCAGACCTGAGGACCCTGTACTGCTGCCTGCAGCACACTACGCCCAAAGGCGATATCCTCATGCCTTCTCACATCCACCTGATAGAATCTGGTGAATGTATGAACTGAAGACCAGGTTGCGGCCTTGCAGATCTGAGCCATAGAGGCCCGGTGATGCACTGCCCAAGAAGCACCAATAGCCCTTGTGGAATGTGCCCTGATCTGAAACGGAGGAATCTTCTGTTTCAAACCGTAAGCTTGAATGATCAATTGTCGAATCCATTTAGAAATGGTAGCTTTTGACGCTGCCTGTCCTCTATTGGGACCCTCTGGCAGCACAAACAAAACATCCGTCTTGCGGATCTGAGCAGTTGCCCCGAGATAGGCCTTAACTGCTCTTACTACATCCAAAGAATGTAGAGATCTCTCTTCCGGAGAACAGGGATCTGGAAAAAAGGAAGGTAGAACAATGTCTTGGTTTAAATGAAAATCAGAAACCACCTTCGGTAAAAAAACTAGGATGAGGGCGTAGTACCACTCTATCCTTGTGTATAATCAAATAAGGCTCCTTACAGGAAAGAGCTGCTAATTCTGATACTCTTCTAGCAGAAGAGATGGCCACCAGAAAAGTTAACTTCCTTGTCAACAAGACCAAAGGAATCTGACTTATTGGTTCAAAAGGCTGTTTCTGTAACACAGCCAGGACCAAGTTCAAGTCCCAGGGGTTTAGGGGCGCTTTAACCGGAGGATTAAGACGCATCACCCCCTGCATAAAGTTTCGGACCAAAGAATGCGAAGCAAGTGGCCGCTGAAATATTACTGATAAAGCAGAGCCCTAGCCCTTGATGGTACTCAAGGCCAGCTTCATCTCTAATCCTAATTGTAGAAAATCAAGAATTCTACCTATGACATATTTCCTCAGATGCCAACCTCTGGATTCACACCAGGTTATATAAGCTTTCCAGACTCTATGATAAATCATCCTGGAAGCTGGCTTCCTTGCATTAATCAAGGTAGATATGACAGGACCTGAGAGCCCACGACTCTTCAGAACGTGGGTCTCAATAGCCAAACCGTCAAATTTAGCGTTTGTAAGGCAGGATGGAACACTGGACCTTGAGATAACAGGTCTGGGCGTACCGGTAGGGTCCACGGGGAACCTACCGTCATCCTTACTATTTCTGCATACCAAGTCCTTCTGGGCCAAGCGGGGGCCACCAGAAGTACCGACTTCCTTTCCTGCCTGATCCTGCGAAGGAGTCGTGGTAATAGCAGAATAGGCGGGAATGCGTAAATCAGTGAGAACTGATGCCACGGAATCACCAACGCATCCGTCCCGCATGCAAGAGGATCTTTTGTCCTTGCCACAAATCTGTCTATCTTTTTGTTGAATCGGGATGCAAAGAGATCTACATCTGGAACCCCCCATCTTTGGCATATGGCCCAAAAGACGTCGGGATGCAGAGACCATTCCCCTGGAAGTAACTGCTGGCGACTTAGATAGTCCGCCTGCCAATTCTCTATTCCCGGGATGAAAACTGCCGATATGCATGGCACATGCATCTCTGCCCAGACTAAGATCTCCTTTTGAGCAGCTCGGCTCCGGGTGCCTCCCTGATGATTGACATAAGCCACTGCTGTGGTATTGTCGGACTGGATCCTGACCGGACAACTCTGTAGCCTGATAGTCCAGGCTTTTAGAGCTAGATGTATCGCCCGGATCTCCAGAATGTTGATGGGTAAGGTCCTCTCTGTCTTGGACCATACCCCTTGGACCGCAGCCTGTTCCAGAACTGCTCCCCAACCTGACAGACTGGCATCTGTTGTTACCACCGTCCAGGTAACCGGCAGAAAGGATTTCCCCTTCTGCAGGTTTTTGGGTATGAGCCACCAATTGAGGCTCTGACGCACCGCATGCGACAGGTGCATCAGAAAGTCTAATGCCTGAACTTTCTTGTTCCAGGTCGACAGAATACTGTGTTGCAGCATTCTTGAGTGAAACTGACCATAGGGAACTGCTTCGAATGAAGACACCATCTTCCCTAGTAGCCTCATACAAAGGCGGACTGAGGGACCTTACTGCCAGAATCAGCTCTCTTAAAGCAGCGATCTTTGCCTGGGGTAGAAATATTTTCTCCTGGCTTGTATCTATAATCAGACCTAAATACTCCAGTCTTCTTACTGGTTTTAGGAAAGACTTTTCTAAGTTGAGGATCCAACCCAGGTGTTCTAGATACCTGACTGTGGTCCTCAAGTTTCCATCCAAAGAGGCTACCGACCGGTCTATAAAGAGCAGGTCGTCTAGGTATGCTATGACAGCTATACCCTGAGCCCTTAATCTGGCCAGAGGAGGAGCCAAGATCTTTGTGAACACTCGAGGTGCAGTGGCTATCCCGAAAGGCAGAGCCACAAACTGGAAATGGCGCCCTCCTACCTTGAAGCGCAGAAACTTCTGATGAGCAGGAAAAATGGGCACATGCAGATATGCATCTCTGATGTCTATTGATGCCAGAAATTCTCCTCCCTGCAGGGTGGGAACTACTGTTCGAATTGATTCCATGCGGAAGGATTGAATCCTTAGGAATCGGTTCAGATCCCTTAAATCCAGAATGGGCCTGACATCCCCATTTGGCTTTTGGACCGTAAAAAGGTTGGAATAGAAGCCCAATCCCTGGTCCTTTGCGGGAACTATCATAATGACCTCCTGCGACAAAAGTCGCTCTAACGCTAGAAGGAGCGACTGCTTCTTCTCTGGGTCTCTGGGGACACTTGATCTAAAGGAACCGAGGAGAGGGGAATTCCTGAAACTCCAGCTTGTACCCTAAGGTTACCGTGGAGATTACCCATCTGTCCTGGAAATCCTCCTGCCAGAGCTCTGAGAACTGTCGCAGTCTTCCCCCTCATGCAGAGGTCTTAGTGTTTTGCCTAGTAGGCTTCTTCCCCCAGGACTTCTTTTGTCCCTGGGGTTGACTCTTGTTTCTGGACCCCGATGGAGGCGGCCGTCGAGACTGCCTGGAGGCTGAAGCCCCCAGCGCTGGGGAAAGAGTCCATTTGAAAGAGGGACGCTTACTCTTCTTCTTGACAGGTAAGAGAGTGCTTTTCCCACAAGAGATTCTCTTGATATAGTTATCCAAGTCCTCTCCAAACAACCTTGCACCACGAAATGGAAACCCAGCCAGTAGCTTCTTACATGGTGCTTCGGCTGACCAATTTTTCAACCATAGGATTCTACGTATATGCACCAACCCCAGTGAAAGACGGGAGGTTTGCACGATAGAATCTCTAATGGCGTCAACCACAAAGCATAAGGCCGCTGGAAGGTTAGCAAACCCCTGGGCCTGCTGTTCAGGTAATACTTTGATGACCTGCTTAACATGGTCTCTTAAGTATTGACAGACTCCAATCGCTGCTACTGCAGGTTGGGCCACTGATCCTGCTAAGGAGAAAACATCCTTCAATAGGGATTCCATCCTTTTATCTACAGGATCGCTGAGCATCTGAGCATTGTCTACAGGACAAGTCAGGCTATTATTTACGGAGGAAATGGCGGCATCAATAGCCGGTATTCCCCACATTTTAATAAACTTTTCTTCCATCGGATAAAGTGTTGAAAACTTTCTCGGCGGAAAAAAACGTTTGTCTGGGTGATCCCACTCAGAATAAATGAGCTTTTCAAGTAAAGTATGAACAGGAAAAGCATGTGCTGCTTGGAAAGGTTTTAGTGACCCCAAAGCAGAAGAGGATTCTTTAGCAGTTTCAGGTAGGGGCAACTTAAACGTGGAGCGGACCAATCCAGTGAGGACCTGCACTAAGACTTTCTCCTCTTGGGAAGTCGCAGAGGGTCCCTCTCCACCTGATTCCTCCGAAGAGGAATCATCCGTCCCATCCCGATCCTCTGAAAGGGATTAGTCTCCTTTATCCCAGAGCTCCTCTTCCTGAGGGTCTTGGGGAACAGAGGAAGGCCTAGTGCGTTTTCTTCCACTGTGTGAAGACGTAATCACGGCCATTAATCTTTCCTCTAGACCATTAATAGTTGAGGAAAAAACCTTTTGTGTAATATATACAGGGGCTGAAATGCCAGAAGCAGGTGTAGCCCCTGACCCCAACGGCTCTCCCTGGCTAGCCGTCCCTGGCCCATCAGGGGGGGAGGATGCTGCTGACAGGGGGCCCTCAGAACCTGAACGAGATCCCCTAGTGTCTCTGGTTCCTGGGGTGCTTGAACCTCTTCTACCCATAGTGCAAAGCAACAAGGTGTGAGGTATACAAATGAACACTGTCTGCTGAGCGATGTAGTCTGGATAAAAGCCTTGCTATCCAATGCTCAGTCTGGTGTTACTTCAGTAAATGCTGCCTAGGAGAATGCCTGTGTCCCACCTTACATGCGACCGTCAGCTCTGTGTCTCTCCACCTGCACCTGTACAGAATGCCTTTAATAGCCTGCAGCTGGCCTGAGTGGGAGTCTAAGCACCTGTGCTGACGTCCCGCCCCCCCCCTCTACCGCCCCCCCCCCCTCGAGTTTTGAAAAAGACGAGCGCTTCCCGCGCTGGCCGACTCTCCTGTCATGCTTCTGGAGGAAGGCTGGGGGAGGGGGAGGGGGGAGAGAGGCTGGTAGTAAGATCTGCCTGAACGGCTATAGTCAGAGATGGTGGCCTGAGGCCGCAGAGCCCAAGTGGTATAACCACTTTCTAGACCCCTGTGGCCCCTCTCTAGCCTGGGGGGAACATTCAAACATGAGAAATCCCTCCTTCCATATTACCTTTGCAACCGGCCTGAGACGCTGAGAAAAAACATGAGCAGCGATGAAAACACTGAGACAGACAGTCAGCATGTGAAGGTTTGTGCTCTTGGCAGCCCCCGGTGGTCACAATAGGCATAGCATGTATTTACCTTAAAGGAGAAAAGCCACTAGAACTCAAAAATTCTGTGGAATCTCCTCTTACCTTATCCAGCTGCAGGGTTCAGTTTACACAGACCCAATCTTCACCTCTCACGGTGGGCTCCGTTTGAAAAAACCGTCAGAGAATGGGGCCCCCTACGAATAGGGGGATCCTACAGTTCTGGGACCGTAAAGCACCCTGCCAGAAATTTCAAAAAATGGGGGAGTTGGGACTTTGAATGAAGCACCGGAGTGCCTCCATCCCGGCTTGAATAAAAAACAAAGGGGGGGTTTGGGACTTTGAATGAAGTGGTTGACTCATGTGGGTGAATGAAATACAGTTTATTAGAATGGGAGGTAAAAAATTGCATGAAGATAGTATAATTCATATAAAGCGAATCAATGGATAAATGCCATATTCTATATACAAAAATCGATCAATGGATAAATGCCATAATCTATATACATGTTCATGATAGAATACCATCCAATTCATAGTGTATAACATAATCAGCACATGATAAAAATACAAAACACATATTCCCATAAATCATTGGCAGTGATTGATTAAACAAATTGTAGTTTAAAATATTATATCCAGATATATAGCATGATAGAACACACAGCTACATCCTCAAAGCCCGACGCGTTTCTGTGTATAAAAACACTTCCTCAGGGGCGGATGTTGTAGGGTATCTAAAAAACACATGTACCATGAAGTATGTTAAAAAGGATTGTAATGTTGGGATATTGACACAAATTCGATGATAACGTCAGCCAAAATGCTTACATGCCACAAGTAGCAACGGCGCATGGTCCATGCAGAGCTGAGGCCACGGAAGTGGTCCATCCCGGGAGCTGAGGTGGCTGCCACACGACCAAGGGGCGCACACATGAAGCCCCAAAAGACGCAAACCTCCCATCTCAAGGGCCTGTCCTAGAGGGTGCAAAGCCAAGGAAATGTGTTTCTAGATGCATGAAAGAACAAGAGTTATTGGAGTGGGGGGGGAGAGTATACCTGAGTGAAGGGTGAGGATAGAAGAATGGAGCAGACCACACATGCAAAGGTGCAAAGGAAGATAGTGGGTGAGACCTGGGGATATGCAGTGAATACCATGGAAGTGTGAGAGCCACCAGAGGAATGGGAGAGAAGAGAGAGGAGGAAGTGCTGGAAAGACAACACCGTGGGATCACAGGGGAGTGTACCTGAGAGAAATGGTGAGAGGTGAAGAAACTTCCCAGACGTGCAACATGCCGCTTGTAGGATTGGGAGGAGAATGCGTCAAGGAGCCAAACATGTACCCCCCAAGGTGGGCGGGGCCGCCACCAACGTCACGCGCTCGACAGGCACTGGGGCGGATCAGCGTGTGCGAGGACACACGTCGCCCGGGGCAGAACGCCAAACCCGTGCTGTCAGCAGATGGTTTCAAACGGCTGTGCTGCGGCGCCAAAATTGACGTCACAGATGGAGCCATCGTGCGTGGCGTCGATGCGCTGTGGACGCCCGTCAACCCCCCGCCACCCAAAGAATTGTGGAGGGGGGAGGGCGAGCACACAGAGCGCATCGCAGCTCCCGGAAATAGACAAAAACAGCGGCCAAGGACTGCAGAAACAGGGCTCTACACCGGAACAACTGGCAATGGGCTGACTGGCTGCCAATGGGAGAGTATGAATGAAAAAATGTCTCGCCACCTAGGACCAGAGTTAAATTGTAATATAATTGGCAGAAAAATACTGCCAAAGAGCGTCAACCACCTCCATCCCTAATGTGTTTCAAAAAATGGGGGAGTTGGGACTTTGAATGAAGCACCGGAGTGCCTCCATCCCGGCTTGAATAAAAAACAAAGGGGGGGTTTGGGACTTTGAATGAAGTGGTTGACTCATGTGGGTGAATGAAATACAGTTTATTAGAATGGGAGGTAAAAAATTGCATGAAGATAGTATAATTCATATAAAGCGAATCAATGGATAAATGCCATATTCTATATACAAAAATCGATCAATGGATAAATGCCATAATCTATATACATGTTCATGATAGAATACCATCCAATTCATAGTGTATAACATAATCAGCACATGATAAAAATACAAAACACATATTCCCATAAATCATTGGCAGTGATTGATTAAACAAATTGTAGTTTAAAATATTATATCCAGATATATAGCATGATAGAACACACAGCTACATCCTCAAAGCCCGACGCGTTTCTGTGTATAAAAACACTTCCTCAGGGGCGGATGTTGTAGGGTATCTAAAAAACACATGTACCGTGAAGTATGTTAAAAAGGATTGTAATGTTGGGATATTGACACAAATTCGATGATAACGTCAGCCAAAATGCTTACATGCCACAAGTAGCAACGGCGCATGGTCCATGCAGAGCTGAGGCCACGGAAGTGGTCCATCCCGGGAGCTGAGGTGGCTGCCACACGACCAAGAGGGCGCACACATGAAGCCCCAAAAGACGCAAACCTCCCATCTCAAGGGCCTGTCCAAGAGGGTGCAAAGCCAAGGAAATGTGTTTCTAGATGCATGAAAGAACAAGAGTTATTGGAGTGGGGGGGGGGAGAGTATACCTGAGTGAAGGGTGAGGATAGAAGAATGGAGCAGACCACACATGCAAAGGTGCAAAGGAAGATAGTGGGTGAGACCTGGGGATATGCAGTGAATACCATGGAAGTGTGAGAGCCACCAGAGGAATGGGAGAGAGGAGAGAGGAGGAAGTGCTGGAAAGACAACACCGTGGGATCACAGGGGAGTGTACCTGAGAGAAATGGTGAGAGGTGAAGAAACTTCCCAGACGTGCAACATGCCGCTTGTAGGATTGGGAGGAGAATGCGTCAAGGAGCCAAACATGTACCCCCCAAGGTGGGCGGGGCCGCCACCAACGTCACGCGCTCGACAGGCACTGGGGCGGATCAGCGTGTGCGAGGACACACGTCGCCTGGGGCAGAACGCCAAACCCGTGCTGTCAGAAATTAGGAAGTTTAAAGCCATTTTCTGATCTGCGGGGTCCAGCTCTCTAAAAAGAGAAGCGTTACGGGTAAAACCTCGTTTCTTCGGACACGAGGCCCGGGTACCATTCAATTCGGCCCTGAAAAGACATTTTGAATGGATCCGGTTCGCCTGGCTTGCCCCAGTATAGGTAATAGGATATTCCCTTTGGAGCTCAGCACAGGACATCTTTACACGTCCATCACCTAAGACACTGGTGTAAAAACTGAGGTATCCCTGCAAGGGGGAGGGATTATATAGGGGGTTGAACTTCCTGATAGGGTGTGCCAGTGTCCAATCACCAGTGATACCTATATAACCCATCAGTAATTACTGTGGCTCTGTGTCCCGTGATGTTCGAGAAAGAAAAGTATTTGACCCCTTCATAAAACATGACTTAGTACTTGGTAGCAAAGCCCTTGTTGGCAATCACAGAGGTCAGACGTTTCTTGCAGTTGGCCACCAGGTTTTGTCCCACTCCTCTTTGCAGATCCTCTCCAAGTCATTTCAAGGTCAAGGTTTCGAGGCTGAGTTTGGTAACTCGAACCTTCAGCTCCCTCCACATATTTTCTATGGGATTAAGGTCTAGAGACTGGCTAGGCCATGCCAGGACCCTAATGTGCTTTCTTGAGCCACTCCTTTGTTGCCTTGGCTGTGTGTTTTGGATCATTGTCATGCTGGAATACCCATCCATTTTCAATGCCCTGGCTGAGGGAAGGAGGTTCTCACCTAAGATTTGATGGTACATGGCTCCATCCATTGTCCCTTTGATGTGGTGAAGTTGTCCTCTCCCCTTAGCAGAAAAACACCTCCAAAGCATAATGTTTCCACCTCCATGTTTGCAGTGGAGATGGTGTTTTCGGGGTCATAGGCAGCATTCCACCTCCTCCAAACACGAGTTGAGTTGATGCTAAAGCGCTCGATTTTGGTCTCATCTTAACACAACACTTTCACCCATTTCTCCTCTGAATCATTCAGATGTTCATTAGAAAACTTCAGATGGGCCTGTACATGTGCTTTCTTGAGCAGGGGGACTTTGCGGGTGCTGCAGGATTTCAGTCCTTCACGGTGTAGTGTGGTTCCAATTGTTTTCTTGGTGACTATGGTCCCAGCTGCCTTGAGATCATTGACAAGATTCTGGGCCTGATTCCTCAACGTTTTTATGACCATTGAAACTCCACGAGGTGAGATCTTGCATGGAGCCCCAGACCGAGGGAGATTCACAGTCATTTTGTGCTTCTTCCATTTGCGAATAATCGCACCAACTGTTATCACCCTCTCACCAAGCTGCCATTCCAGCCTTGTGTAGGTCTACAATCTAATCCCTGACATTCTTGGACAGCTCTTTGGTCTTGGCCATGATGGAGAGATTGGAAACTGATTGATTGATTGCTTCTGTGGACAGGTGTCTTTTTACACAGGTAACAAGCTGAGATTTAGAGCACTCCCTTTAAGTGCTCCTAAGCTCAGCTCATTACTTGTATAGAAGACACCTAGGAGCCAGAAATCTTGCTGATTGATAGGGGATCAAATACTTATTTCACTCATTGAAATGCAAATCAATTTAAAACTTTTTTGAAATGCGTTTTTCTGGATATTTTTGTTGTTATGCTGTCTCTCACTGTTAAAATAAACCAACCATTAAAATTGTAGACTAATAATTTATTCGTCAGTGAGCACGCGCACAAAATCAGCAGGGGATCAAATACTTTTTTCCCTCACTGTATACCCCTAGCACCAACTCCGACAGGCAGGTGGACTGGTTCTCAATCAAGTGATCACTGAGATTGGCTGACAACAGTCACATTGTCAGGAGCCAAGCCTTCTAATGATAAACAGTGACAGGAAGCAGTCAGTGTTAATGGGTCAAAGTGAGCACGCTCTCACCACAGCACTGCAGCACCGGCTGTAGGTACATACAGTATGTGGCAGCCAAGTAATAAAGTCCACCGCTGTGCTGCTAGAAGCTGGTTGATTGCTATTCACAGCTGCTCCAGTTTTAAAAAATTCCCCCCATTGTGCACCTTGGTGCACTGCCATGCATAATAAATGGCACCCTAACACACCTTTCCCATATATCTGCGTTGCAGTGCACTGTAATGCATGGTAATAGACCATGTGTGTTGGGGCGCGCCATGTTGCTAAAAATGGTTGATGCACCTTTTGTTGTAGGTTTTAGTTCGTAGGTAGCCCATTCAAATCTCATAATGCATTTAAAGCATTGCACAGATGTGAACAGACCCTTGGAGTTGTCTCCAGAACAAGAGGTAAATCTTTCAATGGGGACAACTGTCTAAGAGCGGATTTTCTCTCACTTTCATCTCACTTTCTATGGAGTCTACAGTATAAATAGAATCAGGTGCGCTACCTGTGACAAACACACTTATAAAAAGGTTAACATGTGAATATCAACCTTAACTACAGGCTATAAATAAAAAGTTGGTGCAAAAGTGAAAAAATAGAAATAAATGAAAATCAATTGAGTGCAAAGTCCATCAGGGGGCTAGTTAGCGTCCTTATTAGATGACACCCAAAGGTATAAACCTTCTCTAAGACCAAGTCCTTCAGTCAGATGGGGGATATTGTCTTCATCACGTATTTTCATAAGCCAAGCAATAGTAAAAAAGGCTGCTTACCAGATATGTAGGACCCCTATTACAGAGATCTTTAGGGCTCAAGTGTGTCAGATCTTTCAGACAGAAACAGCTGATTTAAACTTCCACCAGGATTCCTCCCTCTTCAAGCCGTTCTGAGCGCTGTAATGCTGGTGCAACAAGCTGCAGTATTCTCCTTACAAACTTTGTACCAATGGGATCACTTGTAGTTTTTGATGAGATATTGATTGGAAGATGGCCCAATTAACGGTCCTGTCACGAGTGGGTACCCGCAATGTACTGCAGGTGAGCGGCTGCTGTAGACAAAGCGATGTGCCCGTACATCACTGCCATCACTCAAGAGTAAGCAGAGGACCGTTAATTGGGTAACTGTCAGATCATCTTCCAATCAATATCTCATCATACACTACGAGTGATCCCATTGGTACAAAGTTTGTAGGGAGAATACTGCAGCTTGTTGCACCAGCATTACAGCGCTCAGAATGGCTTGAAGAGGGAGGAATACTGGTGGAAGTTTAAATCAGCTGTTCCTGTCTGAAAGATCTGACACACTTGAGCCCTAAAGATCTCTGTAATAGGGGCCCTACATATCTGGTAAGCAGCCTTTTTTACTACTACTTGGCTTATGAAAATACGTGATGAAGACAATACCCCCCATCTGACTGAAGGACTTGGTCTTAGAGAAGGTTTATATCTTTGGGTGTTATCTAATAAGGACGCTAACTAGCCCCCTGATGGACTTTGCACTCAATTGATTTTCATTTATTTCTATTTTTTCACTTTTGCACCAACTTTTTATTTATAGCCTGTAGTTAAGGTTGATATTCACATGTTAACCTTTTTATAAGTGTGTTTGTCACAGGTAGTGCCCCGATTCTATTTATACATTTTGCAAAAACCGTATATTCAGGGTTTTTTTCAGGTTGCAGCACCTTTATTTATGTTATTAGTGATTTCAAATTTGTTCACACTATATTGACACTTTAACTGTTTGGGGGTAGCGTGGATTGTCCATGTTACACATTATGGAGTCTACAGGGGCAGGGCAGTAGGTAAAGAGTAGGCAGGGCCGTTGATAAAGGGGTACCACCAGTCCTCCTGTACAGGGCCCAGGCAAGCAGGGGGGCCCAGGCAGCAAAGTGAATAGAGTGTGGGCAGGGAGGATGATCGGCACAGGGATCAGTTACCGTAATCAACCCCCCCGCGCAACAATCACCCTCCCTGTGAACCATACATTTACCCCTGCTGTCCAGGCCCCCTGTGTGCCTCCCCCAAACTGCAGTGTTTTCCGGCTTCCCTCCTCTCTTTCCTGCCGGAAGCTGTAAGCACACAATAGGATCCTTCATGATGGAGAGTGGGGGAAAGGTCCGGTAAATATGTCATTTTTACCAGCCCCTTCCTTTCCTGAATGAACACAATGTGTGATCGATATCGATCATTCATAACTGAAGCATAGTAAACTGTGTTTATATGGGGGGGGAGCCTTGTCAGGTTGGTAGTATGGGGCACCGTGGTTTCTAACAGCAGCCCCAAGAGTAGGGATAATCATGTTTGGGCACGAGTCTAGGTCATGAGCTATCCCACTATAAAGATGTCACTGTGGACAGCGAATTATAAGCAGAGGAGGGATTCAAAAATGTGAACAAATAGTGGAATCTAATTCATCATCAAAATATTTTCCCTTGGAGTACCATCCCAAGCAGAAAATTTCTAGTTCTTCAAGGCGGAGGCATTCCTTCGGCTGAGTGACACCACGTGTTACATGGTGTCATTGGTAATAGATGGCAGTTTGCAATGCTGACTGCTGGACAACAGCAAACATGTTGGTATGCATTAAACATGGCACATGTGTTATATGTCTGTTGCAGGGGCAGGAAAAAGGAACTCCACAGCACAGATGGGGACCAGTAAATCCCATAAATATACCAGATGCTGCAGAGTGTTCGGTAAGCTTAGCTCTATATGGCTTCTTTCACATAAGCAGTACTGCTTACAGCCCTCTGACAAGCAATCCATAGCATAGCAGCAGCTGTTTTTTTTTAACTTTAATTTATATACTGGCAAAAATGTTATACTGTGGGACCACTCAGCAACTGCGAGCCAACAGTGGCTGTGCCGCTTGTCAACTTTGCACCCTTAGTCAATAGGCGAGTTTGACAGGTGGTGCCGTCTGTCAAACTTTGCATCGTTAGTTAAAGTGGTTGTAAAGGTACTGAATTTGAACTGTTCCCTGCATTAAGTTCTAAACACCCAACCAACTCCCCCCCCCCCCATCTCTAAATACCTATCTGGCCCATCTCACCGATCGAGCTCTGTCCCGACTTCCCACTGCAGAACCGCAGAACCGATCCCCTCGCTTTCTGGTCTAACAGGAGAACTGAGAGGAGCGGGAGCAATAGGCTCCTGTTCCTGTCATTCATATTACTCTGAGAAGGAGGTGGGGCCGTGGCTTACCAGTGCTGTGTGTCTATGGACACACACAGCCCAGATCGGAAGTGTGCCCTCACAGGTGCCCCAATAGTACACGGTAAAAAGAAGAAGCAGACAGTGCCGATGTGGGACTACCAAAGACATGTAAACTAACAATGGGGGACTATTTCACTCACTGACATCAATGACGGGGTACTATTCCACCCACTGACACCAACAATAGGAAACTATTTCAACCTCTAACACCAATGATGGGGCACTATCCCCAACTGACATCTATGATGAGGCACTATCTCTTTCACTGACACCAATGATGGGGCACTATTCCGCCTTCTGACACCATTGGTGGGGCACTATTCTGCCTACTGACATCAAAGATGGGACACAATTTCACCCACTGACACCAATGTTGGGGCACTATCCCTTCCACTAACTCAATGATAGGACACTGTTTTCCCACCAACACCAATGATAGGACACTATTCCTCCCACTGATACCAATGATGGGGCACTTTTCCTCCCACTGACACCAATGACAGGGTACTCTCCCCCCCCCCGACACCAATGATGGAGTACTTTTTCCCCTCTGATAACAATAATGGGGCACCTTTTCCCCCACTGATACCAATAATGGGGCACTTTTCCTCTCACTTACACCAACAATGGGGTATTGTTCATCTTCCCTCTAACCACAGGCACCACTTTTTACTCCCATTGCTCAACAACTGGGGCATTATTTTACTCACATTGACCACTAACACCTAGGCATTTTATAATCTCAGCCACTGTCTAGCTTGCCTGAGGTCTAAAGGCCAGTGAACCCTTTGTTGAGAATGCTTGAGGACCCCTGTCCTAGGGAGAAGACACATAATACTAAGATGCCAAAATATCGATATTGTTAAAAATAAAATAATAGCAGTGTTCTTGTACTGATACCCCTCTGGTGGTTTGGATAAGTTTCTCTATTTTACTCCCTCTCGCTTTTAGATGGAGTGTTCTCCAGCTCTCACCTCTGGAATCCGCAAGAGCTTCTCCATGGCAACATACAGTTCACGTCCTCCTCATCAGATTCATCACACCGACAGACACCATGCTAAGAGGACTGTGCTGCATACATATTACCATCAGCTTCACATTCAAAAATAAATACATTATCATCTCCAAGAATCTTTGGATTTTTAGATTGATGTTTATCTTAATCAATATATTTATCTGTGCATCCATCGCTGGTACTTTGGCTGGGGACATAACCACATACTTGTGTTACGATAAATCTGCTTAAAAAAAAAGTAATCTTATTTTAAAGGGAAAATTAATCTATATTTAAAGCAGGAATATTTTTACAAAAATTCTTCTATATTTTACATTTGCAGTCACTTAAAACTGAAAAAAACATGAAAAACGTGAATAGTCCCTTCGGACTATGTGCAGATCTCTACGCTGCAATTCCATTATTTTTTAATGGCACCCCAAAGCACTTAGCCATTGCATGTGCATTGCATTGAACCACATAGTAACTTATAACTGCGTTGTGGTGTGGCATGATTTTAAAAAAAGGGTTATGCATTTCCTTGGTATGATTTACTTACAGTAGGAAGCCAATTCAAACAAATAAGGCTGCCCTACCACAATGCACAGAAAAAACTGTGCTGCAATGTACATGCGCTGGTGCATTGCACAAATGTGAACCTAGTTTAACAGGAAAAAAAAATACATTTTTGTTTCAATATTAAGCTTCCAACCAGAGATTTCCTGCAGTACTTTTTTCTGCCGCTAGATGCTCTCAGTTCGATGGTCAGCATTATTCATCCCACTACCTCTCATGTTGTCATGGACCCGCCCTAGCCGTTTACTGGACAGTGAAAGAAGAAACGGCACTGTGACCAGCTCATCACTCTGTCAGTCACTCGGTTTTCTCCTCCTATCAGCAAGCTTCTTGTCAGTACTTAAATGGACTGGCTCCTTGTGCAGCTACTTCTAGTAACTATCCAGATCTGCCGTACAGAGACTGCAAGAGGCTGCTGGCAAGTCAAATTCATGTACTTTCATTTTTTACATTTAAAAATACTTTTAATGATGTATCATTAATTACAGATCTGCATGAATCTGTGACGGGGCAGCCTCTCTGCGTTGGATCATGTACAGCATTTCCAGGTAGGGAGCACACGCGCACCGCCCCATCTGTGCTGTGATTCGGTACAGCACAAGTCAGTAAGCAAGTCCCAGCCAATGATTTATGGCCAGGACCTGCTGATCGGCTTAGCGAATCACAGTACAGAGCCCTGTGTTTACTAACAACACACCCAGCTTGCTAGGGAGGCACTATGAGGAGGGAGAAGTGGACATCCCCGGCGGGGGAATTCCAGAAGAGGAGGTAAGGGACCTGTCTGTGCAATATCTTTACACAGTTTAAGTAAGTATAACATCTTTTTTATTTTTCCTTTAGTATCACTTTAAGTTAATGCATGGCAATTATTGTGTAATCATTAGATTTCGTTCTACATTTAGATTTATTATTAATGTAGGTATTTAGCACCTCTCACAAAGATTATAGTTTTCCCCCTGACAATGCCTTCCGACAGAACAATCTTTGCTCAGGAATTATCCAGGGTCAGCATCTACCTCCTGAACTGTCATGTAAATCCTGGTATTTGTGCAGTTCTTGGCTGTGTTCAAAAATATCTGACGCAGATCAGCCTTTGCTGAAGCCTTGTGACTAGGTACAATGTTACAATGTTGTCATCTGATACCTTAGATTGTAAGCTCCTTGAGGGTAGGGACTGATGTGAATGTACAATGAATATGAAAAGCGCTGCGTAAATTGACAGCGCTATATAAGTATCTGAATTAATAATAATAATCTGATCGCTGAGGAAAAATGCGGAAATGCTTCCTTCTGCCTGCAGCACAGCAAACACATAATAAAAGAAAATAAATATATACCGGTATATATATATATATATATTTTAATTATACTCTTGCTGTTCATTGTTACTTGTCAGGAATGTATGCAAGAAGACAAGTTATTGAAGGGTTAGTAAGGCCTAGTTCACACCTATATGCAGCTTATTTTGATCCGTCTCTGCAGTGATTTTTGCGGTGCTTTTTTTTGCACACACGTTTTTTGACATATTTTTTGATGGGTTTTGCATTCTTTATACTTTTCTTTGGCCAATTTGTTGTTGGGCAGATTAAAAAATGCAAAAAACACATCAAAGAAGCACTACATGCTTTTCTGCAGCATCTCCATTGAAGTCTATTGAACCAAAAAGCACTGCTTTGTGTTTAAAACAGTTCCTGACCCTTTGCAAAAACGCAGCGGCTGAAAAAAGTATAGATGTAAACGTGTCCCATAGTAAACCATGTTAAACGGACTGTAGTGCGTTTCAGCAAAAAGCCCTAAAAAACGCATAAGTGGGAACCAGGCCTAAGTAGAAACACACAGACAGGAACTATTGCAAAGGAATTCTGAACTAAATCCAGGTTCACACTTTTGTGCTGCGGTTTGGCCACAGCTCAGGTGTATGCGTGGTTTCCGTGCATTTTAACTGCATTTAACAGTGGTCCAATTAACTTCTATTAGGTTGCGCGCTTTTGCCACGATTTCTGAAAGCGCACCAACCATCCTACATGCCGCATCTTTGGAGCAGACAATTGGGATGTCCAAAATTAGTCCAACTGAGAGGTGGGCATGGACAACAAAGCAAACAAAATAAATTAAGAGATTAAATTATGAGAAACCATACTGGTGTGCAATAATACTGCCATCATCCTACATAATATTTAGAGAGAATTATCTGCAACAAAGTGCATATAGGGGACGCCCCTTTGGATTTTGTAGGCAGAGACAAAGTAGAGAAAGTATTAACCATAAAAGGCAACAACAGTGCCAACTTTATTGATATACAAAAATAGAATAAAAATGTCTACAAAGACAAGACAGACGTATACAATCAGTATTGGGTATATGTGTAGAAAATGATAATAACAAAGACATATAGAGCATGAATAAATAATATCACCCAATGCCAGCAACCCCGAACCATCCACCTGCATGGGGTAGATCTGGTGGGCGTCAGCTGACGCCTTAATAGGGTCAGTTTACATACACCTTTGGATCCTGTTTAATTACATGTCCTCTCTGGCCTCTCTCTAAGTGCAATCTTTCCCCCTAACGCTGACATTGTTCGCTACAGGGTGGATCAGGCGTACCTTGTGAAGGTGCCCTTGCGGCTCTGCGTGTTATCTTTGGCTTCCCTTCTGTCACCCGTGGACCCCTACAACCAGCACGTTGACATTTTTCTCTGCTTGTCTTTTCCTTATGAAATGAGCTTTATTTTGTAAGTACTATGATTGCTTTTTTGATGACTTTTTGTGATATAAATATGGCTATAAAATAGACCATTTATATGGTTCCGTTTTTTGCTATGTCACTCATTGATGTTTATATCTATGTTCTAGAGACAAGAAATATTTACCCTCCACCCATCTGTATGTAAAACAATTCCCCTGAAGAAGGAATATACCAATGTGACTACGGTCCTCTCCGAAACATGTTGGGAAATATGCATTAGCCACCTACCCCCACCAGATCTACCCCATGCAGGTGGATGGTTCGGGGTTGCTGGCATTGGGTGATATTATTTATTCATGCTCTATATGTCTTTGTTATTATCATTTTCTACACATATACCGTATATACTCGAGTATAAGTCGAATTTTTCAGCACATTTTTTTGTGCTGAAAGTGCCCCCCTCGACTTATACTCGAGTCAAGCACTTTTCTGCAGCAAAAAATTTCATTTTCCGAACCGACTTTGGGGCCCCGTATCTCAGGGCCACTTGGTGCTAGAAACCCCAAATTTGGTATGCAAACCCAGTGGAACTAGTACCACAACATATCCGAAGCTGAAGTTCCTAGGACTAAGTGGCCCCGAGATACGGGGCCCCAAAATCGGTTCGGAAAATGTCATTCTCTGCTGCAGAAAAGTGCTTGACATTTTCTGAATCGATTTTGGGGCCCCATATCTCAGGGCCACTTGGTGCTAGGAACCCCAAATTAAGTGTGCAAACCCAGTGGAACTGGTACCATAACATATCCGAAGCTGAAGTTCCTAGCACTAAGTGGCTTTGAGATACGGGGCCCCAAAACTGGTTCGGAAAATGTCATTCTCTGCTGCAGAAAAGTGCTTGACATTTTCTGAACTGATGTTTGGGGCCCTGTATCTCAGGGCCACTTGGTGCTAGAAATCCCAGCTTTGGAAATTTTATGGTGCTAGTTCCACTGGGTTTGCACACCAAATTTGGGGTTCTTAGCACCAAGTGGCCCCGAGATACGGGGCCCCAAATTCGGTCAACTGTGTCTATCTGCAGCAATGTCATTTCGGGACCCTTTGGGTTCAGAGACCCCAAATTTTGGCTGCAGCTAGGAGGCATCTAGGAACCCTTAACTACTGAGTTTGAAGTTCAGGGGACCTATGGCTGCAAATGGGCACAGTGAGGCATGCAAATGGGCACAGTGATGCTGCAAATGGGCATTGTTAACCCTCTTTTCCACTTACAGTAGCTGTGCATTTCTCACCCTCGTCTTATACTCGGGTCAATAAGTTTTTCCCATTTTTTTTGTGGTAAATTAGGGCCTCGACTTATACTCGGAACGACTTATACTCGAGTATATACGGTACCCAATACTGATTGTATACGTCTGTCTTGTCTTTGTAGACATTTTTATTCTATTTTTGTATATCAATAAAGTTGGCACTGTTGTTGCATTTTATGGTTAATACTTTCTCTACTTTGTCTCTGCCTACAAAATCCAAAGGGGTGTCCCCTATATGCACTTTGTTGCAGATAATTCTCTCTAAACAAAATAAATTGCACTTTCCTCAGCAATGCAGGGACAACCAAATCGCCCAGAGCTCCAAAATGTTCATCGAGACAACCAAGTCCCCTACACCATCAAGGTGTCTAGGTCTCCTCTCCAGCCTATCAGGCTGGCATCTGTAGTGATAATCATCCAAGGCAGCGGGAGGAAGGATTTTTCCCACTGCAGTGCTAGATTCCTGAGCCACCAGACCAGGGAGAACCTGGTTTTCAGTGTCAGGTGTATAGGTTTGCCCAGAAATTTCTTTTGCCTCACACCAACAGAATGTTGTGTTAAAGGGGTCTGGGGTGAAACTGGGCTAAAATAACTGCCTCAAATGCCCAGTCATAGAGAGGGATGGGCTCCTGGACTGCAGAATCCGAATTTGGTAGTAAAAAGTATTTTTTTTTTCTTGGGGAAGAAAAATACTGGAAAGAGTTGTGTCTAGAACTAGACTTAGATATTCCAAGTGATGTCAGTCAGTTCCACTTCCAGCGCTTATTTCTGAAGGTTCGGAATCCAGTTTGAGCTGACTTTTCTCTTAACAGGTTATCTAGTAATCCTAAAATGGGAATATGGGGAGCAATGGTGGCTGGTGGCAGGTCTCTGTGTCTCCTCCTTCCATGGTTTCACGGCGGCGTGGCTTCCCCTGCGTCTCCTCCCTCCTCCTCCTCCTGGGCAGCCAATAGGATCACTTCTCCTCTTGACCAATCGGGTCTCAGGACCCGCTTCCTGAGCTTGGATTGGCTGGGAGGAGAAGCAGGAAGACAATAGCGAATATTAATTCATTATTATCACACAACTGGGTTGGCTCGTTGCGCAGTGCTCTGTGCTCCAAGCCCACCATTTTTTTAAAGCCAATTAGAGCCTCTGGCTTTAATAATGTGCTTCTAAAAAAAAAAATGTATGTAAAACAATTCCCCTGAAGAAGGAATATACCAATGTGACTACGGTCCTCTCCGAAACATGTTGGGAAATATGCATTAGCCACCTACCCCCACCAGATCTACCCCATGCAGGTGGATGGTTCGGGGTTGCTGGCATTGGGTGATATTATTTATTCATGCTCTATATGTCTTTGTTATTATCATTTTCTACACATATACCCAATACTGATTGTATACGTCTGTCTTGTCTTTGTAGACATTTTTATTCTATGCTATTTTCCATGCTATTTTGTCTCACTACTGAATCACCTTCTTATCTGTCCTAACACTGAACCCCCCCTGCTCTTCTGCCCCACCTCTGTTCCCCTTGCTCTTCTGCCCCATCCAGCCAATAGAGCTGCGTTAGGAGTGCGCGCCCTGCACACTCGTTAGGAGTGCGCGCCCTGCACACTGCTCATCTGTTCCACCACTGTAACCCCCTGCACATCTGCCCCATCATTGAACCCCCCAGCTTTTCTGTCTGACCGATGAACCCCCTTCTTATCCCTCCCACCACTGTACCTCCTGCACATCTGCCCCACCGCTGCACTCCCTTGCTCTTCTGTCCCACTACTGTAACCCCCCTGCTCATCTGCCCCATTAATGTACCCCTTCTCTCATCTGCCACACCACTGTACCTCCCTGCACATCTGCTCCACCGCGGTATCCCCATGCTATTTTGTCTCACTACTGAATCACCTTCTCATCTGTCCTAATACTGAACCCATCTGCTCATCTGCCGCACCACTGTAACCCGCTTTCTTATCTGCCCCACCAATGTACCTCCTGCACATCTGTCTCACCTCTGTACCCCCCTGCTCTACTGCCCCACCCCTGTTCCCCCTGCTCATCTGCCCCCCCTATACACCTCCCTTAACATCTGCCCCACTGCTCTACCCCCTGCTTTTCTGCCCCAACACTGAACCCCCTTGCTCATCTGGCCCATCACTGTACCCCCCTGCTGTTCTGTCCCACTGCTGAACCCCCTACTCATCTCTTCCACCACTGTACCCTCCTGCTCATCTGCTCCACTGCTGTACCCTCTTCTCATCTATGATATGCGGATTGGTGAAAGGAAACAGAGATGAGACATCTACCTGTCCTGGTACACTCATCCTGCTGATCGACCTCTCGCATCTAGCCCACGTGCTTGTATGTGATGTACAGTATGTGTTGTATGTGATGTATGTGATGTCACATACAAGCGTATGGAATGAATGCGCAATGATGAGCTCACGTCAGGGGCATTTTATGAAAGCATTGGGCCTGTGTGCAGGATCATAAGTTGGGCCCCCCGCAACTGAGAAAAAGTGGTTGGGTGTGATTTTCAATGCGCTGAATACTGACTGTGGCTTAAAGGGACACAGAGTGCAGACGGGTTCAGTAGTAAGTGACGCAAAGGTTCAGGAATAATTTCAACAAAGTTCCCAGAAGCTCAACAGTAATTCCACAAACTGTCACCTGATTGTGGTTTTCTCAATCACAGTGAAATCCCTTCTTTCTTTGGTAGTGGCAACCAAGCGAGTCATCTTCCTCCAGATGGTGGGAGGGGCTAGCAGGACTGCAATTGGCTTTAGCAGTGGCCAATGACAGTCCTCCTCCTCTTGAAAACAGGGACCACCCCCCCTAGCAGAACTGCACCAAATCTCTTCCCCATCACAAAAGCTGAGGATCGCAGCTACAACAAAGTTAGAGAACCAAACAATATTTCCCATCTTTTACAAAGTGTGGGGGCACAGTGCCACCTCCTCAGTGCAGGCGAGGCGTGGGGGAATTCAGAAATTGGAATGCATTAGTGTCTCACTGACACTTCCCTGCGCTGCTCTGCTGATGGGGAGGAAGCCGAGCGCGGCACAAGAGGCTTTGCGTGCCGCTTGTGGCACCAGTGCCGGGGTTGCCTACCCCTGTGTTAGACGCTTGCTTGCGGCACAGTAATAAAAGCATTATTAGTGAGTAAAAGGACTATGGCACATGTATGATTTGTATAAAATAAGTTGGCTCAGGTTTTTTTCAGTCATGGCCTTAAAGCCCCTCTAACTGTTAGCACAATTTGCCCACATCCATTAGCTGGTGCTTCCAAAATTGTTACCACTACATAAATCCTGTATATTACAAAAAGAAGAAAGCAGATTACTAGGGAGATGAGCCTATCAGTGTGCAGTTTCTCCTTCAGGCAATGTTCACACATGTGCGGGTCCTGTGTGTTGTGTGTGTTGTGCACTGCAGTCCATTTGTTTGAATTGGCTTCTGTAACTGCGGAAAACGCAAAGGAAAAAGTCCCTGACCCTTTTTGCAAAAAGCATCCGCAGCGACTACTTTGCTGAGCTTGTGTAATTCAGTGACATAGAGTTGTGCTTTTTATAAAGCAATTTTCAATTCAAGAACAAAAACTGCAGAAAAAAGAAGGATCAATTATTTATGGATAGCCGCTGGAGGAAAATCAGATTGATCTGGGTCATATCTGAACCCCGGCAGGTTTATTCGTTCATCTCTTGAGACATCAAAAAGCCGACAGAGATTACATAACTTCTTCTAGTTTTATACTGTATGCAGGAGGGTAGAGATAATTTCTGTCAAATGACTAATCCTTCGCTTCCATGACTATATTTCAGTTATTTAATTAATTCATTTCATAAAGAACACACAGCGAATGAACAATCGTCAGAGCAGCAAGGTTAATGCGGATATGAATAGGCTGAAATCCTGGAGTCGGATTTGTATAGAAAGCCATACTATAAAGGAACATTGAAAACTATTGAGTAGAACAGTACATGGTGAAAAAAGTTAAAGATTTGTAATCTGATTTATAGGTAACTTATAATACATATTCAAGGAGTAAAATGCAGTAAGTGCAAAGGTTTAGTATCAGACTGCATTTAAGCCTGCTACACACAGAAACTGGCCGACATTCAGCCTGTGTGTACACCAGCCTCTCAGACAAAAGCTGGCTGAATGGCCAGCTTCTGTCGAACGAACATGCTGAAAAACCAGCTCGGTATCCGACCAATGGCTATGAATGCTTTACCAGCGAGAACGAGTACCTATACTTTTGGTCAAGTACTTGCCGATACTGAGTACCGATACCTTTGCAGTGTGATTTGCACCCATACAAAATGAATGTGCTCAAAATGCACTGAAAAGAATCGTATGCTATTTGAACAGGAATCCAGTGAGATTCCTGTCCGAATCGCATGAGGTTTCCTACACTGCCATCTAAAACAAATGGAAAAGGAGGAGAAAGGTGCCAAGAAGCAGTGATGATGGCACATCATCCACATACAAAAAAAAAAAACCTTCCTGTTTTTTTTAAAATAACAAACATATCATACTTACCTCTACTGTGCAGCTCGTTTTTCACAGAGTGGCCCCGAACATCCTCTTCTAGGGTCCCCCGGTGGCTTTTGTGGCTCCTCCCCGCATCAGATAACCCCCCTAGGAGAAGCGCTCTCCTGAGGGGGTTAGCTTGCGGGTGCGCTCCCGAATCCAGCATTTGCGTCCATAGAAACGAATGCCGGACTCGGCCCCGCCCCCCAGCGGCCGCATCATTGGACTTGATTGACAGCAGCGGGAGCCAATGGCTGCGCTGCTATCAATCTATCCAATCAAGAGCCAGGACCCCGTGCAGAGAGTGAGAGCATGTCTCCGCCGAGGGAATTACGGGGCTCAGGTAAGTAAAACAGGGGGGCTGGGGGGCCGGTCTACAAGGGTAGGGTTTACAACCCCTTTAATTGATAGAAAGCTGCCATGTGACCCAGCTCTTTACCAGCCCATCTGCAGGGAAAAATCAGCGGGAGGAGCTTCTAGTCCTCTGCACTTAAAAAAGCCTTTTTGAAATACAAAGGAAAAATGTATAATTAATACCAAATTAAAGTGATTGTAAAGACTCTTTTTTTTTCCTATAAAAATAACAAACATGTTATACTTACCTGCTCTGTTGCAGTGGATTTGCACAGAGCAGCCCAGATCCTCCTCTTCTCAGGTCCCTCTTCTGTGATCCTGGCCCCTCCCTCCTGTTCAGTGCCCCCACAGCAAGCAGCTTGCTATGGGGCACCCAAGCCGAGTCACAGCTCTCTGTGTCCATTCAGACACAAAGCCCAAACCTGGCCCCTGCCCCCTCTCGCTCTCCTGATTGGCTAGCTGACTTTGATTGACAGCAGCGGGAGGCAATGGCGCCTCAGCCATTCAGGAGGGAGAATCTGGACGGATGAGACACTCGTGGACAACGCTGGACAGAGAGAGACATTAGGTAAGTGTTAGGGGGGCTGCTGCATACAGAAGTCTTTTTATCTTAATGCATAGAATACATTAAGATAAAAAAACTTCTGCCTTTACAACCCCTTTAAATCGTCATACAAATATGTATTTGAACTCAAATATTTTTTATTTTTGTGCAAAAAAATTGTTTGCTGTGGGCTATCTAGGGGGAGATTCTGCCAATCACATCTTGTTTCACGCCCCTCTAGCCTGTGCCTATTGTTAGAATGTGCTTAGATTTACAGGGAGGTGACACCTCCATCAATCAACATGTAATATCCCACCCCCATTGTGTTTAGCTGTTTAGTGGACATGGAGGAAGAGGGAGGGAGTGGTCTGTCATTTATCCGGAGTGTATATGCCCACATGTGTAACTCTATGGTCATGTGGGCTGCACAGATAAGAAGGAACAAATAAACAGCTTAGAAGGGATCTGAAACTGAGTAAAAGTTTCAGGGTACTCATGACTTTTTATCATCTTTATTGATATTTAAAATCAAAGCACAAAACAAATGGCCAACAATGGTTTTGTGTGAAGGCGCCTAGAAAATGTTATTGGTTGGCTGGATTGTTTTAGCCTTGGTTTCAAACAGCAATAAAGGAAAGAAAAAGCCATACATGCTCCGGATTCTTTACTCTTTTGAAAAAGTGGATGTTGTGATTGTTACCAGGACAGGGTCATCCAGCTCCCAGAGCAAGAATTGAGAATTGCACCTCCCCCCCCCCCCCCCAATGTTAAATGCATGCCATAAAATGGGTGTACCACCCTGCATCTATTTTTTTGCCTCTTGTTTCTCTGCGCCCGGGGCAGCTGTCCCTTCTGCCCACCCCTTGTCCCAGCCCTGATTGTTACAGAGTGCACTGTGAATGAAAGTAAAGAAGGTGTATAGGTTCTCCCTCTACAAATGTTTATGCCTTACACTTACACCTTATTAATAGATTTTCGAGCCCTGGTGCCCAACCTGCAGCCCAATAGTCACATGTGCCTTTGCTACTTGTTGTGCAGTCCTCAGAACCTCTCTACACATTATAATGCCATCAACTATTTAATCAAAGGCTTAGTCGAGACACAAAAAAGATTAGGCTTTTATAGACCGTCATATGGAGTGATAAAGGATGTGTATGATTATAGATGACTACAGACATGTGGTAGATAACATCCATTGGTGGTATAGCGATATGCTCCTGGATTAGACGATCCCTATTGATGGCGTTATAGTGTGCAGTGTTAACAACACCTATAGAAGTGGCTGTTTTTTTTTCTCCTCTTACTTCTTCTTTTAAATGGCCTTGGCGTCCACCCAGTAGACTCTTCATTGTGGCGATTCTTATGTTTCTCGAGAATTTGATCGCATTCCACATATGTTGTACACCCCTCATTTGATATCCTGAAGAAGTGGAATTTTGATCCAGAGAAACACGTTGAGAATTCAGGTTCTGTCTTAACCCCAGCCTTTAGACTTCAGATATTACAAAACTATTTGTGTTTGTTCAGACTTACCATACTAATGTAACTTATGTATATATAGGCTGGGAGTACGACATAACCCTCTCAGATGAAGTCCAATCATTATGTACTATGGGTCATGGTTGCCTGGTTTTATGAATTACTAGTATCTTAATGCATACTAATAAATAAAGATTTGTAAACACTTGTGTTGGGTGCCTTAAAGTGGTTCTGAAGGCAGAAAGTTTTTTATCTTAATGCATTAAGATAAAAAAAAACTTCTGTGTGCAGCAGCCCCCCTAATACTTACCTGAGCCCCATCTCGATCCAGCGATGTTGCACCATAGACTCGGCTGTCCGGGACTCTCCCTCCTGATTGGCTAAGACACACAGTGGACGCCACTGGCTCCTGCTGCTGTCAATCAAAATCAGTGTTCCAATGAGAAGAGAGAGGGAGCGGGGCTGAACCACAGCTCTGTGTCTGAATGAACACAGAGCAGCGGCTCAGCTCGGGTGTCCTCTTAGGAAGCTGCTTGCTGTGGGGGCACTAGGCAGGAGGAAGGGGCCAGGAGCGAGGGTGAGGGACCCGAGAAGAGGAGAATCTTGGCTGGTCTGTGCAAAACCACTACTAATACATTGTTATTTTAAAAAAAAATAGTCTTTAATATCACTTTAAAAGTCCACTTACTCTTTTCCTATTTAGTTGAAAATACACACATTAAAAAAAGACAGTTTTATTAAAAACCATAACTACTACTCTTCTTAGTACCCTAATCTAACCTAGAAATCCCCCATCCTCTATCCCAGAAAATGCAAACTTACTTCTCCATGACAGCGGTGGGCTCCTCGTCATTTACCTTCCTCGGTGTAGGCCCAGCCAGTACGGAAATACATTTCAGGGCCAGGAAATCAGAAACACCGTTGAAGGCCTCTGAAGAACTACGGTATATCAACATTTGAGTGAGGAGGTCCTAATTTACATAGGGAGTTAGTGAGGGGATTAATGAAAGCTTAAATCATTAAAGGTTACTGGGAGGCTGAGCATTCCCCCGCTCATACTGGTTAGTGCAACTCAGTTAACATGACTTTCCCTGGCATCCAGCACACAAGGTACCTCAAGTGTAGCCATGTTATGTAAAAGAGCAAGAGTAAAGTCATATATTCTGAGATTTAAGGGGTCCATTAAGCCAATAAAAAATAAGCCGAAAAATTCTAATTCTGTAGTGTAAAGTGTACAAAGGTACAGCTTACCACATGTGTATTAATCTCACATGGCAAGGGACCTCACGGCTCAATCAATAACCCACTTCCCTCTCTCTATTTTGTGTTCTGGCTTATTGAATTCCTTTAAAACCTAATTTTCTTTCCTCCAAATGAACCAGGCAGCATTTTTTTTTTTAATGATTTGCTTAGTAAGCATTCTATTCAATTTATTCAGGAAGGTCTTAGCAATTGGTACCTCGTCCGATTTCTGTGTACTATATGCAGTTTCCGACTCTCTAATATACAGTAATAAAATAATAGGTTAAGGTCTACCAACTTTATTTAGAAAAAGAATGCTAATTCTAAGGTGATAACCCACAGCAACAAATCAGAATCCCTCTTGTACTTGCTTGACTTCAGAAAACTGAATTCTGATTGGCTGCAAGCATTACTCTTTTATTTTCAATAAGGCCGTATGTGCTTTAGATTATTAATTGTGATGAAATCCCATGCTGTAAATCTCACCATTTTCATATATAAGAGCAATGGTGATTGGATTCCTAATGTATTCAGCCAAATAAATAGTTTTAAAAGAGAAGTATGGGTTAGCTAAAAAAAATAAAATATACTCACCTAGGTGGATACAGCATCGAACGGTCGACCCCCCCGTCGCCTCTAAGACTGAGAACTGAGCGATCAAACACCGCTGATCGCTCAGTTCTCGGAGCTCCGTGAGCAGAAAGGTGGTGACTGTCAGTTACCAGCTCTTTGCTCTTCCCTCCAGTGCTCCATGGAGCGCTGAGCTGTGGAAGGGGGGCAGGAGCACCTGGCTCAAAGTCAATGAGAGGCTTAGCCAGGTGCTGGTCCAGAGCTCTGGGTGTATCCCAACCATATGGTCGGGATCTTTTCAGAGCCTGGTCTGACTCTGTGATGTCAGCTTGGCTGCCAGGCTGCAGCCCACTGTCGGCTGTTAACAGGTTACAGGAGTGCAGAAAGGACTACACTGCTGAGTTTCCCAGGAGAAGTACAGCCAAACGAGCTTTGGCTATACTTCTCCTTTAAAACTATATTTGGACCAAATGTAGAGAAAGTGTCCAAAAGCAGGTGTCAATGTTTCTCAGAGCGACCACAAAAAGGATATAGGTAAACTGGAGAAAGTGCAGAGACGGGCAACCAAACTGAGGCATAGAAGGACTCAGCTATGAGGAAAGATTAGCCCAACTGAATTTATTCTCTCTTGAGAAGAGACGATGAGGGGGGGATAGGATCAACATGTACAGTAAAAGTACATAAATGGTCCATATAGTAACCTTGGTGTAGAGTTATTCACTGTCAGGTCATTACAGAGGACAAGGGAGCACTCCTTCTGTCTGGAGGAAAATAGATTTAACCTCCACATATGGAAAGGCTTATTTACAGTGAGAGCTGTGAAAATGTGAAATAGACTTCCTCAAGAATTGGTTCTGGCCATTCCTAAATGCACACAATATAACTGAATATTATTATTTAGATGTAATAACACCAGGGGTAGTTGATTCAGAGAATACCCAATTGCCTCATGGGGGATCAGGAACAAACTGTTTTCCACCACACCACTCAATGCTTTATTGAGTTTTTTTTTTTTACCTCCCTCTGGATCAACTGTGGGTATAGAATTGTATACAGTATATGGTGGTTTTATTATTTGTGTGTGTTTTTTTTCTATTGGTTGAATTAGATAGACTTGATGGTGTTTTTTTTCAATTAATTAGATTTTAAGCTCTTATGAGCAGGGTCTTCTTAACCCTCTTCTATTTTTTATTGTATTGTAACTGTATTGTCTTCCTTTATATCGTAATGTGCTGCACAAACTGTTGGTGCTAAATACAATGCATCCGGAAAGTATTCACAGCGCTTCACTTTTTCACATTTTGTTATGTTACAGCCTTATTCCAAAATTTTCCTCAAAATTCTACAAACAATACCCCATAATGACAACATGAAAGAAGTTTGTTTGAAATCTTTGCAAATTTATTGAAAATAAAAAACAAGAAAAATCATATGTACATAATATAAGTATTCGCAGCTTTTGCCCAATACTTTGTTGAAGCACCTTTGGCACCAATTACAGCCGCAAGTCTTTTTGAGTATGATTTGAGGAATTCCCAAATTAATGTGTACCTAAAGACAGGGTGACACTGTAGGTACATCTGTAGTAGTGTGCCAAAGTCCCAAAAATGGATCACAGCGCCGCGCATCCGGTTCGGTTCTCTCCTCTGACCGGATTTGCGGCGACTGACGGGGACACGGCGCGCCTTCCGGCTCCCTCAAGTCCCCGCTTCTGCTACTGCTGCATTGGCAGAGCGCCGCCGTGTCATCGGCGTTACTCGGCACATGCGCAGTGGCCAGCCAGTGCCTTGGCTACTGCTGCATTGGCCGGGCGCCGCCGCGTCACCGGCGTTGCTTGGCACATGCGCAGTAGCCAGCGGTCGGACCGGTATGCGCCACGCCCATTTGGGCTTGCCTCATTTCTGGTGGGGGGATCTACTTAATACATACAGCTCTGCCTTACTGTCAGCAGACGCTGTTTGATCACTATGAGCTGCACCCTGCTTGTTAGCCTCCCCAAAGTAAACCTCAGGTAAGCCATTATCATCAACGCTTGTGACCCCACTGACCCTGACCCTCATTGTAGGATCCTGGAGACTAATGCCCCGTACACACGGTCGGATTTTCCGATGGACAATGTCCGATCGGAGCGTGTTGTCGGAAATTCCGACCGTGTGTGGGCGCCATCGGACATTTTCCATCGGATTTTCCGACACACAAAGTTGGAGAGCAGGAGATAAAATTTTCCGACAACAAAATCCGTTGTCGGAAATTCCGATCGTGTGTACACAAATCCGATGGACAAAGTGCCACGCATGCTCAGAATAAATAAAGAGATGAAATCTATTGGCCACTGCCCCGTTTATAGTCCCGACGTACGTGTTTTACGTCACCGCGTTCAGAATGATCGGATTTTCTGACAACTTTGTGTGACCGTGTGTATGCAAGACAAGTTTGAGCCAACATCCGTCGGAAAAAATCCTAGGATTTTGTTGTCGGAATGTCCGAACAAAGTCCGACCGTGTGTATGGGGCAAAAGAGGTTTTATATTATTCCTTTTTCTCTTTGTCTGTTTTTTACTCTATAGATAATGGCTCTATGAAGTTACCAATTTACTGCTTCCTATGAGATTCCCCACTATTAACTAATATAGGTCTACTTCTAATTTGGCATACCTGGCTACACACGGTGCCTCTACAGCGTCTTGTTTACACTGCTGCTTCTTTTAAAAAAGTAGCTACCTAGCTTACCAGCTGAGATACTATATCCATACATTTTTCACCATGCCTGACTACCGTATGGTAAGCTATATGTGTTTTTTGGTCCCCATTATTGTTTCTTTCAACCTTTCGCTGTACCTACAAATATACTAGATTTCCCCCCCCCCCCCCCCCCGTATCCACTAATTCTAACTCAATAACCATTATACAAAATATATTTTATTGCTTTTCCTATATGATATTAATATTTACCTTTGGAAATCTCCCCTTTGGGACAATTTAGTCCCCTCCCCCTCCCTAAGTGGCCATTCGGAGGAATAAATGATCTATTTTATACCAAGTTTTACAAAACCTATATTCTAAATTTATATATTAGGACATTTTAGGTTCCCCAGTTACTTGGCTTTACCGTTTTGCCCCCGGATGACCAATTCCTTTATGGGGTCCCCATGCGACCGCTATATTCGGTCAGAGCATATTTTATATTCTGTCTGATGTTCCACACTTTACTTTGAAATCTGTCCTGTGTATATATATGTATTATACTTATCGATGCATTTTATGTACATCCAGCAGAAACTTTTTTAGGTCCTGAAGAAGCGTTATCCAAACGCGCAACATGTCGAGCTACTAAGAAAACACCTGCCTGGACCTACAACCCGACCCATAACTCACCAGTCTACATCTATAATCGTAACACCGGCTTGGGAATCTGTTCCCCAATTGTTTTTGAATGTTTTATTACATATATGTTACAATAAGTAGTGTCTCGGTTGTATGTAGGGCAGGAAATACTAAGTACATACGAAAATAATTTTCCTCTATGGATTGTGTTATTTATATTAATTGTTTCTATCTATGTAAATTATAATCAAATAAAACAATTTTTACCTTTTATAGTCAGTTTATCCGTGTGCCTTGAAAGTCCATCTTTCTAGTTACTATAGTCTTTTTGAGTATGATGCTACAAGCTCACAGGCACACCTATTTTTGGGCAGTTTCTCCTATTCTTCTTTGCAGGAACTCTCAAGCTCCATCAGGTTGGATGGGGAGCGTCGGTGTACAGCCATTTTCAGATCTTTCCAGAGATGTTCAATCAGGTTCAAGTCTGGGCTCTGGCTAGTCCACTCAAGGACATTCACAGGGTTGTCCCATAGCCACTCCTTTGTTTTCTTGGCTGTGTGCTTAGGGTCGTTGTCCTGTTGGAAGATGAACCTTTGCCCCGATCTAAGGTCCAGACCGCTCTGGAGCAGGTTTTCATCAAGGATGTCTCTGTACATTGCTGCATTCATCTTTCCCTCGATCCTGACTAGTCTCCCAGTTTCTGCCGCTGAAAAACATCCCCACAGCATGATGCTGCCACCACCATGCTTCACTGTACGGATGCCATTGGCCAGGTGATGAAGGAAGGTTCTCCTCTCTCCACAGAGAAACACTGAAGCTCTGTCAGAGTGACCATCAGGTTCTTGGTCACCTCCCTGACTAAGGCCCTTCTCCCCCAATCGCTCAGCTTGGCCGGGTGGCCCGCTCTAGGAAGAGTCCTGATGGTTTCCAATTTCTACAGTTTACGGGCCACTGTGCACATTAGGACATTCAATACTGCCAAAAATTTTCTTTACCCTTCCCCAGATCTGTGCCTCGATACAATCCTGTCTTGGAGGTCTACAGATAATTCCTTTGACTTCATGGCTTGGTTTGGGCTCTGACATGCACTGTTAACTGTGGGACCTTACATAGACAGGTGTGTGCCTTTCCAAACCATGTCCAAATCATTTCGTGTCATGGCAAAGGCTGTGAATACCTATGTAAATGTGATTTTTTTTTTTTTCGTTTTTTAGTTTATTAACAGTTTAGTTTATTAATAAATTGGTAAGATTTCAAACAAACTTCTTTCATGTCATTATGGGGTATTTTTTGTAGAATTTTGAGGAGAATAATGAATTTAATCCATTTTGGAATAAGGCTGTAACATAACAAAATGTGGAAAAAGTGAAGTGCTGTGAATACTTTCCAGATGCACTGTAAAACCTGTATAATATTAATGTAACTATGACCAATCAAAAGACAGTTGTCAGCTGCAGGTGAGAAAAGAGAAAATTGCATTAACTATGAGCAAAAGAAGTTTTCCTCCTAAACAATTTTTATACACGAGGATAAACTACTTTTCATCAAAGGGTCCAGAGGAAGAACTGCTCTCGTTGCCTATAATCAAACAAATTCTTCCTTTTTTTTCCACTGAATGGAAACAAAGGGACAGAAAATCTCACCGGTTGTCTTTATTTATTGTGAGTGTAATATTGATCATGAATCTGTATATGGGCAGTATGTACAGCAGCTGTCCTGCTTCCAATCACATGATAGTTGCTATATAAAAAAATGTGTTGCACCCGACTCAAGCACTGCATGAACCCATGAGGACAGATCGATGCTGTATTTAGAGGCTTCGATCAATAGGATTCGATTCTCTCTTACGTATTTCTATGGCAAGGAAGAAAACAAGAAAAATAAATGTTTGGTTATTATGGAAAGGCTTTAGAAAAGTGTTCAAGCATAGGGCAATAGTGTTTCTGCATGATGAGAACAAGACTGCCCAGTCTAAAAGTGAGGTACAGTTGAGGTACCACAGAAAACCCATATGGTAAAATTACAATAGATTGTATGCTAATGTGATTGGAAAAGCTGCTAAGAGCTTGAGACCTACATTTCTGATTTTTAGATAAATGTAACTTAAAGCTGAACTTTAACCCATAACAACTTGATACGAAATAATGTTCTTTAGCAAGGAGCATACATTCCACACTAATAATTATGCCACCAAAATGAGTGTGTGCTGTAAATTGCCTTCAGCATTGCTCCTGTTTCTTCTTGCTGGAGGCTGCCATTTTGCTGAAGCCCAGAGCCCCTGAACAGCAGTAAATCATAAAGCGGAACTAAACCCGTTGATTTTATGGCTTTAAAAAACAGTTACATCCCTGGAATGCCAGGATTGCTAACTGTCACATTTGCTTGTGTCCTCAACCGAACTGTCAAACCGTCTAATGGTTGGTGCCATAATTGATCACATATGCAGCACCATGGCAGTTGCAGATCAATCAAACAGCTCTTCCTTGGCTGTAAAGGATTGGAGGGTTTAATTCTGCTTTAAGGCTGTCAGCAGACCGGCCTCTACAAACTCAGCAGTGCCTAAAAATGGAGAGCAACTGAGCATGTGCCGAGCAGGGTGAGACAGTGTATTTCTGGATTTTAAACAGTATAGGCACTTATTTTTAATGTTTTAAATAGCTATACATGCATAAGGGGCCAGCATGAAGTGATCTAACAGGACTTAAAGCAGAACTTCACTCTCTCAATTAACATAGACTATTTTTAATCCTTCGAAACACGTCAAACAGCAGTGGTTCTCGTGTCCTCTCCTTTATCACTGGGAGACTGTTGATACCAGATCGGTTAAGGCTTTTACATTGCGGTTTTCCTTCACATGTTTGTGAGTAGTTTTTAATTCATTCTTTTATTAAACTTATCAAAGGATAATGCACAAGGCTGGTGCGCCCTCTTTTGTTTTTCTTGTTTGACTGCTAGGGTATCCCTATCCTGGAGGGCAGCAAGGCCTGAGACATTATCCATATCAAACTCTAGATCACCTGATCAACACACTTGTGTGCAAGAGTATTTGTTTGTTTGCTGCTATCAAAAATAGGCACTTATTTTTTATGTTTTACATGATATATCGTCTAAATTGTCCCTAGTATGTATGAATGTGAGTTAGGGACCTTAGAGTGTAAGCTCCTTGAGGGTAGGGAATGATGTGAATGTACAATGTATATGTAAAAGCACTGCATAAATTGACGGCGCTATATAAGTACCTGAAATAAATAAATACATGCATAAGGGGCCAGCATGAAGTGATCTAGCAGGACTTAAAACAGAACTTCACTCTCTCAATTGAAATTGACTATTTTTAATCCTTATGCTGCTAATATTAGAAAAAAGATAGGAAAGTATACTATATTTACTTTTTTTTACATTTTTTCAGTTACTTCCTGGTTTCTATGCCTAGAAAAATTATGCCATACATCCCAGGAGTCTTCAGGAGGGGATTTCTCAGCTAAGCACACCCTTCTGCCTGAGCTAAGGGCAGATGGCTTCCAGATTTCAGGAAGGAAATTAATTTGCCCTTACTTAAGTGACTTCTCAGAAAAATAAAGCATGGACACATGAATAGATGGGGGGAGTTTTCTTTGAATATTAAAATGACTTAAAGGAGTTGTAAAGTCTCCAGGTTTTTCACCTTAATGCAATCTATGCATTAAGATGAAAACCTTCCTGTGCTGCAGCTGCCCCCCAGAGCCCCCCTTTTTCTTGCCTGAACCCAATTGTTCCAGCGTCAAGGACGAGCTCAGCAGCTCCAGCCGCTCTCTCGGGTCCTCATATGATAGATTGATAGCAGCAGGAGCCATTGGCTCCCGTTGCTGTCAATAAAATCCAGTGACAAGGAAGCCGGGGGCGGGGCCGAGTCTTGCTGTCTGTGTCAACGGCCGCAGCAGCAGGACTCGGGAGCGTGCCTGCACGAGTGCCCCCATGGAATGCGGCTCTTCGTGGAGGCACTTGAGAAGAGGAGGAGCCAGGAGTGCTGTCGGGGAACCCCAAAAAAGGAGGATCGGGGCCGCTCTGTGCAAAACCCATGGACAGAGCAGGTAAATATAACATGTTTGTTATTTAAAAAAAAAAAAAAACCTTTACAATCACTTTTATTGGTTTGCGCTGCTCACATGCAGTAAAGTTCCGCTTTAATTTTCTGTCTAAAGCTGAACTCCTGGCAAATATTTTTTACCCTGCAGTGGGGCTTTGCCCACACTGCACGAGTTAACTGCTCGTTTTTATCTAGGGAATTGGAGAGCCGAAATATACTCACCTAATCCTCCAATCCTCCCAGCGCAAGACCAGTCCCTGCGGCTCCTGCCACCCCAGGGTCTAACGGTCTTGTGTGGTGGACTGTTCCTGACGTCATCACGCCTATTAAAGAGGGTGTCCTGCAAAAAAAAAAAAATTTAAATGTCAGCAGCTACAAATACTGCAGCTGCTGACTTTTAAAATAAGGACACTTACCTGTCTCAGGGTCCAGCGATGTCGGCACCTGAGGCCGAACCGTAGCTCAGCTCTCGGATGCTGCCACCACCATCTTCTGTAAGGGAATCAGGAAATGAAGCCTTGTGGCTTCACTTCCTGGTTCCCTACTGCGCATGCGCAAGTCACGCTGCGCAATCAGAATGGTCCCTGCTGTCTCTGGGACCCGTGTTTGTCCCAGCAGACAGCGCAGGGGGACGGTAAGTGGCGTAGACTCCCGTGGGAGTCTACGCCCAGAAGTGGGAGCAAATACCTGTATTAGACAGGTATCTGCACCCCCCTCCCCCCTGAAAGGAGGGGGGGAGGGTTCCAAAAAGCGGAGGTTCAATTTTTGTGTGAACCTCTGCTTTAACTAGCTCTGGGTGTGAAGACATCAGGAACAGTCCATCGCTGGACGCCGTTTTCCCGATCGAAGGTATCGGGTGATTATAGGCTCTGTGTTCACACCTAGACAAAACAAGTAGTTAACCTATACAGTGCGAGCACAGCACCACTGCATGGGGAAAGAAAAAAGCCCAAAGTTGGTAAATAATAAGGTAAATAATAAAGCTTGCCATAAATGGATCACAATTCAGCAGGTTCAGCAGGAACCAGCCCAACAGCGAAAGGAGTCATTTATGGTCAGCCTACATTTAGTCAAAAAAAGCATAAAGGACATTACTTACAGTCAATATGATGTGTTTCTTGTGTTGATGGCTGCAGAATTAGTAATCTTTTGTCTTCTGATCTACTCTGTAATCTTCCAGTACGGCGGGGGTTAATAGAGACAAGGGACCTGTCATATGCACTAATTAAAGGTGTTGGCTAAACTCGCCCTTTCTGCCCCCTCCTCCATTTTTACTATATTACTATAGCCTCTATGAATGAAGAATAATCTATGAACAGAGGATTATATATTATTAAGATCATATACCTTGATAGGTATTAGCTCAACCAGAATGTGGTCACTAAAAATTCTGCCCTGAGTGGGCACAGAGACCCCATGGGAGAGAGACCCAGGCACCAAAGGATGACCACAGACTCCCGTAGTTGTGCTAATATCCATCAAAATGGGCTATTAGGTAACATGTAAACACTAGCAGAATTGCATTCAATATTTTTCATTGTAGGATGGAAACATTTTCTGAAATGTAAGAATTTTTCATTATTCATCCAAAAATCAAATGTAAAAAGCAAACACAATCTTGAACTCCTTTTTTTTTTTTTAGAACTGACAATTTCTATTCGTTTTTCAACATTAAACAAAAAGGGTACAAGACATTCAGATTGGCAAATAACAAAAAGTGCCAGCTTCCAGAACATAAAATAGGTAAGCAAGGATAGGGAAAATGGTTCCCAGAATGGGATACAAAATATGTTATCATCAAGCCTAATAATGGCAGCTCAAGAACATAAGCTTAACTAGGTCCCATCCTCGCTATGGTGCGCAACCAGATATCAGAAGGCACTGTATTAAACACAAAGGAAAAAGGTAGAAAGTTACAGGAGAGCAAGAGGAAAAGAAGGAGGAAGAAAAAGAAAGAGAGATTACATAGAGCATCCACCTGTGTCAGAGCCCCACCAAAATCAGAAGTTGCCATCCGCGCACAGCAAGACAGGGCACGGGATACGTCAAACTGGGGAAGCTTCTAAAAGGTCCCAGAATTCCCAGACCTGGTTATGAGCATCAAGTGAGTTAGTTAAAGAGGCAGCAGTCAGGTATTCCACTTCACATATAGAATGCCAGTCAAACAAACAAGGAGGCTCCCATTTCTTCCATTTAAGAGCAACCAAGCATCATGCAGCAGTCAGCACCAGCGCAAGGATTTTTTTTTTTTAATTTAGAGAAGGAATGTGGTGGGAGACCCAGGAAGATTTTGGCACCCAGGATCCAAAGATGGAATTGAGTAGGAAGTGAAACATCCGCCAATAGGGGATGATCAATGAGCAAGATCAGTAAATGTGATACAACAAGCCTAGTTCTTTTTTGCAGCGCCAGCAGAATATATATGTATGGAATGGAGTAGGTTCGGGGTTTGGTACCAGTGATAAAGAATGTTATATTGCTTTTCCTTGTACAGGGTACAAATTGAGCTCTTGGATTGTTAGTACTAGAATACTGTGGACCTTGCAGGACCTACAGGACACTTATGACCCTGCAAGGTCCACAGTATTCTAGTACTAACATCCGTTTAACCAAAGTGAAGCAAGGCCTTTTCTATCCAAAAGCGAGACATCTGCGAGGTCAAACTATCCGGGACATTGAGCGTAAACAGAAAGGAAGTTGCTAATGAAGCAGCAGCGGTAAGAGGCTATAGGAGTTTGGCATGTCGCCAACAAGTGTGTAGAAATGACATAGGTCCTAACAATCACAAAGTGTCAAGTGGGGCATCAGCACTTCACAACATAGTTTCTCGACCTCAGGGGGACAGGGGCCAGCCACAGTTTCTTGACCTCCGTTCAATGGTTGTAAGCATGGAGGGTATACCAAGAGGCAAGAGAGCGTAGCTGGGTTGCTAAGTAATACTTAGCCATGTTTGGGAATGCAAGGCCACCTTGACCTCAGGGAGCATAGAGGACGGACTTAGCAATTCTGTGTCTTTTATAGTTCCAAAAAAAAATGTAGCAAGTCGGTTTGAAGGTTCTTAAGAAGTGAGGATGGAATGGGGATAGGCAGCGTCTCGAAAAGAGAAATTTAGGTAGAATCGCCATCTTGACTTGAACTACTTTTAAATGATATTCAGATGTACTGAGATTGTACATTACCCTGCTTTACACTGCTTCATAAATACCATCCACCATGCGTGATGTTCAGAGGAGGAACTCTACTTAGGTTTCTCAACTATTGGGTGCTGCTAAGTGCATGATGCTGCAAACTAAAAAAGGGAATGGAACGAAAAAGAATAGTAAAGGTATTTATTTAAGGCCAACAATTTATGCAGCGCATTACATAATTTTCCATGCACCTTAGTCCCTGCTCCCAAGGAACTTACAATCTAAGTACCCGAACTTACATGCACACACATACCAAGGACAATTTAGACAGGAGCAAGTTAATTACCAGTATGTTTTTGGAGTGTTGGAGAAAACCAGAGTGCCCAGAGGAAACACATGCAAGCACAGGGAGAACATGCAAACACCATGCACATAGTGTCCTGGCTGGGATTTGCACAAAGGAATCCAGTGCTGCAGAAGTGCTACTGTATGTAAACCTTAAAATTAATGATTAAGTAATGCATTGCTTTTTTAAAAAAAAGTAACTGCTCCTTGACCCTTTTTTAAACTACGGTACTAAATACCTGGTTATCCTGCTAGATTTCCTTCATTCATGTAGCATTCTGACCATGCCAAGCAAGAAGCAGATCTGTGCTGGGGTGGTCAGTTTGCATCCCTTCAACTTGTTGTTCAAAGTACCTGTAGCCCCATATCTAGCTTTGCTGAATAAAAAAGGGAATCATAAAAGGGAAAGCCTTGTAGAATGCATTGGGGAGCTTTTTTTCCCACTGACACTGATTTCACTTCATTGCACGTGCTCCCTGCACTCAAGAAGAGGGATGGACAGAGAGGCCATGCAGTCACGTGGTCATGGAATCAAATAGCTTTAGAAAGTTTATTTTAATAATATAACATCCTTTTATCTCATTCAAAATATTTTTTTTAAATTATGTTTAACCACTTCAATACCAGGCACTTAGACACCTTCCCGCCCAGCCCAATTTTCAGCTTTCAGCGCTGTCACAATTTGAATGACAATTGCGCGGTCATGCTACACTATACCCAAAGAAATTTTTTATCATTTTGCTCCCACAAATAGAGCTTTCTTTTGGTGGTATTTGATCACCTCTGGGGTTTTTATTTTTTGCGCAACAAATAAAAAAAGACCGAAAATTTTGAAAAAAACCACGTTTTTCTTTGTTTCTGTTAAAAATTTTTGTAAATGAGTACGTTTTCTTCTTCAATGACGGGCACTGATATGGCTGCACTGACGGGCACTGATACGGCGGCACTGATGGGCACCGATGAGGTGGCACCAATGAGGTGGCACTGATGAGGTGGCACTGACGGGCACTGATGATGGGCACTGATAGGCGGCACTGATGCGCACTGATAGGTGGCACTAATGGGCACTGATAGGTGGCACTGGTAGGTGGCACTGATGGGCACTGATAAGTGGCACGATGGGCACTGATAGGCGGCACTGATGGGCACTCGTAGGTGGCATTGATGGGCACTCGTAGGTGGCGTTGATGGGTAGTTATGGGTGGCACTGATAGTTGGCACAGATAGGCACGGATGGGCACTAATAGGTGGGCACAGATGGGCACAGATGGGCACTGACAGGTGGCACCGATGGACACTGATGGGTGGCACTGATGATACTAATTGATGGCAGTGATGCCCCTAAGTGTGGCATTGCTGGGCATCACTGCAACATAATTGTGCCAGTCAGTGCCCATTTGTGGGCACTGATTGGCACAGATTTGGCACTGACTGGGCACATGTGGATGGCCATGGGGTACATACCTGGCCATCCACATGTTTCCCTTCCCTGGTGGTCCTAGTGGCGATCCCTGGTGGTCCAGTGTGGTGATCTGCGGGGGGGCTGCGCTGATAAACAATCAGCGCAGACCCCCCCTGCCAGGAGAGCCGCCGATCGGCTCTCCTCTACTTGCGTCTGTCAGACGCGAGTGAGGAAGAGCCGATCAACGGCTCTTCCTATTGACAGCGTGATCAGCCGTGATTGGACACGGCTGATCACGTGGTAAAGAGCCTCCGCCGGAGGCTCTTTACCAAGATCGGTGTAGCGGTGTGTCAGACTGACACACCGCTCCACCGATCGCCGCGATGCGCGCCCCCGGGGGCGCGCTGCGGCATGTTATCCTGAAGGACGTCATATGACGCCCAGTCAGGATAACTGAACAACCGCCCGGCCGTCAATCCGCTATAGGCCGGGCGGGAAGTGGTTAACATGTCCACATTAATGCCTCGTTTCCACTGAGCGGATCGTTTCGGGTCGTTACAGTTTGGAAGTCCTAGAATGGTCCGGCCTATTCAGGTGAGCGTTTCCACTGCAAGTCGGACCGTCAGGGACCATACGTGGGTTTAGAAAAAATGCCTAGCATGGCGTCACACGTCCACCAATCAGTGGAATGTATCGTAGCTCCGCCCTAACCTAACCGTACCATTTTCTATGGCCCCACATCTGAAGCAGGACCCAGAATGGTGCGGTTCGGTTCTGGTGGATAGGGCCGCTTTCATAATGGAAACACTCAAAATAGCTCATCGTACCGAACCGATCCGCTCAGTGGAAACGAGGCATTAGATTGCCAAATCTATTCTAACCCAGGAAGTAAATACCTATTACTATGTTAACCCTAAAGTAAAATGATATTCCAATGTATTATATACTATCACATGTTTTGATCTATAATCAGCATTAAAGTGGTTGCAAATCCTTATTTATCAATTATTGTACGTTAGCATGTAAAGTCAGTGTACAATAGAAGGTGCTGGTACTTGTCCTAGAGACTTGTGTTTGGTTTTAATACAAGTACTAATCCAAAGCATTTCCTGAGGTCCAACACACAAAGAAGCATTGCATAGCAGTGTTGCTTTTACTTTATACGTGTGCATAATATACTGATTGTCTAGGTCTATTGGGGTGTCACCTGTATTTACACTTCCTACACATTTTCAAGTAGGTTTGTGTACAAGGGGTCTTCAAAAAGTTTCTGCACTTTTTTATATTTAATAGCGTTTAATAGACTATTGGGTGCTGCTAAGTGCATGATGCTGCAAACTAAAACAAAAAAGTATAGTAAAGGTATTTATATAAGGCCGACAATTTATGCAGCGCATTACATACTTTTCCATGTACCTTAATGCATGGGAAAAAAAAGTGAAACTTTTTGTTAGTTTAAAAAAGTGAAACTTTTTAAAAAACCCCTAGTATATTTTTCTTACAACTAGTACGGACCTGTTCTGGTAAAATATCTTAAAGCGGAGTTCCACCCAAAAATGGAACTTCCGCTTTTCGGAATCCTCCCCCCTCTCCGGTGTCACATTTGGCACCTTTGGGGGGGAGGGGAGAGCAGATACCTATATAATTCAGGTATTTGCTCTCGTTTCCGGGCATAGATAGCCGCAGTACGGATATCTATGCCATATCCTGCGCCTCCTCTGTCCCCCCGCTGTCTTCTGGGAGACACACAGGTCCCAGAAGACAGCAGGTGCAGTAGGGAACCAGGCTGTGAAGCCGCAAGGCTTCACTTCCTGATTCCCTTGCCGAAGATGGCGGCGCCTCCACCCGAGAGCCGAGGGACAGATTGGCTTTGGGTGTCGACATCGCTGGCGCCCTGGACAGGTACTGTAAGTGTCCATATTTTAAAAGTCAGCAGCTGCAGTATTTGTAGCTGCTGACTTTTTTAAAAAAAATTCGGCGGAACTCTGCTTTAAATCAGAATTAAAGGAAAACTAGGGGTTTCTGTTTTTTTCCCCCATTACACTTACCTAGGTGAATGCAGCATCGTTCCGATGCTGCATCTGTCCCCCAGTGTCTCTTCACTGAGAACCGAGCAATTGAACACCGCCGATGGCTCGGTTCTCCGAGAGGAGAGCTGCTGACTATCAATCAGCAGCTCTCCTGCTCTGCTCCTCCACGCTTGGAGCGCTGAGCTGTGGAGGGGCGGGGAGCGGCCGGCTCATTGGCACACTGAGAGGCTGAGACTGCCATCAGTCCAGGCACCTGGCGGATCCAAACTTCCGAAGTCTGGATGATGCGGTGCCTGGACTGATCGTGGTGACATCACCTTCTCTGACCGGCTGTTGATTTACCGACAGTCTCATTCACTTCATTCATGGCTGGTGATGCAGCAGTGACACAACAAGGTGAGGGATGTGGCAGCAGCAGGTGTGGATGCCCGCTAACAGCGCTGCCAGGATGGATCGAAAATGACAGGGGCTCTTTAAATGTAAGGACTTATTCTTGCTGGTAGTTGGAATCTTTAATATTTGCAAACAAACTGAAGGTTTCCTATTTAGAATAAGCAGTTGTCAGGTTAGTAAAACAGCCATATCAGAACTGATTCATTCATACAGTTTGTAGTGTACATAGATTTGCAAAACAATGGGATAAAGGAATATTCCTGAACTTTGGTTTATCTCATAGTTACTGTGAAATTGTGTGAAAGCATCAATGCAGTGCAGTCAGGAAGTGAAGGCTTGTGGCTTCACAGCCTGTTTCCCTACTGCGCATGCGTAAGTCGCGCTGCGCGAGCTTGCGGAGCTTGGATTTATTGAACGAGTTTACCAAAAATGTAAATATTGCAGAATATACAGCCTCATGCTACATAACTAACCTCAATTTCTTGCTGAATAAAGTAAATTATTAATGTATCTTAGATAGAAAACTATCTTTAGATAGATTTTTACTCCAAAAGCATTTTATTAAAATAAATTTGATAAAAATCTAAAAAATCAGATTGAAATTAAAAAAAATTGATTTTTTAAATTTTTATTAAAAAATCATTGATTTTTATCCACCCTGCCTTCCCCCCTTAAAACTGATAGCAGCAATGAAATCCTAACTTGAAAAGCAATAAACTATGTAATAGTGACTGTCTTTTACATTTTCTACAGTGCCTGTGGTATGTTCCCCCTTTTAAAAAGACATCATCTGTGGCTCACCAATGATCTGTGCATAATAACATGCATGTGCCATACAATATCCGGCACAGTTTGTTATTGAATAATAACAAACCACGCCCCATCTAGGAGGACGTATATGAAAAATCAGTCGAGATCTCAATGGAAATGTAGCCTTCCCAGGGGAAACCTCTGAAGCCCTGGCTACGTCACCAGTTCTGGGCACTGTACTGGAAATGGAGCGAGTACAAAGAAGGGCAACAAAGCTGCAGAAGATGCGGACACCGGGAGAAGACGCCGGAGAGACCCCCGAAGTCGGAAGAGGACCCCCGAAGTCGGAAGAAGATCCCGGAGCTGCCTAATAAATTATTTTAAAAACCTGTGTACTGTGTTTTTTTATTGACGCTTTTTTCCCTAGGTGAATGGGTAGGGGTACCATGTACCCCATACTCATTCACATAGGGTGGGGGGCCGGGATCTGGGGGCTCCCTTATTAAAGGGGGCTCCCGGATTCCGATAAGACCCCCGCCCGCAGACCCCGACAACCAACGGCCAGGGTTGTCGGGAAGAGGCCCTTGTCCTCATCAACATGGGGACAAGGTGCTTTGGGGTGGGGGGGCTGCAGGGTGCCCCCCCATGCTTCAAAGCACCCACCCCCCATGTTGAGGGCATGCGGCCTGGTACGGTCCAGGAGGGGGGCGCTCGCTCGTCCCCACCCCCATTCCTGACCGGCCGGGCTGCGTGCTCGGATAAGGGTCTCGTATGGATTTTGGGGGGGACCCCACGCCGATTTTTCGGCGTAGGGGGTTCCCCTTAGATCCATACCAGACCTAAGGGCCTGGTATGCCCCTGGGGGGGAACCCACGCCGTTTTTTTCATTTAAAACTTGGCGCGGCGTTCCCCCTCTGGATTCATACCAGACAGCTGTCAGCACTGCCTGTCGCTCATCGGGAAAGGAAAAAAAAGTTTTCCTTTCCCGATCAGCGAGCCAGGCTTGTGCTTACAAAGTCGTACTGAAGTCGTGTCTATATTATTCAGGCACGACTTGCATGCTACTTCAGGGTTTAACATTGAGGTCTATGGAGTACAACTCGCATAGAAGTTGGACCAAAGTAGTGCAGGGACTACTTTCAAGTCGGCACGACTTAAAGTCGTGCCAATATGAATGGTAGTCATTGCAAATCATGGAGAATGACTTGTCATACGATTTTGCAGTACAAAATCGTGGGACAAGTCGTATAAGTGTGAAAGGGGCCTAAAGCTGAACGTCAGGCAGATATAATCTAACATGGCTATGTATTAAAATATTAAATGTAATTTTTTTAAATAAAAGCAGTGCGAGTACCCGAATTGAATTTGTTATTAGCCTTTTGCAGTCCCTGTTTAAAAAAGCTCAGACTGGGAGAGGGAGAAGCAGCAAAAGGAGTCAATCAGTTGTGCTGCAGTGATCATGTGAAAACAAGGCATATGCTGATTGGATGAGAGAGAAGGGCAACACTGAAATTAGTTTACCAGTCTGCTGCTTCTCCTTTCCCTGTCCAGTCATAGGCTGGGGGAAAGTGGGGGAATACAATCTGTACTGTAAGTATTGCTTAAAGAGGAGCTCCAGTCTCTTGTGCAAAAATTAAAAGTCAGCAGCTACAAAAACTGTAGCTGCTGACTTTTAATAAACAGCCACCCCCCTGTCCCAGGATCCTGCGCTGTGCTCACCCCAGCCCCCTTCTGTCCCCGGCGATGGCATCTTAACTGCTGACTTGCAGCTTCACAGCCGGGTTCCCACTGTGCATGCACGAAGCAGCACTCCACATTGTGAATGGTCCCGCTGTCTTCTGGGAACTGTAATTTGTGCCAGAAGACTGCAGGGGTTGTATAGTAGAACATCTGCTCCGAATGACTAGGTGAAGAGGGAACCTCTCAAAAACAGGTACCTGCTCCGCCCCCATAAACAGAAGCGGGGAAGGAGGCCTTAAAGCCCTTTTGGGTGAAGCTCCGCTTTAACTGCAGCAAAGAAAATTCAGGTCTTCTGCCCACTCGGACAGTGCTGTGTAAAACTCAGAACTGGATGGACAGAATGGCAATTCATTTGGTAGGTATAACAGTTTTCCTATATGTATTTCATCTGTGTATTTAGCTTTAACACAATACAGGGTGCTGCCACCCCACCCCATTTAACATCAGAAGACTGTTAGAGGTGCAGACATGAGCCAGCCGCCCTCGGGCAAATACCCTGATAGCAAGGATAACTTGCCAGAAATTTGTAGCAGTTTTGAATTGTAAGTCTGTTAACTTGTTGCACATTTTCACTGGCAAGTTGTACATTTGCAGAGCATCTGAAGTTCTAGTTGACACTTTTCCAATTTGTAGCAAATTTGTGTGGCAAGTCTTTAGCAAGAGCAAAGTTGCAGTGGTGATTCTACAGCGAAAGCTCTGCAAGTCTACAGCATGAAAATTAAGCCACAGTGACCCCTGTGGTGGGATGACTATTGCACAAAAGAACTGAACCAGAACTTGCAGCAGACTTGCAGAATGTTTGCAAAGAAAGTTGATCTGGGGTCATGCAACGTGGACTTGCTGCAATTGTGCAAAAAATTGTAAAGCCTGGAAAGGCTAGCAATAGCTTAGCAAGTCATTTTCAAAATGCAAGTCATTTGCTTGCTATCTGGGTACTAAAGCAATGTGAGCATAAATGCAAATAACTTCACCATAGGCAAAAAAATTAAATAAATGAACATCAGCAGCCGCTGTGCTCAAAATTTTAACTGATGGAAACAACTGCAGTAGTGCTGTAGGGGGATGAGGCCTGTGGATAATTTAGCCTTGTTAGAATACAGTTTTATATATATATATACCTTTGAAGCTCACAAAATGGCCCCTGCCATAAGAGAAGTGCTGGGTAGATGTCATATTACTTCAAAAAAGTTAAGATGAAAACACGTTGCCAATTACTCACTTCATGAAGTGCTTCATTGTTGATGTCTCGGAGATCCAAGTGTCCAATCTTCAGCAATTTTCCCGATAATAGACTTGTACTGATAAAACCTGAAAAGAGTCAGCAGGGAAGACAGCTTAGAAAACATGAAATGCTTGGCTCCTGTGTTCCAGCAATTCTAAGAAGTTTAATCACTCGGCGCTTCAAGTCATTTACATGACCATTTTTATTTCCTCGAACATTTCACATGCAGCGTGTTCTAATATCGTATTTACTTTTAAACTAAGGAAATCATAAATCAAATGTGTGATGGGAATATAAATAAATGCACAGCACCGAGGCTTTCATTTTAGTACTGCAGCAAATCTACACCAAACATTGCTTCACCTTTCTGAGTTATTTTCGGCCACATAAATCTAGAAACTGCCTACATGGTTCCAACAAAACACAAAGGAGCGCACATAGCAGCCCCCCTCGAATGCTTATTTTTTTCTAAATGATGGGTGCAAGCTGGTGCATTATTAGAAAAAGGTAATGGAGTGTGGGCAAACCCCCAGCTTCAGTTTAATCTCTGGGAAAAATAATTGCAATAGGCCAAAATAATCCAAACCATGAGATCCACCACCCCCGAGAACATGGCTCCCTGACATCAAGTGCCACCAACTGGGCTACATGACAGTAATCACAGTGTTTATATATATATATATCTTAAAGTGGAACTTTAGTCTGAGAAAATGAATCGATTACTTCAGGCTGGCCCCTTTTGCGGGTATATCTATGTAAAACATTAAAAATAAGTGTCTATACTGTTTAAAATCCAGTAATCCAGTCTCACCCTGCTTTGCACATGCTCAGTTGCTCTCTATTCTCGGCACTGTGCCTAAAATCAGTGCCACTGGAGGACGATCAGATGAGAGCTTTAAAATGTACTGTTGCTGAAGGGGGAAGAAAGAAATATGAATGCAATCTATACACTGGAGGGAGAATATCTGGGGGAATCTAGAATGGAAAAGGACCTGGGGGTCCTAGTAGATGATAGGCTCAGTAATGACATGCAATGCCAAGCTGCTGCTAACAAAGCAAACAGAATATTGGCATTAAAAAGGGGATCAACTCCAGAGATAAAACGATAATTCTCCCGCTCTACAAGACTCTGGTCTGGCCGCATCTGGAGTATGCTGTCCAGTTCTGGGCACCAGTCCTCAGGAAGGATGTACTGGAAATGGAGCGAGTACAAAGAAGGGCAACAAAGCTAATAAAGGGTCTGGAGGATATTAGTTATGAGGAAAGGTTGTGAGCACTGAACTTATTCTCTCTGGAGAAGAGATGCTTGAGAGGGGATGTGATTTCAATTTACAAATACCATACTGGTGACCCCACAATAGGGATAAAACTTTTTCGCGGAAGGGAGTTTAACCACTTCAGCCCCGGAAGATTTGGCTGCTGAATGACATTTTTTGTGATTCGGCACTGCGTTGCTTTAACTGATAATTGCGCGGCCCTGCAACGTGGCTCCCAAACAAAATTGACGTCCTTCTTTTCCCACAAATAGAGCTTTCTTTTGGTGGTATTTGATCGCCTCTGCGGTTTTTATTTTTTGCGCTATAAACAAAAAAAGAGCGACAATTAAAAAAAAAAAAAACACAATACTTTGTACTTTTTGCTATAATGAATACCCCCATTTTTTTTAAAAAAAGCTAATTTTTCCTCAGTTTAGGCCAATATGTATTCTTCTACATATTTTTGGTAAAAAAAAAAAATCGCAATAAGCGTATATTGATTGGTTTGCGCAAAAGTTATAGCCTCTAGAAAATAGGGGATAGATTTATAGCATTTTTATTTTTTATTTTTTTTTTACTAGTAATGGCGGCAAACTGCGATTTTTATTGGGACTGCGACATTATGGCGGACACGTCGGACACTTTTGACACATTTTTGGGACCACTGGCATTTATACAGCGATCAGTGCTATAAAAATGCATTGATTACTGTAAAAATGTCACTGGCAGGAACACTAGGGGGCGTTGGCCCAAACTGGTCTTACTACGTTGTTTTTCAGCTCTTTAGCGCCACCCTTTGGGCTCCTTCTGCTAATTTCGTGTTAGTAGAAGTCTGGTGAGTGTTGATTCGCGCTTTTCATTTCGCACTTTTCGGTTTGCGCTTTTCAGTTCATTTATAAACGGCCGTTCGTCAACCAGACATGTTGCGGAATCGGAGGAGATAACGTGTTATTTATTATTGGCCTTGGAGTTATTGCTTTGACATTATTTTTTTGGTTGAATAATGATTTTATTTGGTATATTTTCTATATTTTTGGATGCATAGAATGCACTTTTTGGTTAAGTTCTATTGGCAGATGCATGTCTAAATTTATTTGTTTTATTTTTTTAATGCACAATAAAAAAATTGTGGAGAATAATACTTGGCTCTGTGTTTTACTTCAAATGACAGTTTGGGAGTAGGCAGTTACATTTTAAAAAATATAATGTAAAATTAACAAGGAACACCAACATAGTTCTATCTTTGTTCTTAAAAACTACGGGATAATGATGTTGTGGTAATTTGCCCAAATAAAAAAAAACAAAAAACATAATAATATTGTTCTTGATATCACTAGAAAAAAAAAGCCTTTGAAAATTTGTTTGCAACAACTCCATCAGTATCACCAGCAAAGCACCCTTATTATTATCCCATTAAAGAAGAAGAGAATTGTGCGCTGCATTTCGAGATTTTATAAATTGCCACATCACGAATGTTAATTCTCCATTACGAACGTTAGTTTACAAGACCGACCGCTTCTGGCTCGTCCTTGCTTCCGAGCATGCGTGTTTGTACTTTGGACTTTTGTCCGACGAACTTGTGTACAAACGCTTAGGAAAATCCGACAACACATATTTGTCTGCGGAAAATTTGAAAACCTGCTAGCCAACATATGTTGGCGGAAAGTCTGACAACAATTGTCCGATGGAGCATACACACGGTCGGATTTACCGCCAACAGCCTGACATTGAACATTTCCCGTCGGAAAGTCAGATCGTGTGTACGAGGCTTTAGTGTCATAGCTACATTTGGCAGCCCGGGGCAGCTAGGAACTGTGCCACCAAAATCCTCAAGCCATATAATAAACCAGAGGATGGCTCATTCCACTAGGGTAGACTGACCCTTTAACTGCTAGTAATTATTGTATAATATTATTGCTTATATTTGGTATTCAAAAATATATATTAGGGCTATAAAAAGAGAACCCAGTAAACTTATTTTTACCAACTGCCAAGCACCCCAAAACCCCTGAAGCTAGAGAGAGAATGGAGTGGAAGAGCTCAGTATCCCCTTTTGCATTCATCAGGCATTGCATCATGTTAACTTGAACCTTGCACGTAATTTGTCCAGGCTGTGCCATCTCATTGATTGGCTCATGTATGGTTCCATCAGAAATATTTAGAACATGTTCCATTTCTAGGTCCGTCAGAATTTTCGAAAAAAGAAGTCCGATGAGGCCTACACACAATCGGAATAGACGATGAAAAGCTTCCGTCGGACTTTTTCTGTCTCGTGTGTACAGGGCATAAGTGGTAAAATGATCCTCCACAAACAACTCAGCAAATTGGGCTTCTGACCCTCAAGAATGGACCACTAGATTATAGGTGATCTACAGTGCTCAATCATCCATCTGGCATGTTCCCGTTCCTCAAAGACTGCACAAAGGTTATGGTTCAGATACTGTAATTCCCTCTGTGTGAATGTGAGTTAGGGACCTTAGCTTGTCAGCTTCTCGAGGGCAGGGACTGATGTGAATGTACAAAATGTATGTATACATATACATGTAAAGTGCTGTGTAAATTCACGGTGCTATATAACTACATTAAATAAAGAAATAATACCTTTTAGCCCCCATTCACATTATAAATTGCATCATCTGTGGACATGCTTTCATCCACAGGACAGGTCATTCTTTTCAGTGGACTGCCTTATGCACAACAAATACGGCAAAGAAGCCCACGTACCATTTTGATTTTTGGTGCTCTGTGAATGGTCCTGTAGCCTCCTGGGACACATGACTACAAGAGGGGAAAGGAACTAGGTGAGTATTGCGGAGGTAGGAGCGGGTACCAATAAAAATCAGTACTCACTTTCCCCCCGCCCCTGATATAAAACCTGTAACTCAGTTACAGGCTGGAGGGGGGAGGGAGCGCACCAATGGGTCCTCACTTTTTGAGTGAAGTTCCGCTTGAAATTATATCTAAAACCATTTATTATTATTTTTTTGGATAGAGTAGAGAAGGGTTAACATAGCTGTTATGTTAGGTTTTTATTTTGCCGTGGGTGCCCCATGCAGACAAGACAGCATGTAAGATAAAATTTCCCCCTTAGACTGTTGTCACCAGAAAAACTGTCCCCCGTTTAAAATGTACCCATTTTTCCATTTCCGGTTCAAAATGTTGGACTTTTCCTTGTTTTTATATTCAGTAACAATGGTCCCCAGGACAAACTGAGTGAGTCGAAGGGAGACAGAAAAAAAAAAACCCAAGAGAGGTTATAAGTAAAAAACACTTTAACACGAAAAGTAGAACTGATTCTAGGTCCACTTTAACCTTTTAGCATTCTATTGATAACATTTACTGGCCTAAAATCCATCTTCTCAGATTTTCTGGATACTATTTTTGTAACTATGAGTCAGAGTAGTAAATATTATAGATGAATAGTCTGTGTGCGTATGCTGCGCTTTGTAAATCGGAACATTCATCACACAATCAAACGCCGGAGAAGCCCCAGACAGCTGACGGTCGGTCGATTGTGGGTTTCAATTATAGCTTAGTGAAGTTGAAGTCTGCATGGCCCAGCATTTATCTTAATGAGGTAAAATAGATGTCAATTATTTCCCCCTGGGTAAACATGGATTTAATTTACAGAGCAGTGTAGTACAACACAAGGTAAATTCAACTACTATATTTTCACATTTTTTATTTTTTAAAAACCTGACAGAAATTTTACAACTCTAAGGCTAGGTGCACGTCATCTATGCAGGTTGGAACACGCCTTTTGATGCGTTTTTTTTCTGAGGCTATAAGGAACGTATGACAGTTCTGTTCAAAGGGTGCGACTTTGATGCTACTTGATACTCTCTGGCACTTAAGTAGCATCAAAGTAGTACATAACCTATATGTGTCCAAAGTCGCATGTTAGGGTAAGGGTTAAATGTTAGGGTCTGGGTTAAAGCGGAGCACCATCCAGAAGGGGAAGCTCTGCTTGTCTGCCTCCCCGCCCCCCTTGAGTTGCCACATCTGGCACCTTTCAGAGGGGAGCGGGTACCTGGTTTTGACAGGTACCGGCTCCCACTCCTGGGGGAAGTTCAACCCCCATCACCTTCCCCTGCCGATGGGCAATTCACAAAGTGCAGCGCGGTTTGCGCATTCGCAGTGGAAAACCGCCTGTGAAGCCGGAAGGCTTTACTGGCAGTTTCCCTTAGCCGAGATGGCGGCGGCAACACCCGAGAACAGATTGAAATCGGATTCGTGGACAGTTAAGTGTCCTTATTTTAAAGGAGCCATCCAGCCTAACATTAAAATCACTACATCTATAGACATCCACGATCTAACACTAACCTATCTAACCCAGTAAAGAAGAAATCAGTATACATACCTTTTCTGAAGCCGATCCGACCCGATCACACGCTGATCTGTGGAGGCGGGTGCAGAGGAGGCAGCGGACAAAGGAAGCCCCATATTAAGTCTATGGGTGACATCACTTCCCATTAGTTTCCCAGCCGTTGTCGGCTGTTTCCTCTGCAGACCTTCCGCCGCTGGAGACCGGACCGGATCGGCTTAAAAAAAAGTATATATACTATTTTCTTCTTTACAGGGCTATATAGGTTAGTGTTAGATTGTGGATGTCTATAGATGTACCGATTTTAGTGTTAGGCTGGACTTATCCTTTAAAAGTCAGCAGCTACAGTATTTGTAGCTGCTGACTTTTATTTTTTTTCTGAAGGAGCCTGGAGCTCCGCTTTAAAGGTTACGGTTAAATGTTAGGGTTAGGGGTAATTATTAGGGTTAGAGGTAATTGTTAGGGTTAGCATTCTAGGGTTGAATATAGTATAGTAACTGTTGAATATAATATCAAATGTTGCTGATCCTAAGGAAGCAACTTGTTAGTGAAACAAGTCGATCTGTTTTTACGCTCATTACATAAAGTATATACATACTGTATTTATTGGCGTATAACACTCACTTTTTTACCACGAAAATCCGGTACAAATCGCATGTGCGTGTTATACGCCAATACTTTAATTTTAGCTGCCTGGAAGGGGACAGGGAGAGCGCCGTCAGATTACATACAGTGAGAATCTCCTGTTTACTTGGCGGCCTCTGTAATAGGAAGTCCCGTCTCCCGGGCCGCCATTGGACCACTGTTCTGTCTATCATAGGAAATTCTCACTGTATGTAATCTGTTGGCGCTCGTCCCGCCCCCCTCCCTGTCCCCTCTAGGCTGCAGATGGGCATCGATCAGGCTGCACTGATGGCAATGGTGAGGCGGCTGCATTAAAGGCAATGGTGAGGCTGCATTGATGGCACTTGTGAGACTGCTGATGGGCATTGATCAGGCTGCATTGATGGCAATGGTGAGGCTGCAGATGGGCACTGACCCTTATTTTGCTTCAAAGTTCCTTATTTAAAATTTAAGGTTTTTTTCCTTAAATTTCCCTCTTAAAATGAATGTGCGTGTTATACGCCTGTGCGTGTTATACGCCGATAAATACGGTATATCTGTGGAAATATGTATATGCCACTAATTTTATAATATGCTGTGTGTTTTTAATATTTTTACATATTTTGTTTGCACCCAATTTGGTAAAGTCCCATTGTATTCTTCTTTTCCCTCCCACCATTCTGGTGGAGTTGTGGGTGGGAGATTTTTGGGTGCCTTTTCAAGCTAAAAATGCTGAATAGGTAAGTACAAATTAGACAGGCAGGTAAGGGTTTAGGTTCTGTTTGGAGATGGGTTTTAAATAAATATTTTCAGTTTTAACACAAATGCAATGCTTCTTGGCCAATATGAATAAACACCAGGTTCTCCTCCCACTCTTGTTAAATACTGTTCCTTGAGCTAAGGCCTATGTGGCTTCACCCAAATCCAAACCTGCTCATGACTAAGGCCTTGTGCATATTGAGCATCCTGGTGCATGAGAATCCAGTGTGTAGGTGTTGATAGAAGACACAGGTGAAAGCTGCTGCAGCTGGATGGTGCCCCGCGTGGTACCCAGTATGCACCAAGGGACGGATGCTCTGAATACTTGTGTTCCAGGCAGTCAGTCCTGGGTGCTTACTGCCCTAAACATCAGTACCACTTGGTGCACTGTCCAGCCACATGCGGTTGTCAGCCTCTCATTGAGTTTTACAAGCTCCATGACATCTTTACCTTCTTTAACTAAATGTCGGAGTCTCGTGCACCAGGGCTAAATGTCCACTGTGCAGGAGGCCTAAGCAAAATACTTCATTCTCCAACCTACTGAAATCCATTTCTTCTAGGAAAGCAGTAACAAAAAAAAAAAAAACAACCAACAAGAAGAGTAACGTGCCCCCTCTGAGACATTACAGCACGAGCACTATTGATTCACAGTGTGCATCCTTGTAATTTCCACCAACATCTGCCGATGACAGTCACCTTCAGTGTCAGACATTCTGTATGTTGCACAAAGTCTGGCCCAGGAGAACACTTGTCTCGTTTGTTTGCTGCCGAAAGTATTGCTCTGCTTGACTACATTACACTCAAATGATGCTCAGTAAAACTCTGCGTGTTCTGGGATGTAATTGTTGTGACAAAGCGAGAAGCACACAAGGGCCTGATTTCTGGGCTGCCATGAGAATGGTGACTGAAGAGGGGCAGGCATGACTCATCTGTCAGAACCGATAAACTAACTGAGCACACAATGCTTGGAAAACATATTCAAAATGAGCCACAGGAACATCTTTCTCTGTAATTTATAGAGATCAACGAGGTCTACTGGGAGCGGGAATGACAGAATAACATGGGACCTAAGAGTCAGAGTCAGCTCTGGGCTATAAATGGGGGATCTCGTTTAGAGTGAGCACCTGAAACAGACCCTTCTGTCTGTTAACAGGGAGCTACTGTATAATGGCAGTCAATGGTTGGTTGGGAGTCAATTTTATTTACATTGTTGTTACACTTTTAAACCAATTATACACTGAGCTAAATTATAAACGCAACACTTTTGTGTTTGCCCCTATTTATCATGAGCTGAACTTAAAGATCTATGACTTTTTTTATGTACACAAAAGGCCTATTTCTCTCAAAAATTGTTCACAAATCTGTCTAAATCTGTTAGTGAGCACTTCTCCTTTCCCGAGATAATCCATCCACCTCACAGGTGTGGCATATCCAGATGCTGATTAGACAGCATGATTATTGCACAGGTGTGCCTTAGGCTGGCCACAATAAAAGGCCACTCTAAAATGTGCAGTTTTATCACACAGCACAATGCCACAGATGTCGCAAGTTTTGAGGGAGCGTGCAATTGGCATGCTGACTGCAGGAAGCTGTTGTCCTTGTATTGAATGTTCAGCCTGTCAGTGCTCAGACTTTACGCCACACACTACATCAAATTGATCTGCATGGCTGTCATCCCAGAAGGAAGCCTGTTCTAAAGATGATGCACAAGAAAGCTTGCAAACAGTTTGCTGAAGACAAGCAGACTAAGGACATAGATTACTGGAACCATGTCCTGTGGTCTGAAGAGACCAAGATAAACTTATTTGGTTCAGATGGTGTCAAGCGTGTGTGGCGGCAACCAGGTGAGGAGTACAAAGACAAGTGTGTCTTGCCTACAGTCAAGCATGTTGGTGGGAGTGTCATGGTCTGCGGCTGCATGAGTGCTGCCGGCACTGGGGAGCTACAGTTCAGGGAACCATGAATATCAACATGTACTGTGACATACTGAAGCAAAGCATGATCTCCTCCCTTCAGGGACTGGGCTGCAGGGCAGTATTCCAACATGATAACGACCCCAAACACACCTCCAAGATCACCACTGCCTTGCTAAAGAAGCAAGGTGATGGACTGGCCAAGCATGTCTCCAGACCTAAACCCTATTGAGCATCTGTGAGGCATCTTCAAATGGAAAGTGGAGGAGTGCAAGGTCTCTAACATCCACCAGCTCTGTGATATCGTCATAGAGGAGTGGAAGAGGACTCCAGGCATACCCTGTGAAGCTCTGGTGAACTCCATGCTCAAGAGGGTTAAGGCAGTGCTGGAAAAAAATGGTGGCCACACAAAATATTGACACTTTGGGCCCAATTTGGACATTTTCACTTAGGGGTGTACTCACTTTTGTTGCCAGCGGTTTAGACATGAATGGCTGTGTGTTGAGTTATTTTGAGGGGACAACAAATTTACACTGTTATACAAGCTGTACACTCACTACTTTACATTGTAGCAAAGTGTCATTTCTTCAGTGTTGTCACATGAAAAGATATAATAAAATATTTACATAAATGTGAGGGGTGTACTCACTTTTGTGAGATACATACTATATATATACAGTTGTGCTCAAAAGTTTGCATACCCTGGCAGAAATTGTGACATTTTGCCACTTATATTGAAAATATGACTAATCATGCCAAAAAACTGTCTTTTATTCAAAGATAGTGATCACAGGAAGCCATATATTATCACAGTTTTTTGGCTCCTTTTAAAAGGAATACTGTACAGTACTGATCAATCATTTAATAAGGTCAGGTAGATCAAGAAAGATTTCAGCCACAACTGCCACAGGAATTGTTTGGGATACAAAGAAAAACCCATAGGTAACCTCAGGAGAAATACAGGCTGCTCTGGAAAAAGATGGTGTGGTTGTTTTTAACCCCCCTGGCGGTATTCCCGAGTTTGGCTCTGGGTGGAATTTCAGAACCAAAAGCGGTAACCCAGAGCCAGACTCGGGATCGCATCGCAGGATCCAGGAAGATCTTACTTACCTTGTCCCCTGGATCCTGCGATGTCTCCCTGCAGTGTGAGAGGCTCGTCCTCCGCTCGATTCATCACAGAGCCGAGCTCCGTTCCCTGCAAGCATTGCGGCGCACGGGGACGGAGAACGGCGCCAAATTCAAAAAGTGAAACGCACACAGTATACTGTACACAGTATACTTTACAGTATACTGTAATCTTACAGATTACATTACTGTATGAAATTATTTCACCTCCCTTTTGTCCCTAGGTGTTTGTCCAGTGCCCTGCATGCAGTTTTATATTATAAAAACTGTTCTTTCTGCCTGGAAACTGGAGATTGTCCATAGCAACCAAAACCATCCATTTACATCAAAAGTGGATTTAGACCAGCTAGAAAACAGTGATAATAAATTAGAATCACTCGCAGAATTGAGCGATAGTGATTTGTGGGGAGATCCGTCATCAAACACTGAAAGTAATGACAGCGACAATTCTGCAACTGAGCAAATTTCTGTGTTTTTGATTTGATTACATTATTGAATCATTTTTATTATTATTATATTATTATTTATTATAATTATTTATAGTTATTTATTATATTATAATTTATGATTTCGTGTTTCAAACTATCATACCCAAGATGTCTACTAGACTCTGGTTTGGACAGATTTAAGTGAGTTATTCCTAAGAATTACAGGCCTACAATATAAAACGCCAAATTTCCATGCAAAATAATTGTACCGCTTTCAGCATCAATAATCTGAAATAATCATACCGCCAGGGAGGTTAAGGAGCACAATACGATTATAATTGAAAAAAAAAGAGGTATGCATGGTCAAGTTGCCAGTAAGAAGCCTTTACTGTACAAGTTACATAGTTACATAGTAGGTGAGGTTGAAAAAAGACACAAGTCCATCAAGTCCAACCTATGTGTGATTATGAAACACAAAAAAGCCTGGTTACAATACGCCCAACAACACCTTGACATGCCTCATTGGGCTTTTTTGTGGCATTAGCGCAGTAAAGGCTTCCTTCTGGCAGCTCAACCATGCAGCTCTTTTTTTTACAGTATCATTGAATTGTGTTCCTTAACTGCTTGCAGACCGGCTCACGCCAATATACGTCGGCAGAAGGGCACGTGCAGGCATATTAACGTACCTGTACGTTGCCCTTCAAGAAGCGGATAGGGGGCGCGCATGCGCGCTGCGAGCTCCGTGAGCGTGATCGCGTGTCCCGCGGACTTGATGCCCGCGGGGATACCCACGATCGTCTCACGGAGCGGAAGAACGGGGAAATGCTGATGTAAACAAGCATTTCCCCGTTCTGCCTAGTGACACTGATCACAGCTCCCTGTGATCGGGAGCGGTGATCAGTGTCATGTCACACACAGCCCCTCCCCCCTACAGTTAGAATCACTCCCTAGGACACACTTAACCCCTATAGCGCCACCTAGTGGTTAACTCCTTCACTGCCAGTCACATTTACACAGTAATCAATGCATTTTTAATCGCACTGATCGCTGTATAAATGTGAATGGTCCCAAAATAGCGTTAAAATTGTCCGATGTGTCTGCTATAATGTCGCAGTCACAATAAAAATCGCTGATCGCCACCATTAGTAGTAAAAAAAAAAAAATTATTAATAAAAATGCCATAAAACTATCCCCTATTTTGTAGATGCTACAACTTTTGTGCAAACCAATCAATAAACGCTTATTGTGATTTTTTTTTAACCAAAAATATGTAGAAGAATACGTATCCGCCTAAACTGAGGAAAAAAATGTTTTTTTATATATTTTTTGGGGATATTTATTATAGCAAAAAGTAAAAAATGATGTGTTTTTTTCAAAATTGTTTATAGCGCAAAAAATAAAAACTGCAGAGGTGATCAAATACTACCAAAAGAAAGCTCTATTTGTGGGGGAAAAATATATGAAACTGATAGCTCCGCGCTTAGGTAGTAAAGGAACTGCAGCCCCCCAACACAGAATCACACCAAAGTGGAATTCTAGAAAATTAAAGTCAAATGAGGGGTGATGGCGCTGTTCCACTGAAGGTGTCTCAAGTGTAAAAAATGTGTATCAAATAGAACAATAAACAAAACCATACAATATGTAAATTGAGAAACAATGTGCAAAAACTCATGATATATAAGTGACACCTGCATCCAAACAAAGTGCAATGTGTGTTAAGGGATAAGGTGAAATCCAAAAAGTTGTATATACCCAAAAAAGGTTGAAAAAACTAAAAAACAAAAAATATTACTGAACATCAAGAACACCAATGTTGCATGAATAAAATACTCATGAATTAAATGCACATAAAAAATATAAATAAAATAAAAATCATGAAGTTAATAGTCCACAAAAAGTCCCAAAACCAAATGGATAATAAAATATATTAAATCTATAAGTGGAAAAGTTCCTCATAAAGTGCAGATAGTGAGTCTCTTCAAATCTTCTAGCAGTGCTCTTAGTGACATGAAATCTTCCAATCTTCTAAACAGCCCCCCAATGTGCCCTCACTCACCAAAGGAAAACACCCCTGCAGGGGTAACAGGCCTGTCAGCTGTATCCTGCAGCAACGGTCCTCAGTGATGGCTCCTAATCGAATCTCCGTTCACGGTGTCCGGGCTGTCTCCAGCTACTCCCCACCAGCACATCCATATGAAATAAAAATGATCCCCATCGCGTGAATCCGTAAAAATATTGTATACTTTATTAAAAGTTATGATTAAAAAGACAAAACAATGTCCCACTGCCTAATGGGCAGTCTAACTGAATGGGAAAAACAATAACAGCAGTGCGGTGCGGCGTGCGTTCCACCGCTCGCTCCACACCCGGAAGTAAAGCAGAGAAGCAGGACGTATGCGTATCGTGTGGCCACGCCTTACGCGTTTCGTCATCCAGACGTCATCTGAGGCGCGGCCATCTTGGTACTCCATACGTCTAATATACACGATGGAGGCGCCCGGAGGCCAATCATGGTGGAAGAACCCGCCCCTCAACCATGGTGAAATATATCCAAAGTGCCATCTAGTGGACAAAAGGATTACAACCCATTGTATTCGTTTGTGTACGGCGCCTCCATCATAAGAACAGAGTAAACAATTACAATTCTATCATAAAAACAAAGTGCACGATTCCAACTCATTGTATATCACTCGCTAGCGGCACTTGCATCATAAAAACAGAATGAAGGGGAAGGAGGGAGTATTAAAAACGTATAGGCACCCCTAAACCTCTGATACATTGGTGACCTACGAAACCCTAACAGAACAGGGGTAATCTATGAAAATAGATGATGAAAAAATTGAAGGATATAAAAATATGAAATGTGAAGTATACATGGATAAAAATAAATCCGTGAAATCACAAAGCGAATAAGCATATTAAAGGGATAACGGTCTGTATCTCAAAAATTGAGATTCCAATCTCCATACAAATCAGTGCATCCATTGACTTTTAGTATAGAAAAAAAGAGGCTGGTGCAAACCTCTTATACAAGCTAAGTCGATTATCCAATACATTCCCATAATTATTACAAGTGATGTGTACTATAGCACTAAACCATTAAAAAAGGACTTGTAATATGAAAATAGTTTATAATTGAATAAATAAGTGATGCAGAATATAAAAAATTATTAAAATATTAAATTGTGAGGCGTATGTATTAAAACCAGAAAGATACGGGGGCTGGAAAGTAATGACCATCATACTGTTACCTACAATTATGAGCCTCCAACACCCTCGGGGAAGCATCCAGTCAAATTATTAAAATTAAAAATCAATAATTAAAAATTGGACAGGAAGCAGTTAAGATCTATTTCTACATTAAGTCCCCTAGGGACCAAACTGTCAAGGCGATGTATCCATCTGGTTTCATTTTGTGAGATTAATATTTTCTTATTGCCCCCCCTCCATTGTTCCTTGATTGTGTCAATGCCATAAAATATCAAACCAGATGGATCCCTACGGTGATATTCATTGAAGTGTCTAGAAAGATTATGTTTGGGGAACCCCTTTTTAATATTATTAATGTGTTCCCTAATACGTACGCGTAGGGGTCTAGTGGTCCTGCCCACATATTGCAGTCGGCACGGACACTCGATGACATATGTCACATGGGTAGTATCACAGGTGACGAGTTCCCTGATCTCAAATTCCTTACCACTCCTAGATTTAAAAGAGGTCTTCTTCTTAGGTTGCCTCTTGCTGACCCTACAGCCCAGGCACTTCTGGCACCTATAAAAACCTTTCATATCGGCAAACAATTTCACACTCCTAGGAGGATCAATAACATTATGAACCAGATGGTTTCTAAGGGTTGGTGCTTTTCTATAAATAAACCGAGGTTTCTTTGTGAGAATTTTCCCTAAGGTCCTATCTGATCTTAGAATTGGCCAGTACTTCCTTACTATAAATTCAATGGACCTATATTGGTTCCCTGTGGGGGAAAAAGGACGTCAATTTTGTTTGGGAATTGTCAGTTAAAGCAACGCAGTGCCGAAACGCAAAAAGTGTTCTGCTCTTTTGCCAGCCAAATGGTCCAGGGCTTAAGTGGTTAAAAACGACCACACCGTCTTTTTGGAGAGCAGCCTGTATTTCTCCTGAGGTTACCTGTGGGTTTTTCTTTGTATCCTGAGCAATTCTTCTGCCAGTTGTGGCTGCAATCTTTCTTGGTCTACCTGACCTTGGTTTGGTATCAAAAGAGCCCTGAATTTTCCACTTCTTAATAAGGGATTGAAAAGTACTGACTGGCATATTCAAGGCTTTGGATATCTTTTTATATCCTTTTATATCCTTTTCCATCTTTATAAAGTTCCATTACTTTATTACGCAGGTCTTTTGACAGTTTTTTTTCTACCTCCTCATGGCTCAGTGTCTACCAAGCAATTGAACAGGTGTGTCTAATAAGGTTGCTGGTGAGTGTATATGTATATCTATATATTTTTTTTGCAAACAAGGGTTATATCACTATGCAAGTTATGTCACTGCACGTTGTTTGCCTTATAAAAACTGCAGGTTTTAAATTGATCTGAGCTTCTACAATTGTTGCTATATTGGATCTAATGCAGACATACACTGGAGGTCTTCAGCTGCTTTAAGCAAGGTTGTGCTTCTGGTGTACTGCTATACCTTTAGGGTACATGAACACAGCCGTATGAAAATACTTACAAAAAGATATTGATAAGATAGAATGAGTCCAGAGACAGGTAACAAAAATGGTGAAAGCCCAAAAGGTCTGAGGCCTGATTCACACACATGTGAATTTCATGCAGGTTTCTCTGCATGCAATTTGCATGCCATGCGACTGTGACCGGCTCTTTATGGAGCCAGTTGAAAAAAGGTCCGGTGTGCCTTTGGGTCCGGTTCAGGCAAAAATTCGGACCTGAATTGCACCTGAACCATTATACAGGAACGCACCGGACCCCAGGCACCAACCCACAGCCACACGTGTGTGAACCCAGCCTCAGGAATAAAACATACAAGGAGAGACTTCTGGGACATAACATGTACAGTCTGGAGGAAAGAAGGGAAATAGAGATACGATTGAAACCTTTAAATTAAATCAAGGGGGTGAATAAGGTGCAAGAGGGCGGGAATTTCAATATGAAACCAAGAGCAAGAACACGGGACATGACCTTAAACTAGCAGGAGGAAAGTTCAAAATGAATCTTAGAAAGGAATATTTTACCGAAAGGGTAGTTGATGCTTGGAATAGACTAGTCAGTCAACAGTAAGTGGCTTCAAACATGCTTGGGACAAACATAGATCTATACCCAGACAAAAAACAAAACAAAAGCAACATTAAAAAACAAAAAAAGGGGGCAGACTCGATGGACCATTTGTTTTTTTTCTGCCGTAATTTTTCTATGTAAAATACGGCAACCAGTAAACAGAATCTTGTTGACAGCAGGATCCTGCATAAAAAGATTACTCTATATGCATGTAATAATTGAACAATCTGTACATGCATTACAGCACAAATGGCCTTCTGTTGCTATGACGTAGGCTGTTTTGGCTCCCTAGGATGCATCCTATTGCTAGGATGCAGTCAGCTTCCACTGCCCAGCTTTCTTCCCTTGCTAGGGCAGCCAGCCTCTATACTGTGTATAATTAATTTATTTATTTCAGGTACTTATATAGCGGCATCAATTTCACACAGCACTTTACATATACATTGTACATTCACATCAGTCCCTGCCCTCAAGGAGCTTACAATCTAAGGTCCCTAACTCACATACACATATTAGGGCCAATTTAGACAGGATCCAAGTAACCTACCAGCATGTCTTTGGAGTGTGAGAGGAAACCGGAGTACCCAGAGGAAACCCACACAGGCACAGGGAGAACATGCAGGTAGTGTCAATATGCAGATATGATATGAGATATGAAGAATTAGATGTAACCAAGCTGGATCAATGTAAGTTTGAAAAAAGATAATTCCTTGCTATGGCTCCTGCCGCGAGACTGCAAAGTGCATCATTACCCGATCAATCATCCTTTTAATCCTTAGCTATATGGGATAGATTTAAACAGGCATCGGGTCTGATATCTCCTCATGCTTTCCTACTTTTATAACCCAGCGTTCTACTCTGCATTTATTTCCTCTTCCTCCTCTATCACTGGTTCCATCTGTAATTGGTGAGAATGCATCAGTTAGTTTCTTTGTCAGATTTTAAATCGCTATCAGTTTTACAAGAACAATTACTGATATCTCCAGGTTAAGCATTTCCACACTACAAATACTCACTCCCAAGCAGCCATAGACCAGATGATGATTTTTATGCATTTATGTTCCTCAGACCCCCATGCGAAAGGGGTGATCTCCGGATTATACCACCATTTGTTATCTAACCCTGCTTCCCTCTAACCAGCCTATGTAAGCCGATGGAACACTGATCTGGACCTGACGATTGAGACAGAAGACTGGCCATATATTTGGCAATAAACCCTCGTGGCATCTCAGAACAATTATGTCCCGTCTTATCCCTTAATTTGCTTCTGTGGAAGCGGAGGTCCAGAGAACCCATTTCCAAATTTGGTGGACTTGTCCACTGGTGAAGTCTTTCTTATCCGAAATCTTCCAAACTCTCAGCTAAATGAAGGTGCACAGGTAAATACTGCTCCAGGCGAATTCCACTCCTATATCCCCTGCTCTGAGGGAAAGGGTGCCTGTCCATTCTGTGAACTGAGGAATCCAAGTACATGCAGAGAAAGGGGTGACTGCACTCCAGTCCTCAGAAAAATTCAAGCTTTATTGATAAAATCCAAATAAAATATACACCACAGGCCCAGGACACGAGATGACAATACATATGTTAACACATTTCACAGAGATTGTGCTAAGTCCTCCAAACTCTCTCCCAGTTGCTCCAGTGTTGCTATCTAACTTGACCCCCGTTAGCTTAGTTAAACATAAGCCCTTTGGAGTTGACCAAGATTTAATTTAAACTCTTGCTTCAAATCACTACATTGTCTAAGAAAACAATCACCAGAACTTGGACAATTGCCTCTTTTGCCTCCTCATTATTATTATTATATTATTATACAGTATTTATATAGCGCCAACAGTTTACGTAGCGCTTTACAACTTGAGGGTAGACAGTACAAATACAATACAATTTGATACATTAGGAATCAGAGGGCCCTGCTCCTTAGAGCTTACAATCTAAGAGGGGAGGTCAAGAGATACAAGAGGTAATAACTGTGGGTGATGTGCTGATTGAGAAGATAAATGTACAGTTGTTAGGTGGGGGCCAGATAGGCTTCTCTGAAGAGATGAGTTTTCAGGGATCGTCTGAAAGTGGATAAAGTAGGAGAAAAACGGACGGATTGGGGTAGAGCATTCCAGAGGATGGGGGAGGCTCTGGAGAAGTCCTGAAGGCGAGCATGGGATGAGGTGACAAGGGAGTTTGAGAGCAGGAGGTCTTGGGAGGAGCGAAGAGAACGATTAGGTTGGTATTTTGTGACTAGGTTAGAGATGTAGCTAGGGGCCAAGTTGTGGATGGCTTTGTAAGTTATAGTTAGTATCTTGAATTTAATTCGGTGACTGAGTGGCAGCCAATGGAGGGATTGGCAGAGGGGTGTAGCAGACGCAGAGCGGTTTGTGAGGTGGATGAGCCTGGCAGCAGCGTTCATGATGGACTGAAGTGGGGATAGCCTATTTAGAGGTAAACCAATGAGGAGGGAGTTGCAGTAGTCAAGGCGGGAGATGACCAGGGAGTGGATTAGAAGCTTTGTGGTGTCAATGGTTAGGAAGGGGCGTATCTTGGAGATGTTGCGAAGACAGAGGCGGCAAGCTTTGGATAGTGATAGAATGTGGGGTCGAAAGGTTAGTTCAGAGTCCAGGATTACACCTAGGACCTTGGCGTGGGGAGATGGGTTGATAGTTGAGCCGTTGATCTTGACAGGGAGATCAGGGGAAGTGGCACCTGAGGGAGGAAATATCATGAGCTCGGTTTTGGATAGGTTGAGTTTGAGAAAGTGATGTGACATCCAGGCTGATATGTCTGCTAATAAGTTGGTAATGCGTGAGGAGACAGATGGAGAGAGCTGGGGGGTGGAGAGATAGATTTGGGTGTCATCAGCGTAGAGATGATATTTAAAGCCGTGGGAGGCAATCAACTGACCCAAGGAGGTGGTGTAGATTGAAAAAAGGAGAGGTCCGAGAACAGAACCTTGGGGGACCCCAACGGAAAAAGGAAGAGGAGAGGAGGAAGTAGAGTTGTAAGTGACACTGAAGGAGCGGTGGGATAGGTAGGATGAGAACCAGCGAAGAGTGCAGTCACGGAGACCAAAGGAGTGGAGTTTTTTGAGGAGGAGTGGGTGGTCCACTGTGTCAAAGGCAGCAGAGAGATCCAGGAGAAGTAGTACAGAATAGTGTCCATTGGCTTTAGCCATTAGTAGGTCATTTGAGAGTTTAAGGAGAGCAGTTTCCGTGGAGTGTTGAGGGCGAAAACCGGACTGAAGGGGATCAAGAAGTTTATTCATGGTCAGATGGTCGCTTAGTCGGTTGTAGACCAGTCTTTCAAGAAGTTTGGAGGAGAAGGAGAGTAAGGAGATGGGACGTAAGTTGTTGAGATTGGTGGGATCCAGTGAGGGCTTTTTTAGTATGGGGGTGACTAGCGCATGTTTTAGAGAGTTTGGGAAGATGCCACAAGAGAGGGAGAGGTTGAAAATGTGAGTTAGAGAGCGTAGAATCGAGTCAGAGGGTGAGCGTAGCATTTGCGAGGGAACAGGATCCAGGGGGCAAGTGGTTAGATGAGTGCTAGATAAAAGTTTAGCAACCTCAGTAGTAGTAGCAGGGTTGAATGAGGGAAGTAATGACTGTATCTGTGGACATGGGGTGTTGCATGGGGGAGGTTTTTGCGCATTGGCGATCTCCTCATGAATTGTATCAATCTTAGTTTTGAAGTGATTGGCAATCTCCTGGGCGGTGATTGAGTTGGTGGGTGGAGGCAGTGGAGGACAGAGTAGAGTATTGAAGGTAGAGAAGAGTTGACGTGGACTGGATGAGAAGGTGTTGATGAGTGTGATAAAGTAGGTCTGTTTGGCAGTGTGAAGGCAGGAGTAGTATTTTAGGAGGGCAGATTTATATTGTGTGAAGTCTTCCTGGGTCTTAGTCTTATGCCACAGGCGCTCAAGAGCGCGGCTACGTTTTCTGAGACTTCTGGTGTCATCTGTTTGCCAGGGTTGTAGCAGTCGGGGCCTAATTCTGCGTGTAGTGAGGGGGACCAGCTTGTCTAGGGAGGAGGACAGTGAGCTGTTGTAAATGAAAGTAGCTAGGTTGGGGCAGGACAGGGGGGAGATTTTGTCATAGAGGTGATCAGTAGCAGAGTAGAGAAGAGAAGGGTTGAGGTGGTGAAGGTTTCTGCGTGTAACTGTTGGGCGGTTGGAGGGAGAAGAGGTGGAAGACAAGGAGAGAGCAAAACTAATAAGGTGGTGATCAGAGAGTGGGAATGGATTGTTAGAAGGGTTGCACGGAGTGCACAGATAGGAGAAGGCAAGGTCAAGGGTGTTGCCGTTGGAGTGGGTAGGAGCCTGTATCCATTGCTTCAGGTCAAGCGATGAGGTTAGACTGAGAAGTTTAGAAGTAATAGTAGTGTTAGTGTTGACAGGGATGTTGAAGTCCCCAAGAATAATTGTGGGGATTTCAGAAGAGAGAAAGTAGGGTAGCCAGGCAGAGAAGTCATCAAGAAAGGCTGATACCGGTCCAGGGGGCCGGTAGATGACAGCAATTCTTAGAGAAATGGGAGAGAAAAGACGAATGCAATGTGCCTCAAAAGAGGAGAGTGTCAGAGAGGGAGGTGGGTGAAGAACCTGATAGGTGCTGCATGGGGCTAGAAGGATTCCCACTCCACCTCCCTTCCGTCCACTTGGTCTGGGGGAGTGAGTCCAGAGAAGGCCCCCATGGGAGATGGAAGCAGGAGAAGTAGTATCCGATTCATGAAGCCAGGTTTCAGTAATGGCAAGAAGGTTAAAGGAATTTGTGATGAAGAGGTCGTGGAGGGCGGCGAGTTTGTTGCAGACAGAATGTGCATTCCACAGGGCACAGGAAAAGGGGGGGCTGGTTTTGGAAAGAGGAATATGGACCAAGTTCTGTGGGTTGCGGCTCCTGCCAGAGGGTGTAGGGGGATGGGAGCGTTGGGCAAAGACAGATGATGGTGGCCCAGGGTTTGGGGATATGTCACCAGAGATTAGGAGAAGCAGGAGGGTGAGGGAGGTAATGTGGGACTGTGATTTATGTGAAGGGGCATGTCTCAGAGTACTGGAGGTTTTATCAGTGTATGGATGTAGAATGAGCGAGAGTTGGTAAGAGCAGTAGTAGGGGGAAGACAGAAGGCAGGGTGATATGTATAAGCAGGCGGGTGGAGAGGGGGGGTGAAGGTAAGAGAGTTTGAGGAGAGAGGACAGGAGTGTCAGGAGCAGTGGTAGAGAGTGCATGTTACAGAGTGGAAGGAGAGCTTATTAGAGAGATGGGTCACCTGCAGTCTGTTAGCTGCTTTCCAGTGCAGATTGCTGTATTTGTTTGCTTCGTGCAATCGCTGAAGTGCAGAGAATGAAGTGCATATCACTTGTAGAAAGAATCACTTAGAGATAGAAGCCATTGCAATGTGCTACCCCAGCAATGTGCTAGCCCCTTAAGGATGCTCAAATATATACTGTTATAAGGGTGGGGTTGAAGTTCGTTAATTAATCATGAGTGACTATAAGAGTGCCTAGCAATCAAAGTGAACTTTTTGCTTCAAAAGTCAGAATAGCAAGAGGCCAAGACAAGATCAACACATAAAACTTAGGTAAGACAGTCCAGAAAAACAAATAATGTCATGGTTGTTCACACAGGGCAACAGATAGAGAAGGCCACATACCAGAGAGACACACACACAGACAGCAAGCAGATCCCAATTGCAGTTAACGGTGGAAGATGTGGATGAGCTGACACATACCAGAGAGACACACACACAGACAGCAAGCAGATCCCAATTGCAGTTAACGGTGGAAGATGTGGATGAGCTGACACATACCAGAGAGACACACACACAGACAGCAAGCAGATCCCAATTGCATGTGCTCCTCATGAGCACACATAGGGTTACCCAGGCAAGTGCTCCTCATGAGCACACATAGGGTTACCCAGGCAATGATACGTGCAAAGATTGAAGCAACCCTACAGGATTGGATTTATAACTACACTAAAATCTGGCAACCGTGGATGAATCATTTTCTCCCACCTAACTTTGATACGTTTCTTTTGGAGCCTCGTCCTTCTGGTGACCTGACATGTGGCGTTTGCCTGTAAAGACACTATGGCGTTGACTGATCATGAAGCTCCAGCCACTTCGTTCTAATAAAATATTGGAATTGGGCAACCATGCACACTTGTACCCACGGTGAGGGAAAACACTCCAAAGACATCCGTGGCACTAGACGTTTGATTCCATCTGAAAAGGCTTAGACATAGGATGCCCACTATTGTTGGAGAGAGCCCCCAGATGAAGTTCCCCCCGATGTGACAGTAAACTAAGGCTAATGTTCTCTGGTGTCTGTAGGCTCTATTATAAAACACACTAAAGCAGTGAGATACACAGCTATCTACATTCGCCCATATAAAATGGGTTAAAGAACTAATATATGATAAAATAAGATTTTTATGCTAAAGGATTTTTATATAGTACTATAACTGAATGTACAATGTATATGTAAAGCGCTGCGTAAATTGACGGCGCTATACAAGTACCTAAAATAAAAAAATTAAAAATAACGTAAAAAAATTGTACATGAGACTTTGACTTAGCAAGAATCCAATAAACACATCTGGAGCCATGCAGCAGGAAGCTCCTGAGACTCATGTAAAGCTGGCTTATGAAATGCCAAGCGCAGGATACATTGCAGTTACCAGCATTTATGACTCACTCTGCTTTTATTCTGCGCGTTATACGCCTCATCTAATTCTAATTCTGAAAAACAAACACACCGAATCATTTTTCATTTAAAATCTGCTCTGAGGTTCCAGCCAACTGATCTATATTTTCCAATTTTATGAATGCTATAAAGACAGAAGACATCATTATATTGCCTTATTATATAGCATTATTTTTGGGGCACATTTGAAAAAAATAATGGCGAAAAAGGGTGAGCTTCCAACGAGCCAGGGAGTTCTAACTCTCGCAGCCTTCTGGCAAAGGCCAGAATTAATAGACCCTAGTCTGGGATTCTATCTTCATATCTGGTAATAACGTCTTCCTACACAGATCTCGAAGAAAAGGTATAGGTCTCATGTACACTAGCTGTACACAAGTATGCATCATGCTTATGTAAATTTGCACACAGACGTAAATTCATGAATGCCGCTTTTGTACGCCCAGGGATTCACACCCGTGCAAGTTTATGCAAGCATGGTGTATACCCACTGTACAGGATGCCAGGATTGAGTCCCGAAAAAAGGAGGGACGTGTCCTCTTTGCTTGGGTTGTGGTCCCTTTAAGGGGGTGGCAAATAGCAATTAGGAGTACTCAAGGATTCTCACTCGTGAGGGGTGAAGAATTTTGGGGTGATCCAGTAAAGGGGAAAAACTGAGTTGTCCTCATATGGGTCCCAGAGTTCAGAGACTCCGAGAGATTTGGGGTAGAAAAGAGCCTCCAATCCTGACTATGGGTACTTTGATCCTGAAATGATTAACCTACCTGCAAGAGAGGATTGAAATAGCCAGAAAGTAGCAGGGGGGCAGGGGTCCATGAGGTATTTTATGGAACAGCACACAGCCGTGAGAGAGCTGTGGGCTGTTTATCTGCTAATACACAGCTGGGCTCCTGTCACCCTTTTCTGGACTCCTCAAGCAGGTGGAAACTTTAAAACCCTGTTGTGGGACAAGTTTATGCTAGCAGTGATCCAAATCTTCGCATTTGTACCTAAAGTGTATGGACTCCTTTGGCTTGTTTATGCTGAAGAAAAGCTACTTTGTTTTGCCTGTTTTTGAAGGAATAAAAACTGTTAGTGCTTTTACAAGATGGTTAGCTAGTGAGCTGGACCCCCAAATATCACACCATATACTGCCATTAATTATTATGGTAGCTGTACAATGATTTGTCTCTCCTAGGAGCAGAAATACGCCCACAATTTATGTGGCCCGAATATGTCTGTGTGCAAAATTCTCTGTACAGGCAGAAGATTGTAAAGGGAGGAGGGCAACATTTTTTTTTTTGCTTTGCCATTCAAAAATAAAAACTTTATTTTACACACTACTAAACTATTTTAGAACAGCATGTTGGTGTCGCTGTACGCATACTCTGAAGGCTCATATAGCGTGGTTTCAGGTGTCAGCACGGCTCTATCCTCTTAAACGTATTATTGATCAAGGATGAGAGCTTGTGCTAACATATGCATTTAGTAAAAATGCTGCACATGCGTTCATAAAGAGTTTACTTGCTTCAGATGTTTGTTTGCCCATGTGGTCTTAAATCGGAGTGCCACCGAAAAAAAAAAAAATTAATAGTCAGCAGCTACAAAAAGTGTAGCTGCTGACTTTTAATAATCAGACAATCACCGGTCCCACGGTCACGCAATGCACGCTGTCAATGGCTGGGCAATCTTCTGGGACCTGTGACGTGTCCCAGAAGATTGCAGGGAGGGAGGGGGAGAGGTGAACTTCCCTCCAGTGCCGCGGAGCCCCGGGAGGAAGTGGGAGCTGGATGCCTCTAAAAAGAGGGTATCCGCTCCCCCCCAAAAAAAATGGCATATCAAATGTGGCATGTTAGGGGGTCACCGTCACTTAAAGCTGAAGTTCCATTTTTGGGTGGAACTCCGCTTTAAATCAAAAAAGGAAAGAGACAAACTCATATTCCAAGGTAGAACATCTGCAGAGGCTGTTCGACCTGCTTCTGATAATTTTGGAGGCTGCTGGAATGAAAGGCATAAAAATGTAACTGCCTAGCGGTCATTCACACTACGAAATTTAAATCAACTAAAAGTGTCCTGGGGTGACTCCTGTGCATGCACAGTACTTACGTCATCCTGCACCAGCCAATGAAAATGCTCGAAGACTGGCACTCAGGGAGAAGATGTCAGCGCTGGTGAAGGACACTTCGTGGACTTCAGACGTTAGAGAGAAGGTAAGTATAAAGACTTTCGTTTCGCTTTAACACACAAAAAAATAAACGTAGTCTGCCTTTTTCGCACTGCAACACACAGGACACATTGTGATGGTGCGTCACAATGAATGGCACTATAGAAAACCAAAGCAGGTATTGTGGTGTGAATTGGCACTAATAGATATAAATTGCATAGATTGTTTCGGTAGGCCTTCAGAAAATAGTGACGCTCCTCTGTGTGTTCCTTATGCTTGGTCAAGTGATGTCACAGATCACATGAATAAAGGGGATGCAAGAAGGAGCCTTACTGAAATGGTACGGAGAGGATGCCTTGCACAACACTGCTGTTCATGGTCACCTGGGAGGGGCCCGGCAGGGGGGAATAGAGGGGGGTCCCAGTCCAAAACTGACACTGAGGCTTGTACAAATGCAGCTGCATCACGGGGTGCAGGCACATACCTCAGTGCCAACCTGGAACCCAGTCCTCGTGTTCCGGCATGTCCTCCTTATAGTGTTACTAACCACTTCAGCTCCGGAAGATTTCCCCCCCTTCATAACTAGGCCATTTTTTCCGATAAAATAAGACACTACGTTATTTTAACTGACAATTGCGCGGTCATGTAGCGCCGTACCCAAATTTTTGGGGGTCTGTATTTTTTGAGCTATAAACAAAAAATTTTGAAAAAAGAAAACAATATCTTTTACTTTCTGCTATAAAACATACCCAATAAAAAAAAAAATGTAAAAAATCGAATTTCTTTATCAATTTAGGCCAATATGTATTCTGCTACATGTTTTTGGTTAAAAAAAATCCCAATAAGCGTATATTGATTGGTTTGCGCAAAAGTTATAGCGTCTACAAACTATGGGATATACTTTTTTTTTATACTAGTAACGGCGGTGATCAGCGACTTATAGCTCGACTGAGATATTGCGGCGGACAAATCGGACGCCTAACTGACACTTTTTGGGGACCAGTGATACCAATACAGTGATCAGTGTTACAAAATATACATTGTCACTGTACTAATGACACTGGTAGGGAAGGGGTTATTATAAGGGGATGATCAAAGAGTTAAATGTGTTCCTAGGGAGTGCTTACTAACTGTGTGGCAAGGCAGAGATCCGTGTTCCTGCTTAGCAGGAACACAGCCTTCCCTTGTCACAGAACGGCGATCAGCATTGTTTACATAAGCAGATTGCGGTTCAGCCAATCTACCGAATGATTGTCAGGCGCCGGTGTACATCGCATCTGCCGAACCCGCTGATTGGCTCCCAATGCGTCCTAGCACAGAGGGAGTGGGTCGCCGGCGGTGCGCATGCGTGCCCCAGACCCAGACGTGCAGAATCACTTACAGGTATATGATTCTGCCCAGAGCGGTTGCCCTGCCACAGTAAATATACGTGGGGTCTGGCTAAACCCGAGACAGTAAAATCAGTGTATATATGCAGTAAAGCATGCTTATTATACTCACTGTGGAACCTAAGGGGTTAATCCTTTGCATTGTGTTAAAAAGCTGTTTAAGCCTGTCTTCTCTGATCCTCCCCTTCTTCCACTGTCCCCAATCCATCTGCTGATTATACAAAGCCTTGGGGGCACTCTGCACATGCTCAGTTTGGTGTGTATTGCTAGAGTTTTTTTTTTTTTTGGGAGGGTGCATGTGATCAGCACAGGGCCAATCAGCACTGTCCAGTCAGAGGGTCAAGGGTCATGCAACCTCATAGGAAAGTCAGAGGAGAATGAAAACTCCTCCTACAAGCGTTAACCAGACTGATAGAACTCACAAGACTGCTTTATACGGTTGATGAGAAAAGGTATTTAGCAGTTTATATTTACTAAAAGTATTGCATTTCCATGTTCTGTGTTCCGTGGGAGACCAGATATAGTGAATGCAGGGTCCTGGGTTTAGTAACACAGTAAGCCACAATCTACATACAGTACGCCATTGTAGAAATAGGCAGGTTATCACTGCTGACATCTGTCTTTCTGAAAGTACTTGGCTGGCTGTGAATCAGAAGTATTGAAGAGAAACAGGGCCAGACAGCAATAATATTCAGAAGGCCACAAAAAAGGAGCCCACATATTTCTCTCATAACAGATGTACTTTAACCACTTCAGCTCCGGAAGGATTTGCCCACTCCCTGACCAGGCCATTTTTTTGCGATACGGCACTGCATCGCTTTAACTGACAATTGCGTGGTCGTGCGATGTTGTACACAAACTAAGTTGATGTCCTTTTTTTCCCACAAATAGAGCTTTCTTTTGGTGGTATTTGATCACATCTGCGGTTTTTATGTTTTGTGCTATAAACAAAACGAGTGACAATTTTGAATGACTATGACATTGCGGCAGACAGATCGGACGCCTTTGACACTTTTTTGGGACCATTGACATTTATACAGCGATCAGAGCTAAAAACAGCCACTGATTACTGAATAAATGTCACTGGCAGGGAAGGGGTTAACACCAGGGGGCGATCAAGGGGTTAAGTGTTCCCTAGGGAGGTGTTACTAACTGGGGGGGGGGGGGGTTGTACTGACAGGTAGTACAGAGAGATCGCTGTTCCTGATTATTAGGAACAGTAGATCTCTCTCTACTTCCCTGACAGAATGGGAATCTGTCTGTTTACATTGACAGATCTCCGTTCTGGCTCTCTGAGGAGCGATCGCGGGTTGCCGGCGGACACGCACATTGGCTCCGGCGTCGTGCCGCGGGTGCCCCCTATAGCTCTTAAAGCGGCCGATGTACACCTACGGCGATTCGTGCAGCCCTGCCATCCTGCCACCGTATAATGATGTCGGCTGGTCAGCAAGCAGTTAAAAGTGGAACTTCAGTCTCTCAATCAACATTGATTATTTTAATCCTTATGCTGCTAGCATTAGTAAATAGATAAGAGGGTATATTATAATCACTTGTTGTACATGTTTTTTTACATTTCTTTAGTTGCTTCTTGGTTTCTGGCCTAGGCAAATGATGTCATACATCCCAGGAGTCTTCAGGAGGGGAGGAGGGGCTTTCTCAGAAAAGTACAGCCTCCTGTGCCTGGGCTAAGGGCAGATGAATTCTAGCAAGTAAATGCTACATGGGTCATCAGCCCTTACTCAAAATGGATATGGCCAGAAATGCTAGCAAAGATTTCTCAGCAAAATAAAGCACGGAGACATGGATGAATGGGGGAGTTTGTTTTGAATTATAAAAATGAATTAAAAAGCGTTTTTGTTTGCGGTGCTCAGTGTAGTTCTGCTTTAAGGATGAGCAGTTGTTATTGAATAAGGCCACTTGTTTATTTAGCAGGTGACAGGTCTCTAGATTCCTGAGTAATACACACCCCTGCCATCGCTATGCCTACGGAAGGTCACTTGTTATTATCCCGAGGGTGATTAAAATTTCATGAATTCCATGCAAGCTGCCCTAACAAGGGATTTACAGCAACGTGAAGAGCCAGCCATGCCTATATATCGTACAGAGCGCTCAGTAAGTACGGCTCGCCAGCGTCGGAGCATCTGCAGTCATCTCACGCAGCAGAACAAGAAGCTTCTCTGCGGCTGAGCACATATTTTTATCCCCCCCCCCCCTACCATCACCCATGCCTGGGCTTTGTGCTCTGAGACAGACATGCTTATGGGTACCTCGCCTGTGTTACATGTTTAATTTATTGCCTGTTGCTAAGCGACCTGGCTACAAGGAACACATAACCAAGATACAGAGGGAGAAGGATGGAGTCACAGGTTGCAGAGGGACAGGCGGCGTGTGCATTCTTATACGGCTGCACTAAATATCACAACACAAGGGAGTGTGCATCTACTAGAGCTGCACCATTCTGGCTAAAGTGAGAATAAAAGTGAGAATAAAAAGATCACGATTCTCGCGACGTAAAATTTTTCACATTATACAAGGAAAAAAAAATTGGGCTAACTTTACTGGTTAGTTTTTTTTTATTTTAATTCATTAAAGTAATTTTTTCCAAAAAAATTGCATTTGAAAGACCTCTGCGCAAATACAGTGCGACATAAAATATTGCAACAACCACCATTTTATACTCTAGGGTCTCTACTAAAAATATATATATAATGTTTGGGGGTTCTAAATAATTTTCTTGCAAAAAAAAATGATTTTAACTTGAAACCAACAAATGTCAGAAAAAGGTTTAGTGTTTAAGGCCCCTTTCACATGGGCACCATCAGTTTAGCCACGTTAAAAACGTATCAGTTCTTATCCGTTGCTTCATCCGTCTTCTGTTCCGTTAATCTCCGTTTTCATCCGTTAATGTACACGTTTTCATCCATTTTTGTATCCGTTTTCATCAGTTTACAGCAATTTCTGTGCCTTTAAGGAAATTACCCAGAAAGCATTGCTCCTCCCATCCTACATTGCCATGCATGAACAATTTGCCGACTACTTTCTATCTCCATCAGGAGAAGATCCATGGCAGTACCAATATATATAAATAATGCAGTGCAAATTTAAATGTATTAATTAATTTGGTTATTTCATTGTGTTTTGATAGCATAAAAAGACACAAAAGCACATGATATGTTCAAAACTGTTTTAGTTTTATTATTCTGAATAACCCTTTTAAAATAAAGGTTTTTTCACTTTGTTTTTTTATTTGTCAAAAGTATGAACTTTGAATTATTTCTTCAAAACGGATCTTAACTGATCGGATGTTGACGGACATTGTCAGTTAATGTCCGTTTTGACGGATCTGGACGTAGCCTTGTACGTTAAAAAAAACGGATAAAAACGGACGCGGAGGTTAACGGATGATAACGGATGGTCATCCGTTTTTGCCCATAGGAATGCATTGTCGTCCGTCGACGGATGGAAGAGAAACAGATAGACGGTCCGTCCGTGTGAAAGGGTCCTAAGTGGTTAAACTTTCCTCATTTACACACTTGAAGGCTATTCCTTTGACAAACTGTTACAATGTTTATACTTAAGTTCCACTGCTAAAGAATGTTGTGATTCTTGGTAGACTGCCCATTTTTTTTCTTCCTGTCTTTTGACAGCTGTGGCTTCAGAAGAGCAGAGAGAATTCTTTGCATAGCAAGAATCGTGAAACACTTTTGTCAAGATCGCAATGGGGAAAAAATTGTGATAAAGATTGTTGACGAATAATCGTGCAGCTCTAGAATCTACTATTCAGTCACAGCGCCCCCCCCCCCCCCCGCCATTAAAGCTGAACTCCAGGCTACCAGTTTAATACACAGATAACATGCATATAGGGGAGCTGATTTACCTGCCGAAGGATTTGTTTTACTGTTCATCCAGAATTGAGATTTGTACAGTTCTGCCACACAGAACAGGATTTTTCTTGCCATGTCCACCACTACATTCAATACTTTTCTCTTCTGACCAGGCTACTGCAGAAAAGCTTGCTATAAATTTCACTGACACCCCCCCCAACCACCTACACCTTGGACCTCATTCCTTTACAACCACTCTACTCCCATCACATCTTCTAACTCACCCTCTCTCCTGGCATCTAATCCTCCTATCTAAAGCATGAACTGGTCACCCCCATACTTGGAAAGCTCTCTGTGGAACCCACTAGTCTGAACAACTTAAAAAGGTCTGCCCCCCCCCCACGAAACATTAAAAGTCAGCTGCTACAAGTACTGTAGCGGCTGACTTTTCATTTATGGACACTTACCTGTCCAGGGAGCCCATGATGTCGGCACCCGAGCTGATCTTGTACTGCCGACGCCATTCCTTGTTAAGGGAACCCGGCAGTGATGCCTTTCGGCTTCTCAACTGGTTCCCTACTGCGTATGCGCGAGGGGGGCAAACTTCAGAGAGACGTGAGTGAGGAAGGGGACCTGTCAAAAACTGTTCCCTCTTCCTTCCTGAAAGGTGCCAAATGTGGCACCAGAGGGGGGGGGGGGAGTTGATGAATAAGAGGAAGTTCCACTTTTGGGTGGAACTCCGCTTTAAAGTGGAACTAAACCCTCCTACCTTTTTTTTAGCCAAGGAAGCCTCCATCTTAGCCTCTGTTTCAGTGTCATAGTACTGCACATGTCATAAGTTATGACAGCAGCCATTTGATGGTTTGACAGTTTGGTTGAAAGCACAAGAAAACGTGATAGTTACATTCCTGGCACGTGCTGGGAATGTATGGGTCCTTTCACACGGGCTTGTCTGTGTACGGACTCCGCTTTGCTCAGCGGGGATCGATCCGCTGAGCAGGCGAATGACAGGTCCGTCTCCACTCACTGTGCTGAGATGGACCTGTCAAAGCCCCGATGTCCTCTATGGAGAGCGGATGAAAACGGACCGCCTGTCCGTTTTTATCCGATTCTATCTGATCCGATTCTTCAGACGGAGTGAAAATAGGGTTTCCATCCGCCTGGATTTCACGGACAGGATCGGATATCGGTGGATGTTAGAGGACATGCCACCGCTGACATCCACCGCTCCATAGGACTGAATGGAGCATCCGATCAGGTCCGCCTGAAAAACTGACAGGCAGACCCCCGATTGGAAAGCCTGTGTGAAAGGGCCCTAACTGTCTCTTTAGGCCCCTTTCACACATACAGACTGTTCGTCTGTTTTTCATCCATCCATTGACAGATGAAAAACAGACACCAATGCATTCATATGGAAAAACGAATGACAACGGATGATCATCTATTTTCATCTGTTTTCATCCGCTTCCATCAACATCCGTTCTTGTGATGGATGAAAGCCCTATTTTTTATCCGTTAAAAAAACGGATCGGATGAAAAACGGATTTAAAAGGACAAACGGTCCGTTGTTGCATCCACTTTTTGCATTGGTTGTTAGGAGCAACCAGTCATTGTGGTGGAGAAAAGCAGTATAGCAGTATAGAAAGTGAGAGGGCAGTCTGTACAGACAGGCTCCCTCACTTGCTGGCGCTGACTGTCATTTTCGGCTTTTAAATGTAATAGCCGGCTTTTTTTTCCCCTTACCTTCTGGAGCTGTCATTGGGGGGGGGGGGCAGTATGTGCAAGGAGAGGGGCCGGACAGAGCAGTATACACAGTGAGACAATAAAATCATAAGTAAAAAAAACATGAAAAGTAGAAAAAAATAATAATTGAGCCTCCCCACCCCCACATACACAGGCATACTAGAGCTGCACGATTAATCCTTAAAAAAAATCTGGATTCAACCCCCCTCTCCATCTGAAATGACATTTCCCCAATTCTATATAAACAGTGCAGAGCTAGAGCTGCCAAAATAAAAGACATTCCTCAGCACAGAGAAGAGAAGAGATACAATGTATCTCTGGTTCTTTAGGTCAAAGGAATGAACTTCGGTCTGTAGATGAGGGCAGTTTAACCACTTAAAGACCAAGCCTTTTTCTGACATTTGTTACTTACAAGTTAAAATCAGTATTTTTTGCAAGAAAACTACTTAGAACCCCCAAACGTTATATATATATTTTTAGCAGAGACCCTAGAGAATAAAATGGCGGTTGTTGCAATATTTTATGTCACACTGTATTTGCGCAGCGGTCTTTCAAACACAATTTTTGGGGAAAAAATACACTCCCATGAATTATGAAAAAAACTAAACAGTAAAGTTAGCCCAATTTTTTTGTATGATGTGAAAGGTGATGTTACGCCTCGAGAATCGGGAGAGAATCGTGATCTTTATTCTAAGCAAAAAAACTGTGATTCTTATTTTATCCAGAATCGTGCAGCTCTAATATAAACCAAAAATTTGACTTAAGTGGTTAAGTGGATGTAAAAACTGATGAAAAACTGATCCGTTTTTACTTTGAAAAAATGTGACTGAACTGACGAAACAAACTGAAGGCCTGTGTGAAAGGGGCCTTAACCTGTTAAATTGATGGGTTTAGTCCTGCTTCAAGATTAATCTCCTTGCTCTCGCTTACCTGCAAACTTCTATCTAGAACCTTAATGGTGGCAACATACCTTTGGATTCCATCGTCCGATCGATGTGTGATTTGATCAAAACGATTGAATCTGTAAACAACCAAAAAGCCATTACTTCCCTTCCGATCCATTTGGACTTTTCAGGAAAAGTTTCTATTGCCATCGATCGGCAGCACCAAGATACTTTGTTCATGAATATGATTGTATTTTAATTAAACAGATTATTTGATTACATGGTCACGATCATATCTTAACTATCAATTGAAATCCACTTCCCCTTCGTGTGCTGCATATCATTTGGATAAGTTGTCAGCCGTAGACTAATTATTCCTATCGGAAGAAATTGATCAAAGAAAAATAGGTTCATTTATCAGAGCGCGTATGGCCAACATTGGTCTAAAACTGCCAAACTGCTACCACACTAATAACAACCTTCTTGACCCCTTACAGTCTTGCTAATGACTTACTAACTGCTAAAACCAATGGCCACTACTCTGTACTCTGTAGGAAGGTGGAGGGGGAGGGGAAGGTATGGATACCACCTGCCGGAATGTGCACGAGTATAGTTATAGTTGGCATCTACCCCCCTTAAGTCTCAGCCTGTTCCCGATAACAACTCAATTACTCAGCCAGTAGTAATTTAAAGTCGTCTGTGCATGTAAACTCAATCCAATAAAAACATGGATTTCTAAATTTGGTGTGCGTGTTCTTAAAGCGGAGTTCCACACAAAAATGGAACTTCCGCTTTTCGGAACCCTCCCCCCCTCCGGTGTCACATTTGGCACCTTTCAGGGGGAGGGGGGTGCAGATACCTGTCTAAGACAGGTATTTGCACCCACTTCCGGCATAGACTCCCATGGGAGTCTACGCCTTTTCCCGTCCCCACCGCGCTGTCTGCTTGGAACACACAGCTCCCAGGAGAGAGCGGGGACCACTTGGGACGCGCAGCGCGACTCGCGCATGCGCAGTAGGGAACTGGGAAGTGAAGCCGCAACGCTTCACTTCCTGATTCCCTCACCTAGGATGGCGGCGGCAGCTGCCGAGAACCGAGCGGGTTCTCGGCGTCGCCTGCTGACATCGCTGGACCCTGGGACAGGTAAGTGGCCATGTATTAAAAGTCAGCAGCTGCAGTATTTGTAGCTGCTGGCTTTTAATATTTTTTTTTTGTTTTCATTTGGGGAGGGTGATGGGAGTGATGGGGTTGTGGTCAGCATTGCGTTAAGGATGCTCATCTCTGATCTATAGTAGTTAAGATTCTGCTGGAGACATTATTAGCTCTTGAAAGGGGTGAAGATCCAAAGAATGGGCAGTGGAACAGATAAGTATTAAAACGAAACTTTTTTTTTTAATTGCTAGCAGGTAGGTTTCAATGTCAGAACAGACTTTGTATGTCTCTTTTGCCAGAAAAGTCCCTAATGCTAGCATTTGTTCCTACGAGCCATGTTGGCCGGGCAGTTTATTTGCAGATAACTTCTTTTTTTTAAACTGATTTCTCACTAAGAAAATTGTAGTTATTTTTCTTGGAATCTCATTAATTTCACAGCGATCTGTAGCTCAGTCTCTCAATGACTGGGTTTGTACTGCGTTTCATGTCAGTAACAAGCTCAGCAAACCCTCTGCATTCACCTTTACGGCTGAGCTTCAAATTGCTGAAGGAAAGTAATTTGTGGAATCAAGCGCATGTAATGATGGAACACAAGTTTGACCTGTGACTGCAAAAAAAATCACTTGATCGCTAGCTACAAATCGATGTTAAAAGAGAAGTATGGGTTTAAGTAAAAAAAATACTCACCTAGGTGGATGCAGTATCTATCCAATGCTGCATCTGTAAGCCCCCCACCACGGCCCTTAAACAGAGAATTGAGCGAATAAACACTGATGATCGCTCAGCTCTTGGTCTTCAGCTCTCTGCTGTACCCCTCCAGCGCTGACTGTGGAGGGGACGTCAGGGGCTGGCTCAGTCTCTCAGCGACTCACTGAGAGGCTGAGCCAGCTGCCGGTCCAAGCTGCTGGGTGGATCCCGATATGGTAGGGATCTTTTCAGAGCCTGGACCGGCTCTTTGACATGTGGTCTTTAAATTGCTTTCGGCTGAAAAAGGGCCACAGGAGTGCAGAACAAACTGCACTCCTGTGATCCATAGGAGAAGACAAACCCAAAAAGCTTTGGCTATAATCATCCTCTAATTGGTGGTTTTATCACTTTGTACTGGTGAGGAAGCTTTGGTACAAACTGCTTGTCTGACATGGCATTAATTGTACACTGACAACCACGCATGTGCAGCTTAGTGTACAAAACTCCTGTCATAATTAATTGCCAGAACAAAATAACTTCCCAATAGGGAAGGCTGAAGATTCTGGACCTGGAAGCAGACTGGGAGAAGATGGCAGTGATGACGTTAAGGGATGAACCCAGGGGCCCCCTATCAAGTTCAGTTCATTTTTAATGCTGTTTTTTTTCGAATTCCTAAAACATGGACAAGGTCGCATTAAACATACAAAAACTAATATTTTGGGTATGCTTTATACAAAGAATTAAAGGGGTTGTAAAGGTAAACATTTTTTCACCTTAATGCATTCTATGCATTAATGTGAAAAAACTTCCGACAATACCGCCGCCCCCAGCCCCCCTGTTTTACTTACCTGACCCCTGGAAAGTCCCGCGCTCGCTCCCGACATCCTCTTCGCTGCTCAGCCTGGCCGCTGATTGGCTACAGTGGATGGATTGAAAGCAGCGCAGGCATTGGCTCGCGCTGCTGTCAATCACATCCAATGATGCGGCGTGCCGGGGGGGGGCGGGGCCGAGTGATACAGTGAGCGACTATAGCCGCCGGCTGTATCACGGGAGCGCTCCCGCAAGAACTAACCACCATGCGAGGGAGCTCGCATTAAGGTGGGGAGTCCTTGCGGGGAGGAGCTGAAACAGCCGCCGAGGGACCCCAGAAGACCAGGTTCAGGGCCACTCTGTGCAAAACGAGCTGCACAGTGAAGGTAAGTATAACATGTTTGTTTAATATCTGTTTGAGACGGAAGAAATGATAGAGGTTAATTTAAATCAACAGACACAATTTTTTTTAATCGACTTTAAGCCAGACAGTAATACAGTACTTGGTACACACAATGAGATTATCGCACGAATGCATGCTAGTCTCATATCGGAAATGAAGAGTTATGAAAAGTCTCGTACGACAGATTAAAAAATCCGGAAGTGATGTCATTTGTTGTATAATGTATTTCTATTCTATTTTCGAAAGACAACTGTACTGAAAATCTGCCGATCTGGTATCATATGAGAAAAATTTCCATGCTTGTCTCATTGGATAATTTCGTATGAATTGTCGTGTCGGCGCTCGAAAGCTGTGTACTAATGATCAGATTATCGTACAATCGCTTCAAAAGCGATATTTTATGTCCAAATTTCTTATCGTGTGTACGGGCCATAAAGCTTCCCCTCGTGAGTCTTTATTAATTCTTATGAAGTCTTGGAGATGCTCCTAACTACCAAGCTCGACCAGAGCCCCAACTTTGATTTATGAAGACTTCGCCATGAAGTACTACACCTCCCCTACTTGAGTTCATGTAAAGGAGCCTCATCAACAGCGCTTATAAATATACTCATCAATGAACTGTGCAATAATTAGAGGCCGTGAAAGAAGAAAGACTTTAGGGCATGTGAACAAAGGCAGCTTTGCTAATTGGCGGCTGTTTAGAAGCAGCCAGCATCTTGTACATTACTGAGTCATTAACGCTCCATTTCTTATTATTGCAGAAATAGATGAAGCTGCTTTAAGTTTCCTCCAAGGCTTAGTTTACACCGAGACAGGTTTTCTGCATCAAGAAAGATGTAACTGGTTGCTGCCTGGCTGTGTTAGCACCACCTGTTAGGCTGGTCATAAACAAATCGAGTAAGCATAGCTTGCGATTATTGAGCAGTTTCTGAGGCCAATAATGAGCATCTATTATTTAACTTCCAAAAAATCGCCCTGGGAAAGAGCCTCCTTCCTTGTTACAAAAAGAAGGAAAGAATCGCATGCGTCCCGCCACTGTCATTGCCAGGATTGTGCATGAACACATAAATTTTCTACTTTCCTGAAGACAGTACATGGTCTTATGCTGTAAGCCCTAGGGACTGTCTGTCTTTTATTAAAGCGTTTGTTAATCTAAAAAAAAAAACTGATCCTGTTCCCTTAAAGCATGTTATACAGAACAGTGCTTGTGCTGTGTCATTTGGCCCCCTGCATACCTTAAAAAACCTGGCTGATCCTGCCTGCATATACCCTCCCCTCTGCAAACAGACCACAATAATCATGGCTGCTGAGCCTTAACACCGTGGTCAGTTTGTCTGATTCCGTCATCCACAGCCTGCTCTCTGCAGCTCTCCAGTGTCTGTGTCTCCTCTGTCCTCCTCCCCCCTCCCTGCTCGTACCAGCGTCCGCCCCCCTCCACTCCTGCTGCTCTCATATATTCTAATAAGTTGTCTTATCCCCTCTGTACCATTATAACATGTGTCCCTGAGATAAGTGGGCATTAAATTAGATGCCCACAGCATGGGATTGTGGCAGTTAAATAATAAAAAAAAATATATATATATATTTTTCTGGTGTTACTGTCCCTTTAAGACTAGTCATGACAGGACACGAGTTTTGCGGGCGGGAACAACGTGACTTTGAGCGGGAAAAACACGTGTGTTCAAAGTATAGGCACGTGAGGTAGGGCTATATAAGACCCCCGCAGTAAGGCTCCTGTCAGAGTGTGTCCCGGAGTGATTTGGCGAGCTCCACAGGCTATAATACCAGAGCTATAATACAGGAGCTCGCCTATCACGTGAGGACATGAAGACGCTATTGCGGCAGGTCTTGGAAAGAGCGGCGTCGGAAGGAGGGGAAGAATGGCTGAAGAAATGCTTATCTGAATTTTCGGCGGAGCCAGCGCCGAACATGGAAGCAGAAGAAAACCTACTAACTTATCCTGTTAGTATAGAGAAGGATGGTGGGCCGGTGGCATCGCCTATTACTCCCCCCTCTCCCAGCCAGACTGTTCGCCCCAGAAGGATTCAACGCAGCCTACCCTCAGAGCGTCCGGTATCTTCGGTAGTATCGCGGGAACAGGTAGAGTCCCACACGCGCAGTGAAGAGGTGGAGGTCGGCCATGAGCAGCTACGTAGTGGGCAGCGCGTGCGCAAGAAGAAGAGGGCTTTGTCTCCATCCCCCGCGCGGGTCACCGGACGGAGAGAGAGATTGCGGAAGTCTCCGCCTACGGATAGGTTGTCTCCTTTATCTTTACAGGTTCCCCGGGAAGCTACATCGGAGGTTGCTATGCCAACGGCGTCGCAAGCGTCTAGGCTGTCTCAGCTGGACACCGCGATGGCTCATCAGAGGGCAACACACACGGAAGCCGCTGCGGAGGCTGATTCACAGCTTAATAGTGCACCCAGCGTTATTTCTACTAGTAATCTTGCTCAGCATGGTGAGTCAACACAACAACTTTTGTTGTCACAGTTAATTAACTCACTTTCTAAATTCACAGAGTCTTTAAGTAGTCCTAATTGTTCTGCTAATGTTTCCTCACCTGCCAGTGTTTGGGCTAGTGCAGTTAACATTGGCAGGCCTGTGGATTGCTCTTCTGCGGTGAATAATCCATTGATTAGTAATGTTACAGAGAATACTGTTATTTCACCTGTTTTATCACATGTTCCTGAAACATGTTACAAAGAAGTTTTACCATGTGATATTTCACCTTTGGGTTTTCATTTAGCGACACACATAAAAGAAAAAATTTGGAAAGGTGAGTTTATTGATTTGTTAACATTGCTTCCTAATAATCAAGAGTTTATACAAAAACATGATAAAAGAACTGAAGATTCTTTGGATAGGCGTCGACCAGCACCTAAATCTTTTTACAATTGGTTGCAGGCTTTCTGCATCTTTTCGGCTGTGCTTGGTGAGAAGTTCCCGGAAAGATGTAGTGGTTTGTTTCAACATCTGGAGCATATTCTTGAGGCTTATAAAAATTTTGGAGGTTTTGGCTGGTACAATTATGACGAGTCATTCCGCCAAAAATTAGCTATTTATCCCACGTTAAAATGGGGTATGAAGGATGTGGGTTTATGGTTAAACCTTATCCTTCCGTCAAAACCGGTTTTCAATAGACCATCGATTAGTGCTCAAAATACATCTACTGTTTATAAAAAGGGTATATGTTATGCTTTTAATGAGTCCCAGTGCAAATGGGCTACTTCGTGTCGTTACAAGCACGAGTGCTCTTTTTGTTTTGGGAATCACCCATTATCAATGTGTTTTAAAAGGCAGAACAGGGACAATTCAAAAAGCGTTCACACCAGTGAAGCTGGAAAGAATGTATCCTTGGCTACTGCTATATCCAGACAAGGTGAAAGCGGAAGTTTTAATTAACGGTTTTTCTTTTGGTTTTCAACTACCAGTTTTTACTGGTTTAGGTTGTAAGATAGTAGATAATCTTAAATCTGTACAAGCTCATAGTCAGATAGTTAGAATAAAATTGATAAAAGAAATTTTAGCAGGCCGAATGGCAGGTCCTTTTTTATTACCTCCTTTCAAGAACTTCCGTATTTCTCCTTTAGGAATAGTTCCAAAGAAAGAACCAAATTCTTATAGATTGATACACCATCTTTCTTTCCCCAAGGGCAATTCCCTTAATGACGAGATTGATACTGAATTAGCATCTGTGACCTATGCTACATTTGATGATGCCATTGCATTAATAAGACAATTTGGTAATGGTGCTTTATTGGCAAAATCAGACATTCAATCTGCATTCAGGTTATTGCCTATTTCACCGGAATCGTTTAATTCCTTGGGTTTTTGTTTTGAAGGAGCATTTTTCTATGATATGTGCTTACCTATGGGATGCTCATTATCTTGTAGATATTTTGAGACTTTCGCTACATTTCTACAGTGGGTAGTTATGCACGAATCTGGCTGTGAGAGCATTATCCATTATCTGGATGATTTTCTTCTTATAGGCCCCCCAGACTCGCCGATTTGTGCATTATTATTACAGTTATTTTTAGCCATTTCAAATTTTTTTGGCATTCCTATTGCTTTAGAAAAAACTTTTCTCCCGGCACCAGTCATGGAATTTTTAGGAATTAAAATTGATTCTAACTTATTTCAGTATGAACTTCCTTTGTTAAAAATTTCTCGCCTTCAAAATTTAATCTGTTATTTTTTACGTCGCAGGAAGATTCTACTAAAAGAACTGCAGTCTTTTTTAGGGTTACTAGCGTTTGCGTCTCGCATTATGCCCGTCGGCCGCATTTTTTCTAGGAGATTAGCATTGGCAATGTCGGGTCTAAAATCACCTTTTTCGCACGTTCGCCTTACGACGGACCTCAAAGATGACCTTTTGGTCTGGTCTCAATTCCTTATGGACTATAACGGTCGAACCTTTTTTCAGGAAGAATTTGTTTTTTTCTGCGGATATTGAATTGTACACAGATGCTGCGGGATCACATGGTTTTGCAGCTATTTGGCGTACTCACTGGTGCTGTGGCTCTTGGCCTCAATCTTGGGTTAATTCTAAGGCGACAAAAAATATTGTTTTGTTGGAATTATTTCCCATTATTGTGGCTTTTGAGATCTGGGGAGAAAATTTTGCTAATAAGAGGATTTTGGTTCATACAGATAACAAAGGGGTGCTTTTTGCGTTAAATTGTCTCTCTTCAAAATCACTTTTGGTGATAAAACTGTTGCGTTATTTTGTTTTATTATGTTTAAAATATAATATTTGGGTTAAAGCAAAACACGTTCCTGGAAAACATAATGTAGTAGCTGACGCATTATCTCGTTTCCAGATGGTTCGTTTCAGACAAATTTTTCCGGAAGCGGATCTAGTCGGTCATTCTTGCCCAAGTCATCTGTGGGATTTGATCTAGCCACGGTTTTTTCTGCTATTCAATATTCTGTGGCTCCTAAAACATGGACTGAATATTCAGTTGCATGGAATAGGTGGCTGTTGTTTAACGATGAGTTAGGTTTTTGTGGTTATGATCCCACGGAACAAACGGTTTTGGCTTTTCTTTGCTCACTTATGCAACAGAAGCTATCTTTTCATCATATCAATAAAAGTATAGCAGGAATTTCTTTTTTCTTAAAATTTTATAATCTACCAGAATGTAGAAGTTTTTTCTCTGTTCGTCAGGCATTAAAAGGTTACAGGAAAAAGACTTTTACACCTGATTCCAGAAGGCCAGTTTCATTAGATCTTTTAAAAAGGCTTTGTTTAGCAACACTTTTTGTGTGTAGTTCCGAATATGAAGCGTTGTTATTTCATTCAGCATTCGTTCTGATGTTCTTCGCGGCGCTTCGTATTTCTGAACTAGTTCCAAACAATAAACAGGGTCTTTCTGGTCTAAAATTTGCAGATGTTTCAGTTGCCTCAGGTGTTGTGAGGATTTTTATTAGTAAATCCAAGACAGACGTTATGGGTAAAGGGCAATGGTTAACGTTGCATGCTTGTGGTGATCCTGTTATTTGCCCTTATAAGGTAATTTCGAATTATCTTTCCTCAAGACCGTTATGTTCAGGTAATTTTTTGGTTCATTTAGACTTTTTTCCCCTCACAAAATTTCAATTTTCTGCTATTTTTAAGAAATGCTTGTCTCATTTAAACCTTTCTCATTTAAAATTTTCAACTCATTCATTTCGTATTGGAGCAGCCACGGAAGCAGCCAGATTGGGCCTGGATGATGCTATTATTATGCAGTTGGGGAGGTGGGAATCTACTCGTTTTAATATCTATGTTCGTCCTAATTTGTCTCTCTAATTTTAGGTAAAAAAATTTTCGTTTGGATAATTGGACACTCATTTGTTCATTGGGCCCACAAAAGAGCATGCAGACGCTGTTATACGTCCAACTTATCTTTTTCTCCGGCATCTTTTCGCATTCTTTGGAAAGGTATTCGTGGGTTACAATGGACGAATCTTAACCTTCATCTTTCAAATTTGGCTCAGTTATGGCCAAATCCGGCAGTTATTATTTTACATTTAGGTGGCAATGATGTGGGTAAGATGAAAACGTTGGATTTAATTTTTATGATAAAAAATGATTTACATCGGTTACAGCTTTCTTTTCCAAGCACTCGGATAATTTTTTCAGAGATGGTTCCGCGTCTTATTTGGTTATCCTCTTCAGAGAATAAACCTTTGGAGAAGATCCGTAAGCGTGTGAATCATTCTATTGCGAAATGTATGCCTCTTTTGAACGGCTTTTCATTTCGCCATGTAGATTTAGAAGGAGGTTTTTCAGGCCTTTATAGACAAGATGGAGTTCATTTGTCAGATATTGGCCTAGATATTTTTAATTTGGATTTACAATCCATGATTGAAATGGCCGCGGTTATGGGGTAGGCCGTTTTTTGTTTTGATTGAAACAAAAATCGGCTTGTGGGGACTTTGATGTTTTTTATTCAGTGTACTCGCTCGAGTTCTATGACTGAGCGAGATATTAATTAATATTTAAAGTTTTAATTTTAAATTATTTATGAATTCAAGGAATAATTTTATTTATTTATTTATTTATTAGTATACCAATAAAAGTGCCGCGGCCATTTGTATTACCAAAAAGAAAAAAAATAAATAAATAAATAAATTATATATATGTCATTCATATATAATAAAGATTTTAAATAAATTATATGAGTTAATTCTTTGCGTGGTCTAATTTATTATTATTATATATGGTTTATCAATTATTATTTGTACGGCCTACATTCCCATGAGATAAGTGGGCATTAAATTAGATGCCCACAGCATGGGATTGTGGCAGTTAAATAATAAAAAAAAAAATATATATATATTTTTCTGGTGTTACTGTCCCTTTAAGACTAGTCATGACAGGACACGAGTTTTGCGGGCGGGAACAACGTGACTTTGAGCGGGAAAAACACGTGTGTTCAAAGTATAGGCACGTGAGGTAGGGCTATATAAGACCCCCGCAGTAAGGCTCCTGTCAGAGTGTGTCCCGGAGTGATTTGGCGAGCTCCCCTCCCTCCCACCCTGTCGCAGCACTTTTATGTGGTTTGTCACCCTTGGATCAAGGGGGGACTTTGATGTTTTTTATTCAGTGTACTCGCTCGAGTTCTATGACTGAGCGAGATATTAATTAATATTTAAAGTTTTAATTTTAAATTATTTATGAATTCAAGGAATAATTTTATTTATTTATTTATTTATTAGTATACCAATAAAAGTGCCGCGGCCATTTGTATTACCAAAAAGAAAAAAAATAAATAAATAAATTATATATATGTCATTCATATATAATAAAGATTTTAAATAAATGATATGAGTTAATTCTTTGCGTGGTCTAATTTATTATTATTATATATGGTTTATCAATTATTATTTGTACGGCCTACATTCCCATGAGATAAGTGGGCATTAAATTAGATGCCCACAGCATGGGATTGTGGCAGTTAAATAATAAAAAAAAAAAATATATATATATTTTTCTGGTGTTACTGTCCCTTTAAGACTAGTCATGACAGGACACGAGTTTTGCGGGCGGGAACAACGTGACTTTGAGCGGGAAAAACACGTGTGTTCAAAGTATAGGCACGTGAGGTAGGGCTATATAAGACCCCCGCAGTAAGGCTCCTGTCAGAGTGTGTCCCGGAGTGATTTGGCGAGCTCCCCTCCCTCCCACCCTGTCGCAGCACTTTTATGTGGTTTGTCACCCTTGGATCAAGGGGGGACTTTGATGTTTTTTATTCAGTGTACTCGCTCGAGTTCTATGACTGAGCGAGATATTAATTAATATTTAAAGTTTTAATTTTAAATTATTTATGAATTCAAGGAATAATTTTATTTATTTATTTATTTATTAGTATACCAATAAAAGTGCCGCGGCCATTTGTATTACCAAAAAGAAAAAAAAAAATAAATAAATAAATTATATATATGTCATTCATATATAATAAAGATTTTAAATAAATTATATGAGTTAATTCTTTGCGTGGTCTAATTTATTATTATTATATATGGTTTATCAATTATTATTTGTACGGCCTACATTCCCATGTGCCTGTGTAATGTAAAAGATCCGCCAATCTGTACCTGTATAAACACAGCTCCCGGTGCTCAGCTGACTGTCGGCGCTCTCTCTCCTCTCTCCCCCTCCTCCCTGGCTGACGTCAGCGGGAGGGCTCGGCCCCGCCCACTGCAGCTATGAGCCGGAGCGAAAAGAGAGGTGGATTTTTTACATTACACAGGCACAGGGACACATGTTATAATGGTAGAGAGGGGATAAGGCAATTCATTAGAAGTGGGTTAACAACCACTTTAAAGCCAGCTTTGCTATCACTTTAAATAGTTCATTTGGGCCAAGCTGGTTCAAACCAACTATTTCGTTCACTAAGAAATGCAACTGCTGTCAGCGCCGCATAAACTGTATGTAGAATCAGCTCTATACTGTATACAGCACTGTTTTTATATTTGTTTACAGTGCAAATGGCCAAAGAATGTATTTTAGTTGGAGTGCAGTTTTAAATATACAACCCCAATTCCCGAAAAAATCTACAAAAAAACAGAATGCAATGATTTGCAGATCTTATTAACTCATTTTTTATGCCAGGAGGCGGGGCAGGGTTAATGATTATGTGACCGCCATGATTGGCTGTCACAGGCGGTCTCATGATCGGAAAGCTCCCGATCGCAAGCAGCACAGAGAGCACTCTCGGCACAGCTGTTTTTGCACTAATGCACCCAAATATGCGGCCGCTCGGCGCCAAGGCCAACCCCCCAAGAGGCCGCATATTTGCGTACGGCCGGCACTAAGAGGTTAAGTTGAGAAAATGTACCAATTTTAAGAAAAAAATAAGGTAATTTTGAAATTAATGGCAGCAACGCATCTCCACAAACTTACTAACAAGGAAGAGCTTGAAGAACATTTTTCAACCATTTAGGTTAAAGTGGAAGTTCCACTTTAAGCACTCCTTACCCCCTTCTATGCCACATTTGGCATGTCATTTTTTTTGGGGGGGGGGGGGGAGCAGGTGCCTAGTTTTGACAGGTACCCAGCTCCCACTTCTGTTTGGGCCACCTAGGCGACTCGAACGGAAGTTCTCCTCTCTCCCTCCCTCCCTGCAATCTTCTGGGACACGTCACAGGTCCCAGAAGATTGCCCGGCCATTGAGGAGACGCAGCGTGACTCTCGCATGCGCAGTGCGCACCCAGCTGTGACAGCTTCACAGCCGGGTGCCCACACTTGTAATGCCGTCACCGTGGAGAGGCAAGGGAGAGAACTGAGGGTACGGCAGCCGCATCGCTGGATCGTGGGACAGGTGAGTGTGTGTTTATTAAGAGTCAGCAGCTACACTTTTTGTAGCTGCTGACTTTTAATAAACACAAAAACTACTGGAACTCCGCTTTAATTGGCAACAGGTCAGTAACATGATTGGGTATAAAAATAAAGCATCTTAGAGAGTCAGTGTGTCTCAGAAGTAAAGATGTGCAGAGGTTCACCAATCTGTGAAAAGCTGCCAACTTCTCTGGATCAAAGCTCATTTAAAATGGTCTGCTGCAAAGTGGAAAACTGTTCTGTGGTCAGAGGAAATTCAATTTCACATTCTTTTGCAACCATGGGAGCTATGTCCTTTGGAATAAAGAGAAGAGGCACCTTCCAGGTTGTTATCAGTGCTCTGTATAAAAGCCTACATCTTTAATGGTATGGGGGTGCATTAGTGGGTATGGAATGGGCATCTTGCACATCTGGAAAATCTTCCACTTTCACTTTAACCAGTTTCTTTGGGCATAGCTTAACCAAACAAACAATTTTCTACACTAACAGGAGTGTCCGCTGGGCACACTGTATTAACTTTATGCAACCTCAGCTACATCCAGTATACAGTGCTGTGTTTCGGCAGTGGAACAAGAACTTTCCTTTCCACACCCGGACAAAAACTGAGTTGAGCTGAGCGCTGCTCAGCTATTCTTAGGCAGCTTTGTATTCTCTGAATGAATACAAAGCTTCCTCTGATTGGTTGAGTCAGAAATAGTGACGTCATCCACCACCTCTCTGACTCAGTCAATCAGTGGAGGCTAGGTAGTCTTTCATAAAATACAAAGCTCCCTAAGAATGGCTGAGCAGCGCTCAGGTCAGCTCAGTTTTTGTGCGGGTGTGGAAAGGGAAGTTCCTATCCCACTGCGGAACACAGCACTGTATACTGGATGTAGCTGAGGTTGCATAAAGTTAATACAGCTGATAGTTCCAGCTGGAGTACAGAGATCATAGCAGGACACTAAGGCTCGGTTCACACTGGGGCAACACGACTTTAGCGCGACTTTGTACCGCGACTTCAACGCGGCTTCGACGCGACTTCAGCGCGACTTCAGCAAATTACAAGGCGACTTGAAGTCGCCTCCATGACAGGCGACTTCGCCTGTGGCCAATCACAGGGCAATTGGCTCTCTGGGAGGGAGGGGGGGAGGGAGGGGTTTTCCCTGCAAAGTCGCTTGACTTTACAGAGAGATCCGACTTGGAGGCGACTTCCATTGATTTCTATGGTACAGGTCGCCTACCAAGTCGGATCAAAGTAGTACAGGGAGTACGCTCTGAAGTCGGAGCGACTTCAGTAGCGTCTATTAAGACGCTAGCGTTCACTCCCATCGAAACTATTTCTGGGGCGACTTGGGGCGACTTGAGGGCGTACAAGTCGGATCCCAAGTCGCCCCAGTGTGAACCGACCCTCAGTCTGTAGCTCTTCCATTAAGGAAACATCTTACACCAGTGACCAGTTCACACTTTTTAATCAAATGTTGAACTTAGGGTTAGAGTTTTTTGAATTACCTTGCTGCATTACACTGTTTTGAAAAAAGCCCTGTATACGCCACTTTCATATTTTATTTTTCCTACTCCCAATAAAGCCTACTGAGTGGAATCCACCAACACTACAGCACAATGCACGTTAACACACAAGACACAGCACATTACCACAATGTGAGCAAATTTTTTTTTAAAACAGCTAATACGTTTGCTTTAAAATTGTTGGATTTAAAGCGGTGTTCCACTCCAAAAAAAAAAAAATTAAAAGCCAGCAGCTAAACATACTGCAGCTGCTGGCTTTTAACAATAGGACACTTACCTGTCCTGGAGTCCAGCCTGCAGTGTGGCCTTACGGCTTCACGCCGGGAACCTTACTGCGCATGCGCGAGGCCCCGCTCCTCTCTCCTACTGGCCCGGCGACAGGGGGAGGAGGAGGGTCCCGAGCCGCGGCCCAGACTCCCGGAAATGGCAACAGGATACCTGTCAAAAACAGGCATCCTGCCCCCCCTCCCCTCCCCCTCCCCCCCAAAAGGTGCCAAATGTGGCACCGGAGGGGAAGAGGAGACAAATGAGCGGAAGTTGCAATTTTGGGTGGAACTCCGCTTTAAAGAGTCATGCACTAACCAGCATGCAATGGTTAGTGGAATAACGCTCTGTTTAGTGCATTTGATGGTTTGATCTATTGATGTTCATAAGAGACAAGCTTTCCAAACATGTCAGTGTGTTAGTCCATCCACCCACATCTTGGTTTTATGCTCAGTTTGAAAGGATAAAAACTAGACACGTCTGATCCTCAGCCATACATAATCCTCTCTGATGTGCACACCATAGCTGACAACCGGCAGTAGTTACTGAGCTCTCTGTGAACACCATCAGACTGGGTCAGTAAAAGATCCATCATAGTAGAACACACATTACTGTAGTATGCGTTGACCAGTTTTAAGGCATTTTTAGGCATTGGATTTTTGAAAGACCTCATTTCAACTAACTGGAATTGTAACATACTGTACATGTCAATGCACTCAAAATGCAGCATGTAGGACTTTTCTCCCATATGTTTTAATGCAACTCAATGGTGGCAAAGGACGTTATTAAAAATAATGGATCTTGTGACCTGCATGCATTGTACCTGCGCTGGAAAATACACAAAAATGCCGCTCTCATACAAAAAGCAATCAGTTAACTGTAGGGAACAAATCGATTGATCAGATATCATTTTGCACTGCTCTGACTTTAGTAAATCAGAACCACAGCAAAAAACGAAGGAAAAGATTTTTTTAAAAATATATCTGGAAAAGCGTTAAAGCGGAACTTCAGTCATTTTTTCATCTTTCCATCTATTGAATCTTCTGCCCTTGTTGTTTTAACTTTGGATAGTAAAAACATTTTTTCAGCCCACTTCCTGTTTCTTGTCTGATAAAAAGCCTAGGCTTATGACATCATACACAGCTCTCTCTCACGCTCAGGCCCGGATTGGCCATAGGGCAAACCGGGCATTTGCCCGGTGGGCCGCGGCCGCTGGGGCCGCCAGGCTGCAAGTCCTTGCATGGCCCAAGGCTTGAGCTTGTGCCACTCATCCAGCCTCTCCGCGGCCGCCCGGAGCTCAGCCATCAGCGCCGGGGGGAGGAGCTAAATGAGACGCCTTCGGCCTCACCACGGCTGCACGGCCGCACGTATAGGTCAGCCGTCAGTGCCGGGGGGAGGAGCCAGAGCAGACACCTTGGAGCCGGTATTATGTCGAGAGGTGCCCGAACAGAGAACGTAAGTTCAGCCTCCCCTGTGAACTAGATAGGAGGATCGGTGGGGGCGGCTGCATATAGAACAATTATTTTCTCCATCTTCCTCCTGCAGTATCGGAATGCCTGTGAGAGGTAGAGGAGAAGCAGGCATTCCGAGACTGCAGGAGGAAGATGGAGAAAATGATTCTTCTATATGCAGCCGCCCCCACCGATCCTCCTATCCTGCTTCTCTGTGCTGCTCCCGCAGGGCTCTCCACCGCACCCATACTCTCTGCCAACCCCGTGCTCTCCACATCACCCCCATGCTCTCCACTCCCCCCATGCTCTCCACTCCCCCCCATGCTCTCCACCTCCCCAATGCTCTCTGCCACCCCGCGTGCTCTCTGCCACCCCCCCCCCCCCGTGCTCTCCACATTACCCCCACGCTCTCCGCTTCCCCCTGTGCTCTTCACATTCCCCATGCTCTCCGTTGCCCCCCCATGCTCTCCACCTCCCCCCATGCTCTCCACCTCCCCCCATGCTCTCCACCTCCCCCTATGCTCTCCGCCACTCCCCCCTGTGCTCGTCCGGGCTTCCCATCACCCCATGCTCTCCGCCAGCCCTCCTGTGCTGTCCACATCCCCCATGCTCTCCGTTGTCCTCCCTGGGCTCTCCACCTCCCCCCATGCTCTCCGCTGCCCCCCTGTGCTCTCCTCTTCCTCCCTGTGTTCTCTGCCTCTCCCCTGTGCTGTCGCCGCACCCCATGTTCTCAAGGTTCTTCCCTGTGCTCTCCAACCCCCATGCTCTTTCCTGGTCGCACCCCCCCCCTCCACACCTCTGCTGGGTTCCCCCCTCCCCTCTCTCAGGGGATCTGTCAGGGTGGAGAGTGGGGAAGGGGCCGGTTAACATGTCATGGGCTGCTCAATCCAAAATGCCCGGGCCTATTTTTTGTCCCAGTCCGGGCCTGCTCACGCTTGTGAGAGTTTGCCAGGAAGGGAGGGGGGGACGAGTCATAAGAGGGCCAATGAGAGCCGCAGAGTTGGAGGTGTGCCTCTGTGTGTCTGTGTAAATCCAGGAACTGAACAGGCAGCAGCTTCAGCTGCCCACAGTTAAAATGGATGCAGCCAGACTCAGTGGAGGGAGATTTCTGCAGCATATCTGGCAAGTACAGAATCACAGTATAAATAAAATAATATGCAAAGTGGTTGGAGGGAAGCTTCAGAATGGCAAAGATGTTTTTATTACAAATTATGTGAGCAGACTGCAGTTCCTCTTTAAGGTGGTTCGAAACTCGCCCGGTTCCTGCTGAACTGGCCAAGATTCGAACCGTTGATGGCCAGCTTAACACTTCAAACCATGTATGGGCAGGTTGAATGTACCAATCAATCAACTTGGGTACAAGCAGCCTGTCGGATTTTACATGTAATTATTGCTAGCAGCTATTATAGCCACCAGCAATAATCACTGTGTTCTCCTGGCTAGGACAGCTTCCTCCAGCTCTGCGGGAGACACCCATGGTTGCAGGAAAGGAAATCGCTACCTCTATGGCTGGCCCTGCTGTTCATTGAATGAGGTGGAATTCAGATATCCCAGTATTACAAATACCTGCTATTAGACAATGCTGATGTGATTACTGGTATAAAGTATGTAACATGCAGCACAGCATTAGTGTGGAATATGTAACATACTGCTCAGCTCAGAATGGGGCAGTATTTCAAGTTCACAGTTTACAGAGTGAAGCAATTTGAAGTACATCTCTAAGGCCCTTTTACACGATTGTTCTGATCAGGTCCACCTGTCAGTTTTTCAGGCGGACCAGATTGGATGGTCCATTCTCCCTATGAACCAACGGGTGTAAACAGACTTGTGTCTGCTAAAAACAAACAGGAAGGGGATCCGTCCTCCTCCGTGTGAGCAGATCAGATCCGAGGGTAGTTGGGTGTAAATGAGCGGTGGAGTCATTTTACACCCGGCCGCCCATGGAGGAGAGTGGGCTGTGTCTGTATCCACTCTGCATGAACTGAGCAGACAAGGACCTGTTATCCACACACTCTGCTCTGATCAGCAGAGGATCTGTGAATGGATCTCCTGCTGATCAAAGCAAAGTCCACCCCCTGCCATAGAAATGTCCCTAACCCCTCAACAGTAAAAACCCTTTATTATTATTATTAATAACGTGACAAGAATTCTTCTCCTTCTCCTTTACTTTATTCCCCTGCTTGTTTGTATGTACCTTTTTTTTATCATTTTGATGCATGCCTATTTCGGTTTAGTCCTTGACTATCTGAAAATGTTTGCTATAACATGTTATTTTTGTCCTAAATAAAGATTATACCAAAAAAAAAAAAAAAAAACAGAGTCCGCCCCGTGTAAAAGGGGCCTGAATCTGGTCACACACTGATTGAAATTCGGCTGGTCCAGCAGGGACCGGACACAATTCTATCAGTGTGTGGATTCCATGCTCGATAGAAATCATTTGTTTGGAAAATTAGCTTGGAAAGTTTTCCATCATTTTAGCAGTTGCAGCCAATCAGTTGTAGTCGCCGATCAATGTATCCAAATTGCGATGGGTACTGCTGTCAGAACACGATGTCCTTTTAGACCCCTAATGTCTCGCCTGCCCTCCACTGGCTCCATGGGTCTCAGAAAGGCTTTATTTAGAAAGCCAGCAGTCGGCTTGTGGAGTATATTTAACCTCTTTAGGGCCCCCACCCGCATTGTACTGCTGACAGGCGGCTCCTACAGACACAGCAACGTACCTGGCCTCTTCCAGGTACAGGGCCTCCGCCCCCCGCCGACTCAATGATTCATAACTGGGGCCTGCTAATCGGCTGTGTCCAATCACAGCCCAGAGCTCTGTGTTGACAAAGAACACAGGGTTCTGTGCAGAGAAAACAATCTCTATTTCTTCTACTTACAAAGCAGGGAGTAGAAATAAACACATTTTTTGTAAAAAGCAGCAAATAACACACACATTTGTTAGGCACACACTTAACCACTAGATCACCCTGAGATGTTAACCCCCCTGTATTAGTGTCACTGGTGATGTCAGTGTCAGTTAGTCAGTTCCCACCCAGTGTCAGTTAATGTCAGATTGGCCACCACACTATCACAGTCCCACCATAAGTCGCTGATCACGGCCATTACTAGTAAAAAAAATAATTGCAGTATCTACATCATTGTTTGTAGATGCTATAACTTTCACGAAAACCAATCAATATACACTTATTCATATTTTTATTTACCAAAAGACATGTAGCAGAATACATTTTGGCCTACATTTTTGAAGTAATTGTATTTTTATTTATTTTTTATGTTTTGTATCATTTTTTTTTTTGGTCTTTTTTTGTTTATATAATAAAAAAAAAAATCCCAGTGGTGATCAAATACCACCAAAAGAAAGCTCTATTTATATGAAAAAAATGATATAAATTTTGTTTGGGTGCAGTGTTGCATGACTGCGCAATTGTCAGTTAAAGTAGCGAAGTGCCGCATAGAAAAAAATGGCCTGGTCATGAAGGCAGTAAAAGCTTTCGGAGCTGAGATGGTTAAAACCCCCAGCTGCCACCACCATAAGGCCCCTTTCACACGGATGCCTCCATGTAGTAAATGCCACTTGCTCAGCAAGGATCGTTCCGATGATCCCCGCTGAGCAGGCGCCTGACAGGTCCGTGTCTGCTCCGCTTTGCAGAGCAGACATGGGTACAGTCTTGATCTCCTCTATGAGGAAATCAGATGTAAACGCACCACCTGTCTGTTTCCATCCAATCTGCCAGACGGATGGAAAATAGGACCACCATCCGTCTGTTTTTTGCAGGCAGGATCGGATCGGATGGACAGCGCACATGTGCTCAATAGAGGAGACTAGAGGGTCCGATCAGGTCCGTCTGAAAATCTGACAGGCGAACCTGATCAGACAGCCCCTGTGAAAGGGCCCTAAGACTTCTGGCAGTGGCGTTAAAAGGGATAAACTTTTTTCAAATATAAAATAAAAGTGTTAATGTAACTGCTTAAGAAGCGTTAGTTGGAGTTGGCGTTAATTTGTTTGTTGATTACCCTGTCCCCCAGGCTGATAACAGTGCTGTGAAATTTCACTGCAGAACGTTAATTTATTAATTAATATAAACTAAGTGGTTATACAATTTTTTATTATATTTTTCAGTTGGTATGTTAATCCCCAAACTGCTGAAGTGATGTTCTGGGATTAGCTAAGTGCAGTCAGTAGATGTAATGCAGCCTTCCACAGAGATACGCTAATCAGTTGGGTGCTCTTCTTCATTGGAATTTAACACGCCTGAGTTACTACGTCTTGCACATCATGTTTGCTCCATGCATTGCCTTACTAAATAATCCTCAATGTAAATACAATGTAAATACAGTATCTCACAAAAGTGAGTACACCCCTCACATTTTGGTAAATATTTTATTCTATCTTTTCATGTGACAACACTGAAGAAATGACACTTTGCTACAATGTAAAGTAGTGAGTGTACAGCTTGTATAACAGTGCAAATTTGCTGTCCCCTCAAAATAACTCAACACACAGCCATTAATGTCTAAACCGCTGGCAACAAAAGTGAGTACACCCCTAAGTGAAAATGTCCAAATTGGGCCCAATTAGCCATTTTCTGGTGACTCGTTAGTGTTACAAGGTCTCAGGTGTGAATGGGGAGCAGGTGTGTTAAATTTTGGTGTTATCGCTCTCACTCTCTCATACTGGTCACTGGAAGTTCAACATGGCACCTCATGCCAAAGAACTCTCTGAGGATCTGAAAAAAATAATTGTTGCTCTACATAAAGATGACCTAGGCTATAAGAAGATTGCCAAGACCCTGAAACTGAGCTGCAGCACGGTGGCCAAGACTATACAATGGTTTAACAGGACAGATTCCACTCAGAACAGGCCTCGCCATGGTCAACCAAAGAAGTTGAGTGCACATGCTCAGTGTCATATCCAGAGGTTGTCTTTGGGAAATAGACGTATGAGTGCTGCCAGCATTGCTGCAGAGGTTGTAGGGGTGGGGGGTCAGCCTGTCAGTGCTCAGACCATATGCCGCACACTGCATCAAATCGATCTGCATGGCTGTCATCCAAGAAGGAAGCCTCTTCTAAGGATGATGCACAAGAAAGCCGGCAAACAGTTTGCTGAAGACAAACAGACTAAGGACATGAATTACTGTAACCATGTCCTGTGGTCTGATGAGACCAATATAAACTTATTTGGTTCAGATGGTGTCAAGTGTGTGTGGCGGCAACCAGTTGAGGAGTACAAAGACAAGTGTGTCTTGCCTACAGTCAAGCATGGTGGTGGGAGTGTCATTGTCTGGGGCTGCATGAGTGCTGCCGACACTGGGGAGCTACAGTTCATTGAGGAAACCATGAATGCCAACATGTACTGTGACATACTGAAGCAGAGCATGATCCCCTCCCTACGGAGACTGGGCCACAGGGCAGTATTCCAACATGATAACGACCCCAAACACACCTCAAAGACGACCATTGCCTTGCTAAAGAAGCTGAGGGTAAAGGTGATGGACTGGCCAAACTTGTCTCCAGACCTAAACCCTATTGAGCATCTGCGGGGCATCCTCAAACGGAGGGTGGAGGAGAGCAAGGTCTCTAACATCCACCAGCTCTGTGATGTTGTCTTGGAGGAGTGGAAGAGGAATCCAGTGGCAACCTGTGAAGCTCTGGTAAACTCCATGCCCAAGAGGGTTGAGGCAGTGCTGGAAAATAATGGTGGCCACACAAAATATTGACACTTTGGGCCCAATTTAGACATTTTGACTTAGGGGTGTACTCACTTTTGTTGCCAGCGGTTTAGGCATTAATGGCTGTGTGTTGAGTTATTTTGAGGGGACGGCAAATTTATACTGTTATACAAGCTGTACACTCACTACTTTACATTGTAGCAAAGTGTCATTTCTTCAGTGTTATCACATGAAAAGATAGAATAAAATATTTACAAAAATGTGAGGGGTCTACTCACTTTTGTGAGATACTGTATTACTGAAGTATCATGCTAGAAAACAGACGCAAACAGCGTTAAGTAAATCCCTTTCAAATAACAGACTCAGAACGAATAATGACATGTCTTCAGTTCACAAGCGCTCCTGGTAAATAATTCAATGCATGAGACACTCGCATGGAGTAGAGAGATAATTAGGAAAAGTAGGCCACTTGCGATGAACGTTCTGATTGGGCGAGTGTCGAATAAATATTGAATTAAAAAAAAAAAATTATCTCTCATGATGGACCAATCAGAAGTCCTCATTTCTGAGTTCCTATAGGCTAGCTTTAGACATCACAAAGCTTTCCAGACATGTGAACGATCTTTGATACACAATTTCTTTTCATAAACAGTAATACGTATCTAAAATGTTGCGAGATATCAGAATGATACTTCCAGACAGAAGACATGCACAAAAGTTGTTTATTATTTTAAAGTGGATGTAAACTCTAACAACTTCTCCTAATTGTTCCATTTTGGTCTGTTAAAGGGTTAGTTCACTTTAACCAAAAAACTGCCTATGCAGGTTAAAGTGATAATAAAGGCTGCTGTTTTTGCACAGAGGAGCCCAGATCCTTCTCTTCTCGGGTCTCCTGGCCCTGGCCCCTCCCTCCTGCCGAGCTCCCGAGCTGCTGCTCTGTGTCCATTCAAACACGGTGCATGGCTCAACTCCACCCCACTCTTTCCTCATTGGCATAAGCCACTGGCTCCCTCTGCTATCTCAACCAGTGAGGATGAAGAGACCCAGGAGAGCTGCTGCTCTCTTGCACATCACTGGATCAAGATGGGGCACAGGTATATATTAGGCCTCCTACACACTGGACGTTATAAAAACGTCAGTAGTGTTTGCTGTAGAAAGCTGTAAAATTTGCTTTTCAGCAGTTTTTAGCTTTTTTTTTTTTTTTTTTTTACAAAACTATACTCCCACAAAAGCTTATGGCTTAAAAACGCTGATAAACGCAGAATAGCCACATTTTTCAGTGTTTTTTTTTTAGCATTTTTGAGCTTTTATCAGAGTTAGAGCAATTTTACAGCTGAAAAGCTCCTCTCAAAACCCACTAATAGCCAATAGTTCTGTGTGTTTTTTTTTTTCCAGCCAGAAAACGCCCCAGCCAAACACTGCTGATAACCACCTATGTGTGTCTTGGAGGTGTGTTTGGGGTCGTTATCATGTTGGAATACTGCTATGAGGTCCATTCTCCATAGGGAGGGGATCATGCTCTGCTTCAGTATGTCTTGGTACATGTTGGCATTCATGGTTCCCTCAATGAACTGTAGCTCCCCAGTGCCGGCAGCGCTCATGCAGTCCCAGATCATGACACTCCCACCACCATGCTTGACTGTAGACAAGACACACTTGTCTTTGTACTCCTCACCTGGTTGCTGCCAAAAACGCTTGTCACCATCTGAACCAAATAAGTTTATCTTGGTCTAATCAGACCACAGGGCATGGTTCCAGTAATCCATGTCCTTAGTCTGCTTTTCTTCAGCAAACTGTTTGTGGGCTATGTGCATCATCTTTAGAAGAGGCTTCCTTCTGGGATGACAGCCATGCAGACCAATTTGATGCAGTGTGTGGCGTATGGTCTGAGCACTGACAGGCTGATCCCCCAACCCTTCAACCTCTGCAGCAATGCTGGCAGCACTCATACATCTACTTTGCAAAGACAACCTCTGGATATGACACTGAGCATGTGCACTCAACTTCTTTACATTGTAGCAAAGTGTCATTTCTTCAGTGTTGTCACATGAAAAGATAGAATAAAATATTTACAAAAATGTGAGGGGTGTACTCACTTTTGTGAGATACAGGGGGTTATTTACTAAAGGCAAATCCACTTTGCAATACAAGTGCAAACTACAATTGCACTTGTAGTTTGCACTTGTAGTGCAAAGTGGATTTGCCTTTAGTAAATAACCCCCACTGTGTATATATATATATATATATATATATATATATATATATATATATATATATATATATATATATATATATATATATATATATATATATATATATATATATATATATATATATATATATATATATATATATATATCTTGTTCACTATGATCAGACCACAGCAGGAGAGCTGGAGTCTGAGCCACAAACAGATAAGTGGCTCTGCACAATATTTTGGAGTCTGGGACACTCTGCAAGTAAAAGAAGGAGACCCCTTTTAAGCTCCATGCACACTAGCATTTTTCATCAGCTCAAAAAAAGCTAGAGAAAAAACTGGATGAAAAATGCCAGTAATAGTATTTTTTTGCCAGCTTCTAGTAGCATTTTAGTAGCTTTTATAAGCATTAGCATTTTATTAGCGTTTTTACAGTACCTGAAGAAAAAAAAAGAAGCTGATAGGAGCATGTTAGTAGCATTTAGAAGCATTCTGCTCTTTTTTCTGCTGGAAAAATGCTCCAAAAAATATACACTTAATTGGATTTTTACCAAAGACATGTAGCAGAATACATTTTGCTGTAAATTTATGAAGAAATTTGATTTTTACATTTTTTATTGGATATGTTTTACAGCAGAAAGTAAAAAATATTGTTTTTTTTTCAAACTTTTCCAGTGGTGATCAAATACTAATAGTGTTGCATGACCGCACAGTTGCCAGTTAAAGTAGCTCGGTGCTGAATAGCAAAAAATGCTCTGGTCTTGAAGGGGGAAAAATCTTCTGGAGGTCAAGTGGTTAAACATTTCTAAACTTAACTCATGTGCTACATAAAAAAGCTCCGCGATGGCAGCCATGGGTTGTGCCGTGGCGCTGATGTGAATGATGTGTCAAAAATTCATGTATGTGTCTGTACTTGCAAGAGACGAGGGTCGGAGGACTCCCCTGCACCTTATGCATAAGGCTGTCTATGACGTAACGTGAAACAGACCACTCTCTCCTTTAAGGCCTCTTGTACACGATACTCCTGTTTGAGCATCTACTTTATCAGACTCTTTTTTTGTATGTATTTGCGCATATTTTAGCCCAATTTTGTGCAAATGCACAAAAACAAATTCTCGAATTCTTGTTCTGCACAATATGTAAATGGGCATTTGCGCACATTTGTGCGCAATTGCGCGGATTTGCATGCATCAGGCATAAATTACCGACCAAAAATGCAGATTATTCTATTTTTTTTTTTGCTGAAGAATGCACAGCGCTTGTTTATATACCTGTGTGCATAGGCACATTACAATTAATGGGCTGTATTTTAGCTCAGTAAAAAAAAGCTTTACTGATCTTTTTCAAGTTGCAATGTGCAAGAGGCCTAAAACACGGAACCTCTCTACATCAAGCACCAACGGGCTCTTTTAAATTCTCACCAATTTAGCTGCTATGACTTGCAAATTTCTAAGTGAGCCCTTTGATATATTTCTCACTGCAGTATGACATCGGCTCCTACCAACAAAAAAATAGCAATAATGTTTTTGCATGTTCTAATGAGGTTATCCTCTAAGTACAGTGCATCCGGAAAGTATTCACAGCCCTTCATTTTTTCCACATTTTGTTATGTTACAGCCTTATTCCAAAATGAATTAAATTCATTATTTTCCTCAAAATTTTATAAACAATACCCCATAATGACAACGTGAAAGAAGTGTGTTTGAAAGCTTTGAAAATGTATTAAAAATAAAAAAACAAAAAAAAAATCCCATGTACATAAGTATTTACAGCCTTTGCCCAACATTTTGTTGAAGCACCTTTGGCACCAATTACAGCCTCAAGTCTTTTTGAGTATGATGTTACAAGCTTGGCACACCTATTTTTGGGCAGTTTCTCCCATTCTTCTTTGCAGGACCTCTCAAGCGCCATCAGGTTGGATGGAGAGCGTCGGTGCACAGCCATTTTCAGATCTGTCCAGGGATGTTCACTCAGGTTCAAACCTGGGCTCTGGTTGGTCCACTCAAGAACATTCACAGAGTTGTCCTGTAGCCACTCCTTTGTTATCTTGGTTGTGTGCTTAGGGTCGTTGTCCTGTTGGGAGATGACCCTTCGCCCCAGCCTGAGGTCCAGAGCTCTCTGGAGCAGGTTTTTTATCAAGGGTGTCTCTGTACATTGCTGCATTCATTTTTCCCCTCGATCCTGACTAGTCTCCAAGTTCCTGCCGCTGAAAAACATCCCCACAGCATGACGCTGCCACCACCATGCTTCACTGCAGGGATGGTATTGGCCTGATTTCCTCCAGATATGACGCTTGCCATTCAGGGCAAAGAGTTCAATCTTTGTTTCATCACACCAGAGAATTTTGTTTCTCATGGTCTGAGAGTCCTTCGGGTGCCTTTTTGTAAACTCCAGACAGGCTGTCATGTGCCTTTTACTGAGCAGTGGCTTCCGTCTGGCCACTCTACCATACAGGCCTGATTGGTGGAGTGCTGCAGAGATGGTTGTTCTTCTGGAAGGTTCTCCTCTCTCCACAGAGAAACGCTGGAGCTCCACCTGAGTGACCAACAAGTTCTTGGTCACCTCCCTGACTAAGGCCCTTCTCCTCCAATCGTTCAGTTTAGCTGGGTGGCCTGCTCTAGGAAGAGTCCTGGTGGTTCCAAACTTCCATTTACGGAGGATGGAGGCCACTGTGCTCATTGGGACTGCAGAATTTTTTCTGTACCCTTCCCCAGATCTGTACCTCAATACAATCCTGTCTTAGAGGTCTACAGACAATTCCTTGGACTTCATGGCTTGGTTTGTGCTCTGACATGCACTGTTAACTGTGGGACCTTATATAGACAGGTGTGTGCCTTTCCAAATCATGTCCAATCAACTGAGTTTACCACAGGTGGACTCCAATCAAGTTGTAGAAACATCTCAAGGATGATCAGTGGAAACAGGAGCTCAGTTTTGAGTGTCATGGCAAGGCTGTGAATACTTATGTACATGTGATTTTTTTTTAAGTTTTTTATTTATTGATTAATTTACAAACATGTCAAACTTCTTTCACGTTGTCATTATGAGGTATATTTTTTTAGAATTTTGAGTAAAGTAATGAATTTAATCCATTTTGAAATAAGGTTGTAACATAACAAAATGTGGAAAAAGTGAAGCGCTGTGAATACTTTCCAGATGCACTGTATCCATCTCATAAACCTGACCTCTAATTATAATCATCCTATATGTTTACCCCGCAGGGGTTTGAGCTGTCATTTCTGAACCAGGTATCTACCAAAAGACATAAAATGCATTGGATGCATTCAGCAGGGTTTTGTTGTATGGACAAGGCCTGTTCATGCTAACAGACAGGAACAATCAGGAGCTCAGCTTGTTACAAGTTACTGGGTCATGTAAGGTTCTGATAAATGAAAAATGAATTTGATTTTGCTCCGAAAAGCAGAAATAACTGGCCTAAAAACTGACCTAGCTAGACAAGTGACAGTCACCGGTGACATTTCTTGGTTTGAAATAATCAGAGGAAGGTGGCGTGTGCTGTATAGAGAATTCGTATTTTGTCAGTGATGATATACAGAGGCAAATGTTCACTGACTTACGCTGATGACATTAGCCTATGCTATGCATAATGGAGTTGTTTATTAATGTAATGCTAATAAACTATACAATGGGATGTTCATGATAATCGCTTTGTTTCTATAATAGCTGGTTATGATACTCAAACCTCAACTTACACTCTTGGGTTAATCAGCTACAGTGCCTTGAAAAAGTATTCATACCCCTTGAAATTTTCCACAGTTTGCCATTTTACAACCAAAAACGTGAATGTATTTTATTGGGATTTTATGTGATAGACCAACACAAAGTGGCACATAATTGTGAAGTGGAAAGAAAATGATAAATGGTTTTTGAATTTTTTTAAAAATAAATATCTGAAAAGTATGATGTGCATTTGTATTCAGCCCCCTTTACTCTGATACCCCTAACTAAAATCTAGTGGAACCAATTGCCCTTAGTAGTCACCTAATTATTAAATAGAGTCCACCTGTGTGTAATTTAACCACTTGCCGACCATCCGCCACAGTTGTACTGCAACAGAATTGCACCGATGGGCGAAACAGCGTTATGTAACGTTGCTTCGCCCTGTGGCCACTAGGGGGCGCACGCCCCCGCCCCGCTCGCCCCCCAAGCAGATGCAAGTGCCCGGTGGTCATGATCACCGCCGGGCTCCCGCGATCGCTCGGGGCACACGGAGAACCAGGATCTGTGACACACAGTTCCCGGTTCTCTGAGGGGAGAACAAACGGATCATCTGTTTATACAGAGTATGAACAGCGATCTATCATCTCCCCTGCACAGTCCCCTCCCCCTTCCGTTAGAACACAAACTAGGGAACACATTAACCCCTTGATTGCCCCCTAGTGTTAACCCCTTCACTGCCAGTGACATTAAAGGTGCTAATTGACATGACATTTTTACCACATGTCGGTAACAACTCGTGCAATCCATACATACAAAGAAACCAAAACAAATACGTTCAGAAATGAAGTTATGTGTAATAAAATGGAATGACACAGGGAAAAAGTATTGAACACACTAACTGAAATGTATAAATGTATATTTATATAATGTACAAAATCCTTTGTTGGTAATGACAGGTTCAGGACACCTCCTGTATGGAGAAACTAGTGGCATGCATTGCTCAGGTGTAATTATGGCCCATTCTTCCACACAGGCTTCAAATCTTTAGACCTGGTTCACACAGGGGCAACACGACTTGCAGGTCGCCTCAGCGAGGCGACCTGCAAACGACTTCCGCGGCGACTTGCAAAACGACTTCTGTATAGAAGTCTATGCAAGTCGCCCCCAAAGTCGTACAGGAACCTTTTTCTAAGTTGGAGCGACTTGCGTCGCTCCGATTAGAACGGTTCCATTGTACAGAACGGGAGGCGACTTGTCAGGCGACTAGGTCGTCTGACAAGTCGTCCCAGTGTGAATGGGCTCTGAAGGTTCTGTGGGTCTCTTCTATGTAATCTGATCTTTAGTTCTTTCCATGGATTTTCCATTGGATTCTAGTCAGATGATTGGCTGGGCCAGTCTAGCAGCTTTATTTTCTTTCTTTTAAACCAATTGAGAGTTTCCTTAGCTTTGTGTTTGGGATCATTGTCTTCCTGAAATGTCCACCCTCATGTCATCTTCATCATCCTGGTAGATGGCAGCAAATTTTTATCAAGAATGTCTTGGTACATTTTTCCATTCATCCTCCCTTCAAAATGACTTATTGTTTTCTTTGTTTGCTAATTCCAGGTCCTTCTGAAGCTCTTCACAAGTGGTCCTTGGCTCTTGGACAACTCTTCTGATAATTATTTTTTATGCATCTGTCAGAAATCTTGCGAGGAGCACCTGGCCGTGGCCGGTTTATGGCAAAATGATGTTCTTTCCACTTGATCCAAAATGGATCCAAAAGTGCTCACTGGAACATTCAGAAGTTTAGAAATCCTTCTGTAACCAATGCCATCAGTATGTTTTGCAACAATAAGGTTGCAAAGGTCTTGGGAGAGCTCTTTGCTTTTACCCATCATGAGATGTTTCTTGTGTGACACCATGGTAATGAGACACCTTTTTATTGGCCATCAGTTGAGATTGAACCTGCTGATATTAATTTGTACTGAAAAGGGTCACGATTTCTCTCTAATTACTAATAGATTTCAGCTGGTGTCTTGGCTTTCGATGTCTTTTGAACCTCCCTTTCTTCATGTGTTCAATACCCTTTTCCTGTGTCATTCCATTTTATTACACATAACTTAATTTCTGAACTTATTTGTTTTGTTTGTGTATGTATGAATTGTATGGGTTGTTACCAATATGTGGTAAACAGCACCTTTAGAAATATATTTAGCTAGAAAAACGGTGATGTGTCCAATACTTGTTTTACTTGCTGGTATGTCCGGGGCGGCTGCATTCTGTTTTAAAAAAGAGTCCTGTGCGTCTTTCTGTCCAGTTCAGGTGCCATTTCAAGTAAACATTCGCACATGTCTCGCACCTGAACCAGTATACAAAACTGCACCAGACTTCTTTAAAAAAACGCAATGAAACCCCAGCCGGACAGATGGGAGCCAAGCAAACGGTTTTTCTTTAGGCTTTATGCCAGAGGCTGCAAAAAGCATTTGCACAGACATAGGCTCCATACACATCTACATTCAGAGCACATGTGTGAGTGGGTGCTTTACAGAACCCCCAGTGCATAATCGTACAGTTGCAATCTTCTAATTCATCTCACAGGGCAGCTGTAAACTGTGAATCACTGTCCCAGGACTCGCAGTTCACAGCCGCCCTGTGAGATGAATTAGAAGATGCGACTTTATGATTATGCACCGGGGGTTCTGTGATTATGCGTGCATTGATGGGCACTGATATGCTGCACTGATGGGCACTAATGAGGCTGCATTTATGGGCACTGATAAGGTGCATTGATAGGCATTGATGAGGCTGCACTGATGGGGACCGATAAGCTGCATTGATGGGCACTGATGAGGCTACATTGATGGGCACTGATAGGCTGCATTGATGGGCACTGATGAGGCTACATTGATGGGCACTGATAGGCTGCATTGATGGGCACTGATGAGGCTGCACTGATGGGCACTGATGAGGCTACATTGATGGGCACTGGTATGCTGCACTGATGAGGCTGCATTTATGGGCACTGATGAGGCTGTACTGATGGGCACTGATATGCTGCATTGATGGGCACTGATGAGGCTGCATTGATGGGCACTGATGAGGCTGCACTGATGGGCACTGATGAGGCTGCACTTATGGGGACTGATAAAGTTGTTGTTGCTAACAATTATTTTTGTAACTTAATTCTGCATAAAACATTTACCAATGTAATTTCATGAGATAATTCAGGAGGGTGTGTTTAGAGGTGGAATTAGGGGCGGGACAGGGGTTGGGTGGGGAAACTGGTGGCCAGTAACTCTTAAGGCCTGGCTAGTAGCTCAAGACTTGAAATTTTGAGCCCTGGTACACTTCACAAATATTTGCAGGCCGAAAAAAATCAGTTTTTTAAATGACCCACTCCCTTTTACATCAGGGTTCCCCATCAGAATCCTCCCTTACAACAGGGTCCTCATCAGGTTTCCCCCTTTATGAGGGACCCCAACAAAGTCCCCCTTATATCAGGGGCCCCATCAGCATCCCCCTTATATTAGGGGCCCCATCAGAGTCCCCCTTATATTAGGGGCCCCATCAGAGTCCTTGTTACATAAGAGTCCCCTCTGTGGTTGTCTTTTAAACAAGAAGTGAGTTTTCTGCAGCATAATGTAGAAATTGTATGTACCTTTCCTTACCTCATTGATCACAAGCAAATATACAACTCAGAACCCAACAAAAGCTTTATCCTTGTGCCCTGAACATTTATTACTAGGACTGTTTACAGGAATCACAAGGATCTCCGCAGCATACCCTACCTCCCAACTTTTTGAGATGGGCTTGGTGCTGAGCAGCTGCATATTTGCATGCAATATTGCAAAACCAGCTGTGCCGAGAGGGCGCGCCCTCCGCACTCTCGGTATGGTTACCAGCGGCTAACTGAAAGCTCTTGAACGCTACTTACGATCTGGAACTTTACGATCATGTGACTGCCTTGACAGCCAATCATGGCAGTCACATGATCATAAACCCCACCCCGCCTCCCAGCATCTAAAACCCCTTAAAGGGTAGGGAGCCGCCAAGAGGTTAAAGTAGAACTATAGGCAAAACTTTTTTTTTTTGTTCATTTTGGATGAAGGTAAAGTTATAACCCCTGTAAGCTTTATTTTTGCCATCTTTGTCCCATTGGGGAGATTTCCCTTCACTTCCTGTCCAAAAGCCAAAACAGGAAGTGAGAGGAAATCCCTGCAAAATAAGGGAATCTCTTGGGGACCCCCAGGTCACAGAACTAGTGTCCCCATTGATAGATTTCTCCTTTGTTACTTATGTGGGGACAACCCAAAGTCTGGGTTTTTCTTTTACTTTCACTTTCATTGATAATGGTAAACAGGACAAATAGAGGGGGTGAATCTCCCTAATGGGGGCACAGACAGCAATAAAAACCGACAGGGGTTCTAATCCCTCTCAACTCTATCCAAAATTTAAAAAAAAAAGTTTTGCCTTTAGTTCACTCACTGTGACGAAGTCGGAAGGGATGAAACGTATGTCGGGGTTTTAGCCCCCGTTCACACCTATGCAGACAGCAATAAAAACCGACAGGGGTTCTAATCCCTCTCAACTCTATCCAAAATTTAAAAAAAAAAGTTTTGCCTTTAGTTCACTCACTGTGACGAAGTCGGAAGGGATGAAACGTATGTCGGGGTTTTAGCCCCCGTTCACACCTATGCGAATTAGATGCGGCTTACACCGCATCTGATTCGCAGGACATTTTAAAATACATTCATATGAATGCATATGGTTCACATATGTGTGTAGCATTCGCACTGCGCATTGCACAAAAAACGTGTGCGTTTTCTGGGCATTGCGGTGCGAATTACGAGCCCCTTATCTTCTATGGGAAGGCATTTGCTTCGCAGATGCATTGCGTTCTGAACATGGATTTTCTCCTTCTCCTCACTACACCTCCCCCTCTCCCCCCCCCCCCCCCCCCCTCTCCCTGCTCACTGATCCAGAGCTAAAACGCAGATGAGCCTTTGAACAGGAGATTTTTATCTTCCCAGTGAAGCCTGAGCTTCAAATCGCAACGCACATGTGTGAACCCAGGCTGACTGGACAGCAACCGGAATCATCGCATTAACATTGTGAGAGCGGTTGGCGTTTCCCTGGATAGTCGCCAGCCAGCGTGGAGGTGGTGAGACTGAAGGGGATCGCTTCATTATGTCATGACCTATGCAATGGGGGTTATTTACTAAAGGCAAATCCACTTTGCACTACAAGTGCAAAGTTCACTTGAAATTGCACTGAAAGTGCACTTAGAAGTGCAGTCACTGTAGATCCAAGGGGGACATGCAAGGAAAATATAAAAACTGCATTTTAGCTTGCACATGATTGGATAATAAAATCAGCAGAGCTTCCCCTCATTTCAGATCTTCCCCTCAGATTTACAGCGACTGCACTTGCAAGTGTACTTTCAGTACAATTTCTAGTGCACTTTGAACTTGTAGTTTGCACTTGTAGTGCAAAGTGGATTTGCCTTTTGTAAATAACCCCCAATGTTTGATACAAGATGTTCTGCATGTGAGTGGAATGGGTATTGGTTTTAGATTAAAGATTGAGCTTTGACAATATTACACTAGTGGAGCCTTTCTTTTTCACGTACCCATGGATATGCACCTTTTCTACAGGGAACTGTGGAAAAGTGGATTGGCTTATTAAGGAATCTTTGAACAACTGATTCTTATGGCTTACTAGCCTAACCATGAGAGAGGTATGCAAATATATTTGGTGAGCTTTCATCTGATGGGAGCGTGTCTGATGTGACACATACGGTGGGCTAGGACATCACAGGGAATTATTATAACATTTTAATTGTTGTTTAAAGAGGACTGTCATTGGACTTTTTCTTTCATTTTTACCATTGTTTATTTTTTATTTTCTTTGCACATAGATTATTATTCGATCACTGTATTTTTGTATTGAACACTGATTCAATTAGGTGTTATTGTTGTGCTACTGTGAATTTTGCTATATATGCACTTTGGTATATATATTTCATTTTCACTGGTTTTGATATTTTAAAGTCTAGTTGGTTGTAGTTGTGTGATCGCTGTGTACTTTGCTAGGGAACGGTTCAGCATACCATTCAGTATACAATGCCCTGACCCAGTTTAAAAAGGGGGTCTGGGGCAAATTTATCTCTGACACGATACACTTATGTGTGAGGCTGGGTTCACACTATTGAAGGTTTCCTCGCATCCAATTCGTATGACAGGAGGCTGTGGCTGGCTCTCAATAGAGCCGGTTCACACATCTCCGGGGCGGCCGCGGAGCGCATTGCACAAGGGTTCTTTGGCTCCATTTCAGGTCTGAATTCAGGACAACAATGCGGCCTGATTCGCCCCTGAAACGGAGAACAGGGACACACCGGACCCTCTGCTGTGAGCCGTGGCCGCACATAGTGTGAACCCAGCCTGCATGCTAAACAGTGCCAATCATAGGTCTCCCGTACTGAGCATGGAACTGAGCACTCAGGAGCACAGAAGCAGGAATCCCTGTGGCTTGTCTGGAAAGGCGATGACATAAGCCTCGTACACACGATCGGATTTTCTGCAGACAAAGCCTCAGACTTTTGTCCGAAGGCGAGAGCCTGGATTTTGTCTTGAATACAAACGGCAAGGAATTGTCGGCCAACAAACACGAATGTAGTGACGTACTATGTGTTTGTTTTTTTTCTCCTGCCCTATCTTGCCATTTCTTATGTTGGTCCCTGCCATACTATTGGACATGTAAGTATGTGAACAAATGTAGACCATGCTCTTTCTATGTTTTCATCTGTTGCCATTATGCGGATAAGATTATTTATTGGATGTATAATGTTACTAAAAAAACTTTTTTGTATTTTAGATTATCAATAACACATAAATTGCATAACAGATTATCCCTGAAGAAGGAGTTTATTATACTCCGTAATGCGTCGGATTTCAAATGCATATGGTTTTGTTTTATGTTCACAATTTTGGTGCATGTACACTTGGATTTTTCCAGGAAATATATGCATCTTAAGTGATTTGTACAACAGCCCTATCAGTATGGTTTTTATAAATATATGTTTGTTACTTTTGATACTTGTTAATAAAATTATCTAATAACTTTTACACATTATGCCCCGTACACACGGTCGGACTTTGTTTGGACATTCCCACAACAAAATCCTCGGATTTTTTTCTGACCGATGTTGGCTCAAACTTGTCTTGCATACACACGGTCACACAAAGTTGTCTGAAAATCCGATCATTCTGAACGCGGTGACGTAAAACACGTACGTTGGGACTATAAACGGGGCAGTGGCCAATAGCTTTCATGCCTTTATTTATTCTGAGCATGCGTGGCACTTTGTCCGTTGGATTTGTGTACACACGATCGGAATTTCCGACAACGGATTTTGTTGTCGGAAAATTTTATATCCTGCTCTCAAACTTTGTGGGTCGGAAAATCCGATGGAAAATGTGTGATGGAGCCTACACACGGTTGGAATTTCCGACAACAAGGTCCTATCACACATTTTCCGTCGGAAAATCCGACCGTGTGTACGGGGCATACGATGTCTCACAATCTGTGCCTAAAAAGTCCCGATTCCTAGGGGAAATATTTGTAATTATTATTATCCCAATTAAAGAAGAAGAGAATTGTGCGCTGCATTTCGAGATTTCACAATTTGCCATGTCACAAATGGTAATTCTCCATTACAAACGATAGTTTACAATACCGACCGATTACGGCTCGTCCTTGCTTCCGAGCATAGGTGTTTGTACTTTGGACTTTTGTCCGCTCGGAAAATCTGACAACAGACATTTGTCCGCAGAAAATTTTAAAACCTGCTATCCAACATTTGTCCGCGGAAAATCCGACAACAATTGTCCGATGGATCATACAAACGGTCGGATTTTCCGCCAACAGCCTGCCATCACACATTTCCCGTCAGAAAATCCGATCGTGTGTACGCGGCTTTAGCAGCTCATTTTAGTTTTTTTTCCTAAGACACAAGAGCCTCATCTTGCTAGAGGTTTCCTGCTCACAGTTTGAAAACGCAGTGGACAGCCTACACGAAATGTGCTAAAGATGCAGCATGCAGGACTTTTCAAACACCAGCACACAGTATAAAAACGTAATAAAGACGAAGAGTTTTTCACACCCCTGGTCATGAGCCCCTATAGGAAGGCCCAGCTGTGATCGATTACGTAGACACGTCCAGCATGCACACACTGAGGGTTCAGGCTGAGCCCCCATCCCACGTGTGTGCTCACTGCTCCGCTCTCCATGTTTTTGGTTGTGGTACAGCACCCCTGCCCCCTTTCCTTTACTAATCCACTGATGGACACCCTGGCCAGCCAATCACAAAGCAGGAATGTCAGCTGACCCTGCCCTGCTCTTTTCCCATGCCTGTGGGGCCACTCCCCTCCCTCTCTTTGTATCAGACATTGAGTACCTAGACTGGGTACCGGACGCACTGTCCTTCACCCCAGGGAGCCCCTTCAGCTCCAGCAGAGCCCGGTGTTACTTGCTGATGCCCTCCCAGTAATTCTTGTCCTGGTGGCACTGCGCACCCTGGCTCTTGAAGTCCATGGAGCGATGAATGATCTGGCCCGGGTCCCCTCGGATGACACCGGTCTGATCCATGTCTGCCAGGCGCCAATTACATGCTGAGAATCTGCTGATCGGAGGAGGAGCCACAGCATCTGATCAGAGCAGTCATAGCACTGATTGCAGTAGATCCATCAATCGACTTTGGGCTACCCAGCATACTTTTAGCATTCGGTTATTGCCAGCAGCTATAGCCACCAGCAGTAATCACTGTGTTCTCCTGGTAGGGATGGCTCCCCTGGCACCCCCCCATTAACCGGAAGAACACAATAGCTTACCCTTAAGGATTCCCCCATTAACACTGACTGTGTTGTTGGGGGAATTTAGCCATTTTCTTTCCTGCAACCACGAAAATCTCATAATCTTTGGCCTGCTTACGTGTGCTCAGGCCTGGTACAATGAGAGTGCAGCGAAGGAGTGAGGACAATTGTACTCAGGCATTGTACAAGGCAACCATGCCTAGAATGAGCACATTGCTTCAAGTGGGCCAGGACACGGTATACCAAACTGTGGTGAACTCGAGCATTGCATGGATCGATCAAACTATTCAAACCTTTGGAGGTCAGATGTGCCCATGCATGGTACATTCACCCTAGTGTGAGTACACCCTTTTTCCACACTTGTAAACAGTATTTCACGGGTCTATACTTCCGATTCGGTTTTTAAACCAGAGAGAGAGAGTGTAAAGTCGGATCAAAGTTGCACTCAAAATCACATCAAAGTCGCGCTCCAAGGGCGCACTGGAAACCGTGTGAAAGGACTGTAACCAGTTTTCTGCAGTAATTTGCCATAAAATGTGATCACATTCTCATCTAAAGGCCCGTACACACGATCAGAAAATCGTACGAAAAATACTGCATTCTAAACAATCGTACGATAATCTCATCCTTAGTACACAGCTTTCTAGAGCCGATCACGACAGTTCATCCGATATTATCCGATCGGACAAGCACGAAAATGTTTTTTGCATGATACCAGATCCGACAATTTTCCTTTAACCAGTACAGTTGTCATTCGAAAATGCAAAACAAATAAACTACAACATATTACATCACTTCTGAATCGTTATTCTGTCGAGTGAAAATTTTTGTAACTTTAGTAAACTCTTCATTTTCGATATGGAGACTAGCATGCAAAAAAAAAAACGGACGATCATTCGTCCGATAATCTCATTGTGTGTACCGGGCATAAAATCACAACATGAAGCAATGAATTCCCAAGTTTAGCAGAATATCCAATGGGATGTGTCAGATAATTATAGAAAATGGTGAAAAAAACTGCGCTAAAAACCAAGTGCGGATCAAATAATGTGAAAAGCAGCAATCCCCACAAAAAACATCAATTGTAAAAAAGCATAAGAAAAATAAGGGGTTGCGCTAATACTAATAAAGCATAGTGAATGATTTACAATGAAGAAAAATTCATATAGTGATCATGAATAAATCAATGTGCAAAACTTGGTGATATAGAAAAAAAGTCCATAAAATAAAACATCAGTTAAGTGTTGTGAAAAGTCCAAATCACCAACAATATGCAAAAAAGTCCGAGTGATATAAATGGAGATCTGTGACAACAAGGAAGGGTCCACCACCAGAAATGGAAGGGGTTACTCCTTACCAGAAGGCCATGACCCCCCACCACAGAGGATCACAGCAAGCAGGGATGACAAAGGAAGGCAGGTGGTGCTTCCTTTGTCAGCCCTGGAGGAGATCAGGCTGGAATGTGTGGCCTCACCCTGTAGAGAGGACACGGCTGGATGGTGCAGACATTCCAACACGGATTTGAGTACCACGACCTCTGAGCCCGACCACGTCCAAGGAACACAGTCACGTGGAAGCCATTCCACCATCCCTGCTCTTCAGCATCTGTTCCAGCCAGTTCCAGCCCAGCACCACCTAAGCCTGTTTGACCCCACTTGGCGTATGCCTTGTCGGGTCCACCAAGTCTGGTAAGCCTCTTCATTGTCATTGGTGGTGTGTGGGCTTTCTCCATAGAGGATTTGTACCACGGTCAAAAATTTGTTCCAGAGGACTCTATATCCCATTTTTCTAATTTTCTTCAAAGACTTTTTTGTCAGCATTCGAACTTTTAACTGCCAGTTCTCTAGCAATAGATAATTTTATCCCCCCCCCCCCCTTTTTAGCGCTACACATATTTTGTTTCTTTGTCTGTTCTTTACATTTGTTGGTTGTGTTAGCTGCTTTCCCCCTTTTTTGGTAGCGCAGAATTATTGTACATATATTTCGCCTTTTAGAGTGGTCCAGTCAGAGCCCAGACCTCAACCCCATAGAGATGCTGTGGAATGTTCTCAAGAGAGCCGTTCACACCAAACATTCTACACAAGTGTCTGAGCCGAAGCAGGTTTGTAAAGAGGAATGGTCAGAAATTCCTCCCGAACGTTGAAAGCATAGTGCTTGAAGTCATTGCTGCCAATGGAGGTTCATCCAGCCATTAACTTTATAAGCAGTGAGTCAGGTGAATAGTCATGATAATTACTAGGCCTACATACCATATGGTAATGTCACTACTTATGTTCACAATGGTCAGGTACAACAACAATAGAAACCCATACTTCTGTATGAGACGCTCACAAAGCTAATTCTAACTATGAAGTAAAGTAATACTAATCACACAATGTTTAACCACTTTAGCCCCGGACCATTATGCTGCCTAAGGACCAGAGGTCTTTTTCCAATTTGGCACTGCGTCGCTTTAACTGCTAATTGCGCGGTCATGCAATGCTGTACCCAAACGAAATTTGCGTCCTTTTCTTCCCACAAATAGAGCTTTCTTTTGATGGTATTTGATCACCTCCGCGGTTTTTATTTTTTGCGCTATAAATGGAAAAAGACCGAAAATTTTGAAAAAAAATGATATTTTCTACTTTTTGTTATAAAAAAAATCCAATAAACTCAATTTTAGTCATACATTTAGGCCAAAATGTATTCGGCCACATGTTTTTGGTAAAAAAAATGTCAATAAGCGTATATTTATTGGTTTGCGCAAAAGTTATAGCGTCTACAAACTAGGGTACATTTTCTGTAATTTACACAGCTTTTAGTTTATGACTGCCTATGTCATTTCTTGAGGTGCTAAAATGGCAGGGCAGTACAAAACCCCCCCAAATGACCCCATTGTGGAAAGTAGACACCCCAAGGAAATTGCTGAGAGGCATGTTGAACCCATTGAATATTTATTTTTTTGTCCCAAGTGATTGAATAATGACAAAAAAAAAAAAAAAAAAAAAAATATTTACAAAAAGTTGTCACTAAATGATATATTGCTCACACAGGCCATGGGCCTATGTGGAATTGCACCCCAAAATACATTCTGCTGCTTCTCCTGAATATGGGGATACCACATGTGTGGGACTTTTTGGGAGCCTAGCCGCGTACGGGGCCCCGAAATCCAATCACCGCCTTCAGGATTTCTAAGGGTGTAAATTTATGATTTCACTCTTTACTGCCTATCACAGTTTCGGAGGCCATGGAATGCCCAGGTGGCACAAAACCCCCCCAAATGACCCCATTTTGGAAAGTAGACACCCCAAGCTATTTCCAGAGAGGCATATTGAGTCCATGGAATATTTTATATTTTGACACAAGTTGCGGGAAAGTGACACATTTTTTTTTTTTTTTGCACAAAGTTGTCACTAAATGATATATTGCTCACACAGGCCATGGAAATATGTGGAATTGCACCCCAAAATACATTTAGCTACTTCTCCTGAGTACAGGGATACCACATGTGTGGGACTTTTTGGGAGCCTAGCCGTGTACGGGACCCCGAAAACCAATCACCGCCTTCAGGATTTCTAAGGGTGAAAATTTTTGATTTCACTCTTCACTGCCTATCACAGTTTCGGAGGCCATGGAATGCCCAGGTGGCACAAAACCCCCCCAAATGACCCCATTTTGGAAAGTAGACACCCCAAGCTATTTGCTGAGAGGCATGGTGAGTATTTTGCAGCTCTCATTTGTTTTTGAAAATGAAGAAAGACAAGAAAAAACTTTTTTTTTTTTCTTTTTTCAATTTTCAAAACTTTGTGACAAAAAGTGAGGTCTGCAAAATACTCACTATACCTCTCATCAAATAGCTTGGGGTGTCTACTTTCCAAAATGGGGTCATTTGGGGGGGGTTTGTGCCACCTGGGCATTCCATGGTCTCCGAAACTGTGATAAGCAGTCAAGAGAGAAATCAAAAATTCACGCCCTTAGAAAGCCTGAAGGCGGTGCTTGGTTTTCGGGGTTCCGTACGCGGCTAGGCTCCCAAAAAGTCTCACACATGTGGTATCCCCGTACTCAGGAGAAGCAGCAGAATGTATTTTGGGGTATAATTTCACATATCCCCATGGCATGTTTGAGCAATATATCATTTAGTGACAATTTTGTGCAAAAAAAAAAAAATTGTCTCTTTCCCGCAACTTGTGTCGCAATATAAAATATTCCATGGACTCGACATGGCTCTCAGCAAATAGCTTGGGGTGTCTACTTTCCAAAATGGGGTCATTTGGGGGGGTTTTGAACTGTCCTGGCATTTTATGCACAACATTTAGAAGCTTATGTCACACATCACCCACTCTTCTAACCACTTGAAGACAAAGCCCTTTCTGACACTTATTGTTTACATGAAAAAGTTTTTTTTTTTTGCAAGAAAATTACTTTGAACCCCCAAACATTATATATTTTTTTAAAGCAAATGCCCTACAGATTAAAATGGTGGGTGTTTCATTTTTTTTTTTCACACAGTATTTGCGCAGCGATTTTTCAAACGCATTTTTTGGGGAAAAAACACACTTTTTTAAATTTTAATGCACTAAAACACACTATATTGCCCAAATGTTTGATGAAATAAAAAAGATGATCTTAGGCCGAGTACATGGATACCAAACATGACATGCTTTACAATTGCGCACAAACGTGCAGTGGCAACAAAATAAATACATTTTTAAAAGCCTTTAAAAGCCTTTACAGGTTACCACTTTAGATTTACAGAGGAGGCCTACTGCAAAAATTACTGCCCTCGATCTAACCGTCGCGGTGATACCTCACATGCATGGTGCAATTGCTGTTTACGTTTGACGACAGACCGCCGCTTGCGTTCGCCTTAGTGCGAGAGCAGGGGGCGACAGGGGTGCTTTTTTTTTTTTTTTTTTTTTCTTTATTATTTTTTTGCTTTTTTATCTTATTTTTAAACTGTTCCTTTCATTTTTATTTTTTTTTAATCATTTTTATTGTTATCTTGGGGAATGTAAATATCCCCTATGATAGCAATAGGTAGTGACAGGTACTCTTTTTTGAAAAAATTGGGGTCTATTAGACCCTAGATCTCTCCTCTGCCCTCAAAGCATCTGACCACACCAAGATCGGTGTGATAAAATGCTTCCCCAATTTCCCAATGGCGCTATTTACATCCAGCGAAATCTAAGTCATAAAATGCTCGTAGCTTCCGGTTTCTTAGGCCATAGAGATGTTTGGAGCCACTCTGGTCTCTGATCAGCTCTATGGTCAGCTGGCTGAATCACCGGCTGCATTTTCAGGTTCCCTGTTGAGACAGGAGAGCCAGAGAAAAACACGGAAGACGGTGGGGGGGGGGCATTCCCTCCCACGGCTTGTAAAAGCAGTCTAGAGGCTAATTAGCCGCTAGGATTGCTTTTACATGAAAGCCGACCGCTGGCTGAAAAGAATGATACCAAGATGATACCTAAACCTGCAGGCATCATTCTGGTATAACCACTCAAAGCTCAAAGTTGTGAATGGCGTACCTGAAGACAAAAAAATGGTTAACAATAAAGCACAGTAAACGGTAAAGTATAAAAAATTGCATACCTGAAAAGCAAACATGATAAAACATAATAACAATAAAACATTGCAGAATAGAATACAGTAAAAAAGAGCAGAACAATAGAGAGAATAGAGAGAGAGAGAACAATAAAACGACAACTATTTTATTTTATTTTATATATATATATATATATATATTTTTTTTTTTTTTTTTACACTTTTTTTGTAACTAACTTTTATAACTGTAACCGGTTCCAGGTTCGGGTCTCTCAAAATGCGATGGCATCTTGGGAGACCCTGTGAAAGTGTGCCTAGTCTGTGCAATGCTGTACCCTACGCTAATACTCAACTAGTGCATGGTAGCGTTCAAAACATTCACCAATGCAAAGACCAGGATTGTCAGGACAGGAGGGACAATAATAGCGGGTATCACGCCTATATCCGCGCTAGCTGCAGACACAATATCTTTTTTGGGGGCGTTCGCTGGGTAGGGGTACTCGGGAGGACATAAAGAAAATGCCTCTCATGCAGCCGACTGCATTTGGTTGGGGATGTGAATGGGGGAAGTACGGGCGCTGCAGAAGTGGTGGGTTCCCAATTAGGATTGGCGAATGCAGTAGGAAGGGCACTATGGGCACGACGGGCCTGTGTTTGTCTTCTTGGTGGCAGCGGGACACTACTTGTGCTTGCCACCTCACCAGCTTGAACTGCACTTATGGGACTCGCCACGTCACCAAGTGTTACTGCAGTGCTGGTTTGACTACGACCGGGGTGTACTAGGCCGCTGGCGCTTGCCAGTTCACCAAAACGCTACCAAAAAATCTGTTGGCGATCGCAGGGATCAGGCCTGACTCTGCGAACGCTGCAGTTATGCGTTTTAGTCTTTTGTAAGTGACAGTGATCGATCGATACTGCACTTGGGTGGGCTGGGCTGGGCCGGGCGGAGGGGCAAAACGCAGGTGCTAGCAGGTATCTGGGCTGATCCCGCTAACACTGCGTTTGTGAGAACCCTAAACTGCTGGGGACGCTAGTATAGATCTGATCGGATCAGATATTGATCCGTTCAGATACTATACCACTAAGGGTGGTGTACAGTGCGTGCGTGGGTGTTAGCGGTACTGGCGCTAACCTGACGCTGCCTGGGGCTGGTGCTTGCCAGTTCACCAAAATACTACCAAAAAAACTGTTAGCGATCGCAGGGATCAGGCCTGACTCTGCGAACGCTGCAGTTATGCATTTAGTGTTTTGTAAGTGTCAGTGATCGATCGATACTGCACTTGGGTGGGCTGGGCCGGGCGGAGGGGCAAAACGCAGGTGCTAGCAGGTATCTGGGCTGATCCCGCTAACACTGCGTTTTTGGGAACCCTAAACTGCTGGGGACGCTAGTATAGATCTGATCGGATCAGATATTGATGCGTTCAGATACTATACCACTAAGGGAGGTGTATGCTGCGTGCGTGGGTGTTAGCGGTACTGGCGCTAATCTGACACTGCCTGGGGGGACGCATATCACCGCCGGGCGATCAGGGGGCTAAACCTTTATTAGGTAATAAACGGCGGGTGCCCTGACACTATAAAAAATAAACAAACTAACCAGCGTAAACCGTAACGGTTATACGGTGATCAGTGGTGAAAGGGTTAACTAGGGGGCAATCAAGGGGTTAAAACATTTATTAGGTAGTATATGGGGGTCCCTGACGCTATAAAACGCTGACGGCGAACCTAAATATTTATGTCCCTAACTAGCGTCACCAGCGACACTAATACAGCGATCAGAAAAATGATCGCTTAGTGACACTGGTGACAGGGGGTGATCAAGGGGTTAAAACTTTATTAGGGGGGGTTAGGGGGGTACCCTAGACCTAAAGGGGGGTAACAGTATCTGTCCCAACACTGTAACTGTCACAAACTGACACTATGCAGTAATCAGAAAAAAAAAAAAACTGCTGGTGTCAGTTTGTGACAGGGGGGGGGGGGGGTGATTGGGGGGGATCGGGGGGCGATCGGGGGGGGGATCGGGGTGTTTTGTGTGCCTGGCATGTTCTACTGTGTGTGTGTGTGTTGGTGCACTCACATTGATGTCTTCTCTCCTCGGGCCGGAACGGAAATTACCGAGCCGAGGAGAGATGACATCATTTCCTTTGCTGCTGTTTAGCATACAGCAGCAAAGGAATGATTCGATTGGCCGGCGGGGATCGCGAGGGGGGGGCCACGAACGGATGGTCTCCCCCTCACCACCGATCGCCGCTGGACAAACGACGACCGCCTCGGACCCCCCACCCGCGGAAGGCAAATCACGTACCCTGTACGTGATTTTGCCTGTCCGTGCCACTTTGCCGACGTACATCGGCGTGAGGCGGTCGTCAAGTGGTTAACTACTTCAGCCCCGGAAGATTTGGCTGCTCACTGACCAGGCCATTTTTTGCAATACGGCACTGCGTCGCTTTAACTGACAATTGTGCGCTCGTGCGATGCTGTACCCAAACAAAATGTAAATAACCTCCAATATCTTTTACTTTTTGCTATAATAAATATCCCAATTATTTTTTTGAAATATCTTTTACCTCAGTTTAGGCCAATATGTATTCTTCTACATATATTTGGTAAAAAAAATCGCAATAAGCGTATATTGATTGGTTTGTGCAAAAGTTATAGCGTCTACAAAATAGGGGATAGATTTAAGGCATTTTTATTTTTTATTTTTTTACTAGAAATGGCGGTGATCTGCAATTTTTATCGGGACTGCGATAATGTGGCGGACAAATTGGACACTTTTGACACATTTTTGGGACCATTGACAATATACAGCGATCAGTGCTATAAAAATGCACGGATTACTGTATAAATGTCACTGGCAGGGAAGGGGTTAACACTAGGGGGCAATCAAGGAGAGTTAAATGTGTTCCCTAGTGTGTGTTCTAACTGGGGGGGGGGGGGGTGGGACTAACTAGGGGAGGAGAGAGATCAGTGTTCCTACTTAGTATGAACACACGATCTCTCTCCTCTACTCTGAGAGAACCAGGATTTGTGTGTTTAAACACAGAGATCCCGGTTCTTGCTCTGTCACGAGTGATCGCGGGTGCCCGGCATCATCGCGCCCACCGGGCACTCACATCGTCTCTGAGCACACGCTGCGGGCACACGTGGGCCTCCTGCGTCTTAAAGGGCCGACGTACAGCTACAGCGGCTCACCCAGGGGAGCCATTCTGATAACTGCGCCGGCCGGTCGGGAACTGGTTAATTATCATTGCCCCTTCTATTTCTATATATGGATGACAGCACTGTAATTAACTGTTATTATAGAAAAAAAATTGAAGTACCTTTTTCCTAATCGCTATACAGCTGTTACATGACCCAGATCTTTCCCAGCCTGTCTGCATGGAAACATAAGTAGGAGGAGCTTCTAGTCCTCTGCTGCTGGTCACGTGTTCAAAATAAAAAAAAACAGCCTTTGGAATACAGAGTAAAAATAAATAATTAAAGCGAGTTCCACTCCTAATGGCCACCACTGATACCTGTCAAAAACAGGGTACCTGCCCTCCCCTCCATAGTCACATGAGCTGTTCAGATGTGATAGGGAGGAAATGCTCAGCATAGAAACTCACTGAAAACTGAGCATGTGCAGAGCTGCCACCACAGCTGCAAAATCCCTAGCTGAATTGGGGACATGAACAGAAGGGGGGGATAGAGAGCAGCAGGATCAACCAGGTTTTTTGCAGAACGCAGAAGAACTGAGAGAACGAGTGAGTATGAACAGCACGCAATACACCATTTATTGATAGTTTTTTTATGATGTGGGTTTAGTGAAACTTTAACAATGAACTATGAAATACATACAGTATCTCACTACTTTACATTGTGCCAAAGTGTCGTTTCTCCAGTGTTGTCACATGAAAAGATATAATAAAATATTCACAAAAGTGATCACACCCCTCACATTTTTGTAAATATTTTATTCTATCTTTTCATGTGACAACACTGGAGAAATGACACTTTGCTGCAATGTAAAGTAGTGAGTGTACAGCTTGTATAACAGTGTAAATTTGTTGTCCCCTCAAAATAACTTAACACACAGCCATTAATGCCTAAACCGCTGGCAACAAAAGTAAGTACACCCCTAAGTGAAAATATCCAAATTGGGCCCAATTAGCCATTTTCTCTCCCCGGTGTCATGTGACTCGTTAGTGTTAAAAGGTCTCAGGTGTGAATGGAGAGCAGGTGTGTTAAATTTGGTGTTATCGCTCTCACTCTCTCATACCGGTCACTGGAAGTTCAACATGGCACCTCATGGCAAAGAACTCTCTGAGGATCTGAAAAAAAAAATTGTTGCTCTACATAAAGATGGCCTAGGCTATAAGAAGATTGCCCAGATCCTGAAACTGAGCTGCAGCACGGTGGCCAAGACCATACAGAGGTTTAACAGGACAGGTTCCACTCAGAACAGACCTCGCCATGGTCAACCAAAGAAGTTGAGTGCACATGCTCAGTGTCATATCCAGAGGTTGTCTTTGGGAAATAGACGTATGAGTGCTGCCAGCATTTCTGCAGAGGTTGAAGGGGTGGGGGGTCAGCCTGTCAGTGCTCAGACCATACGCCGCACACTGCATCAAATTAGTCTGCATGGCTGTTGTCCCAGAAGGAAGCCTCTTCTAAAGATGATGCACAAGAAAGCCCGCAAACAGTTTGCTGAAGACAAGCAGACTAAGGACATGGATTACTGGAACCATGTTCTGTGGTCTGATGAGACCAAGATAAACTTATTTGGTTCAGATGGTGTCAAGTGTGTGTGGTGGCAGCCAGGTGAGGAGTACAAAGACAAGTGTGTCTTGCATACAGTCAAGCATGGTGGTGGGAATGTCATTGTCTGGGGCTGCATGAGTGCTGCCGGCACTGGGGAGCTGCAGTTCATTGAGGGAACCATGAATGCCAACATGTACTGTGACATACTGAAGCAGAGCATGATCCCCTCCCTACGGAGACTGGGCCACAGGGCAGTATTCCAACATGATAACGACCCCAAACACACCTACAAGATGACCGCTGCCTTGCTAAAGAAGCTGAGAGTAAAGGTGATGGACTGGCCAAGCATGTCTCCGGACCTAAACCCTATTGAGCATCTGTGGGGCATCCTCAAACGGAAGGTGGAGGAGCGCAAGGTCTCTAATATCCACCATCTCTGTGATGTCATCATGGAGTAGTGGAAGAGGACTCCAGTGGCAACCTGTGAAGCTCTGCAGTTATTTTGAGGGGACAACAAATTTACACTGTTATACAAGCTGTACACTCACTACTTTACATTGTAGCAAAGTGTCATTTCTTCAGTGTTGTCACATGAAAAGATATAATAAAATATTTACAAAAATGTGAGGGGTGTACTCACTTTTGTGAGATCCTGTATATAGGAGCTATTCTACCTGCCAAACAAGTTGTATTTCTGTCTATCCAGTCCTGAGATTTACACAGCTCATCCACACAGTACAGCCCTGTCTGGCAGGGAAGAAGGCCTGACTTTTCTCTGCTATAGTTAAAGTAAAACTCCAGGCAAAACCTAACTAGTCTTAAAAATGCTCCCCCCTCCCCCCTCCTAACACCTATTCCTAATAACCTGTTTAAAGAAAAGATCTGTATACTTACCTATTTTCAGGCTGCTCCGGTCCGGTCATGTGATCTGGCTTCCCTCTGTCAGCTAATGGCAGCTGCAGGGGAGAGGAGGGAGCATGGACAATGGATGGACCATTGGAAGCCTACAGGTGAGACCACCTCTCCCTGGCATAACCAGTGGTTATCAAGCGCTCTCTCCTCTCCCATGCAGCTGCCACTGGCTGACACTGGGGAGATCACAGGACTGCACCGGGAGGGCCTGAAGATAGGTAAGTATACAGATCTTTCTTACACAGGTCATTCAGCATAGGTGTTAGGAGGGGGGAGGGAGCATTCATAACCACCTCAGTTCCGGAAGGTTCTACCCCCCTTCATGACCCGGGCATCTTTTGCTATTTAGCACTGCGCTACTTTAACTGGTAACTGCGCGATTATGCAACACTGTACACAAATGAAATTTATATAATTTTGTTCACACAAATAGAGATTTCTTTTGGTAGTATTTTATCACCACTGCGTTTTTTAATTTTTTATTATATAAATGAAAAAAATCAAAAATTTTGAAAAAAAAAAACCAATATTTTTTACCTTCTGTTATAAAACATATCCAATAAAAAAATAATAATAAAAAAATGATTTCATAAATTTGGCCAAAATGTATTCTGCTTGATGTCTTTGGTAAAAAAATCTCGAAAAAAAGCAGACATTCATGAGACAGGAAGACTGTTCCATGAAAACTGGCCAACTGCTCCACCGTGGATTGCTTTTTAGAGGGCAGAAGGAACCGATAGCAGTGTGAAAGAAGCCTAAGTCCCGTTCACTCCTCAGTGATTTGTTGTGCATTTCCAGATGCATGACAATGCTCCACAATAAGATTTCCATTGTGTTCTGTGGGGCCCATTCACGTCTGAGTGATGTTGTGTTGTCACTTATCACACCAGAGAAGTACAGGTAATGGAACAGGTACAGGAACAGGTAAATGAATAGGTACAGGAATAGGAACAGGTAAAGGAACAGGAACAGGTACAGGAGTAGGTACAGGAATAGGAACAGATAAATGAACAGGAGCAGGTACTGGTACAGATACAGGAACAGATTCAGGAACAGGTAAACTAATAGTTACAGGTGCAGGTACAGGAACAGGTAAAGGAACAGGTACAGGAATAGGAACAGTAATAGGATCAGGTACAGGAACAGGTAAAGATACAGAGATACAGGTACAAGTAAAGGAACAGGTACAGGAGCAGGTACAGGTACAGGAGCAAGAACAGGTGAAAGAGCAGAAACAGGTACAGGAACAGGTACAGGAACAGGAGTAGGTAAAGGAACAGCAACAGAAGCAGGTACAGGAGTTGATAAAGGAACATGAACAGGTACAGGAGCAGGTACAGACACAGGTACAGGAGCAGGAGCAGGTAAAGGGACAGGAACAGGTACGGAACAGGTATAGGAACAGGTAAAGGAACAGGTACAGGAATAGGAACAGTAATAGGATCAGGTACAGGAACAGGTAAAGATACAGGTACAGGTAAAGGAACAGGTACAGAAACAGGTACAGGAATAGGAACAGGTACAGGATCAGGTACGGGTACAGGTACCGGAGCAAGAACAGGTGAAAGAGCAGAAACAGGTACAGGAACAGGTACAGGAGCAGGTAAAGGAACAGGAACAGGAGCAGGTAAAGGAACATGAGCAGGTAAAGGAACATGAACAGGTACAGGAGCAGGTACAGGCACAGGTAAAGGAACATGAACAGGTACAGGAACAGATATAGGAACAGGTAAAGGAACAGGTATAGGTACAGGTATAGGAACAGGTACTTCTCTAGGGTAGGATCACATGTTTTGGGCTCCACAGACTTTAATGGAATCTGAGAAGTGTGCATCACATGCATATTTACATCTAGCAGACAGTCTTCTCAGCAGTAACCTCTCCATTTGCCCAAACACTTATACTTTGAAAAACACGCTTTAGAAAGTGTGACATCTGCACAGTAAAAATAAGTTACCTCCAATGAAGTGTACACCATCTCAGGTACTGCAGTGTCTGTTAACATGTTTACTTTTATTCATTCTACAGTCCTGTTGATGCCAACTGTCTGGCTCTGAGATTTATAGTACTGGCTGGCTATAGATATCACAGGAGGTCGCTCGCTCACCACCTCCTCCATTCAGAAAAAAATCTCTGTATCCTTTTCATAGTATATAAGAAATTCTGTGAATGGAGGAGGTGTGAAGGACATGCAAAGGGTTGAAATGTATCTATTTCTGGTTAGTCAAGACTATTCCAAATGATATTAAACCCAAAAATGTCATATGTTGCAGTTTCCCAATCATTAGATGTGGTGGCTGCATCAGTTTGGTTCTTTAGGCTTTTTTATCTCTGTTTTCATCTGGTGATCTGGCCAGTAACACACCTCCTATATTAGAGTGCCCCCACTCTGGATGAAGGAGCACAGGGGCACCTTTCAACAGTAGCAGTGTCAGTCTGGGAGGAGGAGTAGCGTTAAATGTATTAGCAGATTTAGATACACTAACAAATTGAAGCCAGACTGAAGCTCACACTTTATAATCAGTTACAGAAAGCAGTTTTGTTCCTTTTGGGATAAAGATTTTGCATGAATAAATAAAAACTGATCGTTTTAATCACCCCTGCAAGAGTTAAGCAGTTTGTATCATCCATGTAAACTGAAATATTCTGCTGGAGAGTTTGTGCTGTGAAAAACAACAGACTTACCCGCTAGATCCCCAGCTGAAAATAGAAGAAAAAGTACGTAATGAGGAGTTCCAGTTGTTTTTGTGTTTATTAAAACTGTAGCTGCTGACGTTTAATAAACACACACTCACCTGTCCCGGGATCCAGCGTCGTGGTCACTTCTCTCCCACCTCTCTCGCCGGCATCCCAACTGTGGTCACCCGGCTGTGACAGCTTGCGGCTTCAGAGCCGGGTGCCCACTCCGCATGCGTGAGTCGCACTGCGCCAGCTGAATGAGCGGTAGTCTTCTGGGACCGGTGATGTGTCCCAGAAGACTGTAGGGAGGGAGGGGAGAGGAGGAGAACTTCCCCCCCACCTCCGAAAAGTACCAAATGTGGCACCGGAGGGGGGATGGGAAGGCAAATAAGCAGAGCTTCCACTTTTGGTTGGAACTCTACTTTAATACCGCTGTAAAATTGTTGTTGCTACAAAGGTTGTAGGGAATTATTTGGCTTGATGAAGGGCTGTAGTTACCCGAAACTGTTGCCAATTTGTTATAATGTAAAGCATGTGCTTCAGTTACTAGAAAAGATTAGTCCTGCAACTAATTCTCATATCCCTATGTGGACTTGGAGAGCGTTGGATGAATGAATCTCTGTTGAGAGAACTGCTAATTATTCAGGTGAGCTTTCTACCTTTGTTTATTACTGTATAGATAGATTGAGAGAAAATAATTCTCTCTCTCTCTCTCTCTCTCTCTCTCTCTCTCTCTCTCTCTATATATATATATCAGAATTAGAGCTGCACAATTAATCGTTAAAAAATCGATTCAACCCCCCTGACGATCTCTATTGCAGAGTTTGCCGATTCTTTCATATAACAAGTGGAGAGACTTATCTGCTCACACAGCTGTCAAAAGAAAACATCTGGGCAGTCTGCCAAGTTTTTAACATGAAAGATTGTAACTACGGCTCGGTTCACACTGGGGCAACATGACTTCAGCGCGACTTTGCACGGCGACTTCAACGCGGCTTCGACGCGACTTTGACGCGACTTCAGCGCGACTTTAGCAAATTACAAGGCGACTTGAAGTCGCCTCCATGACAGGCGACTTCGCCTGTGGCCAATCAGCTCTCTGGGAGGGAGGGGGGGGGAGGGAGGGGTTTTCCCTGCAAAGTCGCTTGACTTTACAGAGAGATCCGACTTGGAGGCGACTTCCATTGATTTCTATGGTACAGGTCGCCTACCAAGTCGGATCCAAGTAGTACAGGGAGTACGCTCTGAAGTCGGAGCGACTTCAGTAGTGTCTATTAAGACGCTCCCATTCACTGTAATGTGAATCTCTTTCTGGGGCGACTTGGGGCGACTTGAGGGCTTACAAGTCGGATCCCAAGTCGCCCCAGTGTGAACCGAGCCTAACTCTTCCTTCTTAGATCAAAGGGATAAACTTCTGTGTGTAAAAGCCAAGTTTTCAACAACCTGTAAATGCAGGAAGTTTAACCACTTAAAGTCTAAATCTTTTTCTGACACTTCTTTCTTAAGTTAAAATCAATATTTTTTGCTAGAAAATTTCTTGGAACCCCCAAACGCTATATATATATTTTAGCAGAGACCCTAGGGAATAAAATGTCAATTGCTGCAATATTTTATGCCACACTGTATTTGCCCAGCGGTCTTTCAAACGCAATTTTTTTGGAAAAAATACACTTCAATGAATAAAGAAAAAAAAAAAGAAACAGTAAAGTTAGCCCAATTTTTTTTGTTTTAATGTGAAAGATGATGTTACGCCGTGAGAATCGTGATCTTTATTCTAAGCAAAAAAATCGTGATTCTCATTTTAGCCAGAATCGTGCAGCTCTAATATATATATATATATATATATATATATATATATAGGAGCCATGACCCGTAGAGACCAATCACGTGTAAGCTTTCAAATGCATTAACAAATATGATTGGTTGTTATGACCAACAGCGATGGCCTTTGTCTCGGCTCGGTTTCTCACAAATTATACTCATTGGCTGAAGAAATAACGAGAAAAGCATGACGACCCACAGGGGAATCCTCTATAGTCATTCTGGTCCTTACCAAGACATATTTCAATGGACATGTCACCAAAACAATCCATCAACACTCCACGTCTACAGGGAACAGACCGCCAGGCAGGCGTTCACCGCAACGCCGGATACAGGAGGCAAGTTACACATCAGACTGAACCTCGTATTATGGATTCACATGAAGATCAATAAATCAATGTTCATCATTGTCCATTTAACAATATGTTTATATATATATATATATATATATATATATATATATATGCACTATAAAATTGCTGTAATTTACATGTATATATATATATATATATATATATATATTTTTTTTTTTTTCTTTTTTAATAGCCCGTCAGCATTTATAGGACTAGCAGTGGCAGTCCAGGTCAGCCCCCCATTCTGTGGACTATATAAGGGGTCCCCCTCCCCCCCCCCCCCCCCATATGGGGATCTGAGGTGCCCCATCCTCATCCCAGCACCGACCATCGCAATGTGTGGGCTCCTCATGCAGTGGATGGTGCAGGGGGTGTGTACACGGCTGTATACAGGGGGGGGGGGCTCTCACCTGCTCACACTGGTCTGCTCCGGAGGTTCAGGGTCCCATCTTCATTATCATCATCATCATCCTCATCCTCCTCCTCCCGCTGTCACTCACCGTCTCGCAGCTGCTCTACTGCACCGGGGCGCGCTTCCAGGAGCGAGGAGAACAACACAGGCGCGCCCCCGAGACCTGCAGCCAATCCGAGCGAGAATATTCCCGCCCCCGCCCACTTTCTCACCTTGGTGCCTTAGCAGCAGCGATGTCTGTGCTGAGAGGAGGGAGATGTGTGACTCTCATATCTCTGTCATATCATGTATAATGTGTGTAATATACAGGTCCTCACTTCATAATGAACAGGTGCCCCCCACCCACCCACACAAAACAGAAACAGTCAGTACAGAGCCCTCTCACACATTACACAGTCTTGTCCCCCCATAGCCACTGTACAGGGCCCCCCTTTCTCCACACACACAAATTACAGAGCCCCCCAACAAACTAGAGCCCCCCACACACACACATTACAGAACTCCCCTACTCACAAAATACAGAGCCCCCCCCCCCCAAAAATTAACCCCTGCAACAAACTAGAGATCCTCCCTCACAAAATACAGACCCCTCCCCCACACACACATACACAAACTACACAACCCCCCCAACAATCTAGAGCCGCCCCCCACCACACACATTACAGGACCCACCCCCACAAAATACAGAGTCCCCTCAAAAAAATTAACCCCTGCAACAAACTAGAGATCCCCCTCACAAAATACAGACCCCTCCCAGAAATTACAGACCCCCCCACACACATACAAATTACACAATCCCCCCCAACAAACTAGAGCCGCCCCCCCAACACATTACAGAACCCACCCCCACAAAATACAAAGCCCCCCTAACAAATTGCAGACCCACACATACACACGCATACATTACAGACCCCCCCCACATATTAACCCCCCCAAACACACTAGAGACCCTCTCACACACACATTACAGAGCCCCCCCACATATTAACCCCCCCAAACACACTAGAGACCCTCTCACACACACATTACAGAGCCCCCCCACACACAAAATACAGACCCCCCCCCACACATATTACCCCCCCAACCAACTAAAGACCCCTCCTCACACACATAACAGAACCCCCGCCCCCACACAATACAGACCCCCCCACACACACAAATTACATAACCCTGTGCTAAGACTGGGAGAGCTGCTATCTCCTCCTCAGATTATTACGGATATGAATGATGGATTATATGTCAGTAACATTTGGAAATCTGGGTATTCACTACTATGCTTCCAGCCCCCCCCCCCCCCCCACAGACCAGGGGTGACTGCTAGCCCCTCCTGATCACATGTGAGCTGCACTCTGTTTGGGCTTTTATATGAAGAATATTATCTCGGCATACTAAAGATCTACATTATGCATCCGCGTCCTGATGAAGCACTTCCCATGAAACGTGTTGCTGAGTTGTGTTAGTTGTGTCAATGCAAAGGTATCCTGTGCCCCCTCCCCCCGAAAAGTGCCAAATGTGGAACCGGAGGGGGGAGGAGACAAATGAGCGGAAGTTCCACTTTTGGGTGGAACTCCGCTTTAAAGTTTATATTGCATTGGAATGATGGACCCAGGACATTATAACATGGGTCGTCTTTACATTCCATCATTCCCTCCTAGCTGGTATATGTAATGTGTATAATACGTATATGTGCATTATATATATATATATATATCTATATATATATATATATATATATATATATATATATATATATATACATACATACATACACACACAGTCATGCTTAAAAGTTTGCACACCCTGGCAGAAATTGTGAAATTTTGGTATTAATATTGAAAATATGACTGATCATACCAAAAAAGCGGTCTTTTATTTGAGGATAGCAATCACATAAAGCCATTTATTATCACAAGGTCAGGTAGACCAAGAAGAATTGCAGCCACAACTGGCGGAAGAATTGCTCAGGATACAAAGAAAAACCCACAGGTAACCTCAGGAGAAATACAGGCTACTCTCCAAAAAGATGGTGTGGTTGTTTTTAACCACTTCATTACCGGGCTATAGTCATATGACGTCCGCAGATGGGATCTCCCATCCTGGGCGGGCGTCATATGACATCCTCGGTTTCTCACCGCTCCTGCGGGCCCCTGGGGGCCTGCAGCGTGGCGTTCGGGGATGAGATGTGTCCCTTGGACATAGCCCATCCCAGACCTGTGTAAAGAGCGCACGCACAGAGCAGCGATCGGGGACGAGGCTTGTCACCCTGACAGAGCCCAACCCTGATCGCAGTAAAGAGCCAATGAAATTGACTCTTTACCACGTGACTGGCTGTGTCCAATCACAGTCGGTCACAGAATGTCAACAAACCGCGGTAACGAGATGTTACCGGGTTCTCCTCCTCACACGCTGATCGTGTCTGAGAAGGAGATTGCGGTAACATCTCGTTACCGCTTACAGTACACACCAACCACACTGACTGCTCCCCCCTAATAAGGAGGACCTGTCACCACCCATCAAAGTACCTGTCACAGCCCATCTAAGTACTCGAGTACCTGCCACAGCCCATCTGAGTACCCGAGTACCTGAGTAACTGTCACAGCCCATCTGAGTACCCGAGTACCTGTCACAGCCCATCTGAGTACCCGAGTACCTGTCACAGCCCATCTGAGTACCCGAGTACCTGAGTACCTGTCACAGTATATCTGAGTACCCGAGTATCTGTCACAGCCCATCTGAGTACCCGAGTACCTGTCACAGCCCATCTGAGTATCCCGAGTACCTGAGTACCTGTCACAGTATATCTGAGTACCTGAGTACCTGTCACAGCCCATCTGAGTACCTGAGTACCTGTCACAGCCCATCTGAGTACCTGAGTACCTGTCACAGCCCATCTGAGTACCCGAGTACCTGTCACAGTATCACGGGTACTCACCGAGGCCGAGATGCTGGGAGTGGCTTCCATTGCAGCTAAGCGCACTATACCCCTGGTGATGGTACAGAGGGTATAGGGCACAGAGAGGCACGGGTCGCCAGCAGGCAGGTAGCTCTTGAAAGGAGGACTTCTGTACCGTAGAGATGAGAGCAATGGTGGCTCTGCCCCTGGAACTGGAGAAGAAGACCCGGCTGGGGTTCTAACCCGTAAACACAACGGGAGCTGAGAGAGGTGCAGGAGATCAGGCACGGAGAACCCAGTAATGGAGAGTCTGTGGTGCAGGCCGAGAACATATACTGGAGACTGGTAGATGAGGAAGTCCTTTAAACAGGCCGAGGGTCAAACACAGCAGACTGTAAGCAGAGAAGTCCTGAAGGCAAGCCAGAGGTAAGGTACTGGAGACGTCAGTAGAGGAGTCCGTTAAACAAGCCGGGGTCATACACAAGAAGGCAGGAGAATCCGGAGACAGGCAGAGGGTCAAACACTGGAAACAGATGGTGGGGAAGTCCTTTCAACAAGCCGAGGTCAAACACTGGAGAGAAACAAGGTAGGTCAGGCAAATCCGGGTCAAACAGGTAAACACAAGGAGCAGGAATCAGGAACGGAACACTGGAAGCTGAAAGACAAACCAGCAATTAAACAGGGAACAAGTCAGTCCTTATATAGGCCAGAAAGGGGGCGTAACGCTGACGAACGAACGTTCGTATGCCATTACGCCGTTACGCCGTGTAGAGAACCCGTGTGCCGCTACTTTGCTAACGCGCATGCGCCGAAGTGCGGCTCCGCCGCGCAAACGCTCAGGAACCTTCCGATGTTGGCAAGCTCTTTTCCTATTGCTTCTCTGACAGTGCCCCCCCCAAAGGGCAACCTCCGGATGCCCAATCTGGCCAGTACTCCCAGATATTTCTTGTGGAATGTTTGTATTAACCGCGGGGCGTGTATATTGGAGGAAGGTTCCCAAGAATTATCTTCTGGGGGGTACCCTTTCCACTTGACCAAATACTGGACACGACCCCCCTTCCTTCTACAGTCCATTATGGCCTCCACCTCAAATTCATCTTCGCCTTCAATATTAATTGGAGGAGGTGGCACCTCCTCCCTTCCTGGGAAAGAACTGGGAGTTACTGGTTTCAAAAGAGAAGTATGGAAAACAGGATGAATTCTGTAAGAGCTGGGTAGAGAGAGTTCAAAGGCCACGGGGTTCACTACTCTCTTTATTTTGAAGGGACCAATAAATTTTGGGCCTAATTTGCGTGAGGGACAAGAAAGTTTAAGGTTTGTAGCAGATAGCCAGACTTCATCCCCAATCTTAAAAATTGGGTTGCTCCTCCTCCCCCTGTCATAGTATTTCTTGTAGCTGTCCTGAGCCTTCTTCATAGCTTCCTGAATTAGTTGGAAATTGGTTTGAATGGAATTTATTCGGTCTTGCACCGCGGGAACTGATACTTCTGAAAAAGAGTTAGGCAGAAAAGAGGGGTGAAATCCATAATTAGCCCAGAAAGGAGTTTGGTTGGTTGCTGTGTGTATGGAATTATTGTAGGCAAATTCTGCACAGGGGAGGAGCGAAACCCAGTTATCTTGAGAACATGAGCAAAAACAGCGCAAATATTGTTCCAGCGTTTGGTTCGTCCTCTCTGTTTGGCCATTACTTTGGGGATGATATGCTGAGGACAGGCATACCTTGATTTCTAAGGATTTGCAAAGGTCTCTCCAAAATCTTGAGGTGAACTGAGCTCCTCTGTCAGACACAATGCTAACGGGTGCTCCATGTAGCCTAACCACTTCCTTAATGAATATATCCGCGGTATCTGAAGCAGAAGGTGTGCCCTTCATAGGTAAGAAGTGGGCCATTTTTGAAAGGCAGTCGACCACTACCAGAATTGTGGAGAACCCCTCAGCAGGTGGTAGGTCGACGATAAAGTCCATAGCCACTTCCTTCCAGGGTTGCTCTGGAATGGATAATGGTCTTAACAGACCCCAAGCTTTCGCATTGGATCCCTTGCTGCGTTGGCAAATAATACAAGAGTTTACATAGTTCTTACAATCCTGACTCCACCCTGGCCACCAGAAGGAACGATGTATTAGTTCAGAGGTCTTTTGTACCCCAAAGTATCCTGCAAACTTGTTATCATGAAATGTTCTTAGTACCAAGGGTCTTACTTGCGCTGGAACAAATATTTTGTTTTGGGCCCATAGTAGACCATCCTGCTTCCTCAGTGTGGGTACTTCAGGGTTTAAGCATTGGCTGGAAGCCTGTTCAATGGCAGTTCTTAGATCCGGCTGGATTGAACAAAGAAAATTCTGTGAGGACAGAATAGTACCAGGTTCTGCTGTTTGAGAGGTTTCTGGGAACATCCGAGATAGGGCATCCGCTTTCCCATTCTTGGAACCTGGCCGATAGGAAATGTGAAAGTTGAACCTGGAGAAGAACAAAGCCCAGCGGGCTTGCCGGGGTCTGAGGCGTTTTGCTGTTCTAAGGTACTCCAGGTTCTTGTGATCTGTGAAGATCATAATGGGGTGAGAAGCACCCTCCAAAAGATATCTCCACTCCTCAAGAGCAAATTTAGAGGCCAGTAGTTCACGCTCCCCCACGTCATAGTTCCTTTCTGGCGGGGACAGTTTCCGGGAGGCAAATGCCACAGGGTGAAGAAGGGCCTTCTGGCCTCGTCTTTGGGATAGGATTGCTCCTAAAGCTGACTCTGAGGCGTCTACTTCCAACACATAAGGAAAAGCGGGGTCTGGGTGCAGTAGTACCGGAGCAGAAGTAAATAGATCCTTCAGTTTATCAAATGCTTCCTGAGTTTCTGGAGACCACTGGAATCGGCTTTGCTGGCGAGTCAATTGGGTTATGGGAGAAATGATCGATGAGAATCCTTTTATAAACCTGCGATAAAAGTTGGCAAAGCCCACAAATCGTTGGACCCCCTTTTTATCTGTAGGGGCTGGCCATTCTTGGATAGACTTCACTTTCTGAGGATCCATTGAGACCCCTTCAGTGGAGATAATGAACCCTAGGAATTGGACTACCGTTCTTTCAAATTCACATTTCTTTCCCTTTAGGTAAAGTCCGTGCTTCCTGAGGATCGTGAGTACCTTTTTCACATGGACTCGATGCAGCTCAATGGTTGTAGAGAAAATCAGAATATCGTCAAGGTAAACGATCACAAAGTTGTCTAAGTATTCACGAAAAATATCATTCACTAGGTGTTGGAATGTAGCTGGGGCATTGCATAGGCCGAATGGCATCACTAGATATTCGAAATGTCCGAATCTAGACCTAAAAGCCGTTTTCCACTCATCCCCTGGGCGTATCCGAACCCAGTTGTAGGCGCCCCTTAGGTCAAGTTTAGAGAAAACTCGTGCGGTTCGAAACCGTTGGAACAGTTCTGGGATGAGGGGAAGCGGATAGCGGTTCTTGATGGTGATCTTGTTGATCTCCCTGTAATCCACACAAGGCCTTAAAGTACCATCTTTTTTTTCAACGAAGAAGATCCCTGCTCCAGCCGGAGAGGAGGAAGGACGAATGAATCCCTTTTCAAGGTTTTCGTTGATGTATGACCGAAGAGCCTCCAACTCCTTTTCTGATAGAGGAAATATACGACCAAAAGGAATCTCGGAGCCAGGTAAGAGGTCAATGGGACAGTCGTATGGTCGGTGAGGAGGCAAACTGTCGGCTCTCTTTTTGTCAAAAATGTCCATGAATTCACGGTAGGCTGCAGGGACGTGCTGAAGATGATCAGGGACTGACTGGATAGTCAGACAGGAAGCTGTGCAGACAGAACCAGAGGTGAAGCAGTGCTGGGAGCAGTAGGCCGAAGAGAAGGAGATCTTCTTCTCACTCCAATTAATATGGGGGTCGTGAGCTTGCAACCATGGAAGACCCAGGATGATGGGGAACATGGGGGAGCAAATAATGTCAAAGCAAAGAAATTCTTGATGTCCTGAATCTGTGATGGTGAGAGTGGGTTTAGTTTCTTGGGTAACAGGCCCGGAACAGGGGGATGATCCGTCGGCCAAGTGGATTTGGAGACTTTGTCTTTTATTTTGCAGAGGAATGCGTAAGCTTCGGGCTAGAGATGTATCCAGGAAGCAGCTGCAGGCGCCAGAATCAATAATGGCTGGTAGCCGGATCTCCTCGCCTGCCACCTGTAGGGAGACAGGAAGGACAAGGTGAGTTGAACTTGAACCATTGACTTGAAAGTTCATAGCTGTTTGTGGCTGGGACTTACTGGGTCTTATAAGACAGTTGCGCAAAAAGTGGCCTGACCCTCCACAGTACAGGCAGAGATTGGCTTCCCGCCGGCGTTGTTTCTCATCAGGCGTAAGTGGAGCCCGGATCAGGCCCAGTTGCATTGGCTCACTCTCCAAGGTAGAGGAAGAAGGGACTGTAGGAAGAGGATGACCTGTGGGGACCCTGGGTAGCATCCATGTAGGCCGGGGAGATTGAAAACGTTCAGAACGTCGTTCCCGTAGACGTCTATCTAGTTTTATGGCTAGCTGGATCAACTCCTCCAGGGTGGAAGGAGAATCAACACGTGCTAATTCATCTTTGAGAGTCTCTGAGAGTCCCTGGCGGTACTGGTATTTGAGAGCCGCCTCGTTCCATCCAGTGTCCCCAGACCATTTTCGAAATTCGACCGTATAGTCCTCCACCGGTCTCTTTCCCTGGACTAAGGTATGTAAGATGGACTCGGCCGTGGCTGTGCGTTGGGGATCATCATATAATCTTCCCATGGATTCAAAGAAGGTTTCCACAGAGTTTAGTAAAGGGCTCTTCTGCTCCAGGAGGTTGTGAGCCCAGGCTTGGGGTTCTTCGGACAACAAGGAAATAATGAACCCTACTTTTACTGACTCAGAACTGAAAGTCTTAGGTTGGAGAGCCAGGTATAACAAGCAGGCGTTTTTAAATGCTCTAAACCTTTTCCGATTCCCGGAAAATCGTTCGGGTGTGGGCACCCTAGGTTCTGGGTGAGTCATAACAACCGCAGGGGCTGAGCTGGAGTGATCTTGCGAAGAGCTGGCCCCACTGGAGGGTGTGGAGATTGCATCCCCGGGAGATAAGATTAGGTGCTGGAGACGACCTTCTAGTTGGAAATAGCCATCTTGTAACCTCTGGACTGCTTGCGTAAGGGTCGTTACCTGCTGGCATAGAGCCTCGAGAGGGGATCCCACTCTGTCGGCCTCAGACATCGGCTGGTTTGTACTATCACGGGTACTCACCGAGGCCGAGATGCTGGGAGTGGCTTCCCTTGCAGCTAAGCGCACTATACCCCTGGTGATGGTACAGAGGGTATAGGGCACAGAGAAGCACGGGTCGCCAGCAGGCAGGTAGCTCTTGAAAGGAGGACTTCTGTACCGTAGAGATGAGAGCAATGGTGGCTCTGCCCCTGGAACTGGAGAAGAAGACCCGGATGGGGTTCTAACACAACGGGAGCTGAGAGAGGTGCAGGAGATCAGGCATGGAGAACCCAGTAATGGAGAGTCTGTGGTGCAGGCCGAGAACATATACTGGAGACTGGTAGATGAGGAAGTCCTTTAAACAGGCCGAGGGTCAAACACAGCAGACTGTAAGCAGAGAAGTCCTGAAGGCAAGCCAGAGGTAAGGTACTGGAGACGTCAGTAGAGGAGTCCGTTAAACAAGTCGGGGTCATACACAAGAAGGCAGGAGAATCTGGAGACAGGCAGAGGGTCAAACACTGGAAGCAGATGGTGGGGAAGTCCTTTCAACAAGCCGAGGTCAAACACTGGAGAGAAACAAGGTAGGTCAGGCAAATCCGGGTCAAACAGGTAAACACAAGGAGCAGGAATCAGGAACGGAACACTGGAAGCTGAAAGACAAACCAGCAATTAAACAGGGAACAAGTCAGTCCTTATAAAGGCCAGAAAGGGGGCGTAATGCGGACGAACGAACATTCGTACGCCATTACGCCGTTACGCCGTGTAGAGAACCCGTGTGTGCCGCTACTTTGCTAACGCGCATGCGCCGAACCGCGGCTCCGCCGCGCAAACGCACAGGAGCCTTCCGATGTTGGCAAGTTCTTTTCCTATTGCTTCTCTGACACACAGTATATCTGAGTACCTGAGTACCTGTCACAGCCCATCTGAGTACCCGAGTACCTGAGTACCTGTCACAGCCCATCTGAGTACCCAAGTACCTGAGTACCTGTTACAGTATATCTGAGTTCCCAAGTACCTGTCACAGCCCATATGAGTACCCGAGTACCTGAGTACCTGTCACAGTATATCTGAGTACCCGAGTACCTAAGTACCTGTCACAGCCCATCTGAGTACCTGAGTACCTGTCACAGTATATCTGAGAACCCGAGTACATGTCACAGTTCATCTGAGCACCCGAGTATCTGTCACAGCCCATCTGAGTGCCGGAGTACCTGTCACAGTTCATCTGAGTACCTGTCACAGTCCATCTGAGTACCCAAGTACCTGTCACGGTCCATCTGAGTACCTGAGTACCTGTCACGGCCCATCTGAGTACCGAGTACCTGTCACAGTTCATCTAAATACCTGTCACAGTTCATCTGAATACCCAAGTACCATGACTTCCACACACTCAGTCCATCTGAGTACCCGAGTACCTGAGTACCTGTCACAGTTCATCTGAGTACACGAGTACCTGAGTACCTGTCACAGCCCATCTGAGTACCTGTCACAGCCCATCTGAGTACCTGTCACTGCCCATTTAAGTACCTGTCAGCACCCATCATAGTACCCGAGTACCAGTCACCAGCCCATCAGAGTACCCGAGTACCTGTCACCAGGCCATCAGAGTACCCGAGTATCTGTCACCAGGCCATCAGAGTACCTGAGTACCTGTCACCAGGCCATCAGAGTACCCGAGTACCTCTCACCAGCCCATCAGAGTACCCAAGGACCTGTCACCAGCCCATCAGAGTACCTGAGTACCTATCTGCAGCTCATCAGAGTACCCGAGTACCTATCTGCAGCACATGCCTCATAGACTATACGTTGGGGTGTTTGTTTTCCAAAATGGTGTCATTTTGTGGGTAATTCCACTGTCCTGATGCTCAAGAACCTTCAAAAGTGTGATGGGTAGGAATGAAATGAGATGTGTAATTTATGCTCCTAGAACGCCTGAAGGTACTACTTCAATGTTGGGCCTCTGTATGTGGCCAGGCTATGTAAAAGTCTCACACATGTGGTATCGCCATACTCGGGAAGAGTAGCAGAATGTGTTTTGGGGTGTAATTTTTGCTATATACATGCTATGTGTTAGAAATATCTTATAAATTGACAACTTTGTGTAAAAAAAAAGATTTTCATTTTCTTTCCACGTATTCTGAAGACTTGTGTAAAAAAATTAACCATTCAAAAGACTAATATTGCCTTATAGTATATACGTTGGGGTGTTTGTTTTCCAAAATGGGGTCATTTTGTGGGTAATTCCATTGTCCTGGTGCTCCAGGGCCTTCAAAAGTGTAATAGGTCGTTAAGAAATTAGAGGTGTAATTTATGCTCCAAGAACGCCTGACGGTGCTCCCTGCATGTTGGGCCTCAACTCATTGACTCATTGACTATTTATACACAGACACTAATTGTGATTTAAAAAGCCACAAATGTGGGAAATGAACCTTTAATTGCCATTTTAACCTGTGTGTGCCACTTTCTGTGTCTGTACCAAGGCCAAACATTACAGGGTATGTAAACTTTTTATCAGAGCCACTTGGGTGATTTCTGTTATCATTATGATTTTAAAAGGATCCAAAAAACTATTTGATAATAAATATAATTGATAATATATTTTAAATATTAATGCCAAAATTTCACAATTTCTGCCAGGGTATGCAAACCTTTGAGCACAACTGTATATGTAGCCACATATATAAAATATGTGGCTCTGTGTGTATAATATGTATATAATACTGTGTGTAGTATTTATATATTATGTTGCGCTATGTGTTTATTTTATATATCTATACTGTATATTTAAGACCCATCAGCTCCACTCCTCCGTGACTGATCAAATGAGGCAGATGTCTGAATATATAGAAAAATAATCAATTCATGAGCCCATAGTAACCTAACAATCAATCTCTGCACACCTATAGTCCAATTCACACATAAGTGATTTTCCCGAAGCTCTTCAATGCTCAACATGAAGATTGCCATGATATTTAAAGGGTTACTAAACCCTTGTTTTTTTTTAAATAACAAACATATCATACTTACCTCCTCTGTGCAGTTGGTTTTGCACAGAGTGGCCCCGATCCTCCTCTTCTGGGGTCCCTCAGCGGCGCTGGTGGCTCCTCCTCTTCTCGATCGCCTTTGGGACACCTGTGCGGGCACACTACCCGAGTCCTGCTGCTGCGTCTATTGACACAGACAGCAGGACTCGGTCCCGCCCCCGGCGCCTACGTCATTGGATTGGCTGCGCTGCTATCAATCTATCCAATAAGGACATGACACACTGGCCGGAGCTAGTGTGCTCGTTCCCCTCCTGGGAATTACGGGCTCAGGTAAGTAAAAGGGGGGCTCGGGAAGGCTGCTGCATGACAGAAGGTTTTTCACCTTAATGCATGGAAAAACCTTGAGGGTTTACAACCCCTTTATTGGTTCCCATTCACGCCTGAGCATAGTGTCGCCTGAAGCTCGAAAAAGTGCATGAAATTCTTTTGGGCAGAAATCTGGGTTTTTGATCCTAAGGCTTAATGTACACGGGACGTTTTAAAACCTCTCCTGAACGATTTAATTTGACAGATAGTGACCAACGTTTAAAAACGTCTGTGTTGCCGCATTTACATGCCGCTTTTAGCCGCGCTTGCATTTAGGAGCTTTTTTTTTTAAATAGTCAAAAATGTATCTCAACTAAAAACGCCTGTAAATGAAACGCGGCTAAATGCGAGTTACCGCGTTCACGCGCGTTTACAAGCTGTTACAGGCATTTGCCGTTTCAAATGCCTCTGAACATTTTTTGCTTTCCAAAAAATGCTTCCAAGCTCAACTGTCTAGATACAACTATAGACGACCCTGTGTACATGTCCTGATAAGATAACATAGAGGAGAGTTCAGGGGCAGCCGAAAAAAAAACGCCCCAAACGTCCGTTTACAAGCAGCAGTGTACAAGAAGCCTTATAGATGTTTTAAAAAAGCCCCCCCCCCCCACCAAAATGCTAACTTATCTATGGCTGGCCTAGAGCCCAAATTCCTGAAGAGCATACAACAAAAGGCATACAGATACTATCGCTATATCGATGACGTTTTCATCCTATGGACAGAAGGTGAAGAAAATCTAAAAATTGTTATAGATTTTCCTCACCTTCTGTCCATGTGGAGAAAATATCACCAATATAGCGATAGCAATATAACGATCAACATGTTAGTGCAATAAAAAAGTACCACAGACAGTACTCTATTATTCTTTTTGGAGAGCCTGAAAACACAATTTTTCGCACAATTTGTTGCCTCTTCTCCTAGCAGCTAGCTGTACATTGACTAAAACAAAAACACCAAAGTCTGAAAATGCCTGAAAAATGCACCTATAAACACACATTAAAAAACTCCAAAGACGCTCAAGTGTGAACCTAGCCTCAAATTATAGAATGCAAAGTACTTCCTAAGTTCTCGTCCCATGACGATGTCTTCAGGCTTTGTCTTTATTCTTTATCGAGTCACATTTCACACAGATGTCTGTCACATAGACGTAGGGATCATGTTTTCTGCAGGTAACCTAATTCTAGCTCTTCATTATTAATGACATTAAACTTACTTTTAGTTTCTCATCCCCTGATTCACTTTTGCAGAATTCTCTCTACAAACTGACCACATCTCATAACCCAACTCAAACTTCATTAAAAAAGTTTTTGAGAAGCTACTAATTAACCCTTTTCCTGCCAGCCTTTTTTTTTCCAGTTTTTCACACAAAGAATTACTCCTATCACTCTGGTGTGCACTGAGATGTGCCACGCAATCGCTGTTTTTACATATGCCCCTTGTGATAGTACATTGGGCAAGAGAGGTACTCTTTATGAAGGCACCAAGGTCTTGTAGAACCACTTTAACCACTTCAGCTCCACAAGGCTTACCCTCCTTGATGACCAGGCCATTTTTTGCAATATGGCACTGCGTTATTTTAACTCACAATCACGTGTCTGTGCGACGCTGTACACCAAAGAAATTAGATGTCCTTTTTTCACACAAATAGAGCTTTCTTTTGGTGGTATTTGATCACCTCTGCGTTTTTAATTTTTTGTTAAAAAAATTTAAAAAGACCGAATTTTTTTAAAGAAATACAAAACTGTTTTATATTTTGTTAATAAATTTTGCAAACAGGTAATTTTTCTCCTTCATTGATGTACGCTGATGAGGCTACACTGATTGGCACTGATAGGCAGTACTGATGGGCACCGATAGGCTGCATTGATGGGCACTGATAAGGTGACACTGATGGGCAATAATAGGCGACACTGGTGGGCACTGATGAGGTGGCTCTGGTGGGCACTGAGAGGTGTCACTGATGGGTGGCACCTATGGGTGGCACTGATGGGCAACACTGAAGGGCATTGATAGGTGGCACTGAAGGGCACTAATAGGTGGCATTGATAGATTTTTTTGCGCTATAAACAAAAAAAGACTGACAATCTTGAAAAAAAAAACAATATTTTTTACATTCTGCGATAAAACATACCCAATTAAAAAATGTAAAAAATCAAATTTCTTTATTAATTCAGGCCAATATGTATTCTGCTACATATTTTTGGTAAAAAAAAACCCAATAAGCGTATATTGATTGGTTTGCTCAAAAGTTATCGCGTCTACAAACTATGAGGTATATTTATGGAATTTTTTTTTTTTTTTTTTACTAGTAATAGCGGCAACCAGCGATTTTTAGTGAGACTGCGATATTGCGGTGGACAAATCTGACACTAAGTGACACTCTTTGGGGACCAGTGACACCAATACATTGATCAGTGCACTGTTACTGTACTAATGACACTGGCAGGGAAGGGGTTAACATCAGGGGCGATGAAAGGGTTGCCTATGAAGAGTTTTTTTGGGTACCATTGTTTTTCACAATTTTTAGGCTTGACATGTTTGGGATCTATTTACTTGATGCAACCCGAAAAATTGGTTATATATGATGCTTTTTTGCACTAGAATTCATTTCAGTGTGTTTTTTCCTGAAAATATGCATTTGATAAACAGCTGGAACACTGCCGATGGCTCGGTTTTCAGAGCTCCGCGATCAAAGAGCTGTAGACTGTCAGTTACATCTCTCTGTTCTTCCCCCTCCTCACTCACTGGAGCGATGAGCTGTGGAGGGGGCGGAGCAGCTGTTTTAGGCTCTCGGCTGAAAGGCTGAGCCGGGTGTCAGTCCAGGCATCCGGCTCCGTGGTCGGGATGACGCGGTGCCTGGACTGACATTGGTGACATCAGCAGAGAGGGGACTTCAGCCCGCTCTCTGCTGAAAACGGGTCACAGGAGTGCAAAACGTATTGCACTCCTGTGATCCATAGGAGGAGTGCAGCCAAACGAGCCTTGGCTATACTTCTCCTTTAACCACTTGACCTCCGGAATATTTACCCCCTTTCCTGGCCAGGCCATTTTTTGTGATACGGCACTTTGTTACTTTAACTGTCAATTGCCCCATCATGCAACGCTGTACCTAAAAAAAAAAATGTCCTTTTTTTCCCACAAATAGAGCTTTCTTTTGGTGGTATTTGATTATCTGCAGTTTTTATTGTTTGTTCTATAAACAAAAAAAGACTGACAATTTTGAAAAAAAAAATCAATATTTTCTACTTTCTGCGATAAAACATATCTAAAAAAAAAATTGAAAAAAATCTAATTTCTTCATCAATTTAGGCCAAAATGAATTCTGCTACATATTTTTGGTAAAAAAAAAATCCCAATAAGCGTATATTGATTGGTTTTGTGCAAAAGTTATATCGTCTACAAACTATGGGATATTTTTATTTATTTACTTTTTAATTTTTTACTAGCAATGGCAGCGATCAGTGACTTATAGCGGGACTGCGATATTGCGACGGACAGTCGAAAACACTAACTGACACTTTTGACACTTTTTGGGGACCAGTGACACTAAGGGGTTTATTTACTAAAGCTGAAGAGTGCAAAATCAGGCTCACTTCTATATAGAAACCAATCAGCTTCTAACCCCAGCTTGTTCAGTTAAGCTTTGGAAATAAAATCTGGAAGCTGATTGGTTTCTATGCAGAAGTGAGCTTGATTTTGCCCTCTCCAGCTTTAGGAAATAACCCCCTAATACAGTGATTAGTGCTAAAAATATGCACTGTCACTGTACTAATGACACTGGCTGGGAAGGGATTAAACATCAGGGGCGATCAAAGGGTTAACTGTGTTCCTATCCAGTGTTTTAGTGTACTACGGGAGGTGCTTTTACTAGGGGAAGGCAAGGCACAGAACCCATGCCTTCCCTCATGTCAGAATGGCAATCTGCCTTGTTTACATAGGCAGACCGCAGTTCTTCCTCTGTGCTCGTTGATCGTCGGGTGCCAGTGGACATTGAGTCCACGGCACCCTTAGATCAGCTCCCACTGTGTATAATCACAGTGGGAGGGGGCCACCAGTGGCGCGCATGCGTGCCCCCTACCCGGAAGTGTCGGATCACCTTGCCACCGGATATGTAAGCTATAGGGTCAGCAAGTGGTTAAAGATGATACTTGCTATAATTGCTGGTTTTGTTATTTTGTCTATGTAAAATCTTCATAATTTGTAAAGTGTTATAATTTTTTATCCTATTTTTGACTGAAGTCTGCTTTTAAGTGCAGTTCTCACAGTAAGACTTCATGGATAAATTCATGACATGTTTAGCTTTGGTTTTTCAATTTGCCATTATTAGAATATACCGGGCCGCCATGCTATGTCAAATCCTCCGGTTGACAATAACCAGGGTGCTCTGGGAATGTCTAATTTTATACCAGGATAATTCAGGCCAGGGATTCCCAACCCACCCATCTGAACATTTCTGCACTCTAGCACCGCTAATTATTTATAAAAAAGATGGAAAAATCTCTAATGCCGCGTACACACGGTCGGACTTTCTAGAAAGCTAGGTCCGACGTACTTGCCGCCAGACTTCCGGCGGACTACCGCCGGACTTTCTGAACGGCCGGACTTGCCTACACACGGCCGGACTTTCCGGAATCCGGTCTTCCCGACGGACTTCTGCCGGACTTTCAGAACGAACGGACTTTCCCACACACGGACAAGTCCGTTCATTTTGAACGTGACTTTGGTACGACGGGACTAGAAAAGGAATTCAATCTCGCCGCTTTTTTTGGCGAGATTGAAACCTTGCGAGCCCCGTCGCAGGCCCTTAGGTCTGGTATGGATTATAAAGGGGAACCCCTACGCCGAAAAAACGGCGTGGGGTCCCCCTAAAATCCATACCAGACCCCGATCCAAGCACGCAGCCTGGCCGGTCAGGAAAGGGGGTGGGGACGAGCGAGCGCCCCCCCCCTCCTGAACCGTACCAGGCCGCATGCCCTCAACATGGGGGGGTGGGTGCTTTGGGGGAGGGGGGCGCCCTGCGCCCCCCCCCCCAAAGCACCTTGTCCCCATGTTGATGAGGACAAGGGCCTCTTCCCGACAACCCTGGCCGTTGGTTGTCGGGGTCTGCGGGCGGGGGCTTATCGGAATCTGGGAGCCCCCTTTAATAAGGGGGCCCCCAGATCCCGGCCCCCCACCCTATGTAAATGAGTATGGGGTACATGGTACCCCTACCCATTTACCTAGGTAAAAAGTGTCAGTAATAAAACACAACACAGGTTTTTAAAATAATTTATTAAACAGCTCCGGGGGGGGGGGTCTTCTTCCGTCTTCGGGGGTCCCTCCGGTTCATCTTCTCCCGGCGTCCGGTTGGTTCTTCTCCGCTCTCCGGCCTCTTCTCCCGGTGTCCCAGGTCTTCGGCCGGCCCCTCCGCTTTCTTCAGGTAGCTCTATTGCCAGCGGAGGTCCGGACTTCTGGGCTTCTTGGCTTCTTGTGTTCTCTTCTCTTCTCTTCCCCCAGATGTTGACACGACGCTCTCTCCGGCTGGACTGGTCTCTGAGGGCTGCGTTGTGACTTATATAGGCGGAGACCCCGCCCCCATATGATGTCACAGTCCCTGGGCATGCTGGGACTGTGACGTTTTAGGGGGCGTGGTCGACCACGCCCCCTAAAACGTCACAGTCCCAGCATGCCCAGGGACTGTGACATCATATGGGGGCGGGGTCTCCGCCTATATAAGTCACAACGCAGCCCTCAGAGACCAGTCCAGCCGGAGAGAGCATCGTGTCAACATCTGGGGGAAGAGAAGAGAAGAGAACACAAGAAGCCAAGAAGCCAAGAAGCCCAGAAGTCCGGACCTCCGCTGGCAATAGAGCTACCTGAAGAAAGCGGAGGGGCCGGCCGAAGACCTGGGACACCGGGAGAAGAGGCCGGAGAGCGGAGAAGAACCAACCGGACGCCGGGAGAAGATGAACCGGAGGGACCCCCGAAGACGGAAGAAGACCCCCCCCCCCGGAGCTGTTTAATAAATTATTTTAAAAACCTGTGTTGTGTTTTATTACTGACACTTTTTACCTAGGTAAATGGGTAGGGGTACCATGTACCCCATACTCATTTACATAGGGTGGGGGGCCGGGATCTGGGGGCCCCCTTATTAAAGGGGGCTCCCAGATTCCGATAAGCCCCCGCCCGCAGACCCCGACAACCAACGGCCAGGGTTGTCGGGAAGAGGCCCTTGTCCTCATCAACATGGGGACAAGGTGCTTTGGGGGGGGGGGCGCAGGGCGCCCCCCTCCCCCAAAGCACCCACCCCCCCATGTTGAGGGCATGCGGCCTGGTACGGTTCAGGAGGGGGGGGGGGGGGCGCTCGCTCGTCCCTACCCCCTTTCCTGACCGGCCAGGCTGCGTGCTCGGATCGGGGTCTGGTATGGATTTTAGGGGGACCCCACGCCGTTTTTTCGGCGTAGGGGTTCCCCTTTATAATCCATACCAGACCTAAGGGCCTGGTATGCCCCGCGCTCGCCGCAATAGGAAGATTTGTTTTTCCTATTGCAGCGAGCGCGAGATGCAGTAACCTGCTCCTCCGTCGTATCTGGTCCTTCGGACTAGCATACAGACGAACGGGCTTTCCGTCAGGAACTGAGTCCGGCGGAGGTACGACGTAAAGATTTGAAGCAGGCTTCAAATCTAAAGTACGTCGGATTTCCGCAAAAATCCGACCGAAACGGTCCGTCGGAAGTACGATGGAGACCACACACGGTCGGACTTTCCGCCGGACTTTGTCCGGCGGCGTCCGTCGGACTTTTGCAGGTGAAAAGTCCGACCGTGTGTACGCGGCATTAGGTTTTGTTTGTAGCATATCACACTATTAATCAATGACTCTTTCCAAGGCTTCGTGCAATAAAGTGACGTTCCTCAAAATATCCAATTCTTTTTCTTATATCCTTCTTTTTTTTTTTTTGTAGCTGTGTGAATTAAACGATGGGATTTGTAGTGTGCGTAGAACAGTGTACATGACCGCAGCTAACATGCACTGCAGGTTCCAAACAAAGAGAGGAATGGGGGCCGTTAAAAGGAGGCAGAAAAAACACAGAAACAATTTAATAAAAAATAGATTACAAGGCTATTAAGTAGTGGATGTGTATGGATTATTTTTGGAGAAAAATGGTATTGTTTAGTGTCACTTTAAACACTTGCCGTCTGGTAGATTTACCCCCTTCATGACTTGGCCAATGCTTGCTTTTTGGCACTGCATTACTTTAACTGATAACTGCGCAGTCATGCACTGCTGTACATATATGAAATTTATATCCTTTTTTTCCCCACAAATAGAGCTTTCTTTTGGTGGTATTTAATCACCACTGGGTTTTTTATTTCTTGTATAAACAAAAAAGGATCAATTTAAAAAACAAAAAACAAAAAAAACAATACTTTTTACTCTCTGCTAAAAAACATATCCAAAAAAAAATCGAATTTCTTCATAAATTTAGGCCAATAAGTATTCTGCTACAAGTTTTTGGTAAAAAAAAAAAAAAATCCTAATAAGCGTATATTGATTGGTTTGCGGGTTGATTTACTAAAGGCAAATAGACTGTGCACAGTTGCCCTCTGTAAGTGTAGTTTCTCCAGATCTTAGTAAATGAGTAGGAGCTCTGCTGCCTTCCATCATCCAATCTTGTGCAAGCAAAAATGCTGTTTTTTTTTTTTTTTTCTCCTTGCACGTGATTGGGTACTCTTTGCAAAGTGAAGCTTTACTTCACTTACTAAGCTCTGGAGCATAGGTCTATTTGCCTTTACTAAATCATACCATACCATCATACCATACCATCTACAAGCTATTGTGTATCTCACAAAAGCGAGTAAAAGTGAGTACACCCCTCACATTTTTGTAAATATTTTATTATATCTTTTCATGTGACAACACTGAAGAAATGACACTTTGGCACAATGTAAAGTAGTGAGTAAAGTAGTGAGTTGTATAACAGTGTAAATTTGCTGTCCCCTCAAAATAACTCAACACACAGCCATTAATGTCTAAACCACTGGCAACAAAAGTGAGTACACCCCTAAGTGAAAATTTACAAATTGGGCCCAAAGTGTCAATATTTTGTGTGACCACCATTATTTTTCAGCACTGTCTTTACCCTCTTGGGCATGGAGTTTACCAGAGCTTCACAGGTTGTCACCGGAGTCCTCTTCCACTCATCCATAACGACACAATATGGAGCTGGTGGATGTTAGAGACCTTGCGCTCCTCCACCTTCCATTTGAGGATGCCCCACAGATGCTCAATAGGGTTTAGGTCTGGAGACATTCTTGGCCAGTCCATTACCTTTACCCTCAGCTTCTTTAGCAAGGCAGTGGTCATCTTGGAGGTGTGTTTGGGGTAATTATCATGTTGGAATACTGCCCTGCGACCCAGTCTCCCAAGTTAGGGGATCATGCTCTGCTTCAGTATGTCACAGTACATATTGGCATTCATGGTTCCCTTAATGAACTGTAGCTCCCCAGTGCTGCCAGCACTTGTGCAGCCCCAGACCATGACACTCCCACCACCCTGCTTGACTATAGACAAGACACACTTGTCTTTTTACTCCTCACCTGGTTGCCGCCACACACGCTTGACACCATCTGAACCAAATAAGTTTATCTTGGTCTCATCAGACAACAGGACATGGTTCCAGTAATACATGTCCTTAGTCTGCTTGTCTTTAGCAAACTGTTTGTGGGCTTTCTTGTGCATCATCTTCTGGGATGACAGCCATGCAGACCAATTTGATGCAGTGTGCAGCGTATGGTCTGAGCACTGACAGACTGACCCCCCACCCCTCCAACCTCTGCAGCAATGCTGGCAGCACTCATACGTCTATTTTCCAAAGACAACCTTTGGATATGACGCTGAGCACGTGCACTCAACTTCTTTGGTCGACCATGGTGAGGTCTGTTCTGAGTGGAACTTGTCCTGTTAAACCGCTGTATGGTCTTGGCCACCATGCTGCAGCTCAGTTTCAGGGAAATCTTCTTATAGCCTAGGACATCTTTATGTGTAGCAACAATTATTTTTTTCAGATCCTCAGAGAGTTCTTTGCAATGAGGTGCCATGTTGAACTTCCAGTGACCAGTATGAGAGAGTGAGAGTGATAACACCAAAATTTAACACACCTGCTCCCCATTCACATCTGAGACCTTGCAACACTAACAAGTCACATGACACTGGGGAGAGAAAATGGTTAATTGTGCCCAATTTGGACATTTTCACTTAGGGGTGTACTCACTTTTGTTTGTTTTTGTTTTGTGTGTTGAGTTATTTTGAGGGGACAGCAAATTTACACTGTTAAACAAGCTGTACACTTACTACTTTACATTGTAGCAAATAATAAAATATTTACAAAAATGTGAGGGGGTGTACTCACTTTTGTGAGATACTGTATATACCTCCTAACTCATTTTATTGCCTATGTAGTTGCCATCTTGAGAGTCAACCAGTGGCAGCATGGGGATCTACAAGTTGAATCTAGCCACAGAGGCTACCCCAGCTGATGTCTCCTGGGATCACATCTCCATTGTTCTTGTTGGGGTGCAGGGATGGATTTGTGGTACCTCTGGAGCTGTAGGTATCTTGTAATGATAACGATGACATTATATCAGTGGCTGTATCTGAAAAGATACATTGTCATATATATTAAAGTGAACAAGTGACTCAGCAAAGATTGCTTAAACTCTTAGGTAATAAAAAATGTTGACCGAGTGCCAGTCATAGAGATTAAAGTGTGTGTAAATTCTAAATCCATTTTTTATCATATTTGGCATCACGCCTCACTGAATACAGTTTTCTTAATCCCTTGTTCAAGCCTCCCGTCTGCACTTATGAACAACAGAAGACAGAAGCAGAGTTTCTGATCATGCACCCTCTGCGATTGGCTGTCACAGCAATCACATGATAGGGTACCCCCCCACCAGCTCCTGATTGTTACCGGTGACCGGGAACTGTCTGTGACAACTCCGTCAGTGTACTGGGAGCACGCTTACAGCATGCAACAGTGGTGCACTATGGACGCATATGCGCGGCACGCAAGTGTTAAAGTGGATGTAAACCAGATTCATGAAATTTGACCTGGGCACATATTTATGCAGTGTTTACTTATCTCTCTCCAAAGCATTAGGTCCCGTGTCTTTCTGCTGTTTCATTCTTCTGTTATCAGCATGATAACTTCTGACAAGTTCTCCCTCAACCAAGATAAAACCAGCCTGAAATTTATGTCGGGGTAGGTGCTATAAGTAGATTAGCAGAGAGCTTGTCTTGTCACAGCACAGCTCTGCACATTCCTTCCTTCCTCTGCCTATGTGGAGGGGGGGGGGTGCCTGTGTGCCTTTCCTCCAATCAGCTGTCTCCCAGTGTATACCAAGAATCCACTCCTAGCGCTGAATGAGGAAGTAAAAATTCCAACCAGATGTTACAATTCTATAGAATATAGAAAGCCGAATACAGCAGATATGCATATAAAACTTATGTAGGGAGATTTGTTTTATCTCTGTGTATCATCTTTAAATGAATTTAATTTAAATTCACCAGTTTCCATTTGCGCGGGTTGGTGGTTCTTACCATTTATAATATCATCTGAGGCTGTTCACTTCACTGGGTATATGTGAGAGTTTACATCCACTTTAAGGTCGACTCACCCTGCTGCCACATGTATGCATGGAAGTGGTTAAAGTGGTGTTCCGGCCGAAATTATACTTTTTAAATAAAAATACCCCTATAATACACAAGCTTAATGTATTCTAGTAAAGTTAGTCTGTAAACGAAGGTCTATTTTGTTAGTTTATAGCAGTAGTTTGTTATTTTATAAACTTACAGCAGGCCGTGGCCATCTTAAGTGTGGGCATCTGAAGCCAGACTGTATTTCTTCCTGGATCTCATCCTTGTAGATCTCGCACATGCTCAGTGCAGCACAAGCAGTGTAATAGGTTTCAGGTCAGGTTTCCATAGCAACGGCAGTTTCAGAGGAAGTTGCCGCCCCTTCCCAGAAGGCATTGCAAACAGGAAATGATGCAATGGGCCGCGGCCAGGGAGGAGGAAGTGAAAAACGAATACAGCAGATATACAGTAAGTGCTGAGAAAATAAATAAAAAAATATCCAATTTGTTTACAGTGCACAGTTTAGTGAGGGATGCTGAAGAGTTGTAAAAGTGGGTGGAACTCCACTTTAAGCAAATCATCCATTGGCCAACTGAAGGAGTCCACATGCCAGGCTGACAAGGCTGATGTTAATTGCAAGGCAGCAGCTTAGCTTTGTCAGCATGCAACAGGATGTACTGGTTTTGGCAGGATCTCCAGATAAGAAAATTTGAAACAGATTCACAAAAAGTGATTAAGAAAATTGTATACAGTGAGGCGGGATACATGCTAAAAAATAAATTTTGGGTTTACATACAGTTTAATGGTTACAGTTGTGTTTTCCTCCAGCTAAGAGCAGGCTCCCAATCTGACACTACCGTCACCCGAAGGGGTCCTTTGTGGCCCTGAATTGTCGCTCTTTTAGTTGTGATGTGATTGTCAAATAAAACATTGGACCCTTTTTTTATAAAACCTTTATAGAACTGTGCTGGTGACATATAATTTGTTCAGTCTGGCCCTATGTCACTATAGCTATATCTAAAAAAATATGCCTAGTAAAGATGAGGTGTGGATTTGCTACTACCATGGCTTCAAAACAAATCCTACAGATTCAAGATTTGTGGTCCCGGAAAGATTTATGGGCAGTTTTGTCCAGGTTAATTTTTGCAAAGCCATAATACACTGCATGGCGTTTAAACTATGGCCAAAGACTTGGAAGGACCAATAGAGGGGTTTTGGGATAAGGGGCACAGAGCAATCATTGGGGGTTATTTATGAAAGGCAAATCCACTTTGCACTACAAGTCCACTTGGAAGTGCAGTCGCTGTAAATCTGAGGGGTAGATCTAAGATGAGGGGAAGCTCTGCTGATTTTATCATCCAATCATGTGCAAGCTGAAATGCTGTTTTTTTTTTCTTTGCATGTCCCCCTTGGATCTACAGCGACTGCACTTCCAAGTGCACTTGTAGTGCAAAGTGGATTTGCCTTTCGTAAATAACCCCCATTGTGTCAGTGGACTGGAGCTGCTTTCGTTCACAGCATGTCGCTGCATCATTTGAGAGAAAACAAATAAGTGCAAGAACAGTGTGCATCTAAACCACCTCAAATTATAGCAGTCACATTCAACAAACCCCCAATCCTCATAGATAGGCATAAACTAGCCAGGCCCTTTAACCGTAAAACTTCCTGCTACTGGCCAATTTTGCACTGCTGTATCCCCTGAAGTGTTTTCATTTGTGTAGTAAAACCCCACACTCTGCTCTTTGTTTTTAGAAAATTTGGGCCTAGCCCTGTCCATTATAATGACCTGCTGCTGGGCAGTTTTACACTGCTGTTTTATCCCAGGTCTCTTCATTCTTGTAGTAAAATCTGTGCCTGTACTCATTGTTACTTGCAAATGTAGTGCCACCCCTGAAGAAGCTGCTTGGTAATTTGGGTTCACTGTTCTGCTCCTCAACTCCAGGAACAACCTCAGCCCCTCTGACACACCTGGTTGAATGGAAGTCACAGAAAACACTTATAAGAAATTGAGTGTAGATACCTTTACCATGGCTGAGAGTTAGTTCAAGGAAATGGACACAAGACCGTTTAGTGGTAAATTAACTCAATGTATTGGTAAGGGTTAAAATAAAGGGTGATTTGAGCATAGATGAGCATATGGAAGGTAGGTTTAGCCACAGTCCACTAGACAGTATAATCACTATGCCAAAGTACCTTTAGAATACATTTTTGTCAGCAATAAATAGTTCATATAAGCGTTAACTGCAATATAAATAATAGTACTATAACTAGTTTAGAGTGCATTCTGGGAGAATTGCTAGGATATAGTGCCCTGTGTCCCCTGAGAGGTACCTCTTAATTATGCAATAGGTAAAGGTCTCTTTGTAGTAGCAGCCCTAGTCACAGCTGCAGACAGCAAATAAGGCTACTAGATGGTTGTATGGTCAATTCCTAAAGGGCTCTGTCTCTTTCTCTAGCAGGAGTTATTACTTAGAGCCCTTGCACACTGGGGCGGGGGGCGGCGTCGGCGGTAAAATGCCGCTATTATTAGCAGCATTTTACCGTCGGTCTGCGGCCGCTAGCGGGGCGGTTTTACCCCCGCTAGCGGCCGAGAAAGGGTTAAATACCACCGCAAAGCGCCTCTGCAGAGGCGCTTTGCCGGCGGTATAGCCGCGCCGTCCCATTGATTTCAATGGGCAGGAGCGGTAAAGGAGCGGCATACACACCGCTCCTTCACCGCTCCGAAGATGCTGCTGGCAGGACTTTTTTTACCGTCCTGCCAGCGCATCGCTCCAGTGTCCAAGCCCTTGGGGCTTTCACACTGGAATGCAAGGAGCGGCACTTTCGAGTCGGTTTGCAGGCGCTATTATTAGCGCAATAGCGCCTGCAAACCGCCCCAGTGTGCAAGGGCTCTAACACACATCCCCACAGCAGCAGCTCAACAGTCCTAAAGATATTGCAGCTCTTCATCTGGTCACACACAGCGATTAGTCCACTCTCTGCTCTGTACCCAGGTGACTTTGTCTGTTGGCACTCCCAAATTCAGCACTCCAGATTCTGCCCAAGCTGCTGATATGCAGCAGTGATGGTGCACACTGGACAGGTAAGTACACTCTCCAGTCTCCCTCACGGTGGTTGGAAATGGGGTGTTATTGACATTTGATGTGCTCAGAAGTAAGCACCAGCTCCCTAGCTCGCACCTGTTCCATTTTCTACTGTTCAGGCATGCTTTTTCGGCTCATTTTGGGTCCTCCACCCTAAATGTGCCGGCTGGTGACCTGGAATCACTACTCAAGGACAAGGAACTTCCCAAAGCCTTATCTACTATATATAAGGAATTGTTCATTGACACTATACAAAGCTTCTCACATCCTGTTGTGCTGCCTGGATGTTGGATTTCCCGCAGCTTGACAATGATGATGTCTGGAGCATCACATTTGCCAGACCGGTGTCGGCCCGTGATCACCTGATACAGTTCAAGTTTCTTCATAGGATATACCACACCCCGCTAAATTAGCAAGGATTTTTCCTGCCCACCCCTCGAACTGCTGGAGGTGTGATGCACCTGGAGCAGATTTTCTACAAATTTTTTGGCTTTGCCCGCACATCCAGCGGTTCTGGGTGGGTGTGATGGACTGTGTTAGGTCGGTAACCACAATTGCTATTGCGGACAAGGAACAAAAGACAAAAAAGGTGGGACTTTAGATGAAACATGCACTCCAGGAGATAACACCGCCACCATGAATATGGCAGGTACCCAAAAATAGAGCAGAACCAAGAACGTTGAATAGAAGCATCACATGACATCAATTGGCATAAAATGATTTAATAATATAAGATTGTAAGGAAGGTACATATTGTAACATGGTCCATATTGGTACTAGAAACAACCTAGATCTATGAGAGCCGAGTCTTACATCATATATAAATTGTATCACAAATACAAAAATAGGTTTATATTGTAAACACTGTATATTGTAAACATTGTAGAAGGCAGTTTCATAGACAGCAGGTCTCAATAGCAATCCATTGTATTCTTAGTAGGAAAAAAATTATATATCCAATTAAAATGTAAAGTAGGAATGAAGATAAAAGCTGATGCAAATATAAACAACGGGGGGGCCAGGTAATGGCTCGTAATCCCATAGTAGAACAACTTAATTGGTTCATGCCGTAAAAAATGTAGATAGCCAAGTTCACTGAGGTGTGTCTCCATGGTAGATAATTATAGTCATTGTAGATTGGTAAGGTCCAATTGGTATGTATATAGTAGAGTAATATAGTATAAACGTAGGGGCATCTATTGGCTCAACGCGTTTCGTGGCGAACGCCACTCTTCAGGAGCAAGTATGAGGTAGGTGTCTATAAGTATTAAAAAATATCCATATTAAAAAAACATCTAAAATAATCAACACTGTATATTCAATCAGCGTAAGTGTGGAGGAGGGGAGGGGAGAAGCGGGGGGGTAGGGCCCGATTCTATATGCTACTTACAGGTGCTCCCATAAGGTTGGGCATAGGCGTGGAAGGCTGGGGGCCAACCGGCGAAACATCAGCCTGTTGGGAGCTGAGGTGGACTAGCCCAGAGCACACAGATGGAGTATCTTTGGGGATTGCTGTTTTGTATCCGGACCTCCATCTGTGTGCTCTGGGCTAGTCCACCTCAGCTCCCAACAGGCTGATGTTTCGCCGGTTGGCCCCCAGCCTTCCACGCCTATGCCCAACCTTATGGGAGCACCTGTAAGTAGCATATAGAATCGGGCCCTACCCCCCCGCTTCTCCCCTCCCCTCCTCCACACTTACGCTGATTGAATATACAGTGTTGATTATTTTAGATGTTTTTTTAATATGGATATTTTTTAATACTTATAGACACCTACCTCATACTTGCTCCTGAAGAGTGGCGTTCGCCACGAAACGCGTTGAGCCAATAGATGCCCCTACGTTTATACTATATTACTCTACTATATACATACCAATTGGACCTTACCAATCTACAATGACTATAATTATCTACCATGGAGACACACCTCAGTGAACTTGGCTATCTACATTTTTTACGGCATGAACCAATTAAGTTGTTCTACTATGGGATTACGAGCCATTACCTGGCCCCCCCGTTGTTTATATTTGCATCAGCTTTTATCTTCATTCCTACTTTACATTTTAATTGGATATATAATTTTTTTCCTACTAAGAATACAATGGATTGCTATTGAGACCTGCTGTCTATGAAACTGCCTTCTACAATGTTTACAATATACAGTGTTTACAATATAAACCTATTTTTGTATTTGTGATACAATTTATATATGATGTAAGACTCGGCTCTCATAGATCTAGGTTGTTTCTAGTACCAATATGGACCATGTTACAATATGTACCTTCCTTACAATCTTATATTATTAAATCATTTTATGCCAATTGATGTCATGTGATGCTTCTATTCAACGTTCTTGGTTCTGCTCTATTTTTGGGTACCTGCCATATTCATGGTGGCGGTGTTATCTCCTGGAGTGCATGTTTCATCTAAAGTCCCACCTTTTTTGTCTTTTGTTCCTTGTCCAAAGTATCGGGGATGGAGGCGCCTGGCTCTACACACCTCGCGCCTCATATAAAGTCCCACCCACCTGTTTAGGTTTTTAAGTTTATCGTATTCATTAAGGGATGGAAACATGCACCCCTTACCTTTTTATACTATTTAATGATTGGTATTGTCCATTACTTTTATTTATTTAGATGTCTCTTCCATATTCAGGCATCGCTTAATTTTTTACACTGTGTGTTTCGTTTTGGTGTCAGTCTGGAGGAGTTTATCTCACTACGCTACTGCTCCTTACTATCATTCCTATTGCGTGTGCACAGCCACGCTGTCCCTCTGTGTTGCTACTGTGTTGGGTTGGGAGGTGGGCTGGTCTGGCCCTGCCGGCTGCTTGGCCTATCTTTGGGAGCTGCGATGCGCTCCTGGGGTCCTCCCCTTTCTCCCCCTCTCCTCAATCTGAGTGACGTGGAGGATCGGGTACACGCCCAATTGCGCATCGACGTCACGCCTCCGGCGCCGACACGCACTGCGTCACTTTCTGTGACGTCGGCGCGCCGCCGCTGTCGATTCCATCCAGCATCCTACACGAGATGATGACCGTCAGACAATGGGCAGCTGACGCTGCTCAGCTGTTTGGCGCCATCGCCTCCTATTGGCTGCCAGCGTGCCGTTGGTGGACACCCATGATCACATTGGAGTACATATACTCCCCCCGAGTCATTCCCAGCCCCCATATGCTGGTCATCCCCATGGTCTGCTTGCACTCCCGGTTCACATGGCCCACACCTCTCCCAGGTAATTCTCTTGGTTTCTTTCACCATCACTTGTCTTTCCTTTCCCATTCTGTTCCTCCTTTTTGGTATTCCTTTTTCTCATAACCTCACACTGATACCACTCTCTGCTATCTTTCTTTGTTTCCTGACCAACATTTGCACTAACACTCTTTTCACCACTCACACTAGTCACCTTCCCACATATATTTACGTTTTTACCACTACTCACACCAGTCACTATCCCACACACACACACACATACACACATTCACTATCTATTCCTTTGTTCATAGATGGTTATCACTTGGATCACACCCAATTTCGCATCCATGGGAATTCCTCTTTGGGGATTGCTGTTTTGTATCCGGACCTCCATCTGTGTGCTCTGGGCTAGTCCACCTCAGCTCCCAACAGGCTGATGTTTCGCCGGTTGGCCCCCAGCCTTCCACGCCTATGTCCAACCTTATGGGAGCACCTGTAAGTAGCATACAGAATCGGGCCCTACCCCCCCGCTTCTCCCCTCCCCTCCTCCACACTTACGCTGATTGAATATACAGTGTTGATTATTTTAGATGTTTTTTTAATATGGATATTTTTTAATACTTATAGACACCTACCTCATACTTGCTCCTGAAGAGTGGCGTTCGCCACGAAACGCGTTGAGCCAATAGATGCCCCTACGTTTATACTATATTACTCTACTATATACATACCAATTGGACCTTACCAATCTACAATGACTATAATTATCTACCATGGAGACACACCTCAGTGAACTTGGCTATCTACATTTTTTACGGCATGAACCAATTAAGTTGTTCTACTATGGGATTACGAGCCATTACCTGGCCCCCCCGTTGTTTATATTTGCATCAGCTTTTATCTTCATTCCTACTTTACATTTTAATTGGATATATAATTTTTTTCCTACTAAGAATACAATGGATTGCTATTGAGACCTGCTGTCTATGAAACTGCCTTCTACAATGTTTACAATATACAGTGTTTACAATATAAACCTATTTTTGTATTTGTGATACAATTTATATATGATGTAAGACTCGGCTCTCATAGATCTAGGTTGTTTCTAGTACCAATATGGACCATGTTACAATATGTACCTTCCTTACAATCTTATATTATTAAATCATTTTATGCCAATTGATGTCATGTGATGCTTCTATTCAACGTTCTTGGTTCTGCTCTATTTTTGGGTACCTGCCATATTCATGGTGGCGGTGTTATCTCCTGGAGTGCATGTTTCATCTAAAGTCCCACCTTTTTTGTCTTTTGTTCCTTGTCCAAAGTATCGGGGATGGAGGCGCCTGGCTCTACACACCTCGCGCCTCATATAAAGTCCCACCCACCTGTTTAGGTTTTTAAGTTTATCGTATTCATTAAGGGATGGAAACATGCACCCCTTACCTTTTTATACTATTTTTCATGATTGGTATTGTCCATTACTTTTATTTATTTAGATGTCTCTTCCATATTCAGGCATCGCTTAATTTTTTACACTGTGTGTTTCGTTTTGGTGTCAGTCTGGAGGAGTTTATCTCACTACGCTACTGCTCCTTACTATCATTCCTATTGCGTGTGCACAGCCACGCTGTCCCTCTGTGTTGCTACTGTGTTGGGTTGGGAGGTGGGCTGGTCTGGCCCTGCCGGCTGCTTGGCCTATCTTTGGGAGCTGCGATGCGCTCCTGGGGTCCTCCCCTTTCTCCCCCTCTCCTCAATCTGAGTGACGTGGAGGATCGGGTACACGCCCAATTGCGCATCAACGTCACGCCTCCGGCGCCGACACGCACTGCGTCACTTTCTGTGACGTCGGCGCGCCGCCGCTGTCGATTCCATCCAGCATCCTACACGAGATGATGACCGTCAGACAATGGGCAGCTGACGCTGCTCAGCTGTTTGGCGCCATCGCCTCCTATTGGCTGCCAGCGTGCCGTTGGTGGACACCCATGATCACATTGGAGTACATATACTCCCCCCGAGTCATTCCCAGCCCCCATATGCTGGTCATCCCCATGGTCTGCATGCACTCCCGGTTCACATGGCCCACACCTCTCCCAGGTAATTCTCTTGGTTTCTTTCACCATCACTTGTCTTTCCTTTCCCATTCTGTTCCTCCTTTTTGGTATTCCTTTTTCTCATAACCTCACACTGATACCACTCTCTGCTATCTTTCTTTGTTTCCTGACCAACATTTGCACTAACACTCTTTTCACCACTCACACTAGTCACCTTCCCACATATATTTACGTTTTTACCACTACTCACACCAGTCACTATCCCACACACACACACACATACACACATTCACTATCTATTCCTTTGTTCATAGATGGTTATCACTTGGATCACACCCAATTTCGCATCCATGGGAATTCCTCTTTGGGGATTGCTGTTTTGTATCCGGACCTCCATCTGTGTGCTCTGGGCTAGTCCACCTCAGCTCCCAACAGGCTGATGTTTCGCTGGTTGGCCCCCAGCCTTCCACGCCTATGCCCAACCTTATGGGAGCACCTGTAAGTAGCATACAGAATCGGGCCCTACCCCCCCGCTTCTCCCCTCCCCTCCTCCACACTTACGCTGATTGAATATACAGTGTTGATTATTTTAGATGTTTTTTTAATATGGATATTTTTTAATACTTATAGACACCTACCTCATACTTGCTCCTGAAGAGTGGCGTTCGCCACGAAACGCGTTGAGCCAATAGATGCCCCTACGTTTATACTATATTACTCTACTATATACATACCAATTGGACCTTACCAATCTACAATGACTATAATTATCTACCATGGAGACACACCTCAGTGAACTTGGCTATCTACATTTTTTACGGCATGAACCAATTAAGTTGTTCTACTATGGGATTACGAGCCATTACCTGGCCCCCCCCCGTTGTTTATATTTGCGTCAGCTTTTATCTTCATTCCTACTTTACATTTTAATTGGATATATAATTTTTTTCCTACTAAGAATACAATGGATTGCTATTGAGACCTGCTGTCTATGAAACTGCCTTCTACAATGTTTACAATATACAGTGTTTACAATATAAACCTATTTTTGTATTTGTGATACAATTTATATATGATGTAAGACTCGGCTCTCATAGATCTAGGTTGTTTCTAGTACCAATATGGACCATGTTACAATATGTACCTTCCTTACAATCTTATATTATTAAATCATTTTATGCCAATTGATGTCATGTGATGCTTCTATTCAACGTTCTTGGTTCTGCTCTATTTTTGGGTACCTGCCATATTCATGGTGGCGGTGTTATCTCCTGGAGTGCATGTTTCATCTAAAGTCCCACCTTTTTTGTCTTTTGTTCCTTGTCCAAAGTATCGGGGATGGAGGCGCCTGGCTCTACACACCTCGCGCCTCATATAAAGTCCCACCCACCTGTTTAGGTTTTTAAGTTTATCGTAACAATTGCTATTGCATCATCTATTGAAATTTGTCTGTTGGGCTTGGTAGACACATTAGCACCCAAAAATGTGATCCGCACTCTGCTCACATTGGTCCTGTATTATGCTCGCAAAGTGATTATCTTATCCTACCCTCATGACCTGGAAGGCATTGGTTAACAAGGCTCTACCGCTGTATGCAGCTACATATCTCAGTAGAGGGGCACCTGATAAGTTTAAAAAGGTGTGGGGTGGCTGGATAGATGACAATTCAACTGCATCTGATTAATTGCCTCCTGGTGAATAGATGAATGTGGCGGGTAGTGCGGCTTGTGTAAGCCTAGATGGGAACCTATAACCGCTTTCACTACTGCTATTGGGGGATGTTATATTGCATATAACGAATGTACATTGTATATATCCTCCCCCTTCCCTTCTTTTCCCCTTTACTATGGTTTTAATATGGAAGGATTTCTGATGTCTGTTATTATTTGGTATAGGAGCTGCATTCTACACTGGTGCTGGGGATTGTAGTGCTGAATGTTTATTATGTTCTAAGTTTGTATGTGTCTTTTTCTATGTTAAAAAACCTTTAATAAAAAGAATTTACAAAAAAAAAAAAAATCAAAAATGGGTCTTTTAATTAAAAAGGCTTCAGTTGAATAGGTGCAAATATTGTTCATTTGTATCTTCATATATTCACCAAACAAACATATAATTCATCATTGGAAAAATAACGCTTATCCATTCACTCCCTGACCTCAGCACAGATTACCATCCAATTTCCCTAGAGAAAAACCCAAGCTATTGTAGTATTATTAGTCTGAAGCCAATTAATTCAGCAGTGTGGTTTAAGACAGCACAACAAAAATAAACATAAGCACTTGAAAAATGCATACATTATGCAGTATTTGATTCACCAATGAGAACATCCTGCAAGTGTATCTGGGAATCTAAGGTTGGATGGGGCCCAAGCTGCAATTCCCTCTGTACCACTGAGAAGGACCGGGATCTTAAAGCGGTAGTAAACCCGCTGACTTTTTTTTTTCCCTACACCTGTAAGGGAAAAGGCATTATGAGCTAGTATGCACCGCATACTAGCTCATTATGAGATACTTACCTTAGAAGGAGGCGCCGGCATCTCACCCGGTCCACGCCGAGGGAGCTGACATTTCCCCTCAGCGTGTCTTCCGGGTATCACGGCTCCGACGCTGTGAGTGGCCGAAGCCGCGATGTCGTCACTCCCGCGCGTGTGCGCGGGAGACTTTTTTCCGGCAAGGTCCGGCAGCTGCCGGGCTTTTAGCCAAAAATCCCCTGTGCGCATGCGCGGCTGCAGTCAGCGGCTCATTGCGAGGGGAATATCTCCTAAACCGTACAGGTTTAGGGGATATTTTTTTTACCTACAGGTAAGCCTTATTATAGGCTTACCTGTAGGTAAAAGTTTAAAAAATAGGTATACAACCGCTTTAAGAAGAGTCACCACTGAGACATGGACATGTCACTTGGCTTTTCCCCAACATATAGGAAGTTGATTTAAAGTATATATACAAGATAAAAGAATAAATATTGAACACACACACATTTGCTTATGTTTTTACTTCTTAAAAATATTGCAACCCCTTAAAAATACCTGTTAATCTGTCCAGAAATCCAGTGATCCCCTTATTTCCTGTATGAGCTGATAACTCAACATAACAAGTGGAGAGAAAGAGCCACATGTCCTGTTCATACTGCTAAATCCTGGTCCAGAATAGACTATCATGCAAGTATACCTATGATCTAATAGTTTAACTGCAACTGCTAGTGTATATATACTATAAATCCTTGTGTGGGTATCTCTGGCCTGTCCTTGTTTTTATTTCACATGCACAGTGGCAGGTAGCTAGGTCAGCTAATGTGCATGTATGTAGTAGCCACCTTGCTATATATTAGTGAGCCTGTTTATTGCAATAGAGTTTATATACCACTTTAGTTATTTTAGAAACCACTAGGGAGTTCCAGGGCCACACCAGTTCCTGCCAGTAAGCAGTTTCATTCCAGGCTGGTTGGACAACAGGTGGAGGATACCTCAGTCACCACTTGTCTTCAGGTCTCCGACACAAAGTCAAACACTGCATCATCCTCAGAGGCCCCTGCAACTGAAAATTGCTGCAACATTCATCTGGAGTTATCTCTCTCAATGACTATATATACCTGGGTATAGGTTCACAATTCCACCAGGACTCCTATTGAACCCTTTGCTGATAACATCGGTTTGTACATTGGATGTATGCACTCTTAATAATCTTTTCTTATATAAAGATTGTATTATTTCTATACTGGTGTGCATCTACAGTATCTCACAAAAGTGAGATACTGTAGATGCACCCCTCACATTTTTGTAAATATTTTATTATATCTTTCCATGTGACAACACTGAAGAAATAACACTTTGCTACAATGTAAAGTAGTGAGTGTACAGCTTGTATAACAGTGTAAATTTGCTGTCACCCAAAATAACTCAACACACAGCCATTAAGAGCTATGAGATCCCATTCAAAATTGAATCCTGCCAGGATTCGTATTTGAATCTGAAAAATCCCAAAAACGTTGTGTTTGCAAAGCAATTTAAATGTATCACCACCCTCCTCGTGATGACCATTTCAATAGCCTGGATTTGTAGGGCTGTGGAATCACCTCAATGCAGATCGTTAAAATGCCTAGCAATATTGGTCCCATGTCTTCTTTCAATGTTATACAAATGATCATGGAGGCGATCCCTAAGTCTTCAGGTCGTCTGGCTGACATATTGAACACTACATTTCTTACAGATGATGAGATAAAAAAAACATTTTTAGCATTACAATTCAAAAAAGATTTGATAATAGATACACTATTACAGTAGATTTAAACGTATCACCCTTAACAATGTGTGTGCAACAAGGACAATTGCCAGCTCCACACCTGAAATGCCCAACAAAATCCAGCCATGTTCTATTTTTAGATCTGCTGGAGTTTTTTTTTTTTAATCAACAAAATTGATTTTTATTGAGTAGAACACAAGGCATTACAAGGTACAATTGCATAGGCATACAATCCATAAAATTCAGGAGCTGCAATCCTCATAGCAAAAAATGATTTGTAGTAACCGCATAGCCAACTTATCTAACAAAAGAAGGGGAGGCATTGCCTAATACAGTATTGGTGAACCTATGGCACGTGTGCCACAGCTGGCACGCAGAGCCATCATTTTGGGCAAGCGAGAGGGTCCAGGTTCGCAGTGGGGAGATCGTGACAGCAAGCAGTGGCGAGGTGCAGGAAACTGTCTGCACGAGTGAGTGGGCTGCCCCGCAGCCTCAGCGCGGAAGGCTACAGGTCTGACAGCACGGGAGGGAGAGAAGAGCTTCACCCTCTCTCTCTGTCCCCCTCTCTCTGTCCCCCCCTCTCTCTCTGTGTCCCCCCTCTCTCTCTGTCCCCCTCTCTCTCTCTCTGTCACCCCTCTCTCTCTCTCAGCCCCGCTCTTTTTTAGTCCCCCCTCTCTGTGTCCCCATCTCTTTGTCCCCCTCTCCCTCTGAGCCCACCTCCCTTTATTTCAGCCCCCGTCCGTCTCTCTGTCCTCTCAGAATCTCTCTCACACCCCTCTCTCTCTGCCCCCCCTCTCTCTCTCAGCCCCCCTCTTTTTCAGTCCCCCCTCTCTCTGCCCCCTTCTCTCTCTGTCACACTCCTTTCTCTCTGTCCCCCCTCTCTCTCAGCCCCCTCCCTCTCAGCTCCCCTCCCTCTCAGCCCCTTTCTCTCTCAGCCCCCCTCTCTCTCTCTGTCCCCCCTCTCACCCCCCCTCTCTCTCTCTGTCAACCCTCTCACCCCCCTCTCTCTCACACCCCCATCTCACCCCCATCTCTCTCTCACACCCCCCTCTCTCTCACTCCCCTCTCTCTCACACCCCTCTCTCTCTCTGTCCCCTCTCTCTCTCACTCCCTCTCTATTTCTCTCACACCACTCTCTCTCACACACCCCCATCTCTCACTCTCACACAACACCTCTCTTTTCGCAAATTGCCATGTTGCCACTTTGCAACACAAAACCAACTTATTTATTTCAGTTTGGGCACTCTGGCTCAAAAAGGTTCACCATCACTGGCCTAATACCTTGAGTTACTAATACTAATAAAAAGAAAGATCTGCTGGAGTTTAAATCACTAGATGACAAATAATTACCCAAAGAGGGGGCCTGACATGAAACAGTTTTAAAACCTCTCAACAATATTTGGGCATATGTATTATCTTCAAAAAAGAATATAACGTTCTATTATTCTTTTGACTTTTCTATTCTCTTTTACTGAAAGAAGTAGAAAAAACAGGATTACTAGTATTAGTACTAGTATTAGTACTAGTATTAGTGTCGTGAGAATTATGCCGTGTACACACGGTCAGACTTTTTGACCAGACTGGTCAGACGGACCGAGTCCGGCAGCAATTCGACCGTGTGTGGGCTTCATCGGACCTGCAGCGGACTTTTTCGGGCGAAAATCTGACGGACTTTAGATTTGGAACATGCTTCAAATCTTTACGTCGGAACTCCGCCGGACCCAGTTCCTAACGAAAAGTCCACTCGTCTGTATGCTAGTCCGACGGACGAAAACCGACTCTAGGGCAGCTATTTGCTACTGGCTATCAACTTCCTTATTTTAATCTGGTTGTACATCATCACGTACAAATCCGTCGGACTTTGATGTGATCGTGTGTAGGCAAGTCCGTTCGTTAGGAAAGTCCGTTGGAAGTCCGCCGAAAGTCCGTCGGATAGACCGTCAGATCAGTCCGGTCGAAAAGTCCGCTCGTGTGTACGCGGCATTATCCTGCAATATGTGACTCTATCACTCATCGCTCTACGCAAAGTCTTGTCACCATATCCACGCTGTTGAAACCTGTTGCTCATCTCACTGGATTTCCTGTTAATATCTGCCTTCTCGCTGCAAATCCTCCGCAGTCTGAGAAACTGTCCGACAGGTATACCTCGAGTGACATGTCCAGGATGTCCTGAATCCGCTCGTAGTATCTGATTTCCTGAAAGGGGCTTCCTATATAAGCCAGAAACAGCATGTCCATCCATGCTTCAAAAAGTCATATCCAAAAAAGAAATAACATTAGAAGCCATCTGTCTGTCCCAAATGATTATCATTAAGAAATAATAAAAGAGCAAATCATCGATGTAAAGGTTGGCCGCCATTGTGGCCCTGCATTTCTTGAGGTAAAAGGCTCCATCAAATGAAAAAAAAAATGGAAATGGAAAAAATTCCAGGACGTATTCTTTATGGACAGAACAGTAGCCACTTCCGTGATCTAACAAAAAATCCACAGCTGTCAGACCTAACTGATGTGGTATCGAGGAGTAAAGACTGGACACATCACAAGTATTCCATCTATCACCCTCCATCCAGACCTGCTTTTGACACATTTTAAGTAATTGCTTTGTATCTCTCAAATAACTTGGCAATTCCTTCACTAAGGATTGGAGTTGATAATCAACCCAACAGCTTAAATGCTCGTCAAGGAATCCTATTCCAGTCACAATTGGTCTACTCCAGTTGCGGCTGGTGGTATTTTTTTTTGGGGGGGCGGCAAACGGTGCACAGCCACTCCCTCCCGGTCGGGTCACCAGCACATCCCCTGGCTGTTGGTCGATCACCGGGCCGCAACACTTACTCACTTCCTGATTGGCCGGGAGGAGAATTAGTGTGAGAATAGCGAATATTAATTCGCTAGTCGCTCACAACTGGGTGGGCTCGGAGCGCAGTGCTCTGCGCCCTGAGCCCACCCTATTTTGAAGCCTATTAGAGCCTCTGGCTCTAATCAAAAGCTTAAAAAAAAAACTACCCCCCCATTGAAATCCATGCATCTGGCGCCCTGCATGTAGATTAGGGGGCCATACGCATGGATGGGGGGGCGGCGCCATCTGCGCCCCTTATGGACGGGTCGTCACTGGTCTACTAACAAGGGACGCTAACCCTTTGTGGATTTTAGGGAGGTGGTAAAAGATGGGAGTAATAGGTGTCTGTGTGTCAGAGAAGCTCTCCAAGAAGATCGGCTATTGGGCGCTCCGGTGTGCGCCGGTTCGCGCCTGGGCGCGTCGGCATGGGCGCGCGCACGGCACTTGGCGCCAACCGCCCTATTTAATGTGCTGGAACCTTCTGCTCGGTGCTGTCCGATCTGCAGCTCCCAGTGCCTGAGTTCCTGTTTCCTGTCCACTTCCTGTTTGCCTGTCTGATCTCCTAGTGACCCCGGCTTGTCTTGGACTTCTCTTGTTATCTGCCTGCACCTGACCACGGCTTCCCTTGACTACGTCTCTGCCTGCTCCTCTGTACTACGTTGCCCCCCTGCTGCCAACCCTGCCTGTGACCCGGACTTTGAGCCTGCCTGTTTCTATGTACCTTGCTGACCGTCTGCTGCCAACTCTGCCTGAGACCGGACCTGCCATTTCTGCTCCTGCTCTGCACCAGTCGCTTAGTCCCTTACTTCCTAGGACTTCCAGACCATACGCATCAGGATCCTGGGCCTTACCTCCGCAAGTCACCCGCCAGGCTCTCTTACCACTCTGCGCTCCTGTGCCTTCTGTTTACACTACCAGGGGCCGGGAACCAGATACGTACGGGAGGCCTCCCCTGCTATACCGGGTTTGTCAGTCAGGTACGTGTAAGTCTGACAGTATCGGACAGCCATGTCCGAGCCCGAGCAGGGATCCTCTCCCATGGAGGAGCTATGCAGACACCTGGCGGGTCTCACTCAAGCTGTAAAGAGCCTTCAGGAAGGCTACACTAGGCTGGAAGAGAGAGTCCAGGTGCTCTCCTCACCTGCAAACCCTTTAGCTGCTGCTGCTTCCGGACTCTCATCTCCTCCCTCCGTGGTCATGCTTCCTCCTGAGCCAAGGGTACCTACACCTGACAGATTTTCCGGTGAACGTAGCAAGTATCGATCCTTCCGCAATGCCTGCGAACTATACTTTGCTCTGCTACCACGAACCTTCTCCTTGGAAGCAACAAACGTGGGCTTTGTAATTTCTCTCCTTTCTGGCGAACCACAGACCTGGGCCCACCGTCTCCTGGAACAAAAATCAGCATCCCTAGACAACCTGGATGCATTCTTTGCTGCCATGTCCCAACTGTATGAGGACCCCCAGTTGAAAGCCACCGCTGAGTCCGCCTTGCACGCCCTACAACAAGGGCGTAGACCCGCCAAAGATTACGTCCTGGAATTCAGGCGTTGGAGTTCAGACACAGATTGGAACGACGCGGCCCTGTGTTACCAATTTCGCATGGGTCTTTCCGATCCGCTAAAGGACGAGTTGGCGCGGGTGGGAGTACCACAGACTTGGAGGACCTCATCAACCTGTCCGTTCAGATAGACCGGCGCCTCAGAGAGCGCCGATCCGAAAGAACCACCAGTCAGTTCCGTCCTACCTGGGTCCTCCCAAAGGTCCCTAGTGCCACCAGCTCTGTCGGCCCAAGCCTTCGTGTACCGCCTACTCTGGTGCTTGATCCCCCTGAGACAATGCAGCTTGGCCTTCTCCGACCATCCCTCACACCTGAAGAGCGACAGCGTCGACGGGTGAACAACCTATGCATGTACTGTGGGGAGTCAGGCCACTACGTGAGATCTTGCCCTAACAAGACACGTAAGTCTCTTTCAGCCTCTACTAAGTGTGCTCCTGTCATACGTAATCCTGCTAATCATCTTGCTCTCCCCATTGTTCTACAGCTTCCAGGACAGGATCTTACAGTCTCGGTCATAATTGACTCCGGAGCTTGTAGCTGCTTTATAGACCTAACCTTTGCCGCTATCCACCGCATTCCTCTCCAAGCAAAATCACAGGGACTTGCGGTCCATCTCGCTGATGGCTCCACCCTCAGCTCGGGTCCCGTCACCCAGGAGACTATTCCTCTATTGGCCATTATGGATACTCACCATCGAGAATTCCTTCGTTTTGATGCGATTTCTTCTCCACTTTTTCCGATTATTTTTGGAATGCCATGGCTACAAGCCCATAACCCTAGTATCGATTGGGCTTCCGGAGAAATTAAGTTCTGCTCCCGCTATTGTCACCAACACTGTTTGCCCAGTACCCCTACAGATGCCTCTCAACTCATGTGTCTGGACGTGGACACCAAATCGCAGCAAGCGATTCCCACTCCGTATCGGGATTTTCTTGACGTCTTCAGTAAAAAGGGGGCGGAAACCCTTCCTCCTCACAGGCCTTATGATTGCCCGATAGAACTTTTGACTGGGTCTGAAGTTCCGTTTGGATGAAGTTTCCCATTAACAGAGCAGGAGTTGGCTACTCTCAAGACTTATATTGATGAGAACTTAAAGAGAGGATTCATCCGTCCATCCACGTCACCGGCCGGGGCCGGCATTTTCTTCGTGGAGAAGAAGGACCACTCCCTTCGGCCTTGTATCGACTATAGAGAGTTAAACAAAATAACCATCAAGAATCGCTACCCCTTACCTCTCGTACCCAAACTCTTCCAAAGACTAGGTTCAGCAACAATCTTCACTAAACTCGATCTCTGTGGGGCCTATAATCGAATCCGCATCAGGGAGGGAGATGAGTGGAAAACTGCCTTCCGTACCCGGTTCGGGCACTTTGAATATCTTGTTTTGCCCTTTGGTCTGTGCAACGCGCCTGCAACGTTTCAGCACTTCATTAACGACATTTTCCGTGACCTCCCGGACTTATACGTTATAGTATATCTAGATGACATCTTGATTTTCTCCTCCTCAGTCATCGAACATCGCAGGCATGTCCGAAATGTTCTAACCCGGCTCAGGCAGCATGAACTTTACGCCAAATTAGAAAAGTGCGAATTCAAACGCCAATGTATCCAGTTCCTCGGCCTAATCATTGCTAGTGACGGCATTAAGATGGATCTGCAAAAAGTGGCAGCTATCCTCGACTGGCCCGCTCCCTCCGATAAAAAAGGGGTCCAACGCTTCATTGGCTTCGCCAACTTTTATCGCAAATTCATTAAAGGCTTCTCTGCAATTATTACACCAATTACCGAACTAACCAAGCAAGGGAACCGTTTTTGTTGGTCCACCGAGGCGCAATCTGCCTTTGACAAACGTAAAAAATTGTTTACCTCCGCCTCCATCCTGAAACATCCAAACCCTGACTTACCTTTCGTCCTTGAAGTGGACGCTTCAGAAGTTGCTGTGGGGGCAGTACTCTTTCAGCGGCAAGGTGCCAAGTCCCTGCTTTATCCAGTAGCTTTCTTTTCTCGGAAACTCTCCACTGCCGAAAGGAACTACGATGTTGGAGACAGAGAGCTTCTAGCTATTAAGGCCGCATTGGAGGAGTGGCGTTATCTCTTAGAGGGTGCTGCACATCCCATTTTGTTCTATACTGACCACAAGAATCTCGAGTACTTGAGAACTGCCAAGAGACTGAGACCTCGGCAGGCAAGGTTGACCCTGTTCTTCTGTAGGTTCCAGTTTCACATCACATACAGACCTGGCTCCAAGAACACCAAGTCGGACGCATTATCCCGCATGTTCCAGGATTCCGAGGAACCTTTACCTTCTGACACCATCCTTCCTGCTGGAAATTTTCTGTTGCTACAGGGGGATATCATATCCCAAATTAAACAGGCCTCCAGGAATCTGTCCCCACCTATGGGAGTCGACGTATGCTTGCAAAATGGGTTGTTCCGGTTCAAAGACAAGATCTTGGTCCCAGAGAATCTAAGAGTGGCAGTACTGGAACTCTGCCATGATCATAAGTTAGCTGGGCATTTTGGCGTACTGAAGACGACAGAGCTGGTGCAACGTACATTTTGGTGGCCCCAACTGGTAAAGGATTGTAAGAGTTATGTGGAATCCTGCACCACCTGTGCTCGGAACAAAAATAGTCGGACAAAGGCCTGGGGTCTACTAAAACCTTTACCCATTCCAGAAAGACCCTGGAAGATGATTGCGATGGACTTCATCGTGGAACTCCCTCTGGCAGAGGGTTTTTCCACCATTTTTGTCATTGTGGATAGGCTGTCTAAGATGGCTCATTTCTTACCCATGAAAGGTACACCTTCTGCCGTGGAAACTGCGAAAATTTTTGTCAGAGAAATCGTAAGATTACATGGAGTACCAGCAAGTATAGTCTCCGATAGAGGTGTGCAGTTCACTTCCAGGTTCTGGAAGGCTCTCTGTGGGTCACTTGAGATTGAGTTGGCGTTCTCATGCGCCTATCACCCCCAGACAAACGGGTAGACAGAGAGGACTAACCAAACCCTGGAGCAATACCTCCGATGCTTTTCCACCTTCTCACAGAACAATTGGGTCTCTCTTCTACCTATTGCTGAGTTCGCATACAACAACTCTGTGGACTCAGCTATTAAACAGACACCATTCTTCGCCAATTATGGTTTTCATCCGTCATTTCTGCCTGAATCCTTACCTGAGTTCCCTATTCCTGCGGCTGATGAAACAATGGATTTCTTCGTCACCAATAATAAATTACTACGAGAAACAATGGCTAAAACCCAAGAATATAATAAAAGGATGTTTGATAGGAAGAAGCGTGGAGAACTCATTCTGGAACCTGGCAACCAGGTTTGGCTGTCCACCCTCAACTTAAAGTTGGCCTGTCCCTCGAAGAAGTTGGGTCCCAAATTCATGGGTCCCTTTCCAATCAAAAGGAAAATTAATGACGTGACCTATGAACTGGATCTACCCATTACATTAAGAGTTCATCCGGTCTTCCACGTATCCTTGCTGAAACCTGCTGTCCCTAATTCCTTTTCGGGTCGTAATACCGGCCCACCTGAACCTGTAATTGTGGATAACGAGACAGAATTTGAAGTGGAAGCAATCCTGGACTGCAGGAAGACACATGATCAAGTCCAATATTTGATCAAATGGAGGAGGTATGGACCAGAAGATAACTCCTGGGAACCAGAAAGCAATCTGCACACTAAGGAACTTTTAAGAGACTTCTGGAGTGCTCACGCTGATAGACTGGCCCAGATGGGCATCCGGACGCTGCCCTTTAGGAGGGGGCACTGTCAGAGAAGCTCTCCAAGAAGATCGGCTATTGGGCGCTACGGTGTGCGCCGGTTCGCGACTGGGCGAGTCGGCATGGGCGCGCGCAGGGCACTTGGCGCCAACCGCCCTATTTAATGTGCTGGAACCTTCTGCTCGGTTCTGTCCGATCTGCAGCTCCCAGTGCCTGAGTTCCTGTTTCCTGTCCACTTCCTGTTTGCCTGTCTGATCTCCTAGTGACCCCGGCTTGTCTTGGACTTCTCTTGTTATCTGCCTGCACCTGACCACGGCTTCCCTTGACTACGTCTCTGCCTGCTCCTCTGTACTACGTTGCCCGCTTGCTGCCAACCCTGCCTGTGACCCGGACTTTGAGCCTGCCTGTTCCTATGTACCTTGCTGACCGTCTGCTGCCAACTCTGCCTGAGACCGGACCTGCCATTTCTGCTCCTGCTCTGCACCAGTCGCTTAGTCCCTTACTTCCTAGGACTTCCAGACCATATGCATCAGGATCCTGGGCCTTACCTCCGCAAGTCACCCACCAGGCTCTCTTACCACTCTGCGCTCCTGTGCCTTCTGTTTACACTACCAGGGGCCGGGAACCAGATACGTACGGGAGGCCTCCCCTGCTATACCGGGTTCGTCAGTCAGGTACGTGTAAGTCTGACACAGTGGGATCAAGTTTTCACCCTAATTTTTTGAAAAAATACCAAGATACATACCCTTCTGTACCAATCCAGTCAATAGGGCGGCACAGTGGTGTAGTGGATAGCATTTTTGCCTAGCAGTAAGAAGGGTTGCTGGTTGAATCCCAACCATGACACTACCTGACTGGAGTTTGCATGTTCTCCCTGTACCTCCGAGGGTTTCCTCCAGGTACTCCGGTTTCCTCCCAAAGACTTACTGGTTGGTTAATTGGATCCTGTCTAAATTGGCCCTAGTATCTATGAATGTGAGTTAGGGACCTGATGCCGCGTACACACGAACGGACTTTACGGCAGACTTTGCCCGGCAAACGGGATTTCGCCAGACAATTCGATCGTGTGTGGGCTCCAGCGGACCTTGTTTTTTCAAAAGTTGGACGGACTTAGATTTGAAACATGTTTTAAATCAATCCGTCGAAAATGAGTCCGGTTGAAAAGCCCGCTCGTCTGTATGATAGTTTGAGGGACAAAAAGCCACGCTAGGGTAGCTGTTGGCTACTGGCTATGAACTTCCTTGTTTTAGTCCGGTCGTACGTCATCACGTACGAATTCGACGGACTTTGGTGGATTGTGTGTAGGCAAGTCCGTTCATTCAGAAAGTCCGTCGTAAAGTCTGTCGAAAAGTCAGCCGAGCAAAGTCTGCCGTAAAGTCGTGTGTACGCGGCATGAGAGTGTAACCTCCTTGATGGTAGGGGCTGATGTGAATGTACAATGTATATGTAAAGCGCTGCGTAAATAGACGGCGCTATATAAGTACCTGAAATAAATTTAAAAAAATAAATAAAAATACGCTTCTATATTGAGCTGTGGGGTTCAATATGTAGATCCATCAGACAATTTTCTGATGGCCTCCTCCTTATATATGCTGGAGGACCACCTGGCCACCTTTATCGGAATTCCTAATGACTATGGAGGAATCTGAGTTTAAGGTATTTAAAGCAAAATGCTCCTCAGAAGTTTAGAGGTTTAGTTAATTGCCTCATAACGTTAGTTCCTTTCTTTAAAACAATTAAGGGCTTTGCAGTCCTCTTGGTGGATTTGCAGTTCAGAATGAGGCAGAACAGGGCACAACTGTCAACCGAGGAGCATGTATGCTGTTTATGCTATGATGTCATTAATAGGCTTATTTCTGTTTTCAAGCATATGAAGGCATTTGTTTTACTTTGTTTAATTTTGTCTTTGTTTGACAGTTTGAGCAGTGATCCTTTTAAAATCCTTTTGACAGTGGAGAGTTAAAGTCGTCGTAAAGGTTGAAGGTTTTTACCTGCATGCAGGTAAAAAAAACCTTCAGTATGCAGCTCCCACTGCAGCCAGTATGCAGCCTCCGCCCCCCCAATACTTACATGAGCTGAATTGCAATCCAGCGGTGTGCAAGAGAGCAGCTGCTCTCCCGGGTCTTTGCCTCCTCATTGGCTGAGAGAAAGCAGCGGGAGGGAGCGAGGGTTGGGATGAGCCCTGTTCTGTATGTCTTGTGCAGGAGCGAGCACACACAAGTGCCCCCATAGCAAGCGGCTTGCTATGTGAGCATTCGGAGAAGAGGAGGAGCCAGGAGCGCAGGCAGGGGACCCAAGAAGGAGGAGGATCGGGGTTGCTCTGTGCAAAACCATTGTATGGAGCAGGTAAGTATGACATGTTTGGTATTTAAAAAAAAAAAAGTACCTTTATTGTCAGCTGAAAAATGTACAGTACTGAGTACAGTAAATGAACAGTATATCGTATCATATCGTAAACTCTTGTGAGTATTTTTTTACTTCTTAAACTCCCTGTTTTGATGATATTGGGCTATGAAGTTTGTGTTTCTCTTTCTCTGAGTGACATACAGATGCATCTCAAAAAATTAGAATAACATCAAAAAGTTCATTTATTTCAGTAATTCGATAAAAAAAAGTGAAACTCGTATATTTTATATAGATGCGTTACACACAGAGTGATATATTTCAAGCATTTCTTTCTTTTCATCTTGATGATTATGGCTTACAGCTAGTGAAAACCCCAAATTCTGTATCTCAGAAAACTAGAATATTACATAAGACCAATAAAAAAAGGATTTGTAATACAGAAATGTTGGCTTACTGAAAAGTATTTCCGTGTACAGTATAGTATGCACTTAATACTTGGTTGGGGCTCCTTTTGCATTAATTACGGCATCAATGCGGCGTGGCATGAAGACGATCAGCCTGTGGCACTGCTGAGGTGTTATGGAAGTCCAGGTTGCTTTGATAATGGCCTTCAGCTCATCTGCCTTGTTGGGTCTGATGTCTCTCATCTTCCTCTTGACAATACCCCACAGATTCTCACAGATTCTCTATGGGGTTTAGGTCAGGAAAGTTTGCTGGCCAATCAAGCACAGTGATACCATAATCATTAAATCAGGTATTGGTACTTTTGGCAGTGTGGGCAGGTGCCAAGTCCTGCTGGAAAACAAATTCAGCATCTCCATAAAGCTGGTCAGCAGAGGGAAGCATGAAGTGCTCTAGAATTTCCTGGTAGAGGGTTGTGCTGACTTTGGACTTGATAAAACACAGTGGGCCAACACCAGCAGATGACATGGCTCCCCAAATCATTACGGACTGTGGAAAATGTTGCATTTCATTTGGAAATCAAGGTCCCAGAGTCTGGAGGAAGAGTGGAGAGGCACAGAATCCAAGTTGCATGAGGTCCAGTGTGACGTTTCCACAGTCAGTGATGATTTGGGCAGCCAATTCATCTGCTAGTGTTGGTCCACTGTGTTTTATCAAGTCCAAAGTCAGCGCAGCCCTCTACCAGGAAATTCTAGAGCACTTCATGCTTCCCTCTGCTGACCAGCTTTATGAAGATGCTGATTTAATTTTCCAGCAGGACTTGGCACCTGCCCACACTGCCAAAGTTACCAATACCTGGTTTAACCTCCTGACGTCCGCGCTATAGCCGAATGACGGCCACAGCGCGGACCTGCATTCCCAGGAGGCCGTCATATGACGGCCTCACCTGTGCACGCTCCTTGCGCGCGCCCTGTAGGGCGCGCGCCGGGCGCGATGTGATCACCGAGTCACTGAGACTCGGCTGATCACCGATCCGAGTAAGGGGCCGGTCCTGGCCCCTTACCATGTGATCAGCTGTCAGCCAATGACAGCTGATCACATGATGTAAACAAAAAGATCGGTAATCGTTTTTTTTTTTTACTCACGCTGACAGCGTGAGTAGAAAAAAAAGCCGATCCCCGGCTGGGATGGAAGAAGCACATCTGCCTCATCAGTGCCGATTACTAGTGCCAATTTAAAAGAGCCCACAGTGCCTCCTTGCAGTGCCCACAGTGCCACCAAACAGTGCCCACAGTGCCACCAAACAGTGCCCACAGTGCCACCTATCAATGCCAACAAGTCCAACCTATCAATGCCCACAAGTGCCACCTATCAATGCCCACCTGTAATGCCAATCAGTGCCACCTGGCAGTGCTGCCCATCACTGCCACCCATCAGTGCCCATCTCTGCCACCCATCAGTGCCCATCACTGCCGCCTATCAGTGCCCATCACTGCCGCCTCATCACCGTACATCAATGAAGGAGAAAAATTACCCGTTTTAAATTTTTTATAACAAAAAATAATAAAAAAAATTTTTTCAAAAAAATTCAGTTTTTTACATTTTTTTAACAAAAAGTAAAAACTGCAGAGGTGATCAAATACCACCAAAAGAAAGCTCTATTTGTGGTGAAAAAATGATAAAAATGTCATTTGGGTACAGTGTTGTATGACCGCGCAATTGTAATTCAAAGTGCATCAGCGCTGAAAGCTGAAAATTGGTCTGGATAGGAGGGGGGTTTAAGTGCCCTGTAAGCAAGTGGTTAATGATTATGGTATCACTGTGCATGAGTGCCCAGCAAACTCGCCTGACCTAAACCCCATAGAGAATCGGTGGGGTATTGTCGAGAGTAAGATGAGAGACACCAGACCCAACAATGCAGATGAAAGATGCTATCAAAGCAACCTGGACTTCCATAACACCTCAGCAGTGCCACAGGCTGATCGCCTCCATGCCACGCCGCATTGATGCCGTAATTCATGCAAAAGGAGCCCCAACCAAGTATTGAGTGCATACTATACTTTACATGGACATACTTTTCAGTAAGCCAACATTTCTGTATTAAAAATCCTTTTTTTTATAGGTCTTATGTGATATTCTAATTTTCTGATACAGAATTTTGGGTATTCGCTAGCTGTAAGCCATAATCATCAAAATTAAAAAAAGAAATGCTTAAAATATATTACTCTGTGCGTAACGCATCTATATAAAATATATGAGTTTCACTTTTTGAATTGAATTACTGAAATAAATGAACTTTTTGATGATATTCTAATTCTTTGGAGATGCACCTGTATACTGACCAAGCTGATGAAATACTGGAGCCTTTGAGATTGTGTGTTGGAGCCATCTAGTGGTGTGATGTGACCAGATGCATATCCCAGACTTGCTGCTGAGATTGTGGGTTTATTCAATGCTGTATTGAAAGGTGTATGATATTACATATATATATATTTGAAACGTAAGTATTATTTATGAATTGCTGTAGCTGAACAGAATGCTATCCTTATTTATTCACAGTTTTTTCCATCACATTGGATTTATTGGATATCATTAAAAAGAGACAGTGGATACATTTTGTACTATAGGTTTTGCATATATTGTATTCAGGTTTCAGGTTGCTGCGGTCCTTGATGCTTTCCTTTTTGACAGTAAGTTCAGGTGGTTTGGTAAATTCATTTGGACTGTACATTTGGCATGGCAATAAATATTACCCCATACAAGGTAATGGAGCTGCATAGCAACTGCCCTGCAACCACGTGCATGGTGCAATGTATATGGTTACGGCATAATGGTGCGGGCTTACAGGGTTGAACAGGCAGTGAGGACGCAACATGTCAAACACCCTCTGTAAAGCGATCCACCGCAGATTGCTTCTCAGAGGGGCGGCAACTTGTGTAAACAAGCCCTAAAGCCTTTTACAATAAAATAAAAAAGTAATAAATTTGTAATTAATAATTAATTAATTAATAAATAATTAATTTCAATAAAAGAGTTCTGTTAAATAAATTCTGTTTATCTAACAGTTATAAGGAAATAGCAGGCAACGCCATCTTGTGGCAGTATGCTAGTACTTACAGCATGTTAGTAGTTAATTAAGACCAGTTTAATGCATTAATATACCTGTATTTATTCTGTAAAGCAGTGGTCATCTACCCTGTCCTCAGGGCCCACTAACAGGCCAGGTTTTATGTATTACCTTGGGGAGATGCAGACTAGAATACTGCAATCACTGAGCAGCAAATTATATCACCTGTGATGTATTTCAGTTATCTTGCAAAACTGGCCTGTTAGTGGGCCCTGAGGACAGGCGTTGATGACCACTGGTGTAAAGCATTCAATCTGACATTTGCCAAACATGGTAAACTGGTGCAAGGACAGTGACTGATTCACTGACATTAAAGAGTGGTAAACTCTATTGAGGAAAAAAAAAAGGTTTCCTCCTGCCAGGCATTATCAGGTTGTTTAGACCCCTGATATCTCACCAAAGCCCCCTACAAGGGCTGATAAAAAAAAAGAATAAAAAATAAAATTGTAAAAAATAATAGAAAATAAAATAATAAAAATTACTGATCGTAAGTGATTACATTCCCTCTGTTCTCAGCTGCACAAGGAGCTCAGAGAGCTGGGGGAAAAGAAACAGCAGCACACTGGTCTTCCCAATGAATGGCTATGCAGAGGGGGTGTGTCAGGACAAGTCTGATCATTGGAGGGGAGCAGGCTGAGTTCTCAGCACTAGATAACTGACCACTCTGTGCTGTGTTTCTGCTTAGCAGAAACACAGGATCTCTGTCTCCCCTAATGACAGATTGCTGATCTGCCTTGTTTACATAGGAAGACTGCCGTTATGCCTCTCTCGTGTACGATCCGCCGGACCCATTGATCGTCTCCTGCTGTGTCCAATCACAGAGGGAGCTGGTCGCAGGCGGGGTGCGTGGGCGCCCCAGACCCAGAATAGCGAAATCACGCACCTGTACAATATTTTGCACAGGAGAGCCGCCGCCCCACAGTATATGTACGCAGGGCGGTTGACAAATGGTTAAGGACTGTAGCTGGCTGATGTAAAAAACTAAGGTAAACTTCACCCGTTTTTGGCCTGAAGTGATGAAACGAAGGGTCGGCATGTGTGAAAGGGGCCTAAGGACGGCCATACACGGATCGAACATTGGTTGGTTCAGCAGAAACCGGCCGAGATTCAAACCATTAATGGGCAGGCTGAATGTACAAAGTTGATCGATCAACTTGGGTACAACCAGCCTGCTGGATTCTCTTGCGATTGTCTCTAGCGGGTGCTATAACCGCTAGCAATAATCATTATCTTCTCCCAGTGGGGACGGCTTTCCGCTCCCGCCCCCCTCACCCAGAGAAGACAATTGCTCAGCAGGAGGGATTCCCCCTGTCAGCACTGTCTGTGTTGATGGTGGAATCATGCAAATTTCTTGCCTGCTACTTGTGGTTGCAGGAAAGAAATTTGCGATGTGTATTTCTGGCCTAAGATGGATTTGACTAGAAAATTAAAGCCAAACTCCAGTTAACACCTTTTAAGTAGTTACAAAAGTTTTTGTTTTTCCTTTTCGGATAAGCCCTGGCTCACACCAGCGTGACTTGTCAGTCCAAAGTCGCACGCAGGGCCGTCTTTAATATTGATTGGACCCTGGGCCAAACTTTTCTTGGGACCCCCGCCCCCCATGCATCTTCACCTGCTCTGAGACATACAATAAATAGCAGCTAGACTCAAAATCAGTTTAATGAATCAGATCAGGCAACTATTGTGATTGGTTGCCAGAGGTTATAGTATATCATTACCACTCACTGACTGGTTGCTAGAGGTTACAGCACACATACGGCTCACTGATTAGTTGCTAGAGGTTACAGCACATGATTTCTGCTTGTTGATTGGCTGCTAAAGATTACTATGGATATGACTTCAGGGGGGCATGATATACATATGAATGCCGCCGGCCGCCGCTATTTACATATGAATGCCGCCGCTAATTACATATGAATTCCGGTAATTTACATGTAAACACAGGGTCTGCAGGTGAGTCATCTGTACACAACAAAAGGACAGACCTGGGCAGCATTAGTAGCAGCACTTCACACTGAGATATTGGGACACAGCCCGGGACTAAAACCTCAAGGGATGAGGGAATTTAAACCAGGATAGTTGCACTCCATTTGTGGCAATGGACCCATTCAAATTGCTGCGACTCTGAAAAAGGTTCCTGCACTATTTCTGAGCGATTTCAGTGCAATTTGCCATCTGTTAAATGAAGTCACACAGATATCAGCAAGCTGCACATGAAATCGCACTGGTTTGAAGTCGCGCCGAAGAAGCACAACTTCAAAACCACACTGGTGTGAACCAGGGCTTAAGGTTTTACATGAATGAATCAAAGCTGACCATTGTAAACGCCCCTGTCAGTGGTAAATAGTTTGTCTCCACTCTCTAAGGCCTTGTTCACACCATGGTGCAGAGATGTCGATTTTTGTGAACATGTTCTGCAAGGGCACAAAAAACGAATCATTCTCTATGTGCCTTGTTCACACCACAACATTGGTATCACATCCAGATTTTTTCTGCATGGGAAAAAACTGACATGACATGAACATTGATGTAAATAGGGCACATAACTGACACGCATGAAATCTTATGTCGGTGTTCCCATCAGATGTCATGCACGTATGTTGTGAACGAGTGCTAACTGACACTTTTTCTGGACAGCTTGGTCTGTTAAAGGAAGCTGAAAAAAAACAGACCTACTGGCCAATATTCCAGGTTAAAAAGATAAAAGAAAAATCCTAAAAAAAACCCTAATGCAGCCGTCACATCTTAGAATTGGTAAGCTGCAATATATAAACAGTTTGCTTTTGAGTTTAAGCCCTGGTTCACACTGAGCTGTGGGAATGAAGCTGAACTCGCACGATTTCATTACATGTCAGTCTTGATTTCGGCCGTGATTTCACAGACATCTGTGCGGGTTTCTGCACAGATGTCAGTGGAAATCGCACCCCGAAATCGCAAAAAGTAGTACAGAACAAGTAGTACAGATGCAAATGCAGCTTCGCACCGATTAGGACAGTGCCATTGACGGCAATGGCCGCCGATTTGACATGTCAAATCACACCAATGTGATCCAGGGCTTATGCCGCGTACACACGGTCGGACTTTCTAGAAAGCTAGGTCCGACGTACTTGCCGCCAGACTTCCGGCGGACTACCGCCGGACTTTCTGAACGGCCGGACTTGCCTACACACGGCCGGACTTTCCGGAATCCGGTCTTCCCGCCGGACTTCCGCCGGACTTTCAGAACGAACGGACTTTCCCACACACGGACAAGTCCGTTCATTTTGAACGTGACTTTGGTACGACGGGACTAGAAAAGGAATTCAATCTCGCCGCTTTTTTTGGCGAGATTGAAACCTTGCGAGCCCCGTCGCAGGCCCTTAGGTCTGGTATGGATTATAAAGGGGAACCCCTACGCCGAAAAACGGCGTGGGGTCCCCCTAAAATCCATACCAGACCCCGATCCGAGCACGCAGCCTGGCCGGTCAGGAAGGGGGGTGGGGACGAGCGAGCGCCCCCCCCCCCCTCCTGAACCGTACCAGGCCGCATGCCCTCAACATGGGGGGGTGGGTGCTTTGGGGGAGGGGGGCGCCCTGCGCCCCCCCCCCCCAAGCACCTTGTCCCCATGTTGATGAGGACAAGGGCCTCTTCCCGACAACCCTGGCCGTTGGTTGTCGGGGTCTGCGGGCGGGGGCTTATCGGAATCTGGGAGCCCCCTTTAATAAGGGGGCCCCCAGATCCCGGCCCCCCACCCTATGTAAATGAGTATGGGGTACATGGTACCCCTACCCATTTACCTAGGTAAAAAGTGTCAGTAATAAAACACAACACAGGTTTTTAAAATAATTTATTAAACAGCTCCGGGGGGGGGGGTCTTCTTCCGTCTTCGGGGGTCCCTCCGGTTCATCTTCTCCCGGCGTCCGGTTGGTTCTTCTCCGCTCTCCGGCCTCTTCTCCCGGTGTCCCAGGTCTTCGGCCGGCCCCTCCGCTTTCTTCAGGTAGCTCTATTGCCAGCGGAGGTCCTGACTTCTGGGCTTCTTGGCTTCTTGTGTTCTCTTCTCTTCTCTTCCCCCAGATGTTGACACGACGCTCTCTCCGGCTGGACTGGTCTCTGAGGGCTGCGTTGTGACTTATATAGGCGGAGACCCCGCCCCCATATGATGTCACAGTCCCTGGGCATGCTGGGACTGTGACGTTTTAGGGGGCGTGGTCGACCACGCCCCCTAAAACGTCACAGTCCCAGCATGCCCAGGGACTGTGACATCATATGGGGGCGGGGTCTCCGCCTATATAAGTCACAACGCAGCCCTCAGAGACCAGTCCAGCCGGAGAGAGCGTCGTGTCAACATCTGGGGGAAGAGAAGAGAAGAGAACACAAGAAGCCAAGAAGCCCAGAAGTCAGGACCTCCGCTGGCAATAGAGCTACCTGAAGAAAGCGGAGGGGCCGGCCGAAGACCTGGGACACCGGGAGAAGAGGCCGGAGAGCGGAGAAGAACCAACCGGACGCCGGGAGAAGATGAACCGGAGGGACCCCCGAAGACGGAAGAAGACCCCCCCCCCCCGGAGCTGTTTAATAAATTATTTTAAAAACCTGTGTTGTGTTTTATTACTGACACTTTTTACCTAGGTAAATGGGTAGGGGTACCATGTACCCCATACTCATTTACATAGGGTGGGGGGCCGGGATCTGGGGGCCCCCTTATTAAAGGGGGCTCCCAGATTCCGATAAGCCCCCGCCCGCAGACCCCGACAACCAACGGCCAGGGTTGTCGGGAAGAGGCCCTTGTCCTCATCAACATGGGGACAAGGTGCTTTGGGGGGGGGGGCGCGCAGGGCGCCCCCCTCCCCCAAAGCACCCACCCCCCCATGTTGAGGGCATGCGGCCTGGTACGGTTCAGGAGGGGGGGGGGCGCTCGCTCGTCCCCACCCCCCTTCCTGACCGGCCAGGCTGCGTGCTCGGATCGGGGTCTGGTATGGATTTTAGGGGGACCCCACGCCGTTTTTTCGGCGTAGGGGTTCCCCTTTATAATCCATACCAGACCTAAGGGCCTGGTATGCCCCGCGCTCGCCGCAATAGGAAGATTTGTTTTTCCTATTGCAGCGAGCGCGAGATGCAGTAACCTGCTCCTCCGTCGTATCTGGTCCTTCGGACTAGCATACAGACGAACGGGCTTTCCGTCAGGAACTGAGTCCGGCGGAGGTACGACGTAAAGATTTGAAGCAGGCTTCAAATCTAAAGTACGTCGGATTTCCGCAAAAATCCGACCGAAACGGTCCGTCGGAAGTCCGATGGAGACCACACACGGTCGGACTTTCCGCCGGACTTTGTCCGGCGGCGTCCGTCGGACTTTTGCAGGTGAAAAGTCCGACCGTGTGTACGCGGCATTATACTGCTTTAAATCTCTCAGTGGCAAAGAGGTTTGATGTGCTTGTGTGGCTACACCCCTCTAACACACCCTATATATATATATGTGTGCTCTTTGGTTCTCACTACACACTCTGCTCTCTATTCTGCTGTCAGGTGAGTAATCAGACTGGACACTGCCAAAAGGGGTGGGTTGGCTGTCTACCAGGATGTTTGATGGAGTTGGCTGGTTTAAATGTGTTAGTTACAATGTTTTATGATGCAGTGTGACAAAAAAAAGTGTGTGTGTATATGTATATATATATATTTTAGTAGTATGTGTTACCATTTGAGTGGAACCACCACTATCAGCTGCATTAAAGCTGTGATATAGTTTGGCACTGAAATCAAGGCTGCCAGTTAAACTGTAGCATACAATGCCATGTGTATCCTTGCTCCAGGCTGCATATTAGGGTTGCCACCTCATCCCTTGAACACATATGAATTACACAGGTTCTAAAGCTAATTTAATGCAGATAAGGCCCTAGGTGAATTTAATTACCACCTTAACCAGCCACAGAACCTGTGTAATTAAAATGGAGTGCCACCCAAAAGTGGAACTTCCGCTTCAAGTACTTGTGACCCCCTGACATGCCACATTTAGCATGTAATTGTTTTGAGGGAGGGGGTGCCTGTGAACTCTAACTTCCTTTAGTGCAGTGGTTCTCAACCGTTCTAGTGCCATGACCCCTTGATAAAATTTTCCAAGTTGTGGGGACCCCTAACAGTAAATTTTTTTTTTTTTTTTTTTTTTTTTCTCTCTCTATCCTAATTTCTTGTTCTTTTCTTCCCATCCCTCTCTCTCTCGCTGTTTTTATTCTCTTATTCTTCCCCCCCCCCCCCTCTTTTCCTCTCCCTTCCATGTATTCTTTATAAATTTTTTTTTTTTTTTTTTTCTTTTTTCCTTCTTACTCCTTGGTGGGGTGATGGGATGAGTGGCAGTGCTGGTGGAGTTCTGATCAGCCAACTTGGGTGCTCTTGTTCAAGGTCATCTGCTGATCTGAGAACTGTAGTGCGGACTTCTAATGGCAACTATAATCACAGGTAGTGTTACTCACGGTGTCTCCGGTTTCACTGTGTCTCTGACTTTGTGGTGTCTCGTAGCAGTGACACCTATTCCGAAATCAGGAGATGGGGTCTCCACCAGCCCCTCTCACTTCACATTCCTCACCAGTCAGCTGTCCTCTAGTCTCTGCCCCCCCCCAGCCATGCCGTGAACTGAATGGGCGGCTGCGAAGAGGCTAAGTGGGCAGCCACGGGGTCCAGGTACAGCCCAGCTGGGCGACCAAAGGCTCCAGGGACAGCCCTGCTAGGCGGCCGCAAGAAAGGCTGGGAGAGCAGTGCGGGCTTCGGAAACAGCCCAGGATTCGGTGACCCCTGGCAAATCATCATTCGACCCCCGAGGGGGTCCCAACCCCCAGTTTGAGAACCACTGCTCTAGCGGGACCCAGTGACAGTTCACCCCCCCCCCCCTACAATCTTGGACACGTCACAGACAGGTCCCAGAAGATTGCCCAGCCATTCATAACGTGTGGCTTGCGCAGTGCTTGCCCAGCTGTGAAGCCACAGCCAGGTGCCCACATTTGCAATGACGGTGCCATGGAGAGGAGGGGGAGAGATCCAAGACTTTGGGTGGCTGCATCGCTGGACCGTGGGACAGGTGAGTCTGTTAAGTCAGCAGCTACACTTTTTGTAGCTGGTGACTTTTAAATGGGTGGCAAACCGCTTTAATGTGTTCAGGGTTAAAGGGATGAGGTGGCAACTCTACTGCATATCCATACTGACACTAGTTACCTTTGAGTGGAACCACTATATGCTGTGTTAAATAGGTGATTGACCTAGGCATTGAAATTAAAGCATTTGTTACCCTAACATTATATTTCTGATATGTGCCTGCTGTACCATGCACTTGTATGAGAGTCTCCTGTCCTTTGTATTGCTTCCTTTGTGAAATCCCTGGTGATCCTGCCAGTCCCCTTGCTTTCCTATTGAAAGCTGACCATGCTAAGCAGGAGAGCACGTATTGGTCAGTTCTCTAGCTATGCTAGGAAGTCGGTATTCTCTCCTCCAATGATCAGACTTGTCCTGACACTCCCCCCGCTGCACAACCATTCACTGGCAATATGTATGTATGTGCTCCCCGTCAGCTCACAAGGAGGGAGCCATAGCTGTCTCCTTAGATCCATATAAAAGGTGCCAAATTGGGGGAGCGTCACGTCCATGCCATCCCGCTCGTCCCAGCCGCCAACCATGCCCAGATGAGGAGGCACCCACTCGTATCAAACTGGATGGTGCGCAGGTAAATGTCCCGCCAATGATGTAAACCCCTCCGTATTGGCGTCATCTCATGTGCCGTAGCTTCCACGCATGCCCAGTCATCCAGTGGAGAAATTTAGAGGTAAACAATACCTCAATTTCCTACGCATATGCAGACATCTAAGGTTTAAATTTTGTAAATCTAAAGGAGATTGTACAATCAGATTGTATGGCCGCCTTTATAAACCTAGTTGCGCTTTCAATGCCATTAATTGGTAGCGGCACACAAAACAGACGCAAACACACATTTTGCCATATGAAAAAATGAGTGGCAAATACAGTAAAAAAACACGCAACCCACAAAATGCCAAAATGTCCCATAAGCCACATGTAGCACAGCCCATTGAAATCAACGGGCTGCCTATGAGTGTCACAGAAAAAAACGACACAAAATGTGCGCTCCCACTATGCTAGATGTGAATGGGGCCTGAAAGTGAAATTGGTGCGTTACCACAAGACCAATGAGGCTACATTCACATCTGTGCATTTCGTTGCACTTCAGAACTGCGCTGCACCAAAAATCGCAGTAAAAAAGGCACCAAGCTCTGCTCCTAAAGTTCTGAAGCTGCTTTGGGGTGATATGTATAGGGCAGCCCATTCAGGAGGATGGGCTGCCCTATGCGTGAAGAGTGAAAATGTTCAAACGCCTCCCCCCCCCCCTCGCTTAAAAAAAACCATGTGGGAATGCGAGTTCCCACTATGCAGAGCTGTGAATGGGGCTTGACATCTGAGTGTTTCTGTCCACTCCCTCCAATGTACTTGTATAAAGATGGCCATACACTATGCAATCTGATTGTATATTGTGTATTTAGTGAGAAGGGTGATCACTGATTGCTTTTCACTTAAAAAAAAAAAAAGGTGCAGCTGGGAATGGGTAGGTAGGAGGGTGGATGATGCACGGTGTGTGCTAATGACATCAGCTGGTCAACTGCTTCCTGTGTCATGACCTATAATCCTGTCCAGGAAGTAAGGCAGAAGCAATAGATATGTTTGGAAACCTGGATGAGGACAGTAAGTTAAGTGGTCTGTAGATTTAATGGAAAGAGTTGATATTTTTGCAAAAAAGTACATGAATGCAATATTGGTACATAGGGGAGCTGGAATTTAGAAGGGGGGGGGGGGGGAGGTGAACTTATTGAAATGGCATATTTTTAAGTATCACCAGAGCGGTGCTGTGGATACCAAAAAGGATACACATGTGAGACATCACAAATTTTGAAAGATTACAAAGATTGGTACTGGACTTTATAGGCACTGAGATTCAACGTTTTAAAAAATATATATACATTTTATTAAACAGTGAATATTAAAAGGCTTTGCAAAGTATAAAATTGCCTAATATACTATATCGGCACAAACCCATGTACCAACAATAATTCCTGAAAGAATCCTAATGTCATAATACAATAAATATAGTACTTGTAGGCTTGGTACAGGTAGATCGAAAACGTGCAGTGGCTTGGCTCTCCATGTTGCACGTGTGACGCTTTTCAGGAGCATACCTCCCAACATTTTGAGATGGGAATGAGGGTCACCTACTAACAAATGTAGGCATAGGACACACCCCCTGCCACACCCCCTTAAAGGAGAATTAACCAGAAAGTTAATTAAATCAACAAGGACTTTTTTTTTTTTTTTTTTTTTTTTTTACCACTACTATTCCTTTATCTTGGCTTTTAAAATGTACAAAAGAAAAGCCTGGAGCAACAGCATGCAATGATGTATGCGAAGGGCGCACATGACAGTGGTAGCAGTGTAAAGGGTTAAGGTTATGTTGTGAATGTGGAGCCGAGGGGGAGGGAGGAGCAGGGGAGGGACTAGTTAAAAGGGGTTCCCGCCCTGGGAGGGACAACAGAAAGATTAGGAAAGTTCTCAGGAAGGTTGTGCTACCAACATGGCTGAATTGGAGGGGCTCATGGCCCAGTTGAGGGAAGAAGCAGCGGTGCGGGGTGCTGAGTGGCTCCAGGAGACGATCGCAGCCGCACTCCAAGGCTCCATGATGCAGGCAAGTGGGGGAGAGAGAAGCGGCACCAGAGCACGCCGCTCTCGTCCGCCTGAGCGGTTCTCTCCGGACCGCATGACACCAGCACAGCGGCACTCGGGTAGTCTGTCTGCCAGACTCCCGGGGGGACCACCGGCGAAACGGCAAGCGGGAAGAGAGCGGGTCAGCGGGCGTGCGGCCCCGGCGGGACAGGAGCAGAGGCAAGCCAGGGAACCGGCCACAGTGAGGCCTACTATTAGGAGACGCACGGAGAGCGCTAGCCCCGCCCCCAGGATGACAGCGGGGAGCTCCGCCATCGCGGCAACCGCACTGCCTGGAGGGATCCCCGGGCTTTCTAATTCGGCGGCAGGGGACAGGCAGAGGAGAGAGAGAAGCAGGGCTGGCATAACAAATGCAGGAGCGGAGGCTGGCAGGACTGAGGTAGCCCACACCGGTCCTGGGAAGGCGATCCGAAAATCCACAGAAGGTTTTGCTGCGCGGAGGAGGGGAAGGATGGCGAACAATGCGGCAGCTGCGGTGCACATCCCGGGCGGGCCTACGTCGGATGCAGGTGAAGAGTCGGGTCGGAGCGGAAGAGATGAGGAGTCCGGATCGGAGGAGGAGGCGGCCCCCCTGCCCAGGAGGATGGGGCCTGAGGAGAGCAGACGGTCGGCTGATGGGGCGACACCTATGCAGCCAGGTGAGCCAGCACAGATCACTACAATGTCTAGCTTAAATGATGCAGCAGGTGTAGCAAATGGGGCTGGGGGGTCAGAACAAAGCATGGTGGGACCTGCTATAGGGGTGGGTAATCCGGGTTTCCTGGGTTTTCTGACAGGCATAAAAGAACTGGTGCAAAGGTTGGAGGCTGCAGAGAAGCCGGTAGAAGGTCCGGGAGCCGCATGGGTACAGCAGGCAAGGAAGGATTTAGGAAGTACTGGGGGGGACCCGACCACAGAGGTTTCAGCTGTGGTCGCGGTGCCTGCTCAGCAAGCCACGGGGAGTGGGGTTGCGCAAGGGAAGGAAAAAGCAGCGCCGACAGGTGAGGCTGCGGCGAGGAAGGATATTATTAGGCTGGCGGACGCGGCTCGCTGTGAAGTGTATGTGTGCTACGAGGGGCCGTTAGGAGCGCACTTGAAACAAGAAGTGCGGGAAAAGTTATGGAAAGGTGAGTATGTGGAGATATTTTCATTACTGCCCTTGGAGAAGTTCAATCTTGACAGAGTCAAGCCGGACGACTCCAAGAAGGAAGATGAGGAAAAGAGAAGGTATAGGCTGATACCCAGGACATTTACAAATTGGTTACAAGCGTTCGCGATCATGGCAAGTGTGATAGGGGAGAAGCAACCGGAACACTGTTCTGCGCTTTTCTGCTATCAAGATGCGATAGGGGAAGCGTATAGGGTATATGGAGGTTCGGCATGGTTGCGATATGACGAACAGTTCAGGCAGAGGAGAGCAGTTCGCCCAGAGCTACGTTGGGACCATAAGGACATCAGCCTATGGATGCGCCTGATGACGACGGCGAGGGCGCCGAATCAGTTTTTTCAAGGGGGAGCCGGTGGACCGTCCGCCCAGGGACATTCGGCTGGAAACAAAAAAGGGGTTTGCTGGCAGTACAACTCAGGATCCTGTAAGTTTGGAGGAACATGTAAGTTCAAGCATGAGTGTTCAGGCTGCGGGGGAACACATCCATCATCCAGATGCTTTAAGCAGGGAAAAGGTCGACAAGGAGAGGCTGGGAACAAAAGGGAGGACGCCGGTGAGGGTGGAAAGGATGCGGCCGTTTCTCGGTAAGTACCCAGACAGGAAGGCAGCATCGCTATTAGAAGATGGATTTGCGGTAGGTTTTAGGATTCCATGTGATTTATCAGTGACTCCCCCAGTACCCAAAAATTTAAAGTCAGCTCTGCAGCATCCGGAAGTGGTTTCAGAGAAACTGCGGAAGGAAGTGGCTTTAGGTAGAATGAGTGGCCCTTTCCCAGTAGTACCTATAGTTGATTTGGTGATATCTCCGCTGGGCGTGGTGCCCAAAAAGGAACCCAACAAATTCAGGCTCATTCACCATTTGTCCTTCCCAAAAGGAGGATCAGTGAATGATGCTATAGACCAAGAAGCATGCTCAGTGACGTATACGTCTTTTGATGCTGCGGTAAGGTGGGTGAGATACTATGGAAAAGGTGCATTGATGGCTAAGGCAGATATAGAGTCAGCGTTTCGACTGCTGCCGGTTCATCCGGATAGTTTCCGGTTGCTCGGGTGCCATTGGAATGACGGATTCTATGTCGATCAATGCCTGCCAATGGGTTGCTCGGTGTCGTGTGCGATATTTGAGCAATTCAGCTCCTTTGTGGAGTGGGTGGTAAGGGATATAGCCGGGGTGAATTCGATAATTCACTACTTGGATGATTTCCTATGCATAGGCCCGGCATCTTCTAGAGTATGCGCGGTATTGCTAGCTTCATTGCAACATATAGCTAGCAGGTTTGGCATTCCATTGGCGGATGACAAAACGGAGGGACCCTGCGCGGTCATCTCGTTTTTAGGGATTGTACTAGACTCAGAAGCTATGGAATGTAGATTACCTGCGGACAAATTGGAGGATTTGAAAAAAGAGGTGGCCGGGTTGATGGGAATTAAAAAGGTACAACTGCGTAGGTTGCAATCGGTGTTGGGCAAACTGAATTTTGCTTGCCGCATACTTCCGATGGGGAGAGTGTTCAGTCGCCGGCTGGCGGCCAGCACGAGTGGGGTAAAATCACCAAAACATTTCGTGCGTTTGGGGAAAACGCATAGGGAGGATCTGAGGGTATGGCATACCTTTCTGGAATCCTTTAATGGCAGGGCAATGTGGATGTCGGGGCCAGTCAGCAATTTTGACCTGGAATTGTTTACCGACGCCGCAGGGGCAACAGGTTTTGGGGCGTTTTTTCAGGGAAAATGGAGCGCGGGTCCATGGCCGCAATCTTGGATAGACGAGGGATTCACGAGGAACCTGGTTCTGCTGGAACTGTTTCCGGTAGTTCTGGCAGTAGAGCTATGGGGTGCATCTTTCAGGGATCTGAAAGTGCGTTTTCATGGGGACAATCTGGGGGTGGTGCAAGTGATCAACAGGGTCACGGCGTCATCTCCGCCAGTGATCAGGTTGCTGCAGCACTTAGTCTTAAGATGTCTACAACTGAATGTTTTCATTCATGCTGTGCACTTGCCGGGGGTGGAAAACGTCATTGCTGATGCACTGTCTCGCTTCCAGTGGGACAGGTTCCGAGAGTTGGCGCCGGACGCGGAGCAACAGGGGGTGCCTTGTCCAGACTGGCTGTGGGAGATTGCGCTGGCATCGTAGAGGGATGGATTAAGCGGTCGGTAAGTGGGAGTACATGGGCAACATACAATAAGGTATGGCGGGAATGGATGTCATTTGGACAGGAGGTGGGGGAGGAGCCCGTAGGGCAAGGACTAAGTTCGTTATTGCTGTACTACGTGGCAAAGAAATTGGATGAGGGAGTGTCGGTGTCAGTAATGAACACACAGTTGGCTGGTTTGGCTTTCCTTTTCAAGCTACAAGGGCAGCCCGACGTGACTAAGGGTTTTTGGGTAAGACAAGCGTTGAAGGGTTATAGGAGGGCAGTGGTCAAGCGCGATTCGAGGAGACCGGTAACTTTTGAGATTCTGGGGGGCATTGTGGATCAGTTGGGTGTGGTTTGCTCATCGGAATACGAAGCTATTTTGTTTAAGGTTGCTTTTGTGTTGGCATTTTTTGGGGCATTTAGAATTGGGGAACTGGTCAGTCCTTCCAAAAAAGTTCAAGGGGGAATTGGGTTACAGGAGGTGCAACTAGAAGCGGAGGGGGTATCGATATTTTTGAGGAAATCTAAGACGGATCAAGGGGGAAGAGGCAAGATGGTGAGAATTTATCCAATTCACGGTTCCCCCCTGTGCCCGGTGAGCACGGTCAGGGAATTCTTGAAGGTTAGGCCGGATGTTACAGGCCCCTTGTTAATGCATTCAGATGGTACGTGGTTATCACGTTTTCAGTTTATTGCTGTGTTGAAGAAATGCTTGCAGGGACTGGGGCTGGAAGAGAAGGATTTTTCATCCCACTCATTTAGGATAGGAGCTGCGACGGAAGCGGCCAGGTTGGGGATGGATGTGGAGGTAATAAAAAGCATTGGGCGGTGGGAATCTAACAGATTTCAATCTTATGTTAGGCCACAGCTGGCATTAAAATTGTAGGTGGTAGAGTGGGGTTTTTTCTGTCGGCTATATGGGGCATGGGAGTTAGAGTTATCTGTTATGGCCAGGATTATAGTTGGAATAGTCAATGTTGAGAATAGTGTTTTGTTTTCTTCTAATTACAGGTGCAGCGCCGAGAATGGTCTGGATTATGGGCCATTCTTATGTATGTTGGGGGGCTCGGAGGGGAGACGCGCGGCCTGAGGGTAGACAGCTAAGTTTTGATAGAAGGGAAGTGTATATAAAGTGGTTTGGTATACCGGGGATGTTGTGGGGTAGATTGGTACAGGAAGTACAGCGTTATGCAAACAGAGAGGGACCTCCGGATGTCCTGGTGATACATGTTGGCGGGAACGATTTGGGCATTCGATCGATGATTGACATCACGCGAGATATCAAATTTGACATCTGGCGATTGATGAATTCCCGAAGATGATCATTATATGGTCAGACATGGTCGCAAGGATGTCTTGGAGAATGGCCAGGTCAGTGGAAGGTGTGAACAGAGCCAGGAGGAAGATCAACAGGGAAATTAGTAAGTTTGTGGTCAGTAATGGGGGGTTGGCTATACGGCATAGGGAATTGGAATTCGAGACATGGAGGTATCTGAGACGCGATGGGGTACACCTTAACGATGTGGGTACAGATTTGTGGACTCTAGGCTTGCAGGATGGTATACAGCGAGCTATTCGGGTGTGGAGGGGCACCCAAGAGTAAGGTGTTACTATTGGGATGCTGTGGCGGGCGTTGGTCTGGGCAAAAAGGAAGGAAGATGGCAAATAAGTAAGAGTGGGGATCCAACGTTGATATGGGTCCGGAGGTTTTTGGTTCCCGGTTAACGGAGGTTAGCCGGGAAGTGATATGGGGCACTGTGGTCACGGCCGTCTCTGAGCCAGCTTGTCGGCTTGAGGCCTATTGGAGATTCTGGATTGGGGCTACAGTGCGATAGTGGTTATGGCCATCAGTTTTGTTTTGCTAAGCGATTGCTCAGACCAACGCTCTTTTGAATAACAGTTTTGAATAACAGATGTTTTTGGTTATTGTTTTTTCTGATGACAGAATTTTATATTTTTATATATTTTATATTTTTATAGAAAAGGTTTGTTAAAAATAAAGTAGGCTGCTACGGCCTTTTATTACTCCAAAAGCTGGTGTGGTCTTATTTGTTTGGAGTAGGAGTATAAGGATTTTATCAGAGGTAATAGACATCTGTTATCCAATAGTCATGCAGAAATTTAGAAATTGGATGAAAGGTTTAGCACTGGGAAACAGTTTTTGAAAGATTAAAAGTGCATTTTATATACAGCTTTAGAGATCAGATCAAAATGAGAGACAAATGAAGTGGAATGAGGGACATTGCTCCAAATCGGGGACAGTTGGGAGCTATGAAGGAGCTTTAGGCATGTTGATAAACAACCTACAACCAGGAGTAGAGACCACTGTAAAGAAATGTCCAAAAGAAATGCGTCGGAATTGCAGATGTGTATCACAGGTGTAACTGATCAGATCTATAGATGCTATACAGGAAACCCCTGATTATAAAGACCATGGTATGAAATGTTGTATAAAGGAAAGGCAATGAGAGCCTAGAAGTCCTACACAACGGTGAGGGCTTCAAAGCTTTCAAAAAGTTCTCAGTGACCGCAGCAGGAGGGGGATAGTATAAGGCTTCATGTACACGGGTCATTTACAACTCTCCTGAACGATTTTTCTTGACAAATACTAACTGACATTTAAAACGTCCGTTTTGCGTTTAAAAAAAAAAAGAGAATGCCTGTGAACTAAACGTGAGTTACTGCGTTTAGATGAGTTTATCGCTTGAAATATCTGTAAACTCAGCTTCTGAATGCTGTTTTTTTTTTTTTTTTTTTTTTTTTTTTAAGGTTCCAAAAAAAATGCCTCTAAACTCAACTGCCTAGAAATGACTATAAATGACCCTGTGTACATGTACTGATTAGATAACAGAGGAGAGTTCAGGGGCAGCTTAAACGCCCAACTGCTCCTAAACGTCTGTTTACCAGCAGCAGTGTACATGAGCCCTAATATGATCCTCCATATAGAACTGCATTGTACCAACCGCCGCACAAGGGATATGTTAGCAGTGACATCACTGCGTAGAGGTGTGGGACAAAGATCTCCAGCTCAGAAGAAAATCTCACCTTGTGCCCATGTTTTCCTGACCCAGCTGTCTCAATGTCATTTAAAAAAAAAATGATAAAAAAAACCCCTAAAACTGGTAACCAGGGGCGGACTGATAACTCATGGGGCCCCCGGGCAATAGGAGATTATGGGGCCCCCAGGCAATCAGATTATGGGGCTACACAGTATACAATCACACCGTATACACATATGTATACACAGACAGATGTAAAAAACAGATTTATACATACTGTCCCTGGTTTTACTGAGGCTAGCAACGCTGATGGGGGGCCCCCCAGGGCCCTTGGGCAGTTCCCGAGTGGCTCAATGGTCAGTCCGCCCCTACTGGTAACATTTTGGCTTTCTTTCCTCAAGTATCATTACAGGTGCAAAATAACACCTTCCAGCAGTAGTAATGTTCAGACACAAGACTGGTCTATTACACTGGTCTACTAATACTGTAAGTCCTAGCTCTGGTCATCTTACGTGGTGTAAGATTGTTGATTCTTGTCTTGCAGAGCTGCCGTCTGGCATGTCGTCTTCTCAAGCCATGGGGGTCTACAAGCTGAAAGTAGCCACAGGGAAAGACCTGACTGCTGGCACCTATAATACCATCTTTATTGTGCTTGTGGGAGTGAATGGAGAAAGTGGCAAACACCAACTGCCCCGTCACTGGAACAACTACTTGCCTGGATCTGTGAGTCTTTTGATATGGTTGTCAATGAGTTGTTATGCTATCCAGTTAATATAATTTGTGCATAGCGTAACCATGTGGCAAAGTACAGTAATCCATGACAAGAAATGATTGGTACGTGTGACTAAAGTAAATTCATACGCTTTGGGAATTGGGTATGTATTATAGCAAAAAGTAAAAAATATTTGTTTTTCAAAATTGTCACTTTTTTGTTTATAGTGCAAAAAATTAAAACCGCAGAAGTGATCAAATACCACCAAAAGGCTTTATTTATGGGGGGAAAAAAGGACACAAGTTTTGTTTGGGTAGAGCGTTGCATGACCGCAATTGTCAAAGCGACAGTGACAAATTGTAAAAAAATGCTCTGGTCAGAAAGGGGGTAAAATCTTCCCGGGGCTGAAGTGGTTAAACTCATCTCACTTGTAGTGCCAAGAGTGGTAATTTATAGTAGGTGAGGTTGAAAAAGACAAGTCCAACCAGTTCATATGTCGTGGCTAAATGTTTAGATGCATTATAATAAAGTATAACTAAAGGCAAAACTTCTAGTTTTTGGATAGTGGAGAGGTATTAAAACATTTTTGTTTTTATTACTGTCTGTGTCCCCTGTTAAGGAGACTCGCCTTCTCTATTTGTCCTGTTTACCATTATTGAAAGTGAAGGTAAAAAAAATCCCACATCCTGGGTTGTCTCCAGAAAGGTAATGAAGGGAATGGGGTCCCCAAAGAGTTTCCTTAATTTGCGGGGATTTCCAACTTCCTGTTTGGCTATGGGGCAGGAAGTGAAGGGAAATCTCCACAATGGGACACAGATGGCAAAAAAACTGACAGGGTATAACCCTGCTCTATCCAAAATAAAGAGGTTTTGCCTATAGTTCAACTTTAATCATAGAACATGTTTTTAGAATGTGTCTCGACTTCAGAAGTGGAACAAGCCTTCACAAACTGTCCCCTCACAGGGGCCACATGATGACGTTTTCCACCTATAAAAAAGCAGTGCTTGCAGATATTGATGGCGCTGCCTATCGAATGAGGCAAGTTGCCATCATGTCAACAATTTCAAGCGGTTGTTGTACTGCCTGGGTGGCTGTCAATTTAGGTCTTTAAACAGACAGATCACAAAACCAAAATAATGCACTCCACCAAGGCCTGCGCATTCATCAGGGGGGGCATCTTTTTTTAGGTCGGGAGCAACTGTAGTATTTTAGGCATGTAGAACATACTGCGTCAACTTTTCTTGTCAAATTAGGTTTTCCCACAGACTAAGGAGCCCATTTGTTTCTTACCGGACATTTTCAAGTCAAGGAATGTGTGAAACATTGGCATGGGCCCCTTATGGTCTTGCATTATTTGCAGTGGGCTACAGTGTCAGGTGCTTGAGTATAACTTTCTTACATGGAAACCTGTTTTGTAAAGCGGCACTATAATTTTATTTATGAATGTTCATCCAACAAAGATGGCTTGCAGGTAGAGATTGAGAACTACCTGTGCCTCTGTGTCCTTTAGAACAGATCCGTCCTTGGTGCAGTGGTAGAGGGTTGGAGATCTGAAAGCCCTTAAAACACTGAAAAAAAATTATAAAATAATTATTGCTGGCTGACTATCTCCAAATAAGTATGTTTGTACACAAGAGGTCCATTCAATATGTTGAGCTATTGGATTTCAGGCCATAAGTGGTTTTATACCATTTGTGCAAAAAAAAAATTAGTTAAATCTTAAATTCTTTGCATATGTATGCAAAACAAAAGATTTCCACGCAGTTCAGGTAGAATCTCAATTCTGTGCTTGCTTTTAAAAAAAAAAATGCCCTCATCTTAACTCCAGCCAAGTGTCAGTTTTTGGATACTGTACAAAAGGGCTAGATCTTCTTCTATAGTTCCCTTCAACTTCCTGTGTTGTCAGCAGGGTGTCGCTTGGCCCTGCCACTTGAGCAGGGAGACGTGCTGAACCACTGTTGCACATCAGCCTAGTAGGTCATGTGCAATATTCAGTCTCCATCAATGAAGACAAGAGTTTGGTATGGGCAGATCTGACTTCTCTCAACTCTTAACAGGTGGCAGCGATTGATATAAATGTTGAGAAAGATCTTGGAGAGCTCCTGCTTGTTCGCGTGTCCATGGAGCCCTACTTAAATTTCCCTCTGGATGCTTGGTTCTGCCAGGATGTCAGCGTGACCTGCCCCAGTGGTCAGATCAACCAGTTTCCATTCTATCAGTGGATATCGAAATATATGACGGTGGAGATACCAGAGGGGAAGGGTAAGATGTGATCTCTATTTTATTTGGTAATTTTTTCTCTGTATTTAACCCTGATGTACTACACTCTAATGCCCCGTACACACGGTCGGATTTTCCGACGGAAAATGTGTGATAGGACCTTGTTGTCGGAAATTCCGACCATGTGTGGGCTCCATCACACATTTTCCATCGGATTTTCCGACACACAAAGTTTGAGAGCAGGCTATAAAATTTTCCGACAACAAAATCCGTTGTCGGAATTTCCAATCGTGTGTACACAAATCCGACGCACAAAGTGCCACGCATGCTCAGAATAAATAAAGAGATGAAAGCTATTGGCTACTGCCCCGTTTATAGTCTCAACGTATGTGTTTTACGTCACCGCGTTCAGAACGATCGGATTTTCCGACAACTTTGTGTGACCTTGTGTATGCAAGACAAGTTTGAGCCAACATCCGTCAGAAAAAATCCTAGGATTTTGTTGTCGGAATGTCCGACCGTGTGTACGGGGCATTAGCCTCACCCTGTGAGGATATTCCACTCACTGGACAACAATCTAAGTGACAGTGGGTGGGTTAACTTTTCTGTTAACACAAGGTAGCCCGCATATGTGTTTTAAACAAACACTGTTCACTGCATTTTCTGTTTCACTCCCTGATCTGCTGCTAAATTTAAAATGGGCATATCTGAGAGGCAGAGCATTTAGGGTTTTGGTATTTTTTTTTTAATGAAAAAACTGGTAAAATCTTTACAGAAAAGATATTACAAAAAACAGACCTTAAAAGAAAAAAGATAACTAGGTTTTTGGGTTTTTTTGTTTTTTGCTTTTTTCTTATCTGCAAAAGCATGTGCTAGTATGCATCGCCGGAGGTGTGTGACATCACTCCCACGCATGCATGCGGGAGCAGCCATTCCTTCAGGGCTTTGAAGAAATGACACGGGCGGCCATTCCTTCACAGCGCCGATTACTTAATCGGCGCAGTATACAGTAAATATCTCCTACTTGCACAGTTGAGGGAATATTTACAGTACTTATTGGTAAGCCTTATTGGCTTACCCATAGGTACAAACATTACAGGGAAGTTTACGTTCTCTTTTTAAGCAACCTCAATTAGACTTAAATGTGAAAAGGTATCTGTATCAGTCACAGGCTCTTGTGAATAGCACTTGGCATTCCTTCATTATGCTGGTAAGCAAAAACTAAAATGCAATCTGTACCAATGAAGAGAGAATTTATAGGGCAACTGGCTGACTGAATATGTAAATTCCAAAAAGATCACTTTATTGCAGCTAACAAACTAATGTAATTTTATATAGTACATTGTTTGGTAGGCACTGCACAAATTTTGTAAGCTAACTCATGAGTTGCCAGTGCAGCCATCTTTTCAGGTCCCTGAAGAGGGCATTTTCAGACATGGCACAACCAATCAGTGGGTCTGAGGGGTGTGTTGAAGGGATGTTGCAGTGACTTCTGGTCAGCAGACACTCCCTTAATTCAAATTTTGATACATGCATCTACAATGCATTTCCATCTGACAAGGTGGACGTTTGCACTATGACCACCAACATATTGAGCAGAATGAAATTACAATTTGGAGACCCAATATGATCTAAATCCGATGCATATATTTGGGAGGTTTAATGCGGTTTCATCAGCCTTCTGCTCAGTGAGTTTTTGGTGTCTAGTTGTTTGATTTTCTTATACATTAGTGTAACCAACAAACCCACTAAAACATACTGTAGCTCAGATTCTTTTATATTAGTGAAGTGTCCATGTGTAAGGCTGTCCACCCAAGAAGTGCAAGTTGTACTGTAGAATCAATTTCTCAAATCTCCCCATGCAATGAAGATCTCCTCAATATTACAAATCTGTAATCCTTATTTTTAAAAGCTGGTTCTTCCCATTAAATGTACAACTGTGGAGATGGGTGCTCTGCAGAAACTACTGGCTCCTCTACCCCCCCCCCCCCCCTCTATCCTGCCATTGGCAGGAGGGGCTGAACACTACCTGTGTGGGGTTTGAGATGGCTTTTACCCAGAAAATGCTTTCCTTATTGGTTTCCAGAAACTTTTTTTGTTTTTTGGCCTGAACCCTCCCTACTATGTTTTAGATAGACTTGCACATAACAGTTTAGGACCAGCCAAGGGGCACTACTGCACTCAACATCTTGGCTATGTCTCCCAGCTCTTCCTTGCTTTGTTTCATTATTATGGTCTGCAACACTCAATCACTCTGCCGGCCATCTCTAATAGGACAACTGTCATTGAATGAACAGTGAGCAGTAGTGAGCAAGAACTATTAAATTACTCTTCTGTGGTAATGATTTGTAGTATTTGGTGCTTTCCAATGGACAAGGTACTTGCTATGAACCTAGCAACGGCCAGGCAGATGGTATACGGAGAAACCCACCAAAAGTCACAAGGAAAGGCACCAAGCAAACTGTTTGCAGATTACTGTTTAGGCAGGTTGAAATGTGTGTAGTGAGTCCAGCAGGTTGGTGGAAGGTATTAAACATTTTCCATTATCTGGCTTTTGGTGGGCCTACCTGCTATAGCTGCTGCCACCATAGTGCCTTTAGTTGTATTCTAATAAACTTAAATACAAATGGAACAGCTCATAAATAAATCTATTGCAGAAGTTAACCAATCTATCAATCTTAAGGGCCATGAACCTACTGAAGTGCAACATGCAAGAAATTATGAACCAGAAAATTTTGAGATTTACTGGGTCCTAATTTCTTGCACTTTAGTAGGTTCATGGTCCATAAGATTTCGATTTACCGTTTTTTGCACTTTTTTATTTATTTTTTTTTTTTACTAGATTAATGTGAAAACGCTGTTCTGTTCCTGTAGCGTTATCTTATGTAAAAACAAATCCCCTGTTTTCAGGCATTATTCTAAGTGAGAATATTCATCCCACTATCGCGCAACAAAGAAAAGTAGAATTGGAGCAGACCAGAGAAAATCACAAGTGAGTGTGCAGTTTGTACTGTAGGAAGGGGGTGGCTGTCTCATTGGGTCATGTTTGATTTGCATGTACATTAATATCATTCTAATATAAATCACTGTCCTACTTTTGACTTTTTTTTTTTTTTTTTTTTTTTTTTTTTTTTCACAGTAAAGTGTATTTTGGTGACATCAATTTTTGAATGGCACCCAATCGCTGTTTAAGCTGTTCCATTCTTCACAGTAATGCTTGTATTAACTCAACAGATCTTGTTATGACCTTTCTATCCTATCAATAGGTGGAGAGTCTATGCAAAAGGTGTCCCTCACTGCATTGATGTAGCAGAAGATGACGTGAAGCATCTGCCCCTCGGTGACCAGTTTTCCTTGCTAAAGGAGTCCAGCTTTGGCTTCAATGCCCTCACCATGTATGTATGAATGCACATGCTTGGAACAGGCAACAAATCTTTGGAAGCTGCAACTGTCTAGTTGACAACACAAACCTCTTCTTGGTCCACTCTACAGATAACTGACTTGGAAAATATATTTAAAATGTCAATTTCCTTTCAGTCAAGAGCCTTGTGCAAATGCATTTACACATCAGCATCAGTGTATCTCAAAATGCAATTACTGCACAATACACCATATGGCCAAACTTTGTGGTCACCTGACCATCACACAACATGCATTTTTAAAAATGTCATGTGCCATTATACAGCCTCTACTCCAGGAATGCTTTGTGCAAGATTGAGTGCATATGGATATTTGTGCCCATTTGATCACAGATGTTCAAAATGTTTGGGGTCAGGGCTCTGTACAGGCCATTCAAAGTTCCTCTTCACCAAACTCATCAAACATGTACAGTGAGGGGGGGGGGGGGGTATTTGATCCCCTTCTGATTTTGTATGTTTGCCCACTGACAGATGCACGCTCTATAGTTGTATTGGTAGGTTTATCTTAACAGTGAGACAGAAGAACAAAAAAGCCAGAAAAATGAATTTCAAAAGTTTTTTTTAACTTGATTTGCATTTTAATGAGTGAAATAAGTATTTGACCCCCTATCAGCAAGATTTCTGGCTCCCAGGTGTCTACGGTATACAGGTAACAAGCTGAGATTAGGAACACTCTAAAAGGGAGTGCTCCTAATCTCAGCTTGTTACCTGTATAAGACACCTGTCCACAGAAGCAATAAATCAGATTCCAAGGATGTCTGGGACAAGATTGCAGACCTACAAAAGGCTGGAATGGGCTACAAGACCATCGCCAAGCAGCTTGGCGAGAGGGTGACAACAGTTGGTGCGGTTATTCGCAAATGGAAAAAACACAAAATAACTGTCCATCTCCCTTGATCTGCAGGCTCCATGAAAAATCTCCCCTCGTGAAGGAGTGGAATCCTGCAGTGCCCGACAGGTCCCCCTGCTCAAGACAGCAAATGTAAAAGCCTGTCTGAATTATTCAGATGTTCATTAGAAAACTTCAGAGGACAACTGGGTGAAAGTGTTGTGGTCAGGGAGTGTTTTTCTGCTAAGGGGACAGGACAACTTCACCGCATCCAAGGGACAATGGCTAGTGCCATGTACTGTCAAATCTTGGGTGAGAACCTCCTTCCCTAAGCCATGGCATTGAAAATGGGTCGTGAATGGGTTTTCCAGCAGGACAATGACCCAAAACACTCGGCCAAGGCAACAAAGGAGTGGCTCAAGAAGCACATTAATGTCCTGGAGTGGCCTAGCCAGTCTCCAGACCTTGATCCAATAGAAAATGTGAAGGGAGCTTAAGGGTCGAGTTACCAAAACGTTGGCCTCGAAACCTTAATGACTTTGAGAGGATCTGCAAAGAGTGGGACAAAGTCCCTGCTGAGATGTGTGCAAACCTGGTGGCCAACTATAAGAAACATCTGACCTGATTGCCAACACGGGTTTTGCCACCAAGTACTAAGTCATGTTTTGCAAAGGGGTCAAATACTTTCCCTCATTAAAATGCAAATCCATTTGTTTTTCTGGATTTTTTTTTCTGTCTCACTGTTAAAATCTACCATTTTAAAATTATAGACTGATCATTTCTTTGTCATTGGGCAAACGTACAAAATCAGAAGGTGATCAAATACTTTTTTCCCTTCTACAAGGTTGGAAGCACACAATTGTCTAGGGGGAACTTGTATGTATAGATATAGATAATCTATATCTATCATTCTTCCACACTGAATGACAGCCAGCATCCCTGGTCCCATCTGAGCCCAGGCTGTCATGTGCCCACCCTCCGCCGATGACTGGCAATTAAGGCAGAGGCTGCACAGTGAGGTCATTCTCTTCTCTTGGCATTTGTCTTGTCAGCACAAGCGACAACTATAGCTGTTCACCCCCCCCCCCCCCAACCAAAAAAGTAAAACCTTAATGATGGTTAATGCTAGAATATGGTGTGCCTGCTAAAGATGGGTATTTAAAATATATAAAACTGCAATGTTTATATTTTCACTTTCCAGTAGACTTTCACCTTATGTGATTAGATCTTTACACCAAGCATTAAGGGAACCTGTTTCAGTGTAGGCTACCATCCAGTGTTAAGGCCTCCAATTAGCCAACTTCTGAAAACCAGATGTGCTTGTAACAAGCATTAAAGCTGGAATAAGAAATGCAAAGCCTTGATTGGATGATCTTATAGGTAACGGCCATCCTGACAAGTGCTGTAATCAACCTAAGCCTTTACTGACCCATGAACTAGACTAGCTCAAGAATCCCTGGTAATGGCTGAGCCTGCCTATATCATTATAGGAAGAGCTGGAACACTGTATGTAACTAAGCAGGGAAGACTTGTGTGTATCCGCTTTAGGCGTCCATAACATGGGTATTCCACATTGCCTATAGAGGAGTCTATAATATATGTATGAACATGTTTTCTTTTCTCAGCGAATTGGAAACCAAGCTGAGAGGATTTACAAGCAACACTGATTCATGGCAGAGCATACAAGAAATCAATAAGGTATCAAGCCTACACAGATCGCAGATCTCAGGTGTGTAAAATCTGCTTCTCATTTCTTTATAAAACACTACTTGTAACTATACATTGTAGTTCGTTATCCTTATATAAAACAGAAGCTGTAGCTTGCAGTTCTTGATTAAATCGGTGTTTGCAGGAACTGCGCAATCCACAAGCAAGGCTTTGGCTCATGGTAAATACCTAACAATGGGGGTGCTAACAGAGTAGGGGTTACTTGGCAGTTCTGAGAGAAGAGAAATTACTGAATTGTAAATCCCCAAGTGGCACTGCAGAGATGCACTGTCTTGGTGATACTCCAGACAATAACGGAAAACTAAATTTGCAAGGTTACCCTGATCATTGCCCAATCAAATTATGCTTTTTGTTTAGTCTGTTCTAACAAATTGCCTGTGGTCATCTAGTTTTTGCGTTTCATTCACCATTTCTACCTTTGACCAGACATCGCTGTACAGCTGCAAACCAAATGGCTTCTCCCCATATTCAAGTACTCGGTGTACATTTTAGCAATTACTTAACGGAGTGCAAGAGCTCTTAATTTGTTCATGGTTATGCCTTTGAAACTACTTTAAATTGGGGAAACCCTGTAATCTTGGCTGCCATTACTGTCTCTCTTCTAAATGCTAGTTGCTCAGCTGACGCAGTGTGTCTTGAGTGGATGAGGTGTTCTGACATTTGCTGTGATTGTTATGGGCCTAAGGCAGTTGGCATTAGCAAAAGGTAGGCAATAGATATATATATATATATATATATATATATATATATATATATATATATATATATATAGCTATTGCCTACCTTTTGCAGCCAAAAGATTTAATTTTGGATGGGAAGTATTCACTCTTTTTCATGACCCTAATAGAACAGGAAAGGACAGAGTTTGATTTTCTGTGTTCCATTGGTAGCAATTCTCCCAACACTTCTATTAGCAGGAGGTGTGCAGGGAAATCTTCCCAATAAGAAAAAAAATGGCAAAAACCTGACAGGCTGTGACACTTGCTATATCTAAAGTGTTCAGTTTGAGGCTGCTTTAAAAGTTCTAATAGTTTTTGGTTGTGTATGGCTAAACTCAAATTCCATAAACTGTTACAGACTGGTCACATTTTCCTGGCAAGCTATAAGATTCTTGAAAAAGTTCCTGCAAATGACTCGATCAATGGAAACCACCAATACCTTGCAGCCCCTATGTGTCTACTGTGGAAAAATCAGGATCAGCTTGTCCCAATTGCAATTCAGGTAAGTTCACTTCTAACACTTTCGAAGCTTAACAAGGTATTTGCCCCGGTATATGCAAGTCTGCAATACGACATGTTGGATAAATTATTAAAACCTCCTACATCATGGAGAATGTGTTTGCATAGGCAAATCTGTAAATTTGCCTCAAACCTTGTGTGACCACTGTACAGGTAGCATAAATTACACTTGTTCCAGTTAACAGGAGCATTAGGTGTAATAGACTGCAGAATGCATTCAAGACTTGACTGGCAGTGAGAACAAAAACGGGAAGCTATGTCTATTTGTCTGTTCTCAAACTATAGCCTACTACTTGCAATAAACTAGCCCCTGCAATAATATCTTGTAAGCTGAAGGGAGTTTTGGTTTGTTATGAAATCCGAGTGGCACCATCAGGAGTGATCACCTGCACAATGGGGCCTGTATAGTAATGGCCGTGACTGCTCCTGATGGTGAAGTGTGGCCATCCTTCTTCTTTTTTCTTTCTTTTTTTGGACTGACCATGTTAACCACCATGTTCTTCCCACTGACAGTGGCTGTGCTGGAACTTTTATTGCTCCCACTGTTTTTTTTCTGGCCCTTGGTTGATGTGAACTGGACCTTTGTTCATGATCCTTGGTCTATACGGTCATTAGTGCAACGGCCCTGGAAGGCAGTGGCGCCACTAGAGTCTTACACCCAGTGTGATAAAACATGGTGTCACCCCCCCCCCCACTCCACCAACTATAGTTGCGCCCCCCCTCCAGTACAGACCCTCTCCACTAAGTATAGACCCCCCCCCCCCCCGGTCAGTGCAGACCCTCTAAGAAGTGTAAACCCCCTCGCTCAGTACAGACCTTCCCCCAGGACAAACCACCCCTGCAGATTCCCCAGTCCTTTTCTCTGTAGCTTCAGCATTGCAGATGAATGGACAGGAGACAGCGGCTCCTGTTCATAAACTGTTTTACTCTGCTCAGTTATTACAGGACACAGGAGTGATCGTTCACTGTGTCCAGCCCCTTCCTCTGCTCTCCATCCTGACATCCCCAACAGCAGCCAGCGGGAGAAGAGGGAGCTGGCTGGGGGACAAGGGAGTGGAGGACATACAGGTCTGGAGAACACGGCAGACATTGGGGGGAACAGTTGCGAGCACAGATCTCCCTGTATGGCATTTTAGCTGACAGCCGTGGGAGGAGCGGCTGTCTAAAAAGCCATGCAGGGAGATTGGTGCTTGCAACTGTCCCCCCGCCGGGACAATCATCCATGTGTGCAGCGTGGGTCACAGTGGGGGCCTGTGTGCAGTGAACACCCTGCATACATGGATGATACGCCACTGACCTGTAGTAGTAGTCATCTAGTTGAGGAAAACCACTTGCATGGTTTGCTATTAATCATGACTGTAATGCAATTATGAACATGACACCATTTCTGAAGATCATGTTGGTTCATTAATCTATTGGCTATTTCTTGTTTTCCAGTTATCTCAGACCCCTGGAGATGATGCCCCAATCTTCCTGCCCAGTGACTCAGAATTTGACTGGTTACTGGCCAAGATCTGGGTGCGTAATTCTGATTTACAAGTGCATGAAATTGACACTCACCTTCTCCGCACACATCTCTTACCAGAGGTCTTTTCCGTTGCAACAATCAGGCAGCTTCCAATGGCACATCCAGTGTATAAGGTAAGTGGAATTGCAAGTACACTTGTTAGAAAAAAAACTTTTCAGTACCTGTTTTACTGGATTGCCAGGAACTTCATGGGTCATGCTTAATTCTCAACTACTGTACAAGGCAATGTTTTCTTTACTTTATGACCCAGTAAATATTTTACCCCATTAATTGCTAAATGAGAGCTCAGGACACATTTAAAACGGGGAATGCTGCAGCACTTCAAACTCATGCAGGCTGCTGTGATGGCCTACAAAGGAATGAGAGGCAAGGCCAGTCATGGCACTGGGCATCTCTCTTCTAAGCTTTTCTAATTAATGAAAATATGGGCTTGATTTTGGCTTTGTAAGTCCCATTCTGTTTTTGTTTTCCCATTGACAGTCCAACAATACAACATGTGTTGATGCATTGCTCAGATATGAAAGGGGCCTTGGTTTTACATCTTTAATATTTCACGAAATAGTTCTCCATCTGTCTTAAAAAAACTTCAAAAATGTTAAAGCAAAATGGGCTATCATCGCTGACATTCTCTAGAAATGCTTAAACTGCAAAAAGAAAATGCAAGGTTAGATCTGACTGGAGTCCCGTATGATTTTTACATTGCTTAACACCTAATCGTATATTTTCCTAGCTGCTTATGCCGCATCTTCGCTTCACACTGGAAACAAACACACTTCTCAGGAAACAGGTTATTGGACCCAAAGGCTTCTTTGATCAAGTAAGAATGTCTTCTTGTGGTGACCACAAATATTGTGGTCTACTCTATATTGCTTGAGTCCTTCTTTTTTTTTTTTTTTTTTTTTGAGGTGACCACACAATGTGCCAGATTAATCAGTTGATGTATGGTCAGCAAAACGAACAATGTGTAAACGCTCCAAAAAATGATTGAGTCGCTAAACTACCCTTGTTGCTGCTCTAACTTTTTAACCCACCTTTGATTTTATGCCATGTACAGTATTTAGGTTGTGTTCCTCTTCCATGTGTCCCAAATGTTAGTTTTGCATAAATGGAAGGGTCAGGGTCTAGTACAGTGTTTCTCAACTTTATTATATATATATTTTATTTTTTTTTTTGCCTACCTTGGAGGAACCCTTGGCAAAAAGTTTGAGATCTTGGGGAACCCCTGATATAATATTCAGATCTATCATTTAAGAAACATTGGTGTGATCAGCGAGCGAACAATTTTTTAACTCTTAGTTAAATTTACTACAACTGAGATTTCAAGGCAAAGCTAGAAGTTCTAAAGTATGGCTAATTGTGCCTTAATTGGAGGCCTAATGTCCTAATGGTGGCTATTTGTCTTCTAGATCCCCAACATGCCACTGCTGTGCTGGGGATAATACACGAATTGTACGCCTCTAATATCTGTTTCTGTCCAGGCTGTTGCAGTGGGAAATGGAGGGATCCCAGTACTGCTGAAGAAAGCCATGGATGGGGTGACTTATAGTAGCCTTTGTCTCCCTGATAACATTGAAGGCAGAGGTATGGAGACAATTCCTAACTACTTGTACAGGGATGATGGCATGAAGATCTGGTTGGCCATGGAGAGGTAGAGGTCTCCTATTAGTGCTCAAAATTGAAAAAAAAAAAAATACTTTTTCTAAACATACTTCAGTCTGATTTTCTGTTCTTTTCTAGCTTTGTGTCAAACATTGTAAATTACTACTATAGCAGTAATGAAATGGTTAGCCAAGACCCTGAACTTCAAGCCTGGGTGGCTGGGATCTTCAAGGAAGGATTCCTGGAATATAAGACTTCAGGTATGTTCCCTGACCTATGGTGTGTGTGTGTGTGTGTGTGTGTGTGTGTGTGTGTGTGTGTGTGTGTGTATGAAATTCACTTAAAATGGACATATAAAAAAACAGCTGCACCACCAGCAGAAACCAGACTGCCAGTGCATGTATCCCCTCCCCAAACCTGCTGTCACAATTCTAGCTCTGCCCTATACTGGCTCTGGATTATCGGTTTTGCATTCTCTGAATTTTGTACTGCAGTTGATTTAGCAGAATTTTTAGAAATCCTTTTTTTTTTTTTAGTGTGTGTGTGTTCTGACATTTCATGGCATTTAACTTGCAGCATAGTGGCCTAATTAGCACAGGTATTACACTGATGGACCTCCTTTTGGTTTTATATGCCACAAGGGACATGGTCTGTATGGAGTCTAACTAGAGTAGGGACTGACAAATGTATGATTTAGTTATGCCCAGGGGCGTTGCTATGTCTACAAAAGATCTGGGGCTAGAGCCCATAGCAGAAAAGTAAAGAGTCATATGTATGTCATCAGGGTCCACAGAGGGCAGACAGTGAGATGATGTAATCGCTGCTGCACAGTGAGGGCAGAACAGCGGTGATGGCGGGCGGTGAGATGTCATCTCTCTGCTCTTGCCCGGCCGCTCTCTCATGCTGCCCGCCTACTCTCTGGCTCTCCCACTCTGTCATGCGGCCTGCCACTCGCAGCCCAGATGCAGAGGCCACAGCCCGGTGGTTGGGGACCCCTGCAGAGACTCGGGGCTATGGCCCCAGAAGCCACCCCCTAGCGACTCCACTGGTTATGCCACTTTCCAAATGTGTTAATTCCATGTGTTGTGGATGGAATGCTAACTGCAGTTTGTGCAAGAGCTTAGATGAAAATGCAATGTTTTTATGGGGCTTGGGACATGTTTTGGAAATACTGTACTAAGACTGTCTTCTGTGACAGAAATGCCATCTTCCTTGGAGTCCATAGGCTCTCTGATCAAGTACTTGACTATGGTGATTTTTACATGCTCTGCTCAACATGCAGCTGTCAACAGTGGTCAGGTGAGTGGCAAAGCCAGTAAATGGCCTGGATTAGCACTACACAAGTCCTCGTCTGTTAAGTCTGCCTTCAGATTTTGCTCATATGCAGTCATTGCAACATGCTGGGGAGCAGTCATATGGGTGTATGGAAGCAACAACAAAGGCCTCATTGCAAGCCATATTTACTACTTGTGGGGGGGGGGGGGGGGGTCAACCTATGAAGGACATTTTATATTTGGAAGCCAAAATCTGACACCACTCATACATTTAATCACTAGAGAAAAGATACTGAGACATCAGTTGTCGGGCACATCTGAATGAATTGGCTGACTCCAAAAACCACTGCATTTCATGGACTTTTTATCCAATAGAAAAGCAATTTTTTTTTTTTTTTTTTTTTTTCCATGCTACTGATTCTATGCACTGCATCTGTTTTATAGGAGTCTACTTTCTTTTGACCATATGGCCCCTTTAACATAAACAGTTGAATAGGAGGGAGAACTAGTAAAGTGTCTGTCTCCAGATAAACCAAGTTGTTCCTATGGCAGAGCAACTATAAACTGTTGACCAGGTGGTATACCCCGGTGCATATAAATGGGACCAGTAGGCTTCTCCCTTTTTATGTTGTAATAAAGTGGGGACAATATCCTATATACGGTGGTATTGCACTCGGATTTTCTGCTTACTGGAAGCATTTTGTTGGGAAAGATCATGTCTATCTCCATTCCATATGACCCTTGGGTGTCCCGTTTCATAGTACCCAATTTTCAGTTCCAAAATAATACAAAAAAAAATACTACCCTATTTATTGAATGCAGCTGGAATTTAACAAATCCATCTATGGTAGGCAAATGGTTACTGAGGATGTCCATAATCTGCTTGATATTGGAAATTAGAATTGTGAAACAGTGACTTTTTTTTTTTTTTTTTGTGTGTGACTTTTTACTGACTGGGAAGGGTGGACAACATTTAAAACCTCAAACCTATGACCGAATGGCCAATATACCATCTGTGGTACTAATAAATGATTTACTCTATGCAGATGGCTAATTCTAAAGCCCCATACACACCATTAGATTTTCTGCAGATTTGTCTTTAGATTTACCAAAACCATATAATATGAGGTCAATCCTTAAGCGTTTTTTTAAATTTGTATGCAATCCAGCAGGCACTTGCACTATATGGTTTTTAATCTGAAGACAAAAATCTGCAGAAAATCTAATGGTGTGTATGGGGCCTAAAGCCTCTTGCACACGGTACGATTGTTGGCCAACCAAGCTTTTTTTTGTTTTTTGTTTTTTTGTCAAAGGGGCGTGTGCCAGGATCTTGTCTTGCATACCAACAATACAAAATTGCCGTGCCACAAACACAAACGTAGTGCCTTCCTATGAGGAATTTCAGCTCTTGAGCGCCACCCTTTGGGTCCCTTCTGCTAATTGCTGGTTTGTACCTTCGACTTTTTGTGTGACGGATTTGTATACTGACCATATGAAAATCTGATGTCAAACCGTTGGGTCTGCCAAAAATTTACTAGCCTGACATCCAACATTTGTTGGTGGAAAATTGGACAACAATTGTCAAAAGGAGCGTACTAACGGTAAGATTTTAGGACAACAGTCTGTCAGCAGACAATCCCCTGCCAACAATCGAACCGTGTGTACGAGGCTTTAGACTAGATTGTTGAACATCCTAATTGCAGTAGAATGGGAAAAGACGAGTTGCATATTGTCCTTTTATTTCCCCCTAAAATTCTTTTCTAGAACAAAATTCTTTTCTAGAACAGGAATATTTTTGCATTTCTGTATTCTACTTTAATTTATGGAGTAATCTATGCAATGTGCCTTTTTGGTGTCTGATGTTCAAAAGATATGTGGGTTTTGTTTTTTTTTTTTTTTTCTTTATATGCTTGTGTCTGTTTAAAAGCAATAAAAAAATTGATCACAAAAGCCTGCCACAATTGCTGTTCAGCAGGCAGTGCACCACAGCACTTTTGGTATTGGGTCTTTTTGTCTGCTGCTGAGCCTGATTGTCCCTTGTAGTTGAGGAACAAGGAGTGGGTAAACATGCATTTGTAGATCTGTTGACCCAGCTAATTGAAGCAAGCGGAGAACCCACTGCTACATGCTGCCCTGCCCAGTGACATAAATGAGGGTGATGTACGAGTAACAAAGTTGAAGGTATTGAATGGGGCACCTGTGACGTGGCCACTATTGTTGCATTAAATGGGAAGCTGTTTCTTTGGTAACTGATCAGATTCTGACTGTGATATTCATTCTAATATCTATTGTCTAAGTCAAATGGGAGTAAATTGTGGTAAATGGGAGGAGTAAAGAGCCCATAGGCGCTGTGCCTGCAGGATCTTGAGTAGCAAGTCTGGCTCTGTCTTCCCTATAGACAACCCAGATATGACCAAGCTTATGCAAAAATTCTTCGGTCCTAAATCAGGCTTGCATGTGGCAGGTTTTTGTACGGATTTGGCTTCACTTACAGTATGAAGTGAAGTTCCCTTGTAAGCGGATTGCCTACACCCTTCACAGGCCTGATAAACTTACCAGCTGGGTCACTGGGCAGACTTTAGAGTGACTTGTTCCTCTAAATATAAATGGAATTTCACTTCACCCTGTTAAAGCGGAGGTCCACCCTAAAATAAATACATTAATATGCTCAAAAAATACATAAAAATTTTGAAGAGATGGCGACACCCGACCCGATAGACGGATTGGCCTCGGGCCGATATCGCAGGCTCGCTGGACAGGTAAGTGATTTTATTAAGTCAGCAGCTACAATGTTTGTAGCTGCTGACTTTAAAAAAAAAATAAAAATTGCGGCTGGAACACCGCTTTAAGTAGACCCAGTATGTCAGTCAAAAATAACTTGAATCATAATGGCTCCAGGCTGGTGTGCAGCTAGCATTTTGTGTATAGTATTAGTAGGTATGAGTTTTTTTTTTTAAATCTTCAACATTTAGAGAATACACTTTAAAGTAGAGCTATAGGCAAAACTTAAGGGAGGGTGATAACCCCTGTCAGATATTCCTTCTCCCTTTTTTTTTTTTTTTTTTTTTTTTTTTTTTTTACCTTCTCTTCCTGTCCCATAGCCAAACCAGAAGTGAGGAAATTCCTTGGACCTCAATGTCACCAGAACTAGTATCCCATTTGGAATATTTTACCTTTTTTCTGGGGGCAACTCAAATTTATTTTTTTCCTCTTTAATGGTAAACCGGACAAATAGAGGGTGACTCTCCTTAACATGGGCACAGATGGCAAAAACTGACAAGCATCCTAATTTCTCTCCACTCTATCCAAAACTAAAAAAAATTTTGCCTTTTGTTTTAATTGAACAGTAACTAGAGGATTAAGTGTGCACCCCTGCTGATCAACTGAACGATACAGTGAACACCACCTGAGCAGTTTCGGCATGGCACAAACTTGACCTGAGATCACATGGTTTCTGTTAGCCTCAGAGCAGGAAAGCCGCTCCTATCTAGCACAATGGGTTTGAGGATCACGGCCGTGATTACTCATACCTTCCAATTTTTTGAGATGGGAACGAGGGACACCTGTCTACAAAAGTATGTAGGCATAGGAAACACACCCTTCCATGCCTCTTTAAAGGAGAATTGTGCAAACTGTTAAACCCACAAGTGCTTTGTTTTTTTTTTTTTTTGTTTTTTTGGTTTTTTTTCCCCCCCATTACTATTCCTTCATACTGGCTTTTGCAATTTACAAATGCAGCAATTTAGAATTTTGGTGAAGGGTTTAGCACTGGGAAAACACTTTATTGAAAGTGCATTTGATATACAACTATATAAATCAGACCAAAATGAGGGGCAGGGAGGAAAGGAGGACAGTAGGGAGCTATGATTACTATATACAGACATGGAATGCCTGCTAAGAGTTCCACATTAGTTTATTTAAAACACATTAAACATTTTCATTTCAAAACTAAAACACATAATTTGCAGTTTAAAGCAAAGCATCGACCTATACATTGGGCATAGATTATGGACTTTTTTTTTTTTTAAGGTATGGCTTGCACAATATTTCTAATTATACATTTTCTGGATATGTTTCCTGTGCAGTTTGACTTCTATTCTTGCGTGCCCAATGGACCCACCTCCATGAAGAGTCCACCACCCACTGCTAAAGGAGTCACTACAATGCAGGATATTCTAAAAGCATTGCCAGATGTGAACACTACAGCTACCAGCATTGCTACAGTGTGGCTCCTCAGCAAGGAGCCCCAGGATAGGGTGAGTGCCAGGGACTGACTAGGAGCAATGTACAAATGTGCTGCATATGAAATGTTTAGTGTAAAGTGGTGTCTCATAGCCTTCTATAAATGCATATAGTGATTTGTGTGTGAAGCTTAATAAGTTAGTGTAACAAAATGCAGCGCCAACAAAAAACAAGTGGTAATTGCATCACAATAATGGTGAATAATAGACAGCAGATACAATTCCCTGAAGTCCAAAGTGTTTAATAAATTAAAACATTTTTGGAAAGTCTGGTGCGATTAATTCAGTGACTGCAGATATAGTATTAAACATGTCTAAGTATTCACCACCTTCAGATAAAGTGCAAACTCACCAGAAGTAATGGCAGCATGTGCACCTTATACCAAACCTGGAGATCCCTCAGGATTCATGGTGGCATAGCATCTTCAGGTGGGCTCTCGCTGGCCCTCACTCCTTGCACACACCACAAAGGAAACTACTCCTTGCCTAACAACCCCCTGCAAAGGTGGAACAGGGGGTAAAATTCCAAATTGCAGGGGGTTGCTAGGCAACCAGGGGGGGTTTCCGGTGTGGTGCTAGGCTCAGTGAGAGCCCACCTGAAGGTACAATTGGTGATGCTATTCTGCTATGACTCCTGAGTGATCTCCACGTTTTGGTATAAGATGCAAATGCTGCTGTTACCGCTGTCGGCTGGTGAGTTCTCACTTTATCTGAAAGTGGTGCATATATACTTGGACATGTTTAATACGATCTGCAGTCGCTGGATTAATCACACCAGACTCTTCCCATCGGCCCGCTGGTAGTTGTATACCACATCAGCCAGAAGGCTAATCGATTCTGTACGGGCTACATGTCCCAAAATGCTTTGCTGTCTTGTCGCTGATTAACCACTTCAATACAGGGCACTTCCCCCTTCCTGCCCAAGCCAATTTTCAACTTTTATCGCTGTCTGTTTAACCACTTCCCGCCGGCTGTCACATGATGTCCTTGACTTTGTGCGGGTATATCTGAATGATGCCTGCAGCTACAGGCCTCATTCAGATATCATCTGCTTTTTCATCCGGTGATACTCTACACCATAAGAACGATCATATCGGCTGTTCCACGGCTTGATCATTCTTGTGACAGGGGACGCCCCCAATTCCATTCCCCCCCCCCCCCCCCCCCGGCCTCCAGTGCTTCTATCGACTCACCGCTTCCATCGGTGAGTCCGGGATGGGATCTGCCGGCCCCAGATGTTTACCATAGAGATTTCTGGTGGACCAGATGGTTGCTGTAGTCTCTATGATCGTTTGGAGGCTGGGCTTGATGTTATGACACCACGCCTGGCCTCTGCATTCAAACAAGCGGTGCCGCCTCAGCTGGAAAGCCGTGTGTGGTTTTTTTTTTTTTTTTTTTTTTGTTTTTTTTCAGGCTTCCCAGCCTAGAGGTGAGATGTGGGGGTTTTATTGACCCCATATCTCTGTAGGGAGGACCAAGCATGCTATATTCCTATTACAAGGAATGCTTCCATTTCTTGTAATAGGAATAAAAGTGGTCAAATTTTATATTTTTTATTTTTTGTGTGTCAAACTAAAAAAAAAAAAAAAAAAAATTTAGTTTCACTTTAAAAAAAATGTTACTGGTTACGTGTTTTGAGTTAGAGGAGGTCTAGGGCTAGAATTATTGCTCTCGCTTTAATGTTCGCAGCGATACCTCACGTGTGGTTTGAACACCGTTTTCATCTGTGGGCGGGACTTGCATATGCGTTCGCTTCTGCGTGCGAGCACACGGACAGGGGCGCTTTATTCGCCTATGGGGATTTTTAAGTACTGAAGTTTGGCGCCTTTCCACGAACGTGTGCAATTTTGAAGCGTGACCTGCTTGGTATCTATTTACTTGGCATAACTTCATCTTTCACATTATGCAAAAAATGGTGCTTACTTTACTCTTATTTTTTTTTTTTTTTTTTTTTTTTCACAAGCAGGTATTGCTGATGGGCACACATTGCCACTCATGGCCACCAGGGATGCCATACCAGGTGGTTATTACTGGTGGTCCTGGGGGGGCTGCGCTGATGAACAATCAGCGCAGACCCCCGCCAGTAAAGGAGCAGCCGATCGGCTCTCCTCCCGTCTGTCAGACGCGAGGGAGGAAAGGCTGATAAACGGCTCTTCCTGTTAACATCGTGATTGGACACGGCTGATCACATAAAGAGACTCCGTCAGACTCTTTACCTAGATCGGAGTTGCAGTGTGTCAGACTGACGTGCTGCAACACTGATTGCCGCGATGCGCGCCCCGGGGGCGCACGGCGGCTTGTTATCCCAACCCCATCATATGACGTCAGGATATCGCAACCACTTAGCTGACGTCATTTTGCTATATGGCAGGCGGCAAGCAGTAAAGAAGGTAACAGGTCAGCGTCACACTCGACACTAGAGGGCTCCCCCTGCAACAATACCACAGTGTCCTGATTGCAGGAATAAGTAGATATCAGCTCCTGGCTACATTTAGTTTTGTCTACTTATACACTTTGGACCTCAAGGAATTTTATCCGCTGTCTATTCTTGTGATGTGATTACCACTTATTTGAGCTGCAATTTGTTGCACTATTTTTGTTTGAAGGTTTGCTATGCTAGCTGCCTTTTTTTTTTTTTTTTTTTTTTTTTTTTTTTTTCCCCTTTTGGCTAGAGCAAGGGAGGGTGTTAACCCCTACCAGATTTTTTTTTTTTTTTTCGTCATGTGTCCCATTGTGGAGAGCCTTTCACTTCCTGTCCCATAGCCAATTGAAGTGAGATGGATTTCATTAGGGACCCCCAGGTCACAAGAAATAGTTTCCCCATTGAAAGATTTCCCCTCTAACTTTTCTGGGGATGACCCACCATTCTGGATTTTCTTTCATTTTTATTTTACTTTCACTTTGAATGATAATGGTACTGTACCTGTACAAAAACTAAGTCAGCAGCTACAAATACTGTAGCTGACTTTTTAATATAAGGACACTTACCTGATCAGGGAGCTCATGATGTTGGCACCCCTAACCGATCCGCCCAGTGGTTCCGGGTGCATGTGGCGGCATCCTTACTAAGGGGAACAGGAAGTGAAGCCTTGCGGCATTACAGCCTGTTTCCTACTGTGCATGCACGAGTCGCGCTGTGCTTTCAGAATGGTCCCACTATCTTCTGGGACCTGTCTTCCCAAAAGGCAGCGGGGGGGGGGGGGGGGAGCGGACATTGCGTAGAACACCGCACAAGATTGCAGCGATCTTATGCGGAAGTGGGAGCTTACACCCCCCCCCCCCCCCCCCCCCCCGAAAGGTGCTAAATGTGGCCGCGCAGGGGGGGGTAGGAAGCAAAAAAGCAGAGCTTCCCCTTTTGGGTAGAGCTCTGCTTTAATGGGAGCACACAAAGCAGAAGTTTTGTAATCCCCACCCTATCCAAAACTAAAAGCCTTATGCCGCGTACACACGGGCGGACTTTTCGACCGGACTGGTCCGACAGACTATCCAGCGGACTTCCGACTGACTTTAACGAACGGACTTGCCTACACACAATCACACCAAAGTCCGACGGATTCGTATATGATGACGTACACCGGACTAAAATGAGGAAGTTGATGGCCAGTAGCCAATAGCTGCTCTAGCGTCGGTTTTTGTCTGTCGGACTAGCATACAGACTAGCGGATTTCTGGGTCCGGCAGAGTTGCGATGTAAAGATTTGAAGTCTGTTCCAAATCTAAAGTCTGTCAGATTTGCGACTGGAAAAGTCCGCTGAAGGTCTGGTGAAGCCCACACACGATCAGATTGTCCACTGGATTTGGTCTGTTGGCGTCCGTCAGACGGTCAAAGTTCGAACGTGTGTACGCCCCATTAGTTATACTTAACTGATGTAAAACTTTAACATTACAGAATAAGTAGTTGACCGTGACTGAAATACTAGCAAAATAATGATTCAATACTGATGTGTACAGTATTTTATTGCTAACCTCAGGAAGTTTTTCTCTACAGAAGCGTCTAGGAGACTACACTAATGTACGTTTTACAGAGAAGACCCCACAGCATTTAATTAAGGAATTCCAGGATAAACTGGCTAAAATCTCCAAATCCATCCAAGAAAGGAACAAGGCCATGCCTCTACCCTATCCCTACCTGGACCCAGCTTGTATAGAAAACAGTGTTTCAGTCTAACATAGATACTGGTGGATCTGCTGGCTGTTTCTTCTCAGTCCACCCTTGGTGGGATTGGCATCTTGTCACTACAGCAGAATGTTTTGCAGGATTGAGATCTTGTATCTGAAAGATTCCGCTGTATGAGTAATAAAAGATTTCTCAGTGCATGTCTTGTCTGGAGTGATTTGTCCTACCTTTCCTAAGGGGGTTTCTGGAGGACACATGAGGAGTAATTGTACAATTCATGCAACTATCAGGAACAATCTTAAAAGGGTTCTTAAAGCGGAGTTCCACCCTAAAGTGGAACTTCCGCTCATCGGATTCCCCCCCCCCCTCCGGTGTCACAATTGGCACCTTTCAGGGGGGAGGGGGGTGCAGATACCTGTATAATACAGGTATCTGCACCCACTTCCGGGTATAGCTAGCCGCAGACTCCCCGCCCACCCCCGTTGTGTTGTGGGAAATACACAGTTCCCACAACACAACGGGGACCAGTGTAGACGCGCAGCGCGACTCGCGCATGCGCAGTAGGGAACCGGGCAGTGAAGCCGCAACGCTTCACTTCCTGATTCCCTCAGTGAGAATGGCGGTGGCAGCACCCGAGGATCGAGGGACGGCTCGGTCTCGGGTGCCGACATCGCTGGACCCCGGGACAGGTAAGTGTCCTTATTTTAAAAGTCAGCAGCTGCAGTATTTGCAGCTGCTGACATCTACTTTTTTTTTTTTTTTTCTTTTTCCCTTAATGCATGCTCTACATCAAGGTAAACCTTATGCAAGCAGACCCCCCCCCCCCCCCCCTTTAACTTAAACCCAATCTCAATCCAGTGATGTGCACAAGAGCAACTCTCTTGACTCCTTATTGGCACAGACACAGCAGCGGGAGCCATTGGTCAATCACAGCTAATGAGGAAGGGGCAAAGGATGGACACACAACAGGGCTAGGGAGTCGGCATGCACAAGTGGCTTGCTAGAAGGGACAGTTGGCAGGGTAGAAGACTCAGGTGCGCTTGTGGCAGACTGGAGAAGAGGGGAATTTGGGAATCTGCTCTGTGTAAAATCACTGTATAGAGCAGGTAAGTATAACATGGGGGTCCTATTAGATGATAGGCTCAGCAATGGCATGCAATGCCAATCTGCTGCTAACAAAGCAAACAGAATATTGGCATGTATTAAAAAGGGAATTAACTCCAGGAATAAAACAATAATTCTCCAACTCTACAAGACTCTGGTCCAGCTGCACCTAGAGTATGCTGTCCAGTTCTGGGCACCAGTCCTCAGGAAGGATGTACTGGAAATGGAGCGAGTACAAAGAAGGGCAACAGCTAATAAAGGGTCTGGAGGATATTGGTTATGAGGAAAGGTTGTGAGCACTGAATTTATTCTCTTAAAAGGGATATGATTTCATTATACAAATACTGGTGACCCCACAATAGGGAACTTTTTCACAGAAGGGAGTTTAACAAGACTTGTGGACACATTAAAATTAGAAGAAAAGAGGTTTAACCTTAAACTACGTAGAGGGTTCTTCTCTGTAAGAGCAGCAAGGATGTGGAATTCCCTTCCACAGGCGGTGGTCTCAGCAGGGGGCGTTAATAGTTTCAAGAAACTATTAGATAAGCACCTGAATGACCACAACATACAGGAATATACAATGTAATACTGACCTATAATCACACACATAGGTTGGAATTGTGTCTTTTTGGTCAACCTCACCTACTATGTAACTATGTTTGAATAATAAAAAAAAAAGCATTTACAATCCTATTTAGAGCAAGTGCCAACAGGTAGGGATGAGCTGATAAGCCTGAACACAAATTCAGACCAAACATTTGCAGTTTTTGCAAACCTTTTTAAGGGTCTGGTATGTATTTTGGGTGGGTTTGGATTTGCTTTTGTAAATGTCAGTGTTTCTGTAGTGGGTTGCATACATCCCCCTACAGGTGTGGCACTTCACAGGCAGGTTTGGGACACTCCAAGCAAGTTAACCCCTTCCCGCTGACGGTATGCATATGGCCTCACTGGACTGGGCTTTTTTTCTGTGGTGCTGCCAGACAGCTCACTCTCAGCACACAGGCCAGGCTTACAGAGCCCCAGTCTGAAATATCAGGACCTGGGGGCTCCTGATTCCGGGTCACCTGATTGCTGTGATAGTCTAAAAGTAGCTATCGCAATGATCAGTTGCTGTGAGCCCACCCCTGATTACTTCCTCTTAATGGAGAGGATGTTTCTTCCTCTCCTTGCAAGAGCTGAAGATGTAAAGGTGTTTATAAAAAAAAAAAAAAAAGTAGCAAAGTCCCGGGCCTCTTTAGGCCTAATGGTAACCTCGAGTTGGGGAGAGCTGACATCCTGTGTAGAGTGGGTTACAAGGCATGGTGGGTGTAATGCAAGATGAACAGGTGGGAGCCAGACACTTTTTGAATGCAAAGATATGTATTGTTTGTTACACAGAACTGTGGGAGAGAGGGTTGGGGCCAGGACACCCTTGGGTAGATGCAAAGATAATTAGCAGACGCGGACTTCTATAGGTAAATGGCTATACAATGGAAGGCCTCCAGCTGGACACCACTCCTGTATTGGTAGGATCGCTGTCTTCTATGGCAACAATCTTGTAGCTGTTATGAACGGTAAAGGTATTCAACTATCTGCAACACTAACAGTTCTCAGTTTACCACTTGCTCACTCTGGGTCTTCACTCAACGAGCTCCCAGTCTCTCACTAGACTTCAGATCCACTAGCCAGTGGATTCTCTGAGCCAGGGATCCTCAAACTACGGCCCTCCAGCTGTTGCGGAACTACACATCCCACGAGGCATTGTAAAACTCTGACATTCACAGACATGACTAGGCATGATGGGAATTGTAGTTCTTGAACAACTGGAGGGCCATAGTTTGAAGGCCCTTGCTCTGAGCTCTTCTACTTTAGCACTCAGTATCTTCCTCAAGCGTCACACCCCCCCCCCCCCCTGCTGTCCTGCTGGGTCCCTAGTTTGGCACTTAGATCCTCCTCAAGCTTCACCCCCGCTGACATGTTGGATGCCTGGCTTGGCACTCACTGATGCTCCACAAGCGTCACCTCTGCTGTTCCTCTGGGTCCCTAACTTGGCACTTGCTGAAGTTTTCCCACTTCACTGTCCCTGGCTGGCAAGAAGTCTGCTCTGGTACTGGCTTCACTGTAGTCTCCGGTAACGGGGATGGTCCCTTAGTGGTGATCGCTTCCCCTCTACCTCCGACCACAGCTGGTTTCCCAGCCGGTGGAACTGTTACTTCTGGTTGGACAAGCCCACAGTTGCAATCCTACGTTGCTTCTGAATAGGCCCTCAGACAGCCTAGCAGCCAGATGTCCCCGGGATAGGCCTTAGATTTCTGGCCTTGCAGCCTGGGGCACTACAGCACACGTTCACCCAGACAGCTGTCCAGGTGGCACAGAACCCCGATCACCTGACTCCACCCAAATGGGTTCTCCCAGCAGGCCAAGGGACCCAATAAAATCCCTGCCTGTTGCCTGAGACACCCCATTTATTCCTAATCTGTCCTTGCAATGCCCTTGTCTTATCTAATGACATCAACTACAATGCCACCTAGTGACAGAAGGGCAGAAATTCCAGAATTGGGGGGGGGGGGGGGGGTGGAGAGAATCAACTGATCTCTTAACAATTATCCAGGACAACTATCGCTTGGCAACTAAATTTGATAGCAACCCTGTCTAAACATCAGGGTGCCACATCTAATAAGAGTTAAAGAAAAAGATTGATCTAGGTCAGTGCCTGGGACGGGGATTGTATATTTTTGGCAGGATTTTTAATGTTTTTTAAAGACCGCGCATACTGCGGCAGGCCGGCTCTATTGTGCAAAACTATGTACCTGTTTGTTTCGTGTAATAGATTCAGGGGGCTTGGTGCAGGAGTCAATGCACGTGCTGGTGGCTGTTATGTGCCCCACCTGCGATCACTCCACAGAATAAACAAGGCGGATCCCCATTCTGACAGGGGAGGAGAGAGATCACCTGTTCCTAGTGATCAGGAACAGCGGTCGCTCTCTCTGCCAGTGCCATTTATACAGTGATCAGTGCATTTTTATAAAACAAAGTGTAAAAAAATCACAGTAGCGCAACACAATAAAAATTATTTAAAAATGTCCATAATAGAATCCTAAATTAATTCAAATATCAAGAAAAACAATTGTGAAAATAGTGCAATTCTTCATAAAGTGAAAACTTTGAACACCGTAGATCCTTCACCAAAGTGCACAAGTGCCAATCCACACACCTATAGAATGACGCTCACCAGATTGTAGATATCAATTGCATGTGTGATTTAAATCACTTTAAGCTTTGTGCAGATCAACCCAATCTCAACTTTGATCTCCTCAGATTCAAATGAATGACAGCTCTCTCCACATGTAGAGAAAATCAACACAAAGCACCCAAGAGGTTTTTACACCATTGGAGAACAATTTTAATGAAAGAGTAATGCGCTTACATCACAAAAACAAATCACCTTTGGTATATGTTACATGCTGGGTGCTTGCGTGCTGCATCTCCAACCCCTCCTCGCTTGCACTCAAAGGTAACACTCTAAGCATCAGGATTCAGTTGCCGTGTAGCCACACCCCTAACATGTTTCGTTACTTCCAACTCATCATGGGTTGTCGCAAGTCCTCAATTGTCGGTTAAAGTAACGCAGTGCTATATTGCAAAAAATGGCCTGGTCATTAGGGGGTAAATCCTTTCAGGGCTGAAGTGGTTAAAAAGCATTTTTTAAATTCATATTAACGTTTTTTTTAGGTAGAATGAAAAAACAGAATGCCCACCACTGCTTCTTGGCCCTACTATGGGTATAAACTTGCATACATGCGTGGTATCGCTGTGATCGTCAGGAGCAGGATATTATTTTTTTTATTTTGGGTTATTCTTTGGTCATAAGTTATGGTAATGGAAAGAAATATGCAGCTCAATTTAAAAACAAAAAAAATTGTATTTCCTTTTAATAAGTAGTTAATAAAAAAAAAAAAATCTGATTATCCGTTACCCTTTACCACCAAAAGAGCCTAATTTGTCTTGGGGTGGGGGTGCAAACAAGGTATAATTCGCCTGGATATACAATGTAGTTGTGGTGATAGTACAGATGTACATAACACAAGTTCTAAGTTGCAAAATTGTGGTTAGGTGCAAGGATTGAGGCCGGGTTCACACTGGTGCGACACGACAGCCGTCCTACTTTGGATCCAACTTTCCCCTGCGACTTGAAGGCGACATGCGTCCGACTTTTAATGAACGGGGATCCGACTTGGATCCCCGCCAATACCAGGCACTGTGTTTGGTTTGAATCTTGAGGGGGAACTCCATGCCAAATTTTAAATAAAAAACCGGCATGGGTTCCCCCTCCAAGAGCGTACCAGGCCCTTGGGTCTGGTATGGATTTAAGGGGAACCCCCTACGCCGGAAAAAAAGGCATGGGAGTCCCCCCTAAATCCATACCAGACCCTTATCTGAGCACGCAGCCCGGCCGGTCAAGAATGGGGGTGGGGATGAGTGAGTGCCCCCCCTCCTGAACCATACCAGGCTGCATGCCCTCAACATGGGGGGGTGGGTGCTTTGGGGCAGGGGGGTGCCCTGCGGCCCCCCCACCCCAAAGCACCTTGTCCCCATGTTGATGAGGACCAGGGCCTCTTTGGGACAACCCTGGCTGTCGGTTGTCTGCGGCCTGGGGGCTTTAATAAGGGGACCCCCAGATCCCGGCCCCCCACCCTATGTGAATGAGTATGGGGTACATCGTACCCCTACCCATTCACCTAGGAAAAAAAGTGTCAATAAAAAAAACACACTACACAGGTTTTTAAAGTAATATATTAGGCTGCTCCGGGGGTCTTCTTCCGACTTCGGGGGTCTCTTTCTTCTCCGCGCTCTCCGACCTCTCTTCCGCACTCTCCGGTTCTTCTCCCTTTCTCCGGTATCTTCTGCCGGCTCCTCCGCTATCTTCTGCTCTTTTGTCCGTTCTTTTGCTAGCGGTGGCCCGGTCTTCTCCGCCGTCTTCTTCCCTCTTCTCTTCTTCCGATGTTGACACGACGCTCTCTCCCGCTGTAATGCAGTGTGCGCAATGAGCAACTACTTATATAGGCATGGGGCGTGGTCACCGGATGATGTCACCCGGTGACCCCGCCCCCTTATGACGTCCCCACCCATCATGCCACAGGCCGTGATGTCCTAAGGGGGCGGGGTCACCAGGTGACATCACCCGGTGACCACGTCCCGTGCCTAAGTCGTTGCGCAACGCGTACATGGCATTACAGCGGGAGAGAGCGTCGTGTCAACATCTAAAGAAGACCGGAGAGAAGAAGACGATGGAGAAGACCGGGCCACCGCTAGCAAAAGAGCCGGCAAAAGAGCAGAAGATAGTGGAGGAGCCCGGCAGAAGATCCCGGAGAGCGGGAGAAGAACCGGAGAGCGTGGAGAAGAGGCCGGAGAGCGTGGAGAAGAAGGAAGAGACCCCCGAAGTTGGAAGAAGACTCTCGGAGCTGCCTAATAAATTACTGTAAAAACCTGTCTAGTGTGTGTGTGTGTTTTTTTTTTTTTTATTGACACTTTTTTCTAGGGATGAGCTTCGTGTTCGAGTCGAACCCATGTTCGACTCGAACATCGGCTGTTCGGTCGTTCGCCGAATTGCAAACGATATGGGCCGTTCGCGCCAAATTCGTGTGGCGCGTCACGGCCCATAATTCACTGCGGCATCTCAGTGCATTGCTGGCTGATGATTGGCCAAGCATGCACTATGACCCGCATGCTTGGCCAATCACAGCGCCGTCAGTAGAGAGAGCTGTAATTGGCCAAAGCCAGGGTGGCTTTGGCCAATTATGGCTCAGGGGATTTAGTACACGCCCCACACTATATAAGGCCGCCTGCACGGCGGCCCTGTGTAGTGTGTGTTCCGGTGTGCTGAGAGATAGAGAGAGAGAGAGACAGTGTCATTTGATTTGAGTTAGATAGATTAGGCATTACAGTCAGTCAGTTAGCTGCACTTACAGTGTATTGTGTATATATATGCATCCCAGGTGTTGCATATATATATATACACTGTATTCAGTTTAGCTAGATCCGTTCCTGTTATCTTCTATCTAGGCTATTTACATTTGGTGCAGTGCGTCCTGCTCACAGTGTTCAGCTAGATCCGTTCCTGCTATTTACATTTAGTGCAGTGCGTCCTGCTCACAGTGTTCAGCTAGATCCGTTCCTGCTATTTACATTTAGTGCAGTGCGTCCTGCTCACAGTGTTCAGCCAGATCCGTTCCTGTTATTTACATTTAGTGCAGTGCGTCCTGCTCACAGTGTTCAGCTAGATCCGTTCCTGCTATTTACATTTAGTGCAGTGCGTCCTGCTCACAGTGTTCAGCTAGATCCGTTCCTGCTATTTACATTTAGTGCAGTGCGTCCTGCTCACAGTGTTCAGCTAGATCCGTTCCTGCTATTTACATTTAGTGCAGTGCGTCCTGCTCACAGTGTTCAGCTAGATCCGTTCCTGCTATTTACATTTAGTGCAGTGCGTCCTGCTCACAGTGTTCAGCTAGATCCGTTCCTGCTATTTACATTTAGTGCAGTGCGTCCTGCTCACAGTGTTCAGCTAGATCCGTTCCTGCTATTTACATTTAGTGCAGTGCGTCCTGCTCACAGTGTTCAGCTAGATCCGTTCCTGCTATTTACATTTAGTGCAGTGCGTCCTGCTCACAGTGTTCAGCCAGATCCGTTCCTGTTATTTACATTTAGTGCAGTGCGTCCTGCTCACAGTGTTCAGCCAGATCCGTTCCTGTTATTTACATTTAGTGCAGTGCGTCCTGCTCACAGTGTTCAGCCAGATCCGTTCCTGTTATTTACATTTAGTGCAGTGCGTCCTGCTCACAGTGTTCAGCTAGATCCGTTCCTGCTATTTACATTTAGTGCAGTGCGTCCTGCTCACAGTGTTCAGCTAGATCCGTTCCTGCTATTTACATTTAGTGCAGTGCGTCCTGCTCACAGTGTTCAGCTAGATCCGTTCCTGCCATTTACATTTAGTGCAGTGCGTCCTGCTCACAGTGTTCAGCCAGATCCGTTCCTGTTATTTACATTTAGTGCAGTGCGTCCTGCTCACAGTGTTCAGCCAGATCCGTTCCTGTTATTTACATTTAGTGCAGTGCGTCCTGCTCACAGTGTTCAGCTAGATCCGTTCCTGCTATTTACATTTAGTGCAGTGCGTCCTGCTCACAGTGTTCAGCTAGATCCGTTCCTGCCATTTACATTTAGTGCAGTGCGTCCTGCTCACAGTGTTCAGCTAGATCCGTTCCTGCTATTTACATTTAGTGCAGTGCGTCCTGCTCACAGTGTTCAGCTAGATCCGTTCCTGCTATTTACATTTAGTGCAGTGCGTCCTGCTCACAGTGTTCAGCTAGATCCGTTCCTGCTATTTACATTTAGTGCAGTGCGTCCTGCTCACAGTGTTCAGCTAGATCCGTTCCTGCTATTTACATTTAGTGCAGTGCGTCCTGCTCACAGTGTTCAGCTAGATCCGTTCCTGCTATTTACATTTAGTGCAGTGCGTCCTGCTCACAGTGTTCAGCCAGATCCGTTCCTGTTATTTACATTTAGTGCAGTGCGTCCTGCTCACAGTGTTCAGCCAGATCCGTTCCTGTTATTTACATTTAGTGCAGTGCGTCCTGCTCACAGTGTTCAGCCAGATCCGTTCCTGTTATTTACATTTAGTGCAGTGCGTCCTGCTCACAGTGTTCAGCTAGATCCGTTCCTGCTATTTACATTTAGTGCAGTGCGTCCTGCTCACAGTGTTCAGCTAGATCCGTTCCTGCTATTTACATTTAGTGCAGTGCGTCCTGCTCACAGTGTTCAGCTAGATCCGTTCCTGCCATTTACATTTAGTGCAGTGCGTCCTGCTCACAGTGTTCAGCCAGATCCGTTCCTGTTATTTACATTTAGTGCAGTGCGTCCTGCTCACAGTGTTCAGCTAGATCCGTTCCTGCTATTTACATTTAGTGCAGTGCGTCCTGCTCACAGTGTTCAGCTAGATCCGTTCCTGCTATTTACATTTAGTGCAGTGCGTCCTGCTCACAGTGTTCAGCTAGATCCGTTCCTGCCATTTACATTTAGTGCAGTGCGTCCTGCTCACAGTGTTCAGCCAGATCCGTTCCTGTTATTTACATTTAGTGCAGTGCGTCCTGCTCACAGTGTTCAGCCAGATCCGTTCCTGTTATTTACATTTAGTGCAGTGCGTCCTGCTCACAGTGTTCAGCTAGATCCGTTCCTGCCATTTACATTTAGTGCAGTGCGTCCTGCTCACAGTGTTCAGCTAGATCCGTTCCTGCTATTTACATTTAGTGCAGTGCGTCCTGCTCACAGTGTTCAGCTAGATCCGTTCCTGCTATTTACATTTAGTGCAGTGCGTCCTGCTCACAGTGTTCAGCTAGATCCGTTCCTGCTATTTACATTTAGTGCAGTGCGTCCTGCTCACAGTGTTCAGCTAGATCCGTTCCTGCTATTTACATTTAGTGCAGTGCGTCCTGCTCACAGTGTTCAGCTAGATCCGTTCCTGCTATTTACATTTAGTGCAGTGCGTCCTGCTCACAGTGTTCAGCTAGATCCGTTCCTGCTATTTACATTTAGTGCAGTGCGTCCTGCTCACAGTGTTCAGCCAGATCCGTTCCTGTTATTTACATTTAGTGCAGTGCGTCCTGCTCACAGTGTTCAGCCAGATCCGTTCCTGTTATTTACATTTAGTGCAGTGCGTCCTGCTCACAGTGTTCAGCCAGATCCGTTCCTGTTATTTACATTTAGTGCAGTGCGTCCTGCTCACAGTGTTCAGCTAGATCCGTTCCTGCTATTTACATTTAGTGCAGTGCGTCCTGCTCACAGTGTTCAGCTAGATCCGTTCCTGCTATTTACATTTAGTGCAGTGCGTCCTGCTCACAGTGTTCAGCTAGATCCGTTCCTGCCATTTACATTTAGTGCAGTGCGTCCTGCTCACAGTGTTCAGCCAGATCCGTTCCTGCTATTTACATTTAGTGCAGTGCGTCCTGCTCACAGTGTTCAGCCAGATCCGTTCCTGCTATTTACATTTAGTGCAGTGCGTCCTGCTCACAGTGTTCAGCTAGATCCGTTCCTGCCATTTACATTTAGTGCAGTGCGTCCTGCTCACAGTGTTCAGCTAGATCCGTTCCTGCTATTTACATTTAGTGCAGTGCGTCCTGCTCACAGTGTTCAGCTAGATCCGTTCCTGCTATTTACATTTAGTGCAGTGCGTCCTGCTCACAGTGTTCAGCTAGATCCGTTCCTGCTATTTACATTTAGTGCAGTGCGTCCTGCTCACAGTGTTCAGCTAGATCCGTTCCTGCTATTTACATTTAGTGCAGTGCGTCCTGCTCACAGTGTTCAGCTAGATCCGTTCCTGCTATTTACATTTAGTGCAGTGCGTCCTGCTCACAGTGTTCAGCTAGATCCGTTCCTGCTATTTACATTTAGTGCAGTGCGTCCTGCTCACAGTGTTCAGCTAGATCCGTTCCTGCTATTTACATTTAGTGCAGTGCGTCCTGCTCACAGTGTTCAGCTAGATCCGTTCCTGCTATTTACATTTAGTGCAGTGCGTCCTGCTCACAGTGTTCAGCTAGATCCGTTCCTGCTATTTACATTTAGTGCAGTGCGTCCTGCTCACAGTGTTCAGCTAGATCCGTTCCTGCTATTTACATTTAGTGCAGTGCGTCCTGCTCACAGTGTTCAGCTAGATCCGTTCCTGCTATTTACATTTAGTGCAGTGCGTCCTGCTCACAGTGTTCAGCTAGATCCGTTCCTGTTATTTACATTTAGTGCAGTCAGTGCGTCCTGCTCACAGTGTTCAGCTAGATCCGTTCCTGCTATTTACATTTAGTGCAGTGCGTCCTGCTCACAGTGTTCAGCTAGATCCGTTCCTGCTATTTACATTTAGTGCAGTGCGTCCTGCTCACAGTGTTCAGCTAGATCCGTTCCTGTTATCTTCCTACTGACAGGCAGGCTTGTCTGGTTACAGTATATAAAGCTACCTGAAGAAAATTACAGGTGTTCTATCCCAGCTTAGTGCAGCTACAGGCCATTAGTATGTCTGGAAGGCCAAGAAGGAGAGGCAGACAGTCACAAGCCAATAAGAGAGGGCAAGCAGGCTCTGTGTCTAGTGCTGGTCGTGGAGACGGTGCATCCTCATCAGCACGTGGCCATGGGACACGCTTGGCCTTTTTTTCGGCAGCTGGCCGTGTTGAGCCGCAACATGCGGAAGACTTGGTCGAGTGGATGACCAAGCCGTCCTCATCCTCCTCATCCTCTCTCACCCATGCCCAGGGTGCTTTGTCTGGCAAAGCAGCGGCCTCTTCCCTCAGCTCAATGTCATCAGTGACTCCTTCCCTAGCTCCACCATGTCCTCCTGAGGATTCCCTCGAACTGTTTGACCACAGTGTTGGGTACATGCTCCAGGAGGATGCCCAGCGTTTGGAAGGCTCTGATGATGATACTGAGCTCGATGAAGGCAGTAACATGAGCACGGACAGAGGGGGTGCCCAAGAAGGACAGCAATCTGGCAGTCATGCTCCCCCTGCTGCAGCATACTGCCAGGTTTGCTCCAGTGATGAGGAGGGAGGGGATGATGAGGTCACTGACTCAACGTGGGTGCCTGATAGGAGAGAGGAGGAGGAGGAGGAGGAGGAGGAGGAGGAGGCGGCACATCACCAACGAGGCAGGATGCCCTCCAGGGGCCAGCCTAAGGGCAGCACATTGACTGCATCACACCCCAAAGCTCCACATGTGCAGGGCGCTGCAGTCTCTGCGCGTTATTCAAAAAGTTCTTTGATGTGGGCCTTTTTTGAGACGAATGCATCAGATCGCACCGCTGCTATTTGCAACATATATCTCAAGCGTATCTCGCGTGGCCAAAACATCTCCCGCTTGGGTACCACATGCTTGACCAGACATATGTTGACCTGCCATGCAGTTCGTTGGCAAGCGTATCTAAAAGACCCACACCAAAGAACAAAGAGGATCTCTCCTTGCTCCTCATCAGCTGAGATTTCCAACCCCACTAGACCTTCAGTCCTCTCTGAGACCTGCAGTGAGAGGAATGAAGGTGTAGAATTAGGTGTGTCACAGCCAAGTACTTGTGGGCAATCTGCTTTTGGTACACCGACGTCAGATTGTACCAGGCAAATTTCCCTGCCCCAGCTGCTGCACCGCCGAAAGAAGTTTGCTCCCAGCCATCCACATGCCCAGCGGTTGAATGCTAGCTTGGCAAAATTGCTAGCACTTCAACTGCTGCCTTTTCAGTTGGTAGACTCTGCCCCCTTCCGTGAGTTTGTGGAATGTGCGGTTCCTCAGTGGCAGGTACCCAAACGCCACTTTTTCTCACGGAAGGCGATTCCGGCTCTCTACCGGCATGTGGAAGGAAATGTCCATGCCTCGCTGGACAGGGCGGTCAGCGGTAAGGTGCATATTACCGCTGACTCATGGTCCAGCAGGCATGGACAGGGACGTTACCTAAGTTTCACGGCGCATTGGGTGACTCTGCTGGCAGCTGGGAAGGATGCAGGACAAGGTGCAGTAGTGTTGGAGGTTGTTCCGCCACCACGCCTCCAAAATGCTGATTGTGACACACCTCTCTCCTCCACCCCCTCCTCTTCTTCTTCCTCCATGGCCTCTTCCTCGGAACCAGCGGTGCTCCGTAGGCGTTCAAGGGGCTACGCAAGTACGCAGGCCAAAAGATGCCATGCGGTGCTTGAGCTGGTGTGCTTGGGGGACAGGAGCCACACTGGGGCAGAGGTTCTGTCAGCTCTGCAGGGGCAGGTTCAGAGGTGGTTGACGCCACGCCAACTTAAGGCAGGAATGGTGGTTTGCGACAATTGCACCAACCTCCTCTCTGCCCTCCGACAGGGACAACTGACCCATGTGCCCTGTTTGGCTCACATCCTTAACTTGGTGGTGCAGCGGTTCTTGGGCAGGTACCCGGGCTTACAGGATGTCCTGAGGCAGGCCAGGAAAGTCTGTGTGCATTTCCGCTGGTCATATAATGCCAGTGCTCGGCTGACGGACCTCCAAAAGGAGTTTAACCTGCCCAAGAACCGCCTAATCTGTGACATGCCCACCAGGTGGAACTCAACGTTGGCCATGCTGCAGCGGCTGCACACGCAGCAGAGGGCCATCAATGAGTACCTGTGCGACTATGGCACCAGGACAGGGTCAGGGGAGCTTGGTTTTTTTTCCCCACGCCAGTGGGCCATGATCAGGGATGCATGCACTGTCCTGTCACCATTCGAGGAGGCCACGAGGATGGTGAGCACTGACAGTGCATGCATCAGTGACACTGTCCCCCTTGTCCACCTGTTGGAGCACACGCTGCGTGGAATAATGGACAGGGCACTTGAGGCAGAACAGAGGCAGGAAGAGGAGGACTTCCTTAGCTCTCAAGGCCCCCTTTATCCAGACAGTGTTCCTGCGTGCCCGCCGATCACACAGGAAGAGGACGAGGAGGAGGAGGAGGAGGAGGAAGATTGTGTCAGTATGGAGGTGGAGCCTGGCACTCAGCATCAGCAGCAGTCCCAAGGAACACATGGACTTGTACGTGGCTGGGAGGAGGTGGCTGCGGACATTGTTGTCCTTAGTGACCCAGAGGACTCCGGACCGAATGCCTCAGCAACCCTACGCTGCATGGCCTCCCTGATCCTGCAAAGCCTGCGTAAGGATCCTCGTATTCGTGGTATCAAGGAGAAGGACCAATACTGGCTGGCAACCCTCCTTGATCCACGTTACAAGGGTAAGGTTGCGGACCTTATCTTGCCATCGCAGAGGGAGCAGAGGATGAAACATCTTCGGGAGGCCTTGCAGAAAGGTCTGTGCAACGCGTTCCCAGAGACTGGGAGGTTACAAACTCCTGTTTCTGGACAACGTGTTGCTGAGGCTTCGGTCAGTCAAAGAAGGAGCGGTGGAGAAGGTGGGCGTCTGACCGATGCGTTCAGACAATTTTTTGGTCCGCAGCCCCAAGGTATGATCGGTTCCAGCAACCATCGCCAGCGTCTGTTTTACATGGTGCAGGAATACCTAGGGGCAAGATCAGACTTGGACACCTTTCCCACCGAAAATCCTCTGGGTTACTGGGTCTTGAGGATGGATCACTGGCCAGAGCTTGCACAGTATGCAATTGAGCTACTGGCCTGTCCTGCATCCAGCGTTCTTTCGGAACGCACATTCAGTGCTGCTGGAGGCGTGGTAACCGATCACAGGGTGCGTCTGTCCACCGACTCGGTCGATCGGCTGACCTTCATAAAAATGAATCAGTCTTGGATCACCACCAGCTACCAAGCACCTGATGCTGATGTAACCGAATAATTTTTTTTGAAATCTCAGATCCCTTCAAAGACTGCCTATGCTGATGCTGAGTGACTATCCCTGAGTAATTATCCTCTTCCTCCTCAATCATCACGCTGATAGCTTGTAAGAACATTTTTGGTTCTGGGCGCCACCACCAGTGCCTAAGGCACAGCTGATGCTGAGTGACTATCCCTGAGTAATTATCCTCTTCCTCCTCAATCATCACGCTGATAGCTTGTAAGAACATTTTTGGTTCTGGGCGCCACCACCAGTGCCTAAGGCACAATTTTTCAGCCCCTGTTTAACAGGGGCGTGTAATTACAATTTTTGATGCAATACTTTGCAGCAGGGCTCGTTCCTGCGTTCCAACTAGAGTGTCTGTGAGGGGTTGCAGTGTTGTGGCACCAGCACCAGTGCCTAAGGCCCAATTTTTCTGCCCCTGTCTAACAGGGGCGTGTAATTACAATTTTTGAAGCAATACTTTGCAGCAGGGCTCGTTCCTGCGTTCCAACTAGAGTGTCTGTGAGGGGTTGCAGTGTTGTGGCACCAGCACCAGTGCCTAAGGCCCAATTTTTCTGCCCCTGTCTAACAGGGGCGTGTAATTACAATTTTTGAAGCAATACTTTGCAGCAGGGCTCGTTCCTGCCTTCCAACTAGAGTGTCTGTGAGGGGTTGCAGTGTTGTGGCACCAGCACCAGTGCCTAAGGCCTAATTTTTCAGCTCCTGTTCAACAGGGGCATGTAATTACAATTCTTGATCTAATATTTCACAGCAGGGCCCTGTGAGGGCTTACAGTGTTGTGGCCACAGCAACACCTAAGGCCCAAATTTCTGCTGAGTATATAGGGCAGGACCCTACTTTCAAACATCTAACTTACAAACGACTCCTACTTGCAAACGGAAGGAGACAACAGGAAGTGAGATGAAATCTACCCCTAGGAAGGGAAATTCTCTCCTGTAAGAGTTAATATGGGAAAACAATTTCTCCTTTCCACTGATGCTTTCCAATCCTTGTTCCACAAAAAAACCCAAATTTTCAAAAAACATTTTTCATTGGGACAAAAAAGTGAGGTGAAATCTTCTGAAGAGGAGGAAAGACAGCAAAACAAATGTCACAGGGGTGATAACCCTTCCCTATGTTTTCCAAAAAGCTTAAAAAAGATTTTTTGGCTGGAGCTAAACACGTTAAAAATGTACCCCTTCAAAATTACAAAGAGATTCTACTTAACAACAAACCTACAGTCCCTGTCTTGTTTGCACCGCCTGTATACTGCTGTTCACTGATTTTCATCCATATTGCCATGACCCGACATGACATTAAACCCGCAAGCAGTTTTAAATGAGATTTTTTCCTTTAAAAATGACATTTGGTGCAGGGACTGTTCTAAACATGGGAAACACGCGTCACTTTACAGGCATACTATAGACACCCCCCAGGTACGATATTTAAAGGAATATTTCACTTTTTTTTTTTACTTTAAGCATCATTAAAATCACTGCTCCCGAAAAAACGGCCGTTTTTAAAAGTTTTTTTTGCATTGATACATGTCCCCTGGGGTAGGACCCGGGTCCCCACACCCTTTTTAGGACAATACCATGCAAATTAGCCTTTAAAATGAGCACTTTTGATTTCGAACGTTCGAGTCCCATAGACGTCAATGGGGTTCTAACGTTCGTGCGAACTTTCGGTCCGTTCGCGCGTTCTGGTGCGAACCGAACCGGGGGGTGTTCGGCTCATCCCTACTTTTTTCCTAGGTGAATGGGTAGGGGTACTATGTACCCCATACTCATTCACATAGGGTGAGGGGCCGGGATCTGGGGGCCCCCTTATTAAAGGCGGCTCCCGGATTCTGACAAGCCCCTCGCCAGCAGACCCCGACAACCAACGGCCAGGGTTGTCGGGAAGAGGCCCTTATCCTCATCAACATGCTTTCACACATCATGCGACATGAGCTCCCAATGTCAGAGCATTTGTCGCACTAGTGTGAACCTAGCCTAATGCATCCTATGCATTAAGGTGAAAAAAACGATCTGATGATTACCAGCCCTTCGATTTACTTACCTGACCCCTCGAAAGTCCCGACCTCGATCATTGCCCGGGCTTCTCGGCTCTTCATTGGATAGATTGATAGCAGCGCAGCCATTGGCTTGCGCTGCTGTCAATCAAATCCAATGTCGCGGGGGGCGGAGCGGAGTCCTGCACTCGGCAGCTATGGATGCGGAATGCAGGACTCGGGAGTGTGCCCGCAAGGTAACCCCCCAGGAGAGCACTTCTCCCAGGGTGTTGTCTGAGAGGGGAAGGAGCTAGGAGAGCCCCTGGGGGACCCCAGTAAATGCCATTCGGGGCCACTCTGTGCAAAACAAGCTGCACAGTGGAGGTAAGTATGACCTGTTTGTTATTTTTAAAAAATAAAAATCAAACCTTTAGTGTCACTTTAAGCATTCTTAACCACTTCAGCCCCGGAGGATTTGGCAGCTCAAAGACCGGAGGACTTTTTACAATTTGGCACTGCGCTGCTTTAACTGGTAATTGTGCGGTCATGCAATGTTGTACCCAAACAAAATTTGCGTCCTTTTTTTCCCACAACCAGAGCATATATAAGCGTATATTGGTTTGCGCAAAAGTTATAGCGTCTACAAACTAGGTACATTTTCTGGAATTTACACAGCTTTTAGTTTGACTGCCTATCTCATTTCTTGAGGTGCTAAAATGGCAGGGCAGTACAAACATCCCCCCCACAAATGACCCCATTTTGGAAAGTAGACACCCCAAGGAAATTGCTGAGAGGCATGTTGAGCCCATTGAATATTTTATTTTTTTTGTCACAAGTGATTGAAAATTGACAAAAAAAAAATTACACAAAGTTGTCACTAAATGATATATTGCTCACACATGGCATATGGTTATATGTGGAATTACACCCCAAAATACATTCTTCTGATTCTCCTGTGTACAGGGATACCTCATGTGTGAGACTTTTGGGAGCTTAGCCACGTACAGGACCCCATAAACCAATCACCGCCTTCTGCTTTCTAAAGGCGTAAAATTGTGACTTTACTCCTCACTACCTATCACAGTTACGGAGGCCCTGAAATGTCCAGATGGCACAACCCCCCCCCCCCCCCCCCAAAAAAATAACCCCATTTTGGAAATTAGATACCCCAAGCTATTTGATGAGAGGCATGTTGAGTCCATGGAATATTTTATATTTTGCCACAAGTTGCAGGAAAATAAAAAAAATGTATTTGTTGTTTTTTTTTTTTTCTGCACAAAGTTGTCACTAAATGATCTGTTGTTCAAACATGGCATGGTTATATGTGGAATTACACCCCAAAATACATTTTGCTGCTTCTCCTGAGTACGGGGATACCACGTGTATGGAACTTTTTGGCAGTCTAACCGCGTACAGGACCCCGAAATCCAATCACCGCCTTCAGGCTTTCTAAGGGCGTACATTTTTCTTTTTTCAAATAACTGTTTTATTAGCTATCGCAGCAATAGAAAACAGTACAAGAATATGGTCGAAGCGCAACAGTATGCCAAAGTAACATGAAGGGAAAAGCCTCCTTTGCGATCATCAAAAGACATTACAGCTTCAATAAAAAACATTGAATTTGAACAGTAGTGCTTAGTACTGTATTTCTGATCCATATATAAGATAGCATAGAAAATTGTTTAATACTGGAACAAAAGGAGAGAAGAGAAAAAAAAAAGAAGAAAAGGGGGGGGGGGTGGAGAGGGGAAAAAATAGGAGGGGTAGAGATAAAGAGAAATAAAAGGATTAGGGCGTACAATCTGATTTCACTCCTCACTACCTATCACAGTATTTTGCAAATCTCACTTTTTGTCACAAAGTTTAGAAAATTGAAAAAAGAAAAAAAAATCATTTTTCTTTTCTTTCTTAATTTTCAAAAATAAATGAGATCTGCAAAATACTCACCATGCCTCCTAGCAAACACCTTGGGGTGTCTACTTTCCAAATGGGGTCATTTGGGGGGGGGGGGGGGGGGTTGTGTCATCTGGACATTTTAGGGCCTCTGTAACAGTAAAAGGTAGTGAGAAGTAAAATCACAATTTTACGCCTTTAGAAAGCCTGAAGGCGGTGATTGGTTTTTGGGGTCCTGTACGTGGCTAAGCTCCCAAAAGTCTCACACATGAGGTATCCCTGTACTCAGAAGAATCAGCAGAATGTATTTTGGGGTGTAATTCCACATATAACCATGCCATGTTTGAACAATCATTTAGTGACAACTTTGTGTAAAAAAAATAAATAATAATTTTCCCGCAACTTGTGGCAAAATATAAAATATTCCATGGACTCACTCAACATGCCTCTCATCAAATAGCTTGGGGTGTCCACTTTCCAAAATGGGGTCATTTGGGGGGGGGGGGTGCTATCTTGGCATTTTATGGCTTTCAAAACTGTGATAGGTAGTGAAGAGTAAAAACAAAAATTTACACCCTTCGAAATCCTGAAGGCGGTGATTGGTTTTCGGGGTCCTGTACACGACTAGGCTCCCAAAAAGTCTCAAACATGAAGTATCTCCCTACTCAGGAGACGCAGCAGAATGCATTTTGGGGTGTAATTCCACATATAACCATGCCATGTTTGAACAATATATCATTTAGTGACAACTTTGTGCAAAAAAAAGTGTAATTTTCCCGAAACTTGTGACAAAATATAAAATATTCCATGGACTCAACATGACTATCAGCAAATAACTAGGGGTGTCTACTTTCCAAAAATGGGTCATTGGTGGGGTTTTAAACTGTCCTGGCATTTTTTTTTTTAAGAAAATTACTTTGAACTCCCAAACATTATATATTTTTTTAAAGCAAAGGCCCTACAGATTAAAATGGTGGGTGTTGCAATTTTTTTTTCACACAGTATTTGCGCAGCGATTTTTCAAATGCAATTTTTTTGGAAAAAACACACTTTTTTTTATTTTAATACACTAAAACACACTATATTGCCCAAATGTTTGATGAAATAAAAAAGATGATCTCATGCCGAGTACATGGATACCAAACGCGTCATGCTTTAAAATTGCACACAAACGTGCAGCGGCAACAAACTACATACATTTTTAAAGCCTTTAAAAGCCTTTACAGGTTACCATTTTAGATCTACAGAGGAGGTCTACTGCTAAAATGACTGCCCTCGATCTGACCTTCGTGGTGATACCTCACAGGCATGGTGCAATTGCTGTTTACATATGACCCCAGACTGACACTTGCGTTTGCCTTTGCACGTGAGCACGGGGGGACAGTGGTGTGTGTTTTTTTTTTAATTATTTATTTTGCTTTTTTATTATATTTTTAAACTGTTCCTTTCATTTTTTATCATTTTTATTGTTATTTTAGGGAATGTAAATATCCCCTATGGTAGCAATATGTAGTGACAGGTACTCTTTTTTGAAAAAAAATGGGGTCTATTAGACCCTAGATCTCTCCTCTGCCCTCAAAGCATCTGACCACACTAAGATCGGTGTGATAAAATGCTTTGCCAATTTCCCAATGGCGCTGTTTATATCCGGCGAAACCAAAGTCACAAAATGCTCGTAGCTTATGGTTTCTTAGGCCACAGAGTTGATTGGAGCCATTTTGGTCTCTGATCAGCTCTATGGTCAGCTGGTTGAACCACCGGCTGCATTCTCAGGTTCCCTGTTGGGACAGGGGAGCCCGAGAAAACCATGGAAGACGGTGGGAGGGGGGACATTCCCTCCCACTGTTTATAAAAGCAGTCTAGAGGATAATTAGCCGCTAGGATTGCTTTTATATGAAAGACGACTGCTGGCTAAAACGAATGATACCAAGATGATACCTAAACCCACAGGTATCATTCTGGTATAACCACTCAAAGTCCAGCAACATACCAGTACGTTGCTGGTCCTTGTTGGGCATGCAATGTAATGTAATTTTTTTCATGCAGCCTGTGGCCTGAACGAAAAATGAGATTGATCGGTGGGTATGCCCACCATTAGAATAACGCCCTTCATCCACCCACTTCTAATGATGGGCATACATGCACCATTTTTTTTTAACTGTGGTGGTGAAATCACCTCCAACAGCGCTGGAGTCACGGCTTTACGTATCGTGGGAGTAAACGCTGTTGCTGTCAAGATAAATAAACCCGTGCTGCAGCTGAATGGCGTACCTGCTAAGCACATGGTGGTTAACAATAAAACAAAGTAACATTACAGTATAACAGTAGGACTTACCATACCTGCAAAGCAAATACAATCAAACATAGTAAAAATAAAACATTGCAATCTGTACCTAAAAAAATATTTGCCGAAGCATGGGGGCAATCCGCCCATAATGTTAGGAGAAAATCGCTCCTCCACCCCTGCTGCCCCCATGCTTCGGCATATATGCTCTTTTTTTTTAACTGTGGTGGTGAAATCACCTCCAACAGCGCTGGAGTCACGGCTTTATGTATCGTGGAAGCAAATGCTGTTGCTGTCAAGGTAAATAAACCCGTGCTGAATGGCGTACCTGCTAAGCAAATGATGGTTAACAATAAAACAAACATTACAGTATAACATACCATACCTGCAAAGCAAATACAATAAAACATAGTAAAAATAAAACAGAGAGAGAACGATAGATATAGAACAATAGTGAGCGAACAGTAGAGCGGACAGTTGAGAGTGAACATGAGAGAGAACAACAGAGAGAGAGAGAAGAAAAATGAAAAATTACAACCACAACTATTTTTGGATTTTTTTATTTTATATATTTTTGTGTTTTGGTGTGTTGTTTTTTTTTTCACTTTTTTCACTCTTATAAAAACTGTAAAAAAAAACTGTAAACTGAACATTGCAGATTATGGTCTCTCAAAATGTGATGGCCATCACATCATTCGAGACCCCGAGACCCTGTGTTAGTGTGCCTAGGACTGTGTGGTGCTGTACCCTACGCTAGCGTGTGATAGTGTTTGAAACATTTACCAATGCAGAGACCAGGTTGGTCAGGACAGGAGGGACAATAAAAGCGAGTGTCACGCCTAAATCTGCGTTTGCTGCAGACACAATATCCTCTTTGGGGTGTTCTTTGGGTAGGGGTACCAGGGAGGACATAAGGAAAATGCCTCTCATGCAGCCGGCTCACTGCATTTGCTTTGGAAAGTTGGGCAAGAGCACCGTCTGGAAACAGAAGGGCTCTGATGATCTCTTTGTGGAATTTAAGGAAGGATCCAGTCCGTCCTGAAGCTTTGTATAGCACAAAAAAAATGGTTAACAATAAAGCACAGTAAACGGTAAAGTATAAAAAATTGCATACCTGAAAAGCAAACATGATGAAACATAATAACAATAAAACATTGCAGAATAGAATACAGTAAAAAAGAGCAGAACAATAGAGAGAATAGAGAGAGACAATAAAACGACAACTATTTTTTTTTATTTTATATTTTTGGGGTGCAATTCCACATATGCCCATGGCCTGTGTGAGCAATATATCATTTAGTGACAACTTTGTGCAAAAAAATAAAAATAAAAAAAAATGTGTCACTTTCCCGCAACTTGTGTCAAAATATAAAATATTCCATGGACTCAACATGCCTCAAAGCAAATAGCTTGTGGTGTCTACTTTCCAAAATGGGGTCATTTGGGGGGGGGGGGGGGGGTTAGGCTCCCAAAAAGTCCCACACATGTGGTATCCCCATACTCAGGAGAAGCAGCTAAATGTATTTTGGGGTGCAATTCCACATATGCCCATGGCCTGTGTGAACAATATATCATTTAGTGACAACTTTTTGTAATTTTTTTTTGTCATTATTCAATCACTTGGGACAAAAAAAATGAATATTCAATGGGCTCAACATGCCTCTCAGCAATTTCCTTGGGGTGTCTACTTTCCAAAATGGGGTCATTTGGGGGGGTTTTGTACTGCCCTGCCATTTTAGCACCTCAAGAAACGACATAGGCAGTCATAAATTAAAAGCTGTGTAAATTCCAGAAAATGTACCCTAGTTTGTAGGCGCTATAACTTTTGCGCAAACCAATAAATATACACTTATTGACATTTTTTTTTTACCAAAGACATGTGGCCGAATACATTTTGGCCTAAATGTATGACTAAAATTAAGTTTATTGGATTTTTTTTTTTTTACAAAAAGTAGAAAATATCATTTTTTTTCAAAATTTTCGGTTTTTTTCCGTGTATAGCGCAAAAAATAAAAACGGCAGAGGTGATCAAATGCCATCAAAAGAAAGCTCTATTTGTGGGAAGAAAAGGACGCAAATTTCAATTGGGTACAGCATTGCATGACCGCGCAATTAGCAGTTAAAGCGACGCAGTGCCAAATTGTAAAAAGTGCTCTGGTCAGGAAGGGGGTAAATCCTTCCGGGGCTGAAGTGGTTAAAAGCCAGCAGCTACAAATACTGCAGCTGCTGACTTTTAATAAATGGACACTTACCTGTCCAGGAGTCCAGCGATGTCGGCAGCCGAAGCCATTCTCGTTGCGGCTTCACTTCCTGGTTCTCTACTGCGCATGCACAAGTTGCGCTGCACGTCCTAAGTGGCCCTGCTATCTCCTGGTACCTGTGTGTTTCCCTGGAGACAGCGGGGGGGGGGGGGCATGACTCTTGCGGGAGTCTATTTCCGGAAGTTGGTGCAGATACCTGTCTAATACAGGTATCTGCACCCCCCTCCCCCCTGAGAGGTGCCAATTGTGGCACCGGAGGGGGGGGGGGGATCAGATGAGCGGAAGTTCCACTTTTGGGTGGAACTCCGTTTTCTGCACTGACTGTCTTTGAAATCTCCTGGGCCCCTGTTCAAATCCAATCTGGGGACAAACTTGGTCCGGGGACAGTGTCCTCAGTCTGGGGACGTCTAGTCACTCTACAGTAGGAGGAATTGTGCCCCACTTTTGGTCAGCAGAAGGAATCGTGCCCCAAGCAAAGGACTGCAGTATGGAGACCACTGGGTGAGATAGATGGCGTTCTATGTATCTATCCATTAACCAGATACAATCCATAATGAAATATTGCTGTAGTAATTGTACATTGTAATTGTAGTAATGCTGTGTATTTAGGAATACAGTGTGATTTCAAGTGTATTTAAGGTAGTTTTGGGAACAATATAAAATACAAATAAAAAAAAATTGCACAAAAATTGAAAAAAAAGTCTGCCTTTCTTTTGCTTTATTTGAAGTAAAATGTGAAAAACCAAGGGCTGTTTTATTTGGCATAAGAACAGGTCCAGAATACTTGGAAGGTGTTTTCATTACCATCAGCAGCTATGTAGGGGTCTTTCAGATAGGTGGCAAAAACAGGCAGCTGAGCCCCAGTTTTACCACCCCTGGCTGCCTACAAGAATTGTAAAAATAGAGCTGGACAGGATTCTACGTGTGCCACGGCCACCGCATTTTTCACTTGGGGTGCAGAGTTTTCCAGGTGGCACCACCTGTCAATCTCGCTCATTGAGTTCAGTGGGGCCACACTGCAAAAGCATGCCTTGCACTTGCAGTGTGATCCTCCAATGTAAAATTGCCATTTAGCAAGTAAAAAATAAAAGTAAAAAAAAAATAACAGGCATTTGTGAGGCGACAGTAGTGCCTCTTGAATGCTTGTAAACCACTACTTTACCGCCCTCTGAAAAGCAATCTGTGGATTGCGTGCACACCACTTAAGGAGCACCTTTCCAGCCGCTGTTGTCAATATTCATCTCTTTGTACAAAGCAAAATGACAGCTGAGTGTGTATAAACAAACCCATGTGATTGCTATGATGGGCTGTCAAGGTATCACATGAGCCATTCAGAACGGTTCATTTCCAACTGTCACGGATTTGCCGGGACACTCACGCTTTTTAAAAAAATGTCACAATATGTCCTTGTCCCAGAAAACAGACCTGCTCATGTAAACCTGCCTTTTTTGTCAATGCCCACCACAACTCTGCACAGACATCGGGGCATTTCGACATTGCTGCCGGGTACCTGCACATTGTAGCATCTTGATTTAAAACATTTTCACACAATCTGCATTTTTTGCTAGAAAATTACTTGGAACCCCCAAACACAATAGGTTTTCTGAAAAGTAGAAGCCCTGTGAAATAAAATGGTTATAGTGCCAATTTTTTTTTGTTGCACGATATTTGCGCAGCTGTTTATAGAACCTCTATTTCAGGAAAAAATAGCTGTGTTTCTGTCCTTATGATAAATCTTCCTGTTTATACTGTATTTTTAAATTAAACATTACATACAGTATGTAAAGCACTGCTTAAATTGTAGGCACTTTACATATGCCTGCAACAAATAAATTCATGTTAATGATATATTTCATGTAGCATCACACCCATTTTAAATGAATGTCCTGCCTCCAGGGCCATCTTTAATATTGATTGGACCCTGGGCAAACATTTTCTTGCCCCCCCCCCCCCCCCCCCCCCCATGCAATATTGCTCTCTACCTGCTCAGAGTCTACAATAAATAGCAGCTAGACTAAAAATCAGTTTACTGAATCAGATCAGGCAGCGATTGCGATTGGTTGCCAGAGGTTACAGTATATCATTACCGCTCACTGACTGTTTGGTTACAGCACACATTATGGCTCACTGATTATTTGCTAGAGGTTACAGCATATGACTTCTGCTTGTTGATTGGTTGCTAGAGATTACTGTACATCAATACTGCACACTGGTTGCTAGAGGTTACTGGACATCTTACCACTTACCAATTGGTTGCTAGAGGTTACTGCACATTATTTCTGCTTACTAATTGGTTGCTAGAGGTTACTGCATATCTTTACCGCTCAATGATTGGTTGCAAGAGGTTAGTGCACATCATTACTGCTCACTGATTGGTTGGTAAAGGTTACAGCACATCATCTCCTCACTGCCTGCACACCATGGACTGGGGAGGTAAGGGGACCCATCAATAGACAGAAAACTCCAATGTAATATGGATTCACATTCACCACTAATGTAATGGGGATTTACACTGACCACTAATGCAATAGGAGTATTCACAGGAACCACTAATGTAAGGAGGGATTTACACTGACCACCAATGTAAGGGGGACTTTCACACTGACCACTAGTGTGAATGAAAAGATTGTAGACCAAGCCCCAATGTAATGAGAAGGTTTACACTGACCACTAATGTACCTGAGACATTTAGCCTGCTTTTACATTTGTGTGTGTCGGGAATGCATGCAAAATCGCTTTCCTGAAACCACAGAAATGCGCTGCCCTTTAGCAGATACACAGCAGTGCCATTAATTGTTAATGACACTCTCAAGCATCTGCTGAGATGTGAGTATTTACTTCCACCAAAATTCACGGTGCTGTGGCAACATGTTATTTTGAAAAAGCGTTCTACCTCCAGTTTTCTTACCTTTGCAGAACAGGCTGATGTTAGGCTTAATGACCACATTGTAGGCAGAACTTTCAAGCATGCCCCTTTACCTCCCCGGTGGGCAGCATTCAGCAGAAGTGATGGTGGATATGACCTCAGGGGGGCATGATATACATATGAATGCCAACTCTATTTACATGTCAATGCAGCCGGTCTGCTGCTATTTACATAATAATGTCGCCGCTATTTATATATCAATGCAGGTACACAGCAATAGGCAGAGCTGAGCAGCATTAGTAACCACTTTACACTGAGATATCAGGACACAGCACAGGACTAAAACTTCAAGGGACAAAGGGTATTTCAACTGGGATAGTTGTCAAGTATGAGGCAGCTGCTTTGGGCCCCACAACAATGATGGGGCCCAGGGCAGATGCCCCTCTTGCCCTGCCTTAAAAACGGCCCTACCTGCTTCTAATTAACCACTTGACCTCCAGAAGATTTACCCCCCTTTATGACCAGGCCATTTTTTTGCCTTATGGCACTGAGTTACTTTAACTGACAATTGTGCAGTCATGCGACACTGTACCCAAATAAAAGTTATATTTTTTTACCTACAAATAGAGCTTTCTTTTGGTGGTATTTGATCACTACTTAATTTTTTATTTTTTGCACTAAAAAACAAAAAGACTGACCATTTTGAAAAAAAACAACAATATTTTTTACTTTCTGAAATAAAACCTCAATCTAATTTCTTCATATATTTAGGCCAATATGTATTCTGCTACATAGACTATATTGTTAAAAGTATTGGGACACCTGCCTTTACACAGACACAAAGTTTAATGGCATCCCAGTCTTAGTCCATAGGGTTCAATATTGAGTTGGCCCACCCTTTGCAGCTATAACAGCTTCAACTCTTATGGGAAGGCTGTCCACAAGGTTTAGGAGTGTGTCTATGGGAATGTTTGACCATTCTTCCAGAAGCGTGTTTGTGAGGTCAGGCACTGATGTTGGACGAGAAGGCCTGGCTCGCAGTCTCCGCTCTAAATCATCCCAAAGGTGTTCTATCGGGGGTGGAATCATCATAAGGAATGGAGGAAGCATCAAAAATGTATTCTCTGCTGCCCCCACATTCCTAAAGCCCTCATCAGATGCTGCTGCCCCCTCCCCCTTTCCCTCCACGTCTCACCTCTAGATCAGATGGTGCGACCCCCCTGTTCCTTACCACCAGTAAGACACTGCTGTTCCCCCATGCCAGGTGTTTGAGTTCCCTCCAAATCAGAGGACACTACCCCTCGCTCTTCACCTATTCATCAGACATCAGGTGTGGGGGAGCATCAGCGTTTCATAGCCTCTGATGGGGGAGTGAGGAGCAGAGAGGCAATGGCATCTGATCAGGAGATGTGGAGGGGCCAGTGGGTAGTTGCATTTGATGCAGGGTAAGGAGTGGTGGGGAGCAATGACAATGTTTCCTCCCTCCACTGCTCATCTTTGGGTCAGATGGTGCTAAGATACTGCTTTTCCCTCCCTGCCACACCAAGGAGCAGGGAGACAGTAGTACTTGATCAGGAAGTATGGAGTTAGGTGGGGGGGCAGCAACATCTGATGCAGTGTAAAGAGCGGTGGGGAGCAATAACAATGTATCCGCTGCTGGCCACCATGCTTAACCCCCTCTTCAGATGTTTCTCCCCTCCTCCCCTTCTCTTTTCTCGATTCCTACTTCTTCTCCCCCCAAATAAGATTCTGCTATCGTCCTGCTCTAAAACTCTATTAGGTGATTCCCCCACATCAGATGCTGCTATTACCCAATGCTCATCTCCTGATCAGATGCCTCTCACTCCTCTTATCGCACCCTGCTGTCTCCCAATCCTCATCCCTCAAGCTCACCCTGCTGTTCCCCACCAAAGCCCCACAACATGTTGTCCGCCACCCCTTAAGCTGGCCACACATGGATCTAAGTTTGGCTGGTTCAGCAGGCACAGACTGAATTTCCATGTATGGGCAGGCTGGTTCTACACAAACAATCTATCGATCAACTTGTTTACAACCAATTGAATAGGAGATGATTAATGAGCTACCCAAAGAGAAACAAAACAAGCTGCTACAAACCATGTAACAAAAAGGTGAACAAATATTGAATAAATTGTAGCGCTAAAACACACATACACAATGTAAATATAAATAAAAAGTCTCTGTGCATGTGAACATAGTGTCCCAAAGTGACGTGTAGTCAAAATAAAGATGGTCCACAATGAATGTGAATAATCCGTGTGTCAGTTCTATCTGCTTCTCAACTGTCAGCTCGGATGTCATCAAACTCGGCGAATAGATGGAATACGCTTACCAGAAATGTTGGATTCTACTGCCATGAGCATAGAATCAATGGAGCTTGGTGCCAACCGGGGCAAAGTTGTAGAGTGTTGGAGGCAGGGTAGAGCCTCTGCAGGGCCAAAATGTCACCTCTTTATCCACAGAAGCAGAGCAAGATGGATTCCAAAAACAAAGTGGTTTCTCAGTTCCCCGGAATATGTGGAAAGAAAAAGGAATGCTTCCACATGCTAGGCAACCCTCATATGCAGTATTTTTGATTGTATACATTATTTTATAAATTCAGGCAGTGCTATGAGGGTCCTATATGCCCCTGTTGAAGGTCATTGGACCGAAACGCGTAGGGCGTCTTTTACATACCCTGTACACTGCCTTTTATTTGTGATCACTTTTTATATGTATCGTGGTTTTTTAGTAATAAAATACCCTGAGTTACACTATGTGGAAGCATTCCTTTTTCTTTCCACATATTCCGGGGAACTGAGAAACCAGTGAAAACCACTGGGTGGCACCAAGCTCCATTGATTCTATGCTCATGGCAGTAGAATCCAACATTTCTGGTAAGCGTATTCCATCTATTCGCCAAGTTTGATGACATCCGAGCTGACAGTTGAGAAGCAGATAGAACTGACACACGGATTATTCACATTCATTGTGGACCATCTTTATTTTGACTACACGTCACTTTGGGACACTATGTTCACATGCACAGAGAATTTTTATTTATATTTACATTGTGTATGTGTGTTTTAGCGCTACAATTTATTCAATATTTGTTTACAACCAGCCTGCTGGAAAAAAATTCTGTTGATCAGTGCCGCCAGCACTGATGAGTGTATTCTGATGGCAGAGAAGTCTCCACACTGCCACAGAATACAAAGGCTCAGCAGGAGGGATTTCTCCATCCACCTCGAGTGGACGAAAAGTTTTTTTTTTTTCTTTTTTTTGGTTAAACAAAAAAGATGGCTGGTGCATGGCCAGCGTAATGATGGGTACACACTGTCTGAAAATTCAAGAAACAAGAGGCAGCAAATTTGAGGCAACTTTGGACTTTCATGGTATGGTAAAGATTTGCATACACAGGAATATATAAAACTGTCTGAAAATTGCCCAGTTCAGCAGGAACCGGCTGGCTTTCAGTCAGTGTGTACGGCAGTCTGTATGACAGAAGCTGGGGCTGTCAATCACAGGCTGTGTGGAGGCCATCTTCCCCTCACTCATCTCCATACCTAACAGGAGACAGGACGCGATCGCCTCAGCCGTTGCTGCTGGCCACCATGCTTAACCCCCTCTTCAGATGTTTCTCCCCTCCTCCCCTTCTCTTTTCTCGATTCCTACTTCTTCTCCCCCCAAATAAGATTCTGCTATCGTCCTGCTCTAAAACTCTATTAGGTGATTCCCCCACATCAGATGCTGCTATTACCCAATGCTCATCTCCTGATCAGATGCCTCTCACTCCTCTTATCGCACCCTGCTGTCTCCCAATCCTCATCCCTCAAGCTCACCCTGCTGTTCCCCACCAAAGCCCCACAACATGTTGTCCGCCACCCCTTAAGCTGGCCACACATGGATCTAAGTTTGGCTGGTTCAGCAGGCACAGACTGAATTTCCATGTATGGGCAGGCTGGTTCTACACAAACAATCTATCGATCAACTTGTTTACAACCAATTGAATAGGAGATGATTAATGAGCTACCCAAAGAGAAACAAAACAAGCTGCTACAAACCATGTAACAAAAAGGTGAACAAATATTGAATAAATTGTAGCGCTAAAACACACATACACAATGTAAATATAAATAAAAAGTCTCTGTGCATGTGAACATAGTGTCCCAAAGTGACGTGTAGTCAAAATAAAGATGGTCCACAATGAATGTGAATAATCCGTGTGTCAGTTCTATCTGCTTCTCAACTGTCAGCTCGGATGTCATCAAACTCGGCGAATAGATGGAATACGCTTACCAGAAATGTTGGATTCTACTGCCATGAGCATAGAATCAATGGAGCTTGGTGCCAACCGGGGCAAAGTTGTAGAGTGTTGGAGGCAGGGTAGAGCCTCTGCAGGGCCTTACTGTCAGCAACAAGCTTTATACAGTAGCTTTAAACTGAAATACCCGATCTTGTGCTTTAATCATGTGAAGAAGGGGGCACCAGCCTCTCTTTACCCCCCAATAAGGGGTGATGAGCAGGGGGTAGTGCTTCCTGTTCTGCATCTCTAATCTATCCACTGCAAGTGGGATCTCTAACTAGTCCAACTAGTCCAGTGATGAGATGACTTACTCACAGCCCCAGTAGAATTAGCAGACAGTGACTCCAATCATATGACATCAAGCAGATCGTAGAAAGTTTTTTTCCCCCCCCAAATTCTTTATTTATACATTTAAGAAATGCAGCATCCGTAGAAAGTTTTTACTCCACAATTTGTGGGGATCATACAGATAGGTCAAAAAAATCATGGTATAGCTCCAGCAGGATAAAGTACACATGGAGAATGAAAATGGAGACTGAACATAAAGACGAAGGGAGGGACTAACTATATAGAACATGCCCTAGCTAGAGAGGGTGGTATAGGCAAAATTATTTAAAGGGAGCTAAGGAAAAGTATTTTTCTTTTTTTCTTTTTGGTTAAACAAAAAAAAAATGACTGGTGCATGGCCAGCGTAATGATGGGTACACACTGTCTGAAAATTGATAAGGGTAAGGAACGGGGAAAACAGCGAAAGTCCTTGTAAATTTACAACTCAGGGTTCCCCAGGGCATGGAGTCTAAGCCCCAGCCTGTTTCTTCACCAGGGCCTCTGATGGTGGGGATGGACTTGCAGCAAGCTGGAACCAAATCGCAGCCCCCCTGTGTTGAAACATAAATAACTTGCAGTGTGTACCGAGCTTAAGCCCCCTTCCCTCTTCTTTTTTACTCCTCCTCTCTCCTCTTTCTGGACTCCTCTCTCTCTCCTTTCTTCACTTCTCTCTCCTTTTAGTGCTCTACTCCCTCCTGTTTCTGTCCTCCTCCTCTGACTTTTTTCTGTGCTGCTCCTCCTTCCTCTTCTTCTTGTCCTTCTACTCCCTCTTCCAGCTTTCCTCCTCCATCCTCCTTGTTCTTCCTGCACTCCTCCTTCCTCTTTGTGTACTCCTCCATCGCCTTTCTGTACTCCTTCTCTCTCCTCTTTCTGGACTCCTCTCCCTCCCTTTTCCACTTCTCCCTACTTTCATTGCTCTCCTGCCTCCTGTTTCTGTCCTCCTCCTCTAACTTCTTTCTGCGTTGCTCCTCTTCCCTCTTCTTCTTCTTTTTGTCCTTCTTCTTCTCCTCCCTCTTCATGCTTTCCTCCTCCTCCCTGTTCTTTCTGTACTTCTCTATCCTCTTTGTGTAATCCTCCATCTCCTTTCTGTGCTCCTCCTCCCTCCTCTTTCTAGACTCCTCTCTCTCCTTTCTCCACTTCTCCCTCCTTTCAATGCTCTCCTCCCTCCTGTTTCTTTCATCATCCTCTGACTTCTTTCTGCGCTGCTCCTCCTTCATCTTTCTGCGTTGCTTCTGTCTCTGGTTTCTGTCCTCCCCTGACAACTTTCTGTCATCCTCCTCCCTCTTCTTACTGCACAGCTCCAACCATTGATCCAACCTACTGTTTCTGTCCTCTTCCCTCTTCTTTTTGTCCTTCTCCTCCTCTGACTTCTTTCTGTCATCGTCCTCTCTATTCTTACTGCACTGTTCCAAACATGGATCCAGCCTACTGTTTCTGTCCTCTTCCCTCTTCTTCTTTCTGTACTTCATCTCCTCCTCCCTCTTCATGCTTTCCTCCTCCTCCCTGTTCTTTCTGTACTTCTCTATCCTCTTTGTGTAATCCTCCATCTCCTTTCTGCGCTCCTCCTCCTTCCTCTTTCTGGACTCCTCCTCCATAATCTTTCTGTCCTCCTCCTCCACCTCTCTCTTTATCAACTCCTCCAGCTCTGTCATCTCCTCCTCCTCCACCTCTCTCTTTATCAACTCCTCCAGCTCTGTCATCTCCTCCTCCATCCTTTTCTCCTCCACCTCTCTCTTTAACAACTCCTCCAGCTCTGTCATCTGCTCCTCCTCCATCCTTTTCTCCACCACCTCTCTCTTTATCAACTCCTCCAGCTCTGTCATCTGCTCCTCCTCCCTCTTCCTGCTCTCCTCCTCCATCTCTCTCTTTATCAACTCCTCCAGCTCTGTCATCTGCTCCTCCTCCCTCTTCCTGCTCTCCTCCTCCTCCACCTCTCTCTTTAACAACTTCTCCAGCTTTGTCATCTGCTCCTCCTCCCTCTTCCTGCTCTCCTCCTCCTCCATCTCTCTCTTTATCAACTCCTCCAGCTCTGTCATCTGCTCCTCCCTCCTCTTCCTGCTCTCCTCCTCGTTCCTTTTCTCCTCCACCTCTTTCTTCATCAACTCCTCTTCCTCTTGGTCAACAAGTATTTCAGCCTAAAAAGAAAAAAAAAGGAAGGTAAGTGGATGTGCAGAATTTAAAGTGGAACTCCAATTAAAACTTAGCTATTTACTAAATAAATCAAGAATTCAATTGTATGTAGTCACATATATAGCACCTTCCTATCATAGGTTGCTAGGCAAATTTAGCTTCAGCTCCTTCTGTAATCAAGGGAACAGTAATTGTTTGTTTTGGTCAGATCAGTGTCTCATAGCCTGGGAGTTTAGTTATTTCCCCCTGCTTCTGAATGAAGCTTTCAAAGTTTAGTGTGGGAGATTCAAACCAACCAGTCTGAATATTTATTGGGTCCCAGGCAATCTCTGGAAAGGTCATACCTACCTGCTCTTCTAACCACTTGAAAAAGACATTCCCTAGACTGTTTACTGGAGCCAGTGTGAATGGAGTGTTGTTTGTGTGGACGGGCAGCCTCTGTACTTATTGTGTCAGAATCGGTTAAAATCAGTGGCCCTTGCGGAGTTAGTGCTATACATATTACAAGAATAAATAGAAAATAGATACTTACTGGAAAAAAGTATTTCCAAAGACTTGCTGCAACTTCTCTTACTAAAACAGTAAGTAACAGCATTTTTGCAATTTGTTTGTTGGAGTCACTTGGGATGAAAACGTTGAAAGTATCTCAGAAACAATCAACAATCTGCACAGAGAAGAAAAAAACAGGGATTATTTTACTTTTTTATTATTTCATTAGACAGATTTTATCTAAATTCTGCACTTTGAACAGTTGTGGAGAAGAGAAGACTACAGATAAACGTATACAACTTATGTAGGTATTTCCTCTCTGTGTATCACCTGAGACCAGTTAATTCACTAAGGATATGAGAGGCTTTACAACCACTTTATATATCACACAAAATAGCTACAACTAATGGCAATGGGAGTATCATTATATGGAACACATCTACTGATTGGGGGGGGGATTCACCAATACTGGAGCAGACAGAATCTGGAACAGATCTACAGATCAGCCAACCAGCATCTAGATTCAGCTTGTTTGGTGAAGCTGTGAAAACGAAATGATTGGTTGGTGTAAACAACTGCTCCAGTCTTAGTAAATCTCCTCATTGTATATAATATGAATCTAAGTATCAGCCATCTATCAATTATCTTATATTTTTTATTTTATTTTTTAACGGCAGTCACATGACAGGAAGTAAGGAGCTGCCTGCTTGATTTTGAAAGTTTGTGAATTAATCTCAATATTGTCTGTAAAGTCTGAACAGTTCTCAATTCCTCTAGACCCCTTTCACAACGAGGGTGTTTTGCTGGCGCTATAGCGTTAAAAATAGCGCCTGCAATCCGCCCTCAAACAGCTGCTCCATTGTCTCCAGTGTGAAAGCCCGAGGGCTTTCACTGTGGAGCGGTGCGCTGGCAGGACGTCAAGAAAAGTCCCGCCAGCAGCTTCTTTGGAGCGGTGAAGGAGCAGTGTGTTTACCGCTCCTCCACCGCTGAGATACCGCCGGCAAAACGACGCTATTGGGGGCGGTTTTAACACTTTCTTGTCCGCTAGCGGCCGAAATGCGCCACAAATCCGACGGTAAAATGCTGTTAAAAATAGCGGCGTTTTACCGCCGATGCTATAGACGGCTCAGTGTGAAAGGGGTCTTAGAGACTGAGACAAAGCCTGACCGATTCTTCAAGTGGAAATAAACCCTCTTATCATTTTCAGCCAAAGAAGTTGCCTCTGTTCAATTTTCAACTGCACATGTGATCAGTTATGAAACCACCTATTGGATGTTTGACAGTTTGGTTGCCAGCACAACCAATGTGATAGTTACATTTCCTGACACATGCTGGAAATGTAAGTAACTCTTTTTTGAAACGTTTAAATCGATGGGCTTACTTCCGCTTTCATTCTGTGTCTGTTTAGTGAAATCTGTCCGATCTTCAGGAATAAATCTGACTTTGACCTTTGTGTCAGGATATCATTAGGAACGGCACCACATTGCAACGGACGCACGGATCATGTACGGTCACATATTGCAGTAAAGATGGCTGGGAAATGCAGATTTTAGAGTATAGAGAGTATAATTGAGCCCCGACAGATGGCTCCGCCTCCATAAATCAATGATCGCCCTATATACACCAATCACCCTATATACACAGATTGCCCTATATACACCTTTCACCCTCTATACACTGATCACTCTATATGCAATAATTGCCAAAATACACTGATCACCCTAGACTCTCTGGTTGTCCTATATACACACCAATTGCCATAGAAACACTGATTGCCCTAGGAGTGACGATTGCCCTATATACACCGATCGCCCTGTTGTGCACGGTCACATGCAAATCACCGCCAGGTATGTATTAACCGCTTCAGCCCCGGACGATTTGCATACCTCCCAACATTTCGAGATTGGAATGAGGGACACCTACTAACAAACATATGCAGGCATAGGACACGCCCCCTGCCACACCCCTTAAAGGGGATATAACCAAAAAAAAAAAGGTTAATAAAATCCACAAGTGTATTTTTTACCACTAATATTCCTTTATATTGGCTTTTTAAAATTAACAATTGCAGAAATTTAGATATTGGATGAAAGGTTTAGCACTGGAAAACACTTTTTGATAGATAAAAAGTGCATTTCATATACAACTATATATATCAGACCAAAATGAGGGACAAATGAGGAGGAATGAGAGACAGAGGGACCTTCCTCCAAATCAGGGACAGTCCCTTGAAATCAGGGATAGTTGGGAGCTATGGATTTGGCTGCTCAACGACCAGGCCATTTTTTGCGATTCGGCACTGCGTCGCTTTAACTGACAATTGCACACGACGATGTACACAAACAAAATTGACGTCCTTTTTTCCCCACAAATAGAGCTTTCTTTTGGTGGCATTTGATCATCTCTGCGGTTTTTATTTTTTGCACTATAAACAAAAAAAGAGCGACAATTTTGAAAAAAAATAAACACAATATTTTGTACTTTTTGGTATAATAAATATCCCCAATTTTTTTTCAAAAAAGCTAATTTTTTCCTCAGTTTAGGCCGATATCTATTCTTCTACATATTTTTGGTAATAAAAATTGCAATAAGTGTATATTGATTGGTTTGCTCAAAATTTATAGCGTGTACAAAATAGGGGATAGATTTATGGCATTTTTATTATTATTATTTTTTTTTTTACTAGTAATGGCGGCGATCTGCGATTTTTATTGTGACTGCAACATTATGGCGGACACATCGGACACTTTTGACACATTTTTGGGACGATTGATAATTATACATGGACAATTATAATGTGAAGGACTTGAGATCCACTCTTAAAATGACACTAATGCCCCGTACACACGGTCGGATTTTCCGATGGAAAATGTCCGATCAGAGCGTGTTGTCGGAAATTCCGACCGTGTGTGGGCTCCATCGGACATTTTCCATCGGATTTTCCGACACACAAAGTTGGAGAGCAGGAGATAAAATTTTCCGACAACAAAATCCGTTGTCGGAAATTCCGATCGTGTGTACACAAATCCGACGGACAAAGTGCCACGCATGCTCAGAATAAATAAAGAGATGAAAGCTATTGGCCACTGCCCCGTTTATAGTCCCGACGTACGTGTTTTACGTCACCGCGTTTAGAACGATCGGATTTTCCGACAACTTTGTGCGTAGACAAAAAAGTTTGAGCCAACATCCGTCGGAAAAAATCCTAGGATTTTGTTGAATGTCCGAACAAAGTCCGACCGTGTGTACGCCCTATTAGACATATTAAATCTTCCACCAAGAAAGTATAGATGTATACTCTTACCAGACGGAGTGAACCCACATGCCAGTGGCAGTGGGTCAATCGAGCGTGTATTAGCCAAAGCCTGGGACTCAAATTTTGCACGAGGCTGGATGAAATTGGAACCCGGTTGGGGATCAATCCAAAAGTAGGTAGTAGATAGGCAGATGTTCTCACCTTGATGGAATGATCCCGACCCAGTCCGACTTCCCTCATTGGTTGCAGTGATAGGTCAGCCCGTCAGTCCCCCAGGTGAGGATTATTTCCCCCTTTAGTTAGGCGTGTCCTATTCAGACCTCCTGTCAGCGCAGACTTGCAGCAACAGACAGCTCAACGACCAGTCACGCTCTATTTCACTTTCCTGGCCCATCCTCCCGTCAGCACATAACGGGTTAACACCTCCTTTGGAGCCCCCAATGACCACATGTTCCAAGCTGAATATAAAAGACAACCCCTCCCCCAACTAAGATGGTCCTTTTTTGGTCATGCTCCAGGCCACATGCTGATTGCAGTTGGTAAGTAATTTGTTTGCTGCGCCCCCCCCCCCTGCCGAACCTACCCCTCCATGTTCAGCCTCTCATGGAGTTGGAAGACCCAGAATGCTGAAAGTAAATCTTTCTAAAAACTGAGGTGCCTTGTGCCAAGGCTGCGGGCGAAATGATGCTTAAACAGCATTGATATATTGTACAGGTGTGGTATTATAAAAGCTCTGCAATGTCATCATTGGTTTTTTTCCTGTCTTCTTATATGCAGCACACTGCACTGCTCCCCTGGCTTTATTGTCAGGCTGTGAATGATGTCACAGAGTGTGGGGATATGGGTAGCACAAGATGGGAACCGCCAGACGCCATGCAATGGTGTAACTGATTTTGGAGGGCTTCTCTCCCTCTCTCTCTGCAGTCCTGCCAGGTAAAGGACTTACCTTGGATTCTGGCTGAGTCTCCTGTCTGTCTTTGGATGTGCTGTCTTGGCTCCCCTGCTATGCTGTGTACTTCTGTGGGTTTGACTGTCTGACTGGTTTTTGACTGTGTCTGCTGTCTGCCTTTGGAAATGCTGTCTGAAGCTCACCTGCAGAGACTTCTGAGGTGAGTGGATGAAGGCAGATGGGTCTTAAAGAGACAGGGTTCCATGTTTTTTGGTGAGAGGTAATATGCTTTTCTCCATATATTTTGTGCAAATATGAGCTTGCCACACCTGTTAGTGGCACAGAAGATTAGCAAAGGTAGGAGGGGGCAACGTGGGACATGGTTCTTAAAAGAGTGCCCAAGGAAAATATGCAAATTAAAGTGTTTTGCATTATTTTGGGAGCAGAAACCCTGAACGCAAACGCTCCAAAAAACATAAGACCCGCCAACGATCACAGGATGATGACACCTAACAGGTTGTCACATTCATTAAGCATGTGGTCAATACACTCCTAAAGGAGTTGTTTCCACTTACCCTGTGAAGGGACAGAATCCAGGAAATTGGCACATGCGTTTATACCAGCATGATAGAAGATGCCTTGCCAAGCTCAGGGTGCATTTTGGGCCTGCATGCAGTCTGCAGTGGCAGAGCAATGAAATTGCACAGGTTGCCTCACAAGGATGGTGGTTGTGCAAAATTCTAAGACCTATTAGGGAGGCTATAGCAGAAAGTATGCTGCAAATATCCACGCCACAAGCAACACCCATAACGATAGAGCGTAAATCGCTCATTCATGAAGGATGGCCTTTTCCCATAATGGCAGAGCATAAATCGCTGATGGAGGATGGCCTTTTCCCATAATGGCAGAGCGTAAATCGCTCATGATGGAGGATGGCCTTTTCCCAGGATTGCAGAGCGTAAATCGCTCATGATGGAGGATGGTCTTTTCTCATAATGACAAAGCAAAGCGTAAATCGCTCGTTGGAGGATGGCCTTTTCCCAACAATGATAGAGCATAAATCGCTCGTTGATGGAGGATGACAGAGACCTCGTCGGAAGACCAATTTACAGTAACAGGTTCCCTAAGCTTTATCCAGATAAAATGGCTGCTGTATGTTTATGCACTGCACTTCCAGGGGTGGTTGCTGCCCTCTTGTGTCCGGTGCAGCAAGTGTCTTTGCCTTTTTATAATTTGGTTGCCTTCAATAGACTTGTTCACACCAGATGCAGTCCAGTGCGTTTTTATTTCTGCATCAAGAACGCATGGATAGTGTTTAACTTTGATTCCAATTACTTAATTCACACCAGTACAGCGCATTCTAATGCCGTCAACAAGATTAGAAGGTTGCATTGTTTCTTTATAGGAACACATTGGGAAAGTGGCAAAACGCATGTAGAATGCATTAAAAACACTCATGCAGAAACACATCTGGAATGCAGAAACTGTGGTGATCTGGCCATCGGGCTTGCACAGACTCTATACAGTGACAGATTTTGCCTGCCAACCAGCAACTTCGATATATTAACTTCAGAAATGGCATTACATTCAACATTGGAAGCTGCAAGATTTGGCACAGTTTCTGGAAAGAGTGGAACCTGGCAACTGACTTTTGGTTGATGCTTTTAATAGACCTAGCACAAGCGCTGGCGCACTCAGTCACTGCTCGTAGAGCATTGTGGTTACGCCACTGGAGGGCAGGCGGAACTTCTACACAAGCCTTCGACATTTCCTATAATGGGAGGTTATTGTTCGGCCAAACGCTGAACAATGCAATTAAGCGAATAACAGGAGGAAAAGTCTGGACTGTAGCCACAGACTAGTAAGAGGAAGCTGCCATCCTTCACTCAAGCCCACTAAACTTTAGAGAGTGCAGGAGGCCAAATCTTATAAGACAGGCTGTAGATTTAATAGATCACAATGGAGGTATCTCAAAGTTACTTTGACATGAAATAAGTCCAGAGCAAGCTGCTAAGATGGCTGGAAAGTCTCTTTTAAAGGTGCGCCCAATCAGTCTCTTCCAGTTGGGGCCAGGGAGGGTTTGGACAACAATCGCCAAAGACCAGTGGGTCCAGAAGACAGGTGGGTGGACAATGGAGAACAGATCTCAGAAGAGAAAATGTTTGCAAAATTTTTATACTGCTACAAGGCCATCAAGCCAGTGATGCCAAAAACATAGAATCATCTGGGGGCCTTTTTCCCCAGTTTTTCTAGTACCTAAGGCAGGAGCCTCCTGACCTGTTTCAGTTTGAAGGAATGGAATGTGTTCATATACATCAAGAGGTTCAAGATGGAGTCCATGCAGACAGTCACAGGTACAGTTCAGCAGGAGCACCAGTTGGAATCATTCGACTGGCCGACTCATACTTCCATGTACCGATCAATGCCGAACACCAGAGGTGTGTAAGATTTGCGGTGGCCAGAGTTCACTTCCAGTTGTCTGCCTTTTACAGAATTGGCACAGCCCCAGGAATCTTTTTGAAGATCTTGTTGGCAGTGGTTGGTACTTTGGGCCAGATGGCACATGAGGGCGTTTCAATTTGCCTTCTTTAGCCTATGAGCTGGGCCATCTATGGATCAGAAAATCTTTGTGCCTATACAAATTAAACAAGAACTAAAATTTTGGACATCGCCACTGCGCTTCTTTTGGAGACATGCTTCTCAGCCCAGGTGATAGGATGATTCTGAAGCCTGATGCCAGTCTCTGGGGCTGGGGAGTCCACCATCTGAAGCGACAAGTGCAAGGTCATTGGAGCGCGGTGAAACGCAGAGTCCCCAAGTATCTTGAATGGGGAAAAAAGCCTTTTTCTGGCATTGCAAGCTTTTCAATATTTTCAAGGGGTTGACAACAAGACAGTAGTAGCCTACATTGCCTAAAAAGGCACACCAAAAGTATTTTTCTGATATTTGCAACAGGATACCAATGCAAAGACTCCGTCATACAAGAGGTTCACAGTGCCTTAGAATTCTCTGTTTGATCTTTCTTTCTGACCAAATTAAATGCTTTATGGCAAGGTCAGGAACAGCTCCCCAATACAATAAGACTACTTTGAATAGCCTGGCTATGGAATAGGCTACACTAGAGGTCCAGGGATTCTCATCTGCGGTTGTTCAGACCCTGGTGACCAGAAGATCATCCATGAATGTTGCATATGAGAGGATATGAAAGAAGTCTGTTTTGTCTGCTCAGCAAAAACTTTCTCTCCGGTGTTCCCTGCTCTAGCCAAAATCCTTGACATTTTACAGTCAGCGCTAGAGGTTGGTCTGGCATACAAATCCATTTAAGGTACAGATCTCTACTTTATCTTTTCACAAGCTGCAGATGGGTGCAAAAGCCAGTGACCAGATGCTTCTTCCAGATGACGATCCATATGACCTTGAGGGAAATCCTGGTTCCCTCTGTGGGACTAATGCCGCGTACACACGGTCGGACTTTTCGGCTACAAAAGTCCGACAGACTTTTGATGGACTTGCGGCGGACTTTCTAACGAGAGGAACTTAACTACATACGATCACACAAATGTCTGACGGATTCGTACGTGATGACGTGCGACCGGACTAAAATGAGGAAGTTGATAGCCAGTAGCCAATAGCTGCCCTAGCGTGGGTTTTTGTCCGTCGGACTAGCATACAGACGAGCGGATTTCTGGGTCCGGCGGAGTTACGACGTAAAGATTTGAAGCATGTTCCAAATCTAAAGTCCGTCAGATTTGCGAATGGAAAAGTCAGCTGAAGGTCCGGTGAAGCCCACACACGATCAGATTGTCCGCCGGATTTGGTCCGTCGGACCGGTCCGGTCGAAAAGTCCGATCATGTGTACGCGGCATTAGGCTTGGATGTGAGAGCACCCTTTTGCTCCAATAGGTTTAATTTCCATTGAAGTACCTCACGGTAAAACTAGTTCTGACAGTAACTACTTCAGACAGATATTGAAGATTGCAACACTTTCCGGCAAGGACCCTTTGGCTTTTTCTTTTTCCTTTTTACCAGAGATAGGGATACCACATTGCTCTCCAAAGTTCAATTTCAAAGTGGTATCCAATTTCAGAGGGACTACTTCCCAGTTTTTCTGGAGTTTTCACATGAGAGTCGCTGAGTGCACAACAGGAAGACTTCAGTTTTCTTACACATGGTCGAGTTACTAACAGTGTACTTGGTCAAAAGAGGAAAGTGTACAATCTTTTCATTTAGCCATCAGGCCAACAAGAGTCATCCACTCTTGGGTTACCAGGGTGATAGATTTTCTGCTCTGAAACAATTGCAAGCCTATTTGACTAGAGGGGTGGCAGCCTTTGGGGCAGTTATGCCAGGATTGCTTGGAAGATATAGGTAAGGGCTAGCTTGAAGGTCTGATGCGGTCTTCATTCAACCTTACAAACTAAATATGCGACCAGCAAGTTTGGGACAAGAGAGATCAATTCTTTCTGGCTTTAGCAGCTTTTCTTTGATTGTCAGTATCTCTTTTCATTTGTTCTCTCCCACCCCATATTGGCTTTGGTATATTCCGTTATGTGCTGACAGGAGGATGGGCCAGGAAAATGGAAAATTTGTTATCACTTACCGTAATTTTCCTTTCCTGGCCCATCCTCACGTCAGCACAGGACTCCCTCCCTAGTGGCCTGTCGCAGGCTAAGTTATCGAACATCTTAGTTGGGGGAGGGGTTGTCTTTTATATTCAGCTTGGAACATGTGGTCATTGGGGGCTCCAAAGGAGGTGTTAACCCGTTATGTGCTGACATGAGGATGGGCCAGGAAAGGAAAATTACGGTAAGTGATAACCATTTTCCATTATTCCAAGTGTCATTTTAAGAGCAGATCTCAAGTCCTTCACATTTGTGGACATTTGCTCAAATGAGCTCACTTTAGTGGTGATTTCACGTTTTCATGGGTTCAGTTACTGGACTTTATCATTATTAATAATTTTTTTTGCATATATTATTATTTTTCCTGTATACATTAGCATTTTATGTTTACACATTTTAATGCGCTTTTAGTATGTTGTATTTTTGATGGTTCTCAGCGCTACACTGTGTTTTCGCATATTTCTTTGAGTTTGTTTGTTTTAGTGTTAGCAGCTTTTCATATGATTGGTTTAGCGCAGTAATTTCCCAAATATTATCAATATATCCAATCAAGAGCCGAGACAACGGGCAGAGAGGTCCAGCGCGCCGCGGCCGTGGGAACGAATGGGCTCAGGTGAAAAAACACGAGGGTTTAAAACCCCTTTAACCACTTCCCGCCCGGCCCATAGCAGATAGCAGTGGTTCAGTTATCCTGACTGGGCATCATATGACGTCCAGCAGGATAACATGCTGCCGCGTGCCTACGGGGGCGCGCATCGCGGAGATCGATTGATCGACACACAGCTACACCGATCTTGGTAAAGAGCCTCTGGCGGAGGCTCTTTACCGTGTGATCAGCCGTGTCCAATCACGGCTGATCACTATGTCAATAGGAAGAGCCGTTGATCTGCTTTTCCTTACTCGCGTCTGACAGATTGTTTATCAGCGCAGCCCCCCCTCAGATGACCACACTGGACCACCAGGGAAGGTGGCAAAATGTGGATGGCCAGGTATGAACCCCATGGCCATCCACATGTGCGCAATGTGCCCAGTCAGTGCTCAATCTGTGCCAATCAGTGCCCACAAATGGGCACTGATTGGCACCATTATATTGCAGTGATGCCCAGCCACCCTTAGGGGCATCAGTGCCACCAATCAGTGTCATCAGTGCCACCCATCAGTGTCCATCGGTGCCACCTGTCAGTGCCCACCCATCAGTGCCACCCATAAGTGCCCATCAATGCCACCTACGAGTGCCCATCAGTGCCGCATATGAGTGTCCATTGGAGCCACCTATCAGTGCCACCTCATCAGTGCCACCTCATTGGTGCCCATTAGTGCCGTTGTATCAGTTCCTGTCAGTGCAGCCATAGTACCCGTCATTGAAGAAGAAAATGTACTTATTTACAAAAAATTTTAACAGAAACAAAGAAAAACTTGTTTTTTTTTCCAAATTTTCGGTCTTTTTTTATTTGTTGCGCAAAAAATAAAAACCACAGAGGTGATCAAATACCACCAAAATAAAGCTCTATTTGTGGGACCAAAATGATAAAAAAATTTGTTTGGGTACAGTGTAGCATGACCGCAATTGTCATTCAAATTGCGACAGCGCTGAAAGCTGAAAATTGGCCTGGGCGGGAAGGTGTCTAAGTGCCTGGTATTGAAGTGGTTAAATAAACAAAAGGAGTAACTATATGAGGTGCAATTCTCTCTTCATAAATTTCTTTTGAAAATTTTAAAAACACTATCATGCCTACATGTCATTTTCTGTGACACATTGTGTACTGTATGTGTACTGCTCTTTAACTTTCTCTGATTTAAAACTAGCCTTGTGGCCCATACGATCCGAATATCGTAAGAAATCTGTCGTCCGATTTTTGGATCGTATGTACACTACTTTCGAGAGCCAATCACGACCGTTCATCTGATATTATTCGATCGGACAAGCACGAAAATATTCCTCGCACGATACCAGATTGTACGATTTTTGTTTAGTTGTTGTCCGAAAATACAATACAAATACACTACACCACATGACATCACTTCCGATTTTTTTTCTTTTTTTCTGTCAAATGAGAATTTTCGTGACTTTATTTACCTATTCAATTTATACTTGCGACTATTACGTGAAAAAGGTTGTACGATCTGTCGCACGATATTCGGATCGTGTGTACGGGCCCATTAAGCAGTCTAATTCCTGTGAAGGAAGTAAATAAAACCCTCAGAAAAGCCAATGATGGCAAGCTGACTTATCAGTGTGTTAGGCACACATGTAACCACACAATCTCCCCTAACAACCCTGACATGTTATATACATGACAGGAGCACTGACCATCCCATAGCTCCCAACTGTCCCTGATTTCGAGGGACTGTCCCTGATTTGGAGCAATGTCCCTCTGTCCCTCATTCCTCCTCATTTGTCCCTCATTTTGATCTGATCTATATAGCTGTATATAAAATGCACTTTTTATCTATCAAAAAGTGTTTCCCAGTGCTAAACCTTTCATCCAATTTCTAAATTGCTGCATTTCTAAATTTCAAAAGTCAATATAAAGGAATAGTAGTGGTAAAAAAAAAGCACTTGTGGTTTTAACCAATCTTGTCTTTCTTGTTTTTTTTTTTTTTTGTACAATTCTCCTTTAAGGGGGCGTGGCAAGGGGTGTGTCCTATACCTGCATACTTTTGCTGATAGGTGTCCCTCATTCACATCTCAAAAAATTGGGAGGTATGACATCCTAGCACAGTACCTGCAGCAAATGAAAACACAATGAATACATCTCACAGGTCAGAAGTGTGATAAACGAAATATAAATTAACCACTTCCCGCCCGGCCTATAGCAGAATGGCGGCTGGGCGGTGATTCAGTTATCCTGACTGGGCGTTATATGACATCCTGCAGGATAACAGCAGCCGCGCGCCTGTGGGGGCGCGCGTCGCGGTGATCGGTGATGCGGTGTGTCAGTCTGACACACCATTCTCAGTAAAGAGGTGGAGGCTCTTTACCACATGATCAGCTGTGTCCAATCACAGCTGATCACGATGTAAACAGGAAGAGCCGTTGCTTTTCCTCACTCGCGTCTGACAGACGGGGGTCTGTGCTGATTGTTTATCAGTGCAGCCCCCCTCTGATGCCCACACTGGACCACCAGGGAAGCCACCAGGACCACCAGGGAAGCAATAACATGTGGATGGCCAGGTGTATTCCACATGTGCCAACATATGCCCAATCTATGTCAATCAGTGCTCACAAATGAGCACTGACTGGCACCATTATGAAAACAAAAAAATTCATGCCCAGCAACGCCACCCATCAGTTCCCATCCGTGCCACTCATAAGTACCCATCAGTGCCGCCTACGAGTGCCCAACAGTGCCGTATACCAGTGCCACTTGTCAGTGCCCATCCGTGTCACCTATCAGTGCCACCCATAAGTACCCAATCAGTGCCGCATACCAGTGCTACCTATCAGTGCCACCTCATCGGCGCCCATCAGTGCTGCCTTATCAGGGCCCGTCAGTGCAGCCATATCAGTGCCCGTCATTGAAGAAGGAAACTTACTTATTTACAAAAATTTTTAACAGAAACAAAGAAAAAACTTTTTTTTTTTTTTTTTTCAAAATTTCCGGTCTTTTTTTATTTGTTGCACAAAAAAATAAAAATCGCAGAGGTGATCAAATACCACCAAAAGAAAGCTCTATTTGTGGTAACAAAATGATAAAACATTTGTTTGGGTACAGTGTAGCATGACCGCACAATCGTCATTCAAATTGCGACAGCGCTGAAAGCTGAAAATTGGCCTGGGCAGGAAGTGTATAAATGCCTGGTATTGAAGTGGTTAAAGCACTAGAGAGATGAAAGTGAACAGGATGGCTAAAGAGTAGAATGTCCAACCTGGCTGAGATCAGGTCAAAAGATCCAGAAGGAAGGCTGAGGAGAATCCAGAGGTGAGTCCGGCTGACAGACCTGAGGTAAATGCTGACTCCGCCCAGTGACAGGGAGGATAGAAGTAAAAGATTACACTCATTGGCTAGATGTTTCCCCGCCAAAGGATTTGTCACCAACTCTCAGTGCTCAGCAGCCGAGGTAAATATTCCTAGCAGCAGCAGGCAGCTTGTCGTCTGCAAAACAGAAAGAACCAGCAAAGCAGCCATGGAGAGACATGTACATAACAATCACCATAGCTCTCTATTAATAGTAAAATGTATTTATAAAATAAATGGGTGTCAGGGGTGATAATCCCATGGGGCCACTTTATTTTATTCTTTCGTGGCCCTGACATTCTCGTATATAATTGTGTATACATGGGTTTGGACACAAATTACCGCACTCCAACATACAATTTCCACATTGTTTGAATGGCTCTGAATGCATTGCTGCATTATGGATCTTTACACAGCTGTTTTCATTGTCCATAGACAACAATGCACCTATACTCACTCCGTAAAAAAACCCCAAAAAAAACGACATGACTACAAACAAGGTGTTTTTTTCGCCTGTACACAAGAGGCTTAAAGGATAAGTTCACCTTTGGAACATGTTACATGTTTCACCCATTTATAGGGTCGAACATGTAACATGTTCCAGCAACTGCAGCCTCTCCCCCCCATTACCCCCCTCCCTGTGACAGCGTGTGGAGGTTCTTCTCCCTGCACCCCCTGTCACTATTTGAAAATAGTGTGGCGGCTGCGCCATTCATTCACAGTTTCCTGTGAATAAATGCCTACAAGTACCATCAGCCATTGCTGCTGGCAGCTTGTATTTTTTCAAATAAGCTGGGCGGGGCGCTGGTGAGCGTTCTCGTAGTCAATTGATCTTCCGGCTCTCAGATTACTGCTTGCCGTACGAAGAACAAGCAGACAGCGATCCTAAAAGTCTGCAGAGCTGGACATTGCACCCGTGATCTGCTGATCTCCGGTGCGATGCTCTGCAGGCTCCTTAGAATAAATAAATGCACATTTTTTTTTTTTACCTGCAATGTGCATTTATTATTTTTTGGTAAAGGTGAACTTATCCTTTAAGGCTAGGTTCACATCTGTGTGAATCCTTCATTGGAATGGACTGCTGTACCTGCAGGGAAAAAGTCTCTGGCCCTTTTATAACAATGCAACTCCTTGGGGCAACAGACAGGAAGTGAAGGGAAATCTACCCAATAGGGACACAGACACAAAAAAAAAAGCTGGCATGGTTATAACCCTCCCTTACTCTATCATAAATGAAAAAGTGTTCGCTTTTAGTTCTACTTAACCACTTAACGACCGCCTCACGCCGATGTACGTCGGCAGAATGGCACGGGCAGGCAGAATCACGTACATATACGTGATCTGCCTCCCACGGGGGTGCCCGAGGCGGTCGGCTATTGTCCAGCGGCGATCGGAGATGAGGGAGAGACCATCCGTTCGTGGCCCCCCCCTCGCGATCGCCGCCGGCCAATAGAATCATTCCTCTGCTGCTGTATGCTAAACAGCAGCAAAGGAAATTATGTCATCTCTCCTCGGCTCGGTATTTTCCGTTCCGGCGCCAAGGAGAGAAGACTGCAATGTGAGTGCACAAACACTACACACACAGTAGAACATGCCAGGCACACAAAACACCCCCCGACCCCCCCCCCCCAATCCCCCTCCCCCCCCCCCCCCTTTCACACTGACACCAAGCAGTTTTTTTTTTTTTTTTCTGATTACTGCATGGTGTCAGTTTGTGACAGTTAGTGTGGTAGGACAGTTACTGTTAGCCCCCTTTAGGTCTAGGGTACCCCCCTAACCCCCTCTAATAACGTTTTAACCCCTTGATCACCCCCTGTCGCCAGTGTCGCTAAGCAATCATTTTTCTGATCGCTGTATTAGTGTCGCTGGTGACGCTAGTTAGGGAGGTAAATATTTAGGTTCGCCGTCAGTGTTTTATAGTGACAGGGACCCCCATATACTACCTAATAAATGTTTTAACCCCTTGATTGCCCCCTAGTTAACCCTTTCACCACTGATCACCGTATAACTGTTACGGGTGACACTGGTTAGTTCGTTTATTTTTTATAGTGTCAGGGCACCCGCCGTTTATTACCGAATAAAGGTTTAGCCCCCTGATCGCCCGGCGGTGATATGCGTCGCCCCAGGCAGCGTCAGATTAGCGCCAGTACCGCTAACACCCACGCACGCAGCATATGCCTCCCTTAGTGGTATAGTATCTGAACGGATCAATATCTGATCAGATCTATACTAGCGTCCCCAGCAGTTTAGGGTTCCCAAAACGCAGTGTTAGCGGGATCAGCCCAGATACCTGCTAGCACCTGCGTTTTGCTCCTCAGCCCAGCCCAGCCCACCAAGTGCAGTATCGATCGATCACTGTCACTTACAAAACACTAAACGCATAACTGCAGCGTTCGCAGAGTCAGGCCTGATCCCTGCGATCGCTAACAGTTTTTTGGTAGCGTTTTGGTGAACTGGCAAGCGCCAGCGGCCTAGTACACCCGGTCGTAGTCAAACCAGCACTGCAGTAACACTTGGTGACGTGGCGAGTCCCATAAGTGCAGTTCAAGCTGGTGAGGTGGCAAGCACAAGTAGTGTCCCGCTGCCACCAAGAAGAAGACAAACAGGCCCGTCGTTCCCATAGTGCCCTTCCTGCTGCATTCGCCAATCCTAATTGGGAACCACCACTTCTGCAGCGCCCGAACTTCCCCCATTCACATCCCCAACCAAATGCGGTCGGCTGCATGAGAGGCTTTTCTTTATGTCCTCCCGAGTACCCCTACCCAACGACCCCCCCCCCAAAAAAATGTCGTGTCTGCAGCAAGCATGGATATAGGCGTGACACCCGCTATTATTGTCCCTCCTGTCCTGACAATCCTGGTCTTTGCATTGGTGAATGTTTTGAACGCTACCATTCACTAGTTGAGTATAGCGTAGGGTACAGCATTGCACAGACTAGGCAGACTAGGCACACTTTCACAGGGTCTCCCAGATGCCACCCGAACCTGGAACCGGTTACAGTTATAAAAGTTAGTTACAAAAAAAGTGTGTAAAAAAAAAAAAATAAAAAAAAATTGTTGTCATTTTATTATTATTATTATTTTACAGGATTTATATAGCGCCGACAGTTTACGCAGCGCTTTACAACATTAGGGCAGACAATACAAGTACAATACAGGAGGAATCAGAGGGCCCTGCTCGTTAGAGCTTACAATCTAGGAGGGAGGGTCAAGTTATACAAAAGGGTAACAGCTGTGGGGGATGAGCTAATGGAGAAAATAGTGCAGTTGTTAGATGGAGGCAGGGTAGGCTTCTCTGAAGAGGAACGTTTTCAGGGATCGCCTAAAAGTGGATAAATTTGGAGACAGTCTGACAGATTGGGGTAGGGAATTCCAGAGGATGGGCGAGGCTCAGGAGAAGTCCCGGAGGCGGATATGGGAGGAGGTGATGAGGGAGCTAGAGAGCAGGAGGTCTTGGGAGGAACGGAGATGGCGATTAGGTTGGTATTTTGAGACTAGGTTAGTGATGTAGCTGGGGGCAGAGTTGTGGATGGCTTTGTA